>CM047005.1:60268356-60967264 GCA_025698465.1 Gossypium longicalyx
GAATATTTTGAGTTGTGCCATTATTGAGAGCTTGTGATTTTTGTTGTTTGATGGTGAAATATGAAAGATATGTTTTAGATTAACATGTTTTGTATTTGAGTTTTTGATGATTTTGAGTAATTAGGACTAAATTGCAAAAATAATAATTTGAGGGACTAAAATGTAAAATAAATGAAATATATGGATTTTTTTTAGAGTGGGTAAAATTCGGCTCATCATGGGTATGCTGAAATTTTGTGTATTTTGTGTTTTGTGCAATAGGGACTAAATTGTAAAAATTGTAAATGTCAAGGGTAAAATGGTAATTTGCTCATTTATGTGTTTTTGGACTAAATTGAATGAAAATACGTTTGAATGAGCTTAATTTGAATATGTTTAGATCAAGAACCAAAGAAATCGAATTTGGCCGGGGAAAAACGAAAGTTGTCGAATAGTCGTTTCGTTCTGTTTTACATCGTCTGAGGTAAGTTTATAAGCAAATAGACGTGTTTAATGGTAGTTAAATGTTA
Organism: Gossypium longicalyx; assembly: GCA_025698465.1. NCBI lineage: Eukaryota > Viridiplantae > Streptophyta > Magnoliopsida > Malvales > Malvaceae > Gossypium > Gossypium longicalyx. The sequence goes on from CM047005.1 coordinate 60,268,866, forward strand.
AATTTATATGCTATTATGAAATGTTAGAATTTATATTGGTTATGACTAAATATGAAAAAGCTTGATTACTACATTTCCGAATTCGTTTCGACCGAGTTACATCCTCCAAGAGCCCCGTATGAACCTTAGGAATAGTTAGGATATATATGTCATGACATAGGATTCCGATATATGTGTGCAAGTAAGACCATGGCATCAATATGTGATTTTGATATGTGTTTAAGACCCTGTCTGGGATAGCAGTATCGATATGTGATTACATGTAAGACTACGTTTGGGACGTTGGCATTGTATGATTTGTGTGATTATCCGAGTGTCCTATCCAATTCCGAATGGTTCATCAGGCAAAGATAAGTTATGTTCGAACATGTAAAACAGGTTAGATGGCCAGGTACGAATTGGTTTGTTGTTTACTTTAAATATGGTAAGTGAGTAATTTGGTACTTACTACAAACTATGTGTAATGCAATTGAAGATTATATGTGAGTTAGATAAGTGTATTCGGCCGTGTGAATAGTAATGAAATGAGTTCTAATTAATAGCATGTATGATTATATGTATTTGTTTACAAGTCTAATATATGTATATGAAATTATTTTGTAACATATGAGCTTGTGTATTTATATGTATGTGAACTAGGTTAATAATAGTCATTTAGCTTTAGAAGTTTAATGATAATAAGTTAACTTGGCTATGTGAGCATTCGGTCAAAGTGACTTTTATGAATGAATATTTAAATGTATGATATGAAATTTATATGCTTGGATCTATATGTATTATGATAAATTACTTTGGTTAGTTAATTAATTTGATGATACTATTAAGTTACTCTTTTGCTTATGACTTACTAAGCTATAAAAAGCTTACTCTATGTATATGTGTGTTTTTGTTTTATAGATTTTGGAGTCAAGCTACGATCTCGAGAACTGTCAGCAAAGTTCATCACACTATCAGCTATTTTGGGTACCTTTATAAATATACTATCAAAATTATGGCATGTATAGGCTAGCTTAGAGTTGGCTTATTTTGGATAATGGATGTATAAAGGCCATGCAAAAATGGCTTAATTTCTATGCTCGAGTTCGGTATTGATGAAATCTTGGTTTAAGTCTATTTTGGTTATCATGTCGTATGTCATGGTTGATTATAGTTTGTGTTATGTGATTATATTTTGAGGTTGGTTGTTGAATTCGGATGTGGCATGAAGGAATCGGCTTGTTATATATATATATAAATATATGTGTTCGATCTTGGTTTGAGTCTATATTTAAAGAGTAGCTAAATATATGATGTTTTTGGAAATGCTATGGGTTTCAGTCATATGTATAAATGGATGTTAATTAAGCTAAGGTAGTTTATGTTTTGTTAGGTAAAAACCAAGACATATGCATGGTTTAAATTAGGTGTTCATTTATGGACAATATTAATGATATAAATGACACTTGAATTGTTGTTTTGGTAAGTAAGATATATTTGGATTTAGATTTATATAAAGAATTTGGGTTAATGATAAAGGATATATGTGTACTTGGTAATCGGTCATGTTATGTTAGTTGAGTTTTTACATGTTTTACATGTGTAAATATATGTGCTGATAATATGGTTGACATGTATATGTGCATGGCAATATAAATCCGTTAGATATTTGTAAGTTATTAAATATGTATAAATGAATTAAGTGACATAGAAATGAAATGGGTTACTTATAATCGAATGCTTGTTATTAAATTGTGTTAATATGCAAACATATGAATTTCATTTAGACTAACACATTAATGCCGCAAATATGAATGAAACGGTTAGTAATGAAATTTAGTTCAATTGATATATAACTTGTGTATATGCATGACTTATTTAAAAATAAAAATATAGGTTTAATATTCAATAATGAATTGATGTGTTACATGTTCTGTATATGTTTTAAATTGTTTTGATATATTTTTTTTGGATTATGTTTTATTTAAGCTATATGGTGAATGATAGTAAATTTAAGATTAGATATTTGATTAAGTTATAAGCATTGATGTGATCTAAATATCGAATTGCAATGAAGTATGATCCGCATTTGTAATACGATTGTTAAATATATATGATTATGACTTGAATTAATATGAAAATATTCAGAACTGTGCTTTCGTTTAGTAATGCCTCGTAACTCCATTCCGGCGACGGATACGGGTTAGGGGTGTTACACTTCATGCCTCCATTTACAACAAAATCCACAAACTAAGAATAACAGTTAACCATAGCAAAATAAGGAGGTCTTTTGAAAGCTATGTTGCCAGCAACTTTCTCAACAGCACGCAACCTGGATTGCCGTAATTCAAAAGCATCGATGAGTCTTACCTTTTCATGATGAATCAAGAATTTCATAACCAGCAATATAGAATGAGCAAGAAATGATTTTAAGTTATAATCAGAATCTTTAAATTTCGTTTCCTTAGTCAAAGGCCAAGTAACAATTAAACATAAATTATTCGCACAAAATTTAGGATGCTTGAGTTCCCCACATATCGAACCAAAATAACAAATTTCAGGTTTGAACATATGAGCTTGGTCACTCGATTCAACATGCAACAAGAGTTTCTTGATTTCCAATGTCCCACTCATATTAGTTAAATAAGATATGATCAAGCAATCATTCAAACAATCATAAAGCTCAAGTTTCACTCAATCAAACTTACACAAACATGTAGAATTTACATAACAAGGCAAAAACGTTACACCACCATTACAATCAAATAAACTAAGCATTTTACACGTCAACGTTTTATCAGAAAAACGAATCAGAGGGAATTTAGGCATGCATATATTCAAGCATTCATACACCACAAATCTCATTCGAACAGCCTTGTACACATATGTGGGTTTCACACAACAGGTCAAAGAATGCACATTATCACCACAATCAGGAAAACTGGAATGTTTATATGAACATTCACTATCACGCACAACCAAGTTTTGCAGCTGCCAATCAAATGTTACTTCACCAACATGCTCGTCAACACCACAATTTTCATTAGTAATGCTCTCCTTGCCATTATTTAAAACAAACACATCACCATTAATCAAAGAATGGCAATTAGCCATATCATCAGTATAATCATAAAATTCAAATAGGTTGGTGGAGACTAAAACGCTTTATAACACTTACCTTCCTTACCTTGTGGCACAGGTGGACCAAAATTACCCTTGCCAACCAACATGAACCGTCTCTCCTTTGGGAGGTAATGAAGATGGAACTCATTAATCGATTCTTCAGAAACCTGAAAATGAGGAACAACACAAGGACAACTCACATGTGGATTAGTTGAAACAACACTCACTTTTTCTTGTTCACTCGCATCTTTTTCACTCATCTCTTTTATTATTGAAAACTCACTTTCATTGAAATGCCCTAAGCTGGACATTAAAGTCAAGACCATTTAGCTCCGCAAAGTAGCCTATTTAAGAGAGCATTTAGTCCCCTTAGTCGAACATAGACAAGGCTATTCAGCTCTCCACTAAGTCAATTAATGTCCAGCTAAATAATCACCATCTAGAAGCTGACCATTTGTGTTTTCCATGCCAAAAAGCTTCTAGGGACGTTCAAAAAGCTTTAAGGAAATTTCCAGCCCCTTTCTAACTTCAATGTGCCGTCCATTTAGCTCCTTCAAAGACCATTTGGCTAGCCACTTGTTTTAGCTATAAATTTCAACTCATTTCATTTTGTAAAAGAAATTTTGACTTTTTGATTAATGAAACTTTGTTTCTGTGAGGTTTACTTCCTCTCAACTTTCATATGAGTCTCGAGCAACTTATCTAGTTTGCTAGTGGCGTCAACCGAACTTATTTTTAGAACTTATCACCATCACTTGGTGTGGCATTCTCCTATCCAACTACCTATCACTTTTTCACCTTAAACAATATAGGAACCGGGGTGACACTCATCATAGTTTTGAATCGCTCCTGAAGTTTAAGTTCGTTTTCCATCTCCATTATCTTTTTTTACTTACTTATTATCCTAAACCGAGCCATTCACATATCTCCTATCGTGTTTCTTTCTAGCCGAACCTACTACCATTTATCTAGCCAACTTTGAACCCCTTTTACTACATTAAACCTCCTAATCCATTCCAAACCAAACCGGCCATTTTTGTGAACGATCCTTCTCATCAACAATCGGGCAAACTACGTGAACTCAACTCGAACACCCGAGCCAGATCACATCACCAGTAGTAAACACACGGGTAGAGACAAGACCGTGTGTCTCAACTATGTGAAGGACACGGCCTCAGGACATCGGTGTGTGCCCAGGCCGTGTGAAGTCTGCACTTAATTTTTGAAATTTAATTCGCCACACAACCTAAGTACACAGGCGTGTGACTTGGCCGTGTGACCCTAATTGTGTTGACGATGTCATAAATAGAAAGTTACACGGGCCGAGGACATGGGCGTGTCCCAAGCCACATGGGCATCTGTGACACACGGCCTACCCCCATACGGGCGTGTGACCCTATTTCATGAAAATTTTCTAAGTTTTCCCAAAGTTTTTTAAAGTTCTCGGTTCAGTCCCGAATTACTTTCGATGTATGTTTTGGTCCTCATAGGCCCATATAAGGGACAATTTGCATATGTATGAATGAATTTGATTGGAACAAAATTTTATGGCCCAATTTATATGTTTGCTTGTGTTTAAGTCCAGTAATGCCTCGTATCCTGTCTTAACATTGGACATGGGTAAGGGTGTTACAGTGTACTTTGATGACATACTCATTTATAGCAAATCGTTGGAAGAACATGTAGTACACCTTAAATTTATTTTGGAGGTTCTTCGAAAGGAGGCCTTATATGCTAATCTTAAGAAGTGTACATTTTGTTCTGATAAGATTATTTTTTTAGGTTTCATGGTTAGCTCAGAAGGCTTAGAGGTGGATTGATACAAACTCGTTTTAATGATTATTCGAGTCATAAGGTTGCCCGATTGTGAATTTGAGTAAATTTGAATGGTTGGCAAAAAATGGTTTGAAATTATGAGAGTTAGGCTCAAATGGAATGGTTTCAAATAGGTTATGAAATTAAAGAATTGGATTTCTGCTAAGGCTTAAGAGTGAACCAAAAATATGGAATTGTTGACCCGAAACTTAGACAAACACTTAGGTTGAAATTAGTGGAAATGATAAGGGATAGTTTGATGAAAACCTTAACCCACTATCAATGGATGATAGGAACCAGAGGTAAGGTTGAACGCCACACTTAGAAAAGTGATAAGTTCGGTTTAACAAGGAAAGGATAGACGCCACAAGCAAAGCTTGATAAGTCAGATCAATTCCAAAAGAATAGAGAGAATTGGATAACTCACAAAACTCAAGTTTAACATAAATTCAGCAAAAGATTCTATATTTTTCAATAGGCTTATTACACATATTTATAGTACCAAAGAAGTCTAGCTGAAAAGTCACATATGATCATCTTAATGAGCTAATAATGAGCTGAAATAAAGCTCAAAAACTCTTAGAATGCCAAACTAAATAACTCCACCCTTCAATACACTTCAATTCAGCTGAATCAATGGTCTTGAATGCTTAGGAAAAACCTTTGAAGTCTCCTTGGTCAGCCGAATGGTCACCAACAACTTTAATGAAAAATTAACTCATGAAGTGATCACTTTAATCAATAATTGGTTATGGAAGATGAAAGAGGCTACTGCCAATTTAAGGATGTATAATGCTCCCTTTAATGGATGATAACAGCTCCTTTTAATGAAAAATAATGCTTCCCCTTGTATGTAACCGAAATTCACTTGAAAATTCTCTTTAATCAATTTGTAAGCTAAAAAGATACCTGCAATTAACACATTAAAACAGGCATATTAAACACATTTAAACACTTAAAACACTCAACTTAAATAAATAAACTTAAAACTTAAAAACACATGCATCATTAAATTATTCCATCAACTAAATTAACTAAGATGAACTTAATTAATTAACATGAATAATTTATTCCAGCAACTTAATTAACTAAGATGAACTCAATTAACTAAGATGAGTAATTTATTTTAGCAATTTAATTAATTAAACTAAGTATTTTAGCAATTAAAACAATTGAATTAATTAACTAAACATATTAAAAGTTCAATCCAGCAATTATTTAGCTCAAAACACACAAACGAAATAAAACTAAAATTGAGCTGAAACCAAATTAAATATTCCAGCAAATTGATGCACAAGTTAAAACCAAATAATGTTGGGCTCAATAAACTTGAATGAGCTAAATGAGCTTGTAGCAAATTGCATGGAACACTTGAATCGAACATCCTTGATCGTTCGATTAGTCCAGCAATGGTTTCCAACCCAAGTTCGCTTAATTAAGACCTGCACACAAATTAACAAACTGAAATTAGATTTCATTTTGCACTTGGGCCCCTCGAGTTTAGCCCAATCTCGGTGTCAAAAAGTTGGGTCATAACATAATGTGACCGAGTTCGCATCATACCCTCCCTCTTGAAGATGATTTGTCCTCAAATCGGGCCATTTGCTGGAAAAAAATTTTATCATCACAAACCTGAAAAATACACAAGAACCTTCCCTCATGAAAATGAAAGAGGTTAGTGACACCATGAATGATGAACTCGAAGGAACATGCTGAAATGTTATTCACAAATTGAACATATGAATCGATGCCGGGATCAAAAATAGATATCGATGTTACCTTCTTCTTCAATGGAAACAAACCAGAACCACAAAATATTTGAAAGATATAATCTTGGAAAACAAAATTGCTTTGCTTAAACCCCTTGAACAATAGTATAGAATGATAATCTCCGGGATCAAAAACAAAGTTTTTCCTTACCATTTCAACTTGACTTGGAAATTCCTTGTATGGCAACATGGTAGGATGAAGCACACTAAAGTTACAATCATGCGAGTCATGTCTGAATCTTTTAATCCATAATATTGAACAACCTTCGGAATCAAATATTAAATTTTGACTTTGTAAGGCCACAAAATTCACATGCTTTGTTTTCAAATATAATAATAAAACATCAAACAAACAAAAATTATTCACACTTCAATTCACATAAAATTTATGATGCTCACCTTCGCTTAATGATAACTTAGAAAAACTTGCTCCCAGTTTAAACACATGGTTTTGATCACTTGTTCCAAAATACAGCAAAAACTTTTCTTTCATCGATAATTCACACATGTCAAATAAGCAAAGTTTAGACATACAAACTTTCGAACAATCAAACCTCTCAACTTTCATCTGCACAGAAATATACTTACTTGAGGTTTTCGCACAAAGACTTAGAGAATTCTCATTACCATCGTGATCAAACAGATTGAACACTTCACACGAAAACTCTTTATCACAAACAATCAGGCTTTGCACATGCCGATTTAGTCTAATTACATCAACAAAATTGCCATCACAAAACTTATTATAGGTAAAACTTTCCATGGCACTAGTTGGAGTTAAATCATTAACAATCAGAAAATGATAGTTAATCGAATCAAGATGAGGAGTTCTTTCAAAAACTAAGTATTTAGCAATTTTCTCAACAACATTCAAATGTGATTGCTATGATTCAATGGCTAAAAACACCTTACCTTGCTTACCTTTAACCGCTTGTGGTTTAATGTCAACTTCGACCTAACCTTTCTCGATCAATTGAAGTCGCCTCTCTTTGGGAAGGTATTGAAGTTGAAACACATCAATTGAATCTTTAGACACCTGAAAAGAAGAAATAATACGAGGACAACTCACAGGTTGGTTAGTAAAAACAATCCTCACTTTTTCTTGTTCACTTTCATCTTTTTCACTCGTTTCTTTTTCAGGCTCTCTTTCTTTTTCCACAATCTCTTTTTCTTTTAAAATCTCACTCTCACTCCTTATTTCACTTTCTTTTTCAGTAATATCAATCGCTCCACTCACACTTTTGTTTATTTCTTCAATCTCACAATCTTTCTCTTTTTCATTTTCTTTTTCTTTCATGTCTCTTTTTCTTTTTTCTATTTCATTTTATATCATTTCTTTTTTTCTTCTCTCAATTTCTTTTCCTTACTTCCTTTCGTTACAAGTAGAAGCTAACATAAAAGATTCAGAAAAAGTAGACTTTCGTTGGGTAGAAATGGATGGATTTACATTTGAAACACGATCACCTCTTCGTGATTGACTCCCCGTAGATGAGTAATTTGATGCTTTTGAAACACATTCACCTCTTCATAAGCGATCCCCCATGGATGAATAAATTGATGCACTTGAAGTGAAATTTCTACGTTCTCATTTTTCACCTTGAAAGGTTTCAAACTCATAACTCACCTCATTTCATCTTGAATTCCTTGATGAATAGGAATCTCGATAAGAATCTCTTCTCGAATAGTCATTGGATGTGTGCTTCCGTGATGATCTTATTTTTGTCCCTCGACTTGATGAAATTCGCTCCTGTTGGGCTCTTTCCTCAACTCGGTCTAATCTTTCCCTGATGGGTTTGAGCCTTCCATCAAATAGATACTCTATTTTGCGCGTGAAGGCTTGGAGTATAAAATCTGGCACACCTCCTCCAACATTTCTTACAGGACGAAACCCACCTTCCACATTTGGATTTCTTTCTAGACTTCGTGACATTTTTTTAAGAACTCATAACAAGAAACCTCACGATCCACTAGAAAAATCACACACACTTGGATTTTATACTCTCGAATAGACTCACTACTCTCTTTCCTTTTTCCACTCCCTCCTCTCTAAGTTCTTAAGAAACTATTTTGAAGTTGAAAAGTAGTTGTTGTGGGTCGACTTGCAAATTTGATGTTCGAGTTTGGTAGGGAGTGTTGTAGGACTATAAGTAGGCTTGAAACATGAAAAGAAAAGAATAAGTGTGGCCGGATGGTAGGATGTTGATTGGGTATTTCTGGGCAACGAACATAATTTTAGGAGAAACTTGGCAATGAAGAACTTAATCTGATGTGTCACATCGACGAATCTTCTAAAACTTAAACTCGTTGGTGGAAAATCATTTTTAAGTTAAAACCCATTTAAATTTTATTACTTGAGAAAGCCCAGAAAATTTTGTTATTACAACTGAAATTAACTTATCAAAACGTTAATTATCATGGATTTCTTAATCTAATTTAAACCGCGAAAGCTTCTCTTGTTGGAAACCTTAAAGTTAAAAATGCTTTAAAACCGTTATTATTTTGAAAACTCGATGTTCCTACTCTAACAGTTTAAAATACGAAATTAAAAGCCCAATAAAAACTAAAGAATCCCCCAAATGGCCTTATTACATAATGAAAATCCAATTATAAAAATCCTTGAATAACTAAGGTCATAATCATATCATCTGCGATTGTGTGGCCACCTCTAAGTCCCTCTCGGCTCCAAATCATCTAAGGCTGGGAATTACCTACACAGTTAAAAGAGAGGGTGAGTTTACGAAAACTCAGTGTGTAATCCCCTATCAGTCAAATAGTAAACAGTGCATACAGTAACGGTTAGGGCCTGAGCCCTATTCAATAATAGTGCAGTCTGGGCCTTAGCCCTATACAGTGGCAGTGTGGGCCTATGCCCAAAATAGTATTAATATAGTGCAGGTATGCAACCCATCCCAATCCAACCAACACACCACTCGTACCATCCAACACACCATGTGGGGGTTGAATCAACCTACCTAACCAACACACCAATATTGCAGTGAAGTTGCTAACAGTAACGCAACAAAGCTGCTAATACAGTAAACGTGGTGTAGCCACTAATATCAGAATACATGGCAAGGCCACCAGAACAGTAAAACGTGGCAAAGCCACTAGTACAGTACTTCCTCCGAATCAAAATCCCAACCCCAATGCAGAATGTCATGTCATATATATTACGTGTATGCAAGGTTTACTCAAATACAGTCATGCATATATCATACACTCATCAATCAACCTACCTCTAGGGTATAAGGGTAATTCCCATCCTTTAGGGGTAAAATAGTAATTTTACCCCTTAGGGGTATTTTAATCATTTAACTAATTTTGGGCTCTTGGTACAGATAACGACCCTTTACAAGGTCTACAGTGGTCTTGAATGACTCAGATAACCCGTATGGCCAAAACAGTGTAAATGGCCCAAGGCCAATTTCTCGGCCCAAGTGGGCCCACACGCTCGTGTGGCCCAAACAGCCCAATTTTAGTCGTGACTATGCTATCCCCGTAGTCCATTCCATTATTTGTCACTTACTGTAAACTTGAGGCCCATGAACCCATTGGGCCCACACGGCCCATCTCGACCCAACGAGGCCCATAACGGCCCAAGCCCATGAAAATGCTCGTGGCAGCCTCTATAGTTCGTTGTCCCTAATTTGTGAGCTCAGTTTACCACACGGGCATTTGCACGCTCGTGAGGCCTCAAATGCCGAAGTTTTAGCTTTTCGACTTTTGCCGATTCACAATAACGTTATGGTGTGAATACACACCTTTGTCCATCGTTTTGGCAGTAGCAAAAGTTTGGGTGTATGATTACACACCTTTTTGGAGAGGAAAATGGCAATCACCACGCGCCCAACCTAAATCCAAAATAACAATCCAAAGTCAGCTTTTAGTTACTTGGATTAACCACTCTCATAAAATCTCTTAATTCCTAACATAGTATACCGCTTACCTTGATAGCATAAGTAGGGTTCAAACTACCCTTAACCCACGATCACTCACTTATTGGCAACGATCTGCATTAAAGTCCACTTTGTTACACAACCTTAAACATAATCCACTTTAACCATGTGAACTTCTTACCAAAACAAGGACTAAGAGAGGAGAGTAGCAGTATTCGGCCTACCTCAACAAAAACTACAATCGAGCACACGATGCCACAAACACACCCCTGACAATAGTCGATAAAAAGAAAGGGATTAGAAAGGGAGACTATTATAGTATAACAAAAGAAAGAGAAGTGGCACAACTGTGAACCCACATATTAAAGATAGCAATAGAAAGGCTCAGCTAATGCTAGGAATTCGGCAATCCAAGAGGAAACTCAATTACCTTGATCCAGCAGGGAGAGATTCGGATAGGTAAGAGGATACTCGACTAGCACAGAGAAAAGCCCAAATGAATCGAAAGGTAGAGAAGGCAAGAGGGATTCAGTCAAGGCTCCAAGAAGGGAAACATAGTTAAGAGTAAGAAGGAGAATGGAGAAAGATCAAAGAGAAATTCGACCAATGCAAACAAATGGGTGAGGAGAGAGGTGGATATGTTCGGCCAAAGAAGAGTGTGAAGAGATGAAAAGGAAAAAAGGGGTAATAGGGAGAGGCAGTATTCGGCCAAAGGCTTAGAAAAGAAGAAAGAATTGACACAAGGGAAGAAAAATACCAAATATGCCAAAAAGGACAAAATCCAGAAATAGAAGAAGGAGAATTCGACACCAACTCCTACACCAATTGCCAAAATGCACCAAATGGGTTCCCCTAGTCGAATTTGCACATAGAAGTTGCATAATTCAGCTACAGCACTCCTTCCCTCCAAATCCCTTGAAAATCTCCTCAAATCTCTCCCGTTATCCCTCCTTGATATCCTCCATAACCAACCCACAAGACCTATTCAAACTCTCCATCACCAGAGTTCAAATCCCACACAACTCTTGCTGTCCCCTAATAGCAAAATAAATGCTCCTTGGTTGCCAAGGGATTGAAACCCTTGCTCTCACAATAGCCATGTCACGCCACCACCACTAGGCCACAAGCTCATTTGTGTCATGAAAATACACACACCCAAATGTAAATCCCAACTGCTAGCAGCCAACTTCACTTAAGAACAAAATTAAAATTTCGCCAAGGCCTAGACTCGAACCCTGGCTTCATAATAATCCCCCAAACATACCCAAATTACTTGACCATCAAAGCAAACATGAATTTTGTGCCACAACATGCAAAATTACAGACCCTAAATTTTTGGGGCGTTACAAACTTTTTTTTCACGATTTTTTTTTACTTTGCAAAGATAAATATTCACTCCTGAATGTTGAATGGAGACTAATAATTTTTTTTTGAATTTTTTTCAAAAGAAATACTATACCATATTGCCAAAAATGTTGATTCTTACTCCAAATCGCTAAGCTCTGATACCAAATGATATAAACTTGTTTTGATGATGATTCGAATCGTAATGTTGCCCGATCATGAATTTGAGTAAATTTGAACGGTTGACAAAAAATGGTTTGAAATTATGAGAGATAGGCTAAAATGTAATGGTTTCAAATAGGTTATGGAATTAAAGAATTGGATTTCAGCTAAGGCTTAAGAGTGAACCAATAATATGGAATTGTTAACTTAAAACTTAGACAAACACTTAGGTTGAAATCAGTGGAAATGATAAGGGATAGTTTGATGAAAACCTTGACCCACTATCAATGGATGATAGGAACCAGAGGTAAGGTTGAACGCCACACTTAGAAAAGTGATAAGTTCGGTTTAACAAGGAAAGGATAGACGCCACAAGCAAAGCTTGATAAGTCAGATCAATTCCAAAAGAATAGAGAGAATTGGATAACTCACAAAACTCAAGTTTAACATAAATTCAGCAAAAGATTCTATATTTTTCAATAGGCTGATTACACATATTTATAGTACCAAAGAAGTCTAGCTGAAAAGTCACATATGATCATCTTAATGAGCTAATAATGAGCTGAAATAAAGCTCAAAAACTCTTAGAATGCCAAACTAAATAACTCCACCCTTCAATACACTTCAATTCAGCTGAATCAATGGTCTTGAATGCTTAGGAAAAACCTTTGAAGTCTCCTTGGTCAGCCGAATGGTCACCAACAACTTTAATGAAAAATTAACTCATGAAGTGATCACTTTAATCAATAATTGGTTATGGAAGATGAAAGAGGCTGCTGCCAATTTAAGGATGTATAATGCTCCCTTTAATGGATGATAACAGCTCCTTTTAATGAAAAATAATGCATCCCCTTGTATGTAACCGAAATTCACTTGAAAAGTCTCTTTAATCAATTTGTAACAGCCCTTGAATGTAACGGTTTCCAGCTAAAAAGACACCTGCAATTAACATATTAAAACAGGCATATTAAACACATTTAAACACATAAAACACATTAAACACTCAACTTAAATAAATGAACTTAAAACTTAAAAACACATGCATCATTAAATTATTCCAGCAACTAAATTAACTAAGATGAACTTAATTAACTAACATGAATAATTTATTCCAGTCACTTAATTAACTAAGATGAACTCAGTTAACTAAGATGAATAATTTATTCCAGCAACTTAATTAATTAAACTAAGTATTTTAGCAATTAAAACAACTGAATTAATTAACTAAACATATTAAAAGTTCAATCCAGCAATTATTTAGCTCAAAACACATAACTAAATAAAACTAAAATTGAGCTGAAACCAAATTAAATATTCCAGCAAATTATGCACAAGCTAAAACCAAATAATGTTGGGCTCAATAAACTTGAATGAGCTATGAACGAACTAAATGAGCTTGTAGCAAAATGCATGGAACACTTGAATCGAACATCCTTGATCATTCTATTAGTCCAGCAATGGTTTCCAACCCAAGTTCACTTAATTAAGACCTGCACACAAATTAACAAATTGAAATTAGATTTTATTTTGCACTTGGGCCCCTCGAGTTTAGCCCAATCTCGGTGTCGACAAGTTGGGTCGTAACATGATGCGACTGGGTTCGCATGATGGATTAAGAAAAGATAAAAGCTATTCAAGAGTGGCTGAGACTGACACGTATCAGCCAAGTTCGAAGCTTCCATGGCTTGGCTAGGTTTTGTAGGCATTTTGTGCCTAACTTTAGCACTATAGCCGCGCCGTTGATGAGCATCATCAAGAAAATTTAGCCTTCTATTGGGCTGATGAGCAGGAGAAGTCTTTTAATGATATTAAGAATTGTCTTACTAAAGCTCCTTTATTAGCACTTCCTAATTTTTCTAAAACTTTTGAGATTGAATGTGATGCCTCAGGTGTAGGAACCAGTGCTATGCTCACTCAAGATGGAAGGCCTATTGCGTACTTTAGCGAGAAGCTAAATGGAGCTGCACTTAACTATCCCATTTATGATAAAGAAATGTATGCACTCATTCGAGCTCTCGAGACGTGGCAACATTATTTATGGCCAAAGGAGTTCGTGATTTACTCCGATCACGAAGCATTAAAACATATTAAGGGCCAGCATAAGTTGAACAAGCACTATACGAAGTGGGTCGTGTACCTCGAATCACTTTCCTATGTCATCAAGTATAAGAAATGATACGACCATGCCTCGGAGTGCACCTAGCTCGAGCAAGGATCCATTGGAGCTGCCACAAGGACCCATCACACGAGCTCGAGCCAAGCAAATCAAAGAGGCCATTTCAGCCTTAGTCAACCAAGTGTGGGGCATGACATTGGCTAGACACATCGAGAGAGCTTGGACAAGCACCCCAATATCACTTTGCAACCTCTTGCAAGTCGAACTCATCTCAAGCTCAGCTCCATGAGCTTAATTCAACTCAACTTAGCTCAATCAAGCTCATCTCTATCTTTTTAATGCTTGCTTTTTTTTTTGCTGGAATAAATAAATGTTTTAATTAAATTAGTTAATTAGCTTCAGCTCATAAATATGTCTTAATTCAGACTTATTAATTTCGTTTATAAATGTGTTTATCTAAATACATGTTTTTAATATGTCCTAGTTATTACCTGATATTAATTTGTCTTAGCCTATTACATGTTTTAAATATGTCTAGCTACAGCCGAAATTAATTAGTAGCTTAGTTTAAATATATGTTATAAATATGTCTTAGTTTAAACTTATTCTGAATGTGACTTGAGCTGCTAAATTAATGTGTCTTAAGATGGATTAATTTGCTGAATTAATCAGGTGCAGGTACATGCTTGGGATGGCATAAATGCAAGGAGCTGATGGTTCAGCTCTTCAAAGCACCACTTCATGGACTTCAATTGCCAAAGCTAATGATGCGAACTCACCCATGAAAACCATGGAATTGCCATCGGGGCCAATCACTTGAGCCCGTGCCAAGAGGTTCCAAGAAGATGTAGCAAGTTACATTGCTCGAGTATGGATGGAAGGCTTGGCCGAACATCAAGAGTCTAGCTCGAGTAGCTCATTGTGCAATGTGTTACAAGCTGACTTAGCTCGTGTTAGCTCAAGGGAGCTCAATTCGACACTTAGTTAGCTCATGGAGCTAAATTTCTATTTTATTTATTTGATGCATTTATTTGGCTAGAATAAATTAATTATTTGTGTCAATTAATTAGTTAAATTTATGCTTAAATTAATTAATTAATTAATGTGTCTTAAATCTGGACATTTTTAATTTAAATTATTAAATATGTCTTATATTAATACATAGCTTAAATGTGTCTAGTTTAGGACATCATTTTAATGTGTCTAGTTTAGAGACAAATTTAATTAGTTACAGCCGAATTTAAGATTAAGTTGACTAATGGTTTAAATAAATGTGCAGCACACAAGCATTAAAGGAGCATGCATGGGACGACATGGGAATGTGCAGCCATCAAATACACCCCTTCGTGGACATCAAAAGCCAAAGGGTGGTGATTTATTTTCCAAGAATGACCGGCCAACTCTCCCAAGTAGCATCTTTGTGTTCACATTTTGTTGAAAGTTCTTTTCACACTAAGGGCTGTTCGGTTCCATGTTTTCACACACAAGGACTATACATATTCGGCCTTTCACACTTGAATGGCCATTGGAGTCCTCCATAATGCTCAATTAATCCAAGGCTTTCAAGCTTATCTAGGCGTCACATTTAAGAAGCATTCAAGCTACTTTCAAGCACCTTGGCTGAATGTGGACTAGTCCATAAAGCTTCCCATTAATGGCTAGCTGAATCATTCTCTTCTAGTAGCTTCTCATTCGATTCCCAAGCCAAGAAGACTCTAGAATTTGTCCAAGAAATTGCTAGAAAATTTCCTAAATCCTTAAGGCTTAAGATAGCCGTCCCTTTAAATGCCATATGACTATTCGGCTAGCTATAGTTTAAGCTATAAATATGGCTTATTTTTCACTTGTTAAAGACTAATGAACATTTTATGAATTTTATAAACTTTGTGAAAGACTAGTTTGACTTATCAAGAAACCTTGTGGCGTCATTTTATCTTTGTTTCTGAACTTATCACTTTGAATCCCAAAGTGTGGCATTCTAAGTTATACCAAGGTTCCTATCATTCTTGATAGCGGGTCAAGGTCTCCATAAACTACCCCATATCCATCTTCCATTTTCCGACTCAAGTGTCACATAAGTAACGGGTTAGCATACCAACGTTGTGCTAGTTCTTACTTTGGCCCTTAACCGAATTCTATCCCAATTTCTACCAAACTATCCATTACCCTACCGAACCACTTTGTACCTAGTCCTTTCCTTCTAAACAAACATTTCTCGAATGACCCTTAGCTTACTCAATTTTACGATCGGGCAAATATTACGACACAAATCTCATCCGAGGTGAGTGCGTATCAAGTTGGTATCAGAGCTAGTTAAAATCGAGGTAAGTACTGATATTTGTAACCCCGGATTCGTAAATCAGAAAAAAATTTTCATATACCGAAGTTTCTTCATTTTGATTAGTTTGTTGCTGTTATTACAAAAACAAAAAATCTACGCAGCCGAAGAAAAAAAATTCGCGTACCGAAGTGTTCCTATTGTATTTAGTTTGCTTATATAGTGCAAAAAAAAAGTTATACAAAAAAAAATTTCGAAAAAAATCTGAAAAAAATAAAAAAAAAAAGGTGATTGGAAGTTGCTTTTAAACTCTCTCAAGTATTTCTGATCTTCAAAGTTCTATGCCGCTTTCGCACACACCAACGCCACACTAAACCGATATCCTTCTTTTCTTCAGCCTACCTTTTAACCTACATTGTTCCTCACCTAGCCACATCAATTTTGTTAACTGACCCAAAAAAGGTTTTTTTTATTTGTCTACATAGTTTGCGGAGAATTTCGAGAGGCGAAAATTGAGTGGTAAAAGGCAAGAGAGTGGAGAGACCATTTGAGAAGGATAAAAGCCAAAAAAAAAATCGAGTGATTTCTTTTTTTTGAGAGAAGTGTGAGTTCTATGTGGTGTGATTAAAATTTATGTCTAAAAGTCCCGAGAGACGTCAAATGGACGGAACTGGTCCACGCCCGGTTAGGAATGTTACTCAAGGTGGCGGAGTCCCTAATTTGGGTCAACAAGCTTTGATTCGAGAATTTCAGCGTATGCTTTGAGAGACAATAGAACCAATGCAAGAGCAATTGGATCACTTAAATGAGGAGGTACAACGTGTAAGGGAGCCACAAAACCAACGGCGAGAACGTGGACGTCCTAGACAAGAACAAAATAATTTATACGAGCCTAGTAGTCCGAAAGTGATCATTCATCTGTTCAAAGTGTTAGGCAACAAGAACGTCGAAACTGTGGACAACGAGGTCGAGATCGTCTTGATGACAATCTCAAAAACATTAAGATGTCAATCCCGTCATTTCAAGGCAAAAATGATCCGGAGGCGTACATGGAGTGGGAAAAGAAAGTCGAACTCATCTTCGAGTGTCACAACTACTCGGAGATCAAAAAGGTTAAACTTACAGCTATTGAGTTTTCAGATTATGCCCTTGTATGGTGGGATCAGCTAGTGACTAGTCGACGGAGAAATGGTGAAAGGCCTATCTCTACGTGGGCCGAAATGAAGGCTGTCATGCGAAAGCACTTTGTTCCCTCCTACTATCACCGGGAGTTGTATCAACGGCTGCAAAATCTCACTCAAGGCAATCGAAGCGTCGAAGATTATTATAAGGAGATGGAGATTGCTATGATAAGAGCCGACGTGGAAGAAGACTGAGAAGCGATGATGGTAAGGTTTTTAGCCGGTTTGAATCGAGATATAGCTCATGTGGTGGAACTTCAACACTACGTTAAAGTAATGGATATGGTTCACATGGCGATCAAGATTGAAAAGCAATTGAAGCGAAAAAGTGTCAACCGGACCTATCCAACGTCCTCTACCAACAAATAGACTCAAGGAGCGAGCAAAGCTCCTATTCGGCCTAAAGAACCATCCGTTGCTGCTAAACCCAATCAACCAAGTGGTGACATTGGTAAGAGTAGAAATGAGCCCGTTCCTAATTGAGCTCGTGACGTAAAGTGTTTTAAGTGTCAAGGCCGAGGCCATGTTGCTAGTCAATGCCTTAACCGTCGAGTGATGGTGGTATGGCCAAATGGCGAGATCGAGTCTGAAGATGAACAAGAGAATGAATCTGAAGTGCCCTCGGAAGAAGATGATGAAATTGAGATGCCGATCGAGGGAGAGATACTCGTTGTAAAACGAAGTTTGAATATTCAAGGTGTCGAGGAAGAACAACAACGAGAAAATATCTTTCACACTCGCTGTCACGTTCAAGGCAAGGTGTGTAGCTTGATAATCAATGGAGGTAGTTGTACCAATGTCGCGAGTACCATGCTTGTAGAACGACTTGGTTTGGCCACGATGAAGCATCCGAACCCTTATAAGTTGCAGTGGCTAAACGACGGAGGAGAACTCAAAGTTACAAAGCAAGCAAAAGTGGCGTTTTCCATAGGAAAATACCAAGACGAGGTGATATGTGATGTTGTACCGATGCATGCGAGACACCTTCTATTGGGTCGTCCTTGGCAGTTCGATCGTAGGGTAGTCCATGATGGCTATACGAATCGTTATTCATTCAAGCATCTTGGAAGGAATGTCACACTAGCCCCTCTCACACCAAAACAAGTGAATGAAGATAAAATCAAATTGAGGCAATCCATTGAAAGACAAAAAGAAAAAGAGCAAGATAAAAAGAAAGAAAAGAAAAGGAGTGGAAAAAGTGAGAAAAGTGAGTTAAAAACACGAGTGGAAAAAGAAAAAGAAAATGAGAGTGAAAAAGAAAAAATGAGTGTTTTTGCAAGAAAGCGAGAGATTCGGAAATTATTGTTGGCAAAGCAACCCATTCTTGTACTTATGTACAAAGAGTGCTTGTTGGAAACTAACGAGATAGAAAAATTATTGCCTTTTCCTATTGTTTCTTTGTTGCAGGAATTTGAAGACGTGTTTCCCGAAAAAGTGCCGAACGGGTTGCCTCCCATTCGAGGCATCGAACACCAAATCAACTTTGTACCGGGAGCATCTATTCCAAATAGACCGGCCTATCAGAGTAACCCCGAGGAGACAAAGGAACTGCAAAGGCAAGTGGCAAAATTAATGGAAAAAGGCTACATTCGGGAAAGCTTAAGCCCGTGTGCGGTGCCGGTGTTGCTAGTGCCTAAAAAGGATGGTTCATGGCAAATGTGTGTAGACTGTCGCGCCATCAACAAAATAACTGTTAAATATCGACACCCTATTCCCCGCCTTGATGACATGCTCGATGAACTTAACGGAGCCCAAATCTTTTCAAAGATTGATCTAAAGAGTGGCTACCATCAAATTTGAATGCGGGAGGGCAACGAGTGGAAAACCGCATTCAAGACGAAATACGATTTGTACGAATGGTTGGTAATGCCATTCGGCCTTACAAATGCCCCTAGTACTTTTATGCGTTTGATGAATCATGTTTTGCGTGCATTTATTGGAAAATTTTGCGTTGTGTATTTTGATGATATTTTGATCTATAGTAAGTCATTAGAAGAACATGTTCAGCATCTGCGTGCGGTGTTGGAAGTACTACGAAAAGAGGTACTTTATGCCAACTTAAAGAAATGTTCGTTTTGTACTCACGAGGTTGTATTTTTAGGTTTCGTGGTAAGTGCTCATGGCTTGCAAGTTGATCAAGAAAAAGTCAAAGCGATCAATGAGTGGCCGCGACCAACAAACATCAGCCAAGTAAGGAGTTTTCACGGGTTGGCAAGCTTTTATCGAAGGTTTGTACCTAATTTTAGCTCTGTAGCCGCCCCCTTGACAGGTATAATTAAGAAAAACTCGCCCTTTGTTTGGACTGATGATCAAGAAAATGCCTTTGTTAAAATTAAGGAATGTCTTACTAATGCTCCATTATTATCTTTACCAGATTTTAACAAGACATTCGAGATTGAATGTGATGCTTCAGGAATTGGCATTGGCGCTGTTTTAATGTAAGACGGACGACCCGTGGCGTACTTTAGTGAGAAGTTGAATGGGGCCACGTTGAACTATCCAACGTATGACAAGGAGTTGTATGCACTGATTTGAGCCTTAGAGACGTGGCAACATTATCTATGGCCAAAGGAATTTGTAATCCACTCAGATCACGAGGCTTTAAAACACCTCAAGGGTCAAACGAAGCTCAATAAACGTCATGCGAAGTGGGTAGAATACTTGGAGTCATTTCCATACGTGATAAAGTATAAGAAAGGTAAGGAAAACATTGTTGCCGATGCCCTATCACGAAGGTATACACTTGTCAACTTAATGGACTCTAAGTTACTTGGTTTTGAATTCATGAAAGATTTGTATCAAACTGATCCCGATTTTGGTAAAACCTATAAGATTTGTTTGCATGGTGCAATTGACAAGTATTTTCAGCATGAAGGCTACCTTTTTCGTGAAGATAAAATGTGTATACCTCAAGGTTCTATCTAAGAGATGCTTGTCAACGAAGCCCATAGTGGCGGACTTATGGGTCATTTTGGAGTTGTAAAGACTCTAGCAATATTGCATGAACATTTCTACTGGCCTAAAATGAAACGTGATGTCATAAGGAAATGCGAACGATGCATCATCTGTAAGAAAGCGAAATCACGCATCAAGCCCCATGGTTTGTACACCCCGTTGCCTATACCGTATGCCCCGTGGGTCGATATTTCGATGGACTTCGTTCTAGGCCTCCCTAGAACCAAAAGAGGGAAGGACGCAATATTTGTTATTGTGGATCATTTTTCAAAAATGGCACATTTCATTCCTTGTAATAAAACTGATGATGCTACTAACGTTGCTAATTTGTTTTTCAAGGAAGTTGTCAGGTTGCACGGAATTCCTCGTACTATCATCTCTGATCGTGACACAAAGTTCCTAAGTCATTTTTGGAGAACGTTGTGGGGTAAATTGGGAACAAAGTTGTTGTTTTCGACGACATGCCACCCTCAAACGGATGGCCAAACTGAAGTAGTTAATCGAGTACTGTCGACCTTGCTTCGAGCCATTCTACGGAAGAATTTGAAGTTATGGGAGGAGTGTTTATCTCACGTGGAGTTCACCTACAATCAGACTGTTCATTCAGCCACAAAACATTCTCCTTTTGAGGTAGTATATGGTTTTAACCCTATTACTCCTCTTGATCTGGTTCCTATGCCTGCTAATGAGCTAGCGCATGTAGATGGCAAAAAGAAGGCCGATTTTGTTAAACAGCTTCATAAGAACGTCAAAGACAATATCGAAAGAAGAACAGAACAATATGTTCGAGGAGCGAACAAGGGGCATAAACGAGTCATATTCAAAACTGGTGACTGGTTTGGATCCATATCGCAAAGAAAGATTTCGAGCAAAGAAAATCAAAACTTCTACCAAGGGTGACGGGCCATTCCAAGTAGTGGAGCGAATCAATGATAATGCCTACAAACTCGATTTACCCGGTGAGTATGGTGTGAGTGCTAGCTTTAATGTTGCTGACCTTTCTCCCTTTGATGTAGGTGACGATTCAAGGACGAATCGCCTTGAAGAGGGGGAGGATGATGCGAACTCGCCCATGAAAACCATGGAATTGCCATCGGGGCCAATCACTCGAGCCGGTGCCAAGAGGTTCCAAGAAGATGTAGCAAGTTACATTGCTCGAGTATGGATGGAAGGCTTGGCCGAACATCAAGAGTCTAGCTCGAGTAGCTCGTTGTGCAATGTGTTACAAGCTGACTTAGCTCGTGTTAGCTCAAGGGAGCTCAATTCGACACTTAGTTAGCTCATGGAGCTAAATTTCTATTTTATTTATTTGATGCATTTATTTGGCTAGAATAAATTAATTATTTGTGTCAATTAATTAGTTAAATTTATGCTTAAATTAATTAATTAATTAATGTGTCTTAAATCTGGACATTTTTAATTTAAATTATTAAATATGTCTTATATTAATACATAGCTTAAATGTGTCTAGTTTAGGACATCAATTTAATGTGTCTAGTTTAGAGACAAATTTAATTAGTTACAGCCGAATTTAAGATTAAGTTGACTAATGGTTTAAATAAATGTGCAGCACACAAGCATTAAAGGAGCATGCATGGGACGACATGGGAATGTGCAGCCATCAAATACACCCCTTCGTGGACATCAAAAGCCAAAGGGTGGTGATTTATTTTCCAAGAATGACCGACCAACTCTCCCAAGCAGCATCTTTGTCTTCACATTTTGCTGAAAGTTCTTTTCACACTAAGGGTTGTTCGGTTCCATGTTTTCACACACGAGGACTATACATATTCGGCCTTTCACACTTGAATGGCCATTGGAGTCCTCCATAATGCTCAATTAATCCAAGGCTTTCAAGCTTATCTAGGCGTCACATTTAAGAAGCATTCAAGCTACTTTCAAGCACCTTGGCCGAATGTGGACTAGTCCATAAAGCTTCCCATTAATGGCTAGCTGAATCATTCTCTTCTAGTAGCTTCTCAATCGATCCCCAAGCCAAGAAGACTCTAGAATTTGTCCAAGAAATTGCTAGGAAATTTCCTAAATCCTTAAGGCTTAAGATAGTCGTCCCTTTGAATGCCATATGACTATTCGGCTAGCTATAGTTTAGGCTATAAATATGGCTTGTTTTTCACTTGTTAAAGACTAATGAACATTTTATGAATTTTATAAACTTTGTGAGTTTTTTTTTCAACTCTCAATTTTCTCCAAAAACTAGTTTGACTTATCAAGAAACCTTGTGGCGTCATTCTATCTTTATTTCCGAACTTATCACTTTGAATCCCAAAGTGTGGCGTTCTAAGTTATACCGAGGTTCCTATCATTCTTGATAGCGGGTCAAGGTCTCCATAAACTACCCCATATCCATCTTCCATTTTCCGACTCAAGTGTCACATAAGTAACGGGTTAGCATACCAACGTTGTGCTAGTTCTTACTTTGGCCCTTAACCGAATTCCATCCCAATTTCTACCAAACTATCCATTACCCTACCGAACCACTTTGTACCTAGTCCTTTCCTTCTAAACAAACATTTCTCGAACGACCCTTAGCTTACTCGATTTTACGATCGGGCAAATATTACGATACAAATCTCATCCGAGGTGAGTGCGTATCAGCTAAGCTGCTGATTATTCTTCCCTAAGCTGACTAATTAGCTCCCCAAAGCAACCTTGAAGGCTTTCACACCAGCTGAATATTCCATTCACACTTTAAGGTTGTTCAATTTTGTGTTTTCACACACACATAAGGGGCTGTTTGAATTTAGTTCACACTTGATGACCATTGCAATACTCAAGCTGTTCATTAATCAACCACGAGCTTTCCAACTGATCAAGGCAACTTAATTCCAGCTCATTAAGCATTATGGCCGCACCTAGACAAAGCATTTCAGCTCCCAATTGTTCCAATTTTAATTCAGTTGAATGTTCATCATCTAGAAGCTGACTAGTGGCGTTCCAAGGCTAGAGAAGCTTCTTGGAATTTTCTTGCAATTTTCTAGAATTTCCAGCTCATTAAAAGCTGAAATCAAGTGTCCATTTAGTTATCCATTTGGCTATTCGGCTAGCCTAGATTTCTAGTTATAAATACTTAGCTAATTTCATTTTGTAGAGACTTTCGCAACCTTGAATGAAATTTTGTCAATTTTGTGAGATTTTCTTCTCTCAAATTTTTCCAAAGACTTAACTTGGCTTATCTGTTAGTCAGTGGCGTCAATCTTTGTCTTTTTAAACTTATCACTCAAATTCGAGTGTGGCGTTCACCCAACTTATACCTTTGGTTCTTACCTTATTAGGTAACTGGTCAAGGTTCCTTTTCTTTCATCACCCAAATCCCCTTAAGATTTTATAAGTTTTGGGTTAGCACTCATATTTAGTGTTGGTTCACACTTGCATCTTAAGTCTATTTTCCAGTCCATCCACAATTACCTACGTAACTGTACAAGTTATTTTTTTATCCTTCTACTTCTTGTTAGCCGAACCTATAACCATCAATACTTAACCATTTTTGAACCCATCTTTGTTACCCAACTCCAAACTTAGCCTAATCCTAACCATACTTTGCAAATCGAATTACACTTCTTCGTTAGACAATCAGGCACCTAAGTGACTCAACTCACCATACCTAGGCGAGATCGTATCAAGAAAGGTAAAGATAATATAGTGGCATATGGGCTTTCAAGAAAGTATGCTTTGTTGTCGTATCTTGATTCTAAATTGCTTGGATTCTCTTTCTTGAAAGATTTATATGCCGATGATGATGACTTTGGTGAAATATTTACTGCTTGTGAGAATGTTTCTGTTGAAAAGTTTTATAGGTATGAAGGCTTCCTTTTCAAGGAAGGAAAATTGTGCATCCCGTAAAGTTCCATTCGAGACTTGCTTATTAACGACGTGTATAGCGATGGCCTCATGGGACACTTCAGTGTAGTTATGACATTATCGATACTCCAAGAACACTTTTATTGGCCTAGGATGAAAATGGATGTTGAACGTGTTTGCGAGCATTGTGTGACGTGCAAGAAGGCCAAGTCCAAGATTCAACTACATGGCTTGTACACGCCACTCCCCATACTCGAAGCTCCTTAGATGGATATATCCATGGACTACCGCGAACAAAAATGGGGAAGGATTCTATTTACATTGTAGTTGATAGATTTTCAAAAATGTCACATTTTATTGCATATAAAAAAATTGACAATGCTGTTCATATTGCTAATCTTTTCTTTAGGGAAATTGTTCGACTACATGGAATTTCGAGAACGATCGTTTCTAATCGCGACGCGAAGTTTTTGAGTCACTTTTGGAGATTATTATCGGGGAAGCTCAGAACCAAGTTGCTGTTCTCCACCACTTGTCACCCCGAAATGGATGGCCAAATGGAGGTGGTTAATCGAGTGTTGTCTACTTTGTTGCGATCATCCGAAAAAGTTTAAAGTTGTGGGAGGACTGCTTACCTCAAATTGAGTTCACATATAATCGATCAGTCCATTCGGCGACTAAATTTTCTCCTTTTAAGATTGTTTATGGATTTAATCTATTAACTCCATTAGACTTAGTGCCTTTACCTAACGATCAATTCATTCATGTAGATGCAAAGAAGAAGGTCGAGTATGTTAAGGATTTGCACCAAAAGGTTTGAGCAAATATCGAAGCAAGAACCGAAAGCTATGTTCAAAGAGCGAACAAAGGATGAAAGAGAATTGTATTTGAACCCGATGATAGGGTTTGGGTTCATATGCAAAAAGAACATTTTCTAGCCCAACGTAGGTCCAAGTTACTACCATGAGGAGACGGACTTGTTCAATTCTTAGAACGAATCAATGAGAATTCTTATTGACTAGACTTACAGGATGAGTATAATATTAGTGCAAGCTTCAACATGTCTGATTTATCTCCCTTTGATGTAGGATCCAACTTGAGGACAAGTCGCTTTGAAGAGGGGGGATGATATGGCCACGCCTCGTGTTGCACCTTGCTCGAGCAAGGATCCATTAGAGCTACCCCCAAGGACCAATCACACAGGCTTGAGCCAAGCAATTCATAGAGGCCATTTTAGCCTTAGTCAACCAAGTGTGGGGCGAGACATTGGTTAGACATATTGAGAAAGCTTGGACCAGCTCAACAAGATCACCTTGCAACCTCTTGCAAGCCAAACTCAGCTCAATTCAACTCATTTGAGCTCATTTCTATTTCTTTTTATTTCATGCTTTTATTTGCTGAAATAAACTAAGTATTTATTTTAGTTAGTTAAAATTAATTTTAGCGCATAATTATGTTTTTAGTTCATTACATGATGTTAATATGTTTTGTTCCTATCGAATTAATGTGTCTTATTTTATACAAGTATTTAATGTGTCTTGCTTAGTTACATGTTATTAATGTGTCTAAGTTTAAAGCATGTATTTATTTTGTCCTAGTGTAGCCAAATTAACTTTGTTTTAAACCAATTTAATGTGTTCTTTGAATTATTTGCGGCCATATGCATGAAAGGGATTTAATGCAAAGGTACAAGCATGGACGGCTTCAATGTATGGTGTGCTGATGTTTGGTTTCTCCCAAGCAACTATTCAGCCAAAAAGTAGCTGCTCCTTTATGTTCCCCAAGCTGGCCGATTAGCTCCCAAGGCAACCTTGAAGGTTTTCACACCAACTGATTTAATATTTGTTCACACATGAAGGCCATTTGGTTTTATGTTTTCACACACACATGGCTCCTCAAGTTCAGTGTTCACACTCCCAAGACTATTGCACTATCCAAGTTGCCCATTAACTTCTCAAAACCATTCAGCTGAACAAGAAGCTAGCATTTAAGCTCATTTAAGCACCTTGGCCGAATGTAGACATTGCCCAATCAACTCCCAATCAATCCAAGTCCATTTCAGCTGAATGTGCATCATCTAGAAGCTGTCTAATGGCGTTCCAAGGTTGAACATAGACATGGGATTCTTTTATGGACTAATTCTAGATTTTTTAGTTCATTTAAAGCTAAAAACACTTGATCATTAAGTTATTTGTTTGGCTATTTGGCTAGCCTTAGGACTCTCCGATAAATATTGTGTTATTTGCTAGTTGTAGGGACTTTTGCCATTTTGAATGAATATTGAGTTATTTGTGAGGTTTTCACCTCTCAAATTTTGTCCAAGACTTAGCTTGACTTATCTGCTAGTCAATGGCGTCAACCTGTTTCTTTTATCAAACTTATCACTCTCTAGTGTGGCGTTTACCCCAAAATTATACCTTTGGTTCTTACCTTCCTAGGTAACGGGTCAAGGTCTCTTTTCCATCATCTATCCACCTTAAGGTCACAAAAGTCTCGGGTCAGCACTCACCTATAGTGTTGGTTCGATCTTGATACTTAAGTTCGATTTCCATTCCATCCAAATTAACACCTATCCCATTTTGTTCTTTGTTAGCCGAACCTATAACAACAAATACTTAGCCATTTTTGAGCCTATCTTTGTTACCTTACTCCATACTTAGCCTAATTCCAACCATACTTCAAAATTGAACGATACTTCTTTGTTAAACGATCGAACACATAAACGACTCAGACAAATCAACGAGGCTGAGGTCATATCACTCCTCCTCATTGCTGGGTTGTCGGGTGCTTCCTTGTTTTCTTCCTCTGACTCAACTTCGCTAATGGCTCGAACCACCATGTTGCTTCGGTTAGGACATTGGCTGGCAATATGCCCCCTCCTAAGGTATTTAAAGCATTTTATGCCCCTTGACTGATTGGGAAAAGCTTTGGCCCTGACTTTGCTTGTTTTGCTACTAGGCTTGTTCGACTTTGCTGGCACCTTTTGCTCTTTCACATTGGATGGATCCTTCTTGCTAGTGCCTTAGCTCTATTTTGAGGTTACGTTGGGGTTGGAATAGCCTCGAACAGAACCTTTACATTGGATTTGCTTCTCCACCTAAATAGCCATGTTGATATACGCTCGCCTCGGTTAAGAATTGAGTTGTAAAGTTTTACTCGATCGATAAATTGGGTAAGCTTTAGATGGTTTGCAAATAGGCTAAATAAATTCAAAGAAGGAACGATGCAGAAAAGAAATAGCAAAATTGGTTATGGAATAGGGATATGATTCGGTTAAGGTCCAAGTATGAACTAACACAATATTGATGTGTTAACCCTAAACTTATATGAATGCTTAGTGAAGGAACGAATGGCTATGGGATGTTTGAAGGACAGATTAAAGATTGAGACCCTCTATCAAGATTGATAGGAACCTTCGGTATAAGTAAACGCCACACTTTGGTAACAAAGTGATAAGTTCGTAAACAAAGACGGATTGACGCCACAAGGATCACTTGATAAGTCAGGTCAGTCTTTGGAGAATAACAAGAGTGAACACTCTCACAAAATAGCAATTTAGCATAAATTCGACATTAGTCCCTTTTACAATAATTTGAACAACTATTTATAGGAAAATTAAGAGCTAGCGAATGGTCTCTTAGGT
Organism: Gossypium longicalyx; assembly: GCA_025698465.1. Classification (NCBI taxonomy): domain Eukaryota; kingdom Viridiplantae; phylum Streptophyta; class Magnoliopsida; order Malvales; family Malvaceae; genus Gossypium; species Gossypium longicalyx. The sequence continues at coordinate 60,296,943 of CM047005.1, forward strand.
AGCTCATTGGACACTTAAATTTTGCTAGAAATTGATAGGAAATGACTTGGAAGTTTCTTTGAAGCTTCCTCAGTAGTTGGAGAAATGAATGGTATGTTCGGCCAAATGCATGCTTGCAGCTGGACTGTGCTTTGGTTAGCTGGACGGTCAAGGGGCTTTTAAGTCAGCTTGGAAGACTTCAAAGACCAGCTTCATTTAGCTGATTACTTGGTAAATAAGAGTGTCCATTGTAATGCCCAATGCGTCACCTAGAGGAAATAAAAAGCTGCAGTTAGAAATTAATTCTTCATGGCTGTTGAACTGCTTTAAAAGTCAGCTGGAAAATGATGTTCATTCAGCTCCTTCCAGGCCGATTCATGCATGCATTTATTGCAAAATAAAACAGTAATTAAAAGGGTTAAGACACATTAAAATCGGTAGTAATTAAATCAAAACCAATTTATGTCATGCGGCCGGACAAATTAAATTAGCAGCAACTAAATAATTTGTTCTAATCTAGACACATTAAATTATGTCCTAAACCAGACATATTAAAACACATATATTAATGTGAGACATATTTAATACATTAAATTAAAAATGTCCAGATTTAAGACACCATTAAAAATAAATATTTATTTGAACTGAAAATTAACTAATTAACTACCACAACTTAATAAATTTATTTCAGCACAAAAGATGCATAAAATAAATTAATTAAAATCAGCTCAATGAGCTAGCTTTGTATCAAATTGAACTCCTTTAAGCTGAAACGAGCTAAGTAAGCTTGTAGGACATTGCAACATGAGCTTGTTGAGTTGTTCACTTGCTGTTCGAACACTCCTTTTTTCCAAGTCCGATTTATGTAGCTTGAAATAGACTCTTGGAACCTCTTTGCTTGTGCTCGACTGATTGGTCCCAATGGCAGCTCGAAGGGTTCGGCAATTAGCTCCATAGCCAAGCTCACATCATTCCCCCCTCTTTGAGGCGATTTGTCCCCAAATCGTGACCTACATTGAAAGGGGAAAGATCAACAACGTTAAAACTAGTGCTAACTCCATACTCACCAGGTAAATCTATATTGTAGAAATTATCCTTGATCCATTCCAACACTTGGAATAGACCGTCACCCCTTGGTTGAAGTTTTGATTTTCGTTGCTCGAGGTGTAACACCCCTTACCCATGTTCTAAGCCGGAACAAGGTACGGAATATTACAGATCACGAAAACATGAAATCACACATTTACGTGATCTTACATAATTAATTCCTCTAGCTTGAACAGAATAGATAACATTAACAGATCTACATAAGTACAAGTAAATTATCAAATTTTGAAAAGTAATATTTTAAAACAAATTAATTATGACATATAACAAAATGATTCAGCCCTCTTTACATGCCATAATTCCAAAATAGTGTTTACAAAGTACCAAAAAGTATTGATAGTGTGGATGGGTCTCCGACGATCTCCAAATCTTGAGCTGGCTTAGTAATTCTATAAGAAAAGAAAAAGAAAAGAAGATAATCATATAGCTTAGTAAGTAAGTACGAAATTGATATTCAATTTATCAAAGTAAAACAATCATACTAGTATATAATCACATATTCAGGACAGGCTATTTTGTGGAGTCCCGGTTTAAAAAAAATCATATCTCGAGATACAAAACTTGAAATCCAATTTCATAAATTTTCCCTAAAACTAGACTCATATTTCTACTTACTAATTTTTTTTATAGAATTTTTTGTCAGGACAATTAGTACAGTTTATTAGTTAAAATCTCCCCTGTTTCAGGGTATGACTACTCTGACCCCTGTGGACTACGAACCAAATTTATTCCTGTACAGAATTCCAACGACCATGCCGTTTATTTCCCCTAAAAATAAAATCAATAAGGAATTCATTCATATAAGGTATGACTCTTAATAATTTTTGTACAATTTATGGTGAATTTCTAAAGTCAAAACAAGGGATCTCAAATTCATTCAGACCCTGTTTCACAAGAATTCAAGTATCACACAATATAGAATTATTTTGCTTCCCCTGTTTCTTTTATGTGAAAATAGACTCATTAAGCTTCATTTTCATATATCATTTTCATTTTTATTCAACTTCCACAATTTTTGGTAAATTTTTAAAATCATGTAACTGCTACTATCCAACACTGTTTTATTTCTAACATTCACTCTTGCATAATTTCACCTAGTCCTTTTTGTTATACTAGAATTCACTCAATTATCGAGCACATAGCTCCTAACTTTTCATAAACATAAATTTGCACATATCCACCTTATAATAACTTTCACATATTACCACTTTATCGATTTTCCCCGTTGAACTCAATGGAAAAATAACAAATATACCATTGTTTACACATATTTCCCCCTTTCCACACTTATAGCCGAAGCTATCTGATACACATAGTAGCCTGCACTTAGTACTACACATGCGACCAACAATTTGGTACACACAGTAGCCTGCACTTAGTACTACACACGTGACCTCACCATCTAATACACGTAGTAGCCTGCACTTAGTACTACACACATGATCGAGGTCATTGAGTACGCATAGTAGCCTGCACTTAGTACTACACATGCGACTTAATAGTATGGTACATGTAGTAGCCTACACTTAGTACTACACAAGTGTATTCACAATGGATCATTCGTATTGTTCCTGTTCCGAAGGTTCAACCGGAAAATTCTTTCCTTTTTCACTGTTAACACTTATTCATAATCTAATTAAATTTGCAAATTTCCATCATTTAATTATTCTATGGACAGTCACCAATTCATATGATAACAACACAAAATAACATTGAAAAAATCGATAAATTATTTATGTACGAACTTACCTCGGTGCAAACTTTAGAAATATTATAATTTAGTCCGAAAGCTTTTCTTTTCCCCGATCACGATCGATTCCACGTCTTTCTTGATCTATAACAACACATTTAGCTCATTTAACACTCATACTATTTATTTCAATCCAAAAATCACATTATGGAAAAATTACGTTTTTGCCCCCTAACTTTTACAAAATTACGATTTTGCCCCTAGGCTCAGAAATTTAATTTCAGCCCTTATTATTATGTTTTATGACATGCTAAACATTTTTCTCTTCTATGGAAACATCAAATTCTCACTCTAACATGTACTTATGAACATTAGGTATTTTTACCAATTAAGCCCTTTTACTTGTTTTCACTCAAAACCGAGTAGCACAAGTTGTCTAACATAATTTAAAACCTCATATTCTATCATAAAACACCAAAATAAACAAATTTCAACTATGGGTATTTTTCCAAATATGAACCCTAGGTTGAATTATTGCTAACATAAGCTAAATCGAGCTTTCGGGATTTCAAAAACATAAAAATCATTAAAAACGGGGCTTGAAATCACTTACTATGAAGCTTGAAAGTTGAAGAAACCTTAGCTATGGAGGAGAGCAAAATTCAGCAGCAACTAATTGAGAAGATGACCATTTTGTGTTATTTTTCCCATTTTATTTCATTAAATATACAAATGACCAAAATGTCCTGACTACTAAACTTTCCAAAAATTCCATCCATGTCCAATTTTTGTCCATAAACTTAAAAATTGGTCAAATTGCTATTTAAGACCTCCTAATTAATATTCCAAAGGAATTTCATACTAAAAACTTCTAGAACACAAGTTTTGCAAATTATTCGATTTAGTCCCTAATCTCAACTTAAGCGCTTAATACATAGAATTTCATCACGAAATTTTCATTCAATCATGAAATCATATCATAAACCTCAAAATAATTATAAAACAATTATTTGTATCTTAGATTTGTGGTCACGAAACCACTATTTCGATTAGGCCCTAATTCAGGTTGTTACATGGAGAACCCTTCTTTGTGCATATGGATCCAAACCCAGTCTCCGAGTTTGAACACGACTCATTTGCGCCCCTTGTTTGCCCCTCGCACATATTGTTCGGTCCTCCTCTCGATATTTTCCTTGACCTTCTTATGAAGCTGTTTAACAAAATCGGCATTCCTTTTGCCATTTACATGCACTAACTGGTTAGAAGGCAAAGGTACTAAGTCGAGAGGGGTTATAGGGTTGAAACCATATACTACCTCAAAAGGAGAATGTTTTGTGGCTGAATAAATTGTTCAGTTGTAAGGAACTCCACATGTGGCAAACATTCTTCCCACAACTTCAAATTCTTACGAATGATGGCTCGTAATAAAGTCGACAAGACTTAGTTAACTACCTCAATTTGGCCATCAGTTTGAGGATGGCACGTGGTTGAAAACAACAATTTGGTACCTAACTTCTCCCATAATGTCCTCCAAAAGTGGCTAAGAAATTTTGTATCCTGATCAGAGACGATGGTGCGGGGTATTCCGTGCAACCTGACAATTTCCTTGAAAAAACAAATTGGCAATGTTAGTGGCATCATCAGTCTTGTGACAAGGTATAAAATGAGTCAATTTCAAAAAATGATCTACAACCACAAATATTGAGTCTTTTCCATGTTTGGTTCTAGGGAGGCCTAGAACGAAATCCACTGAAATGTCTACCCACGGTGCATCCAGGATGGGCAATGGTGTATACAAACCATGCGGTTTGATCCGCGACTTTGCTTTCTTACAAGCAATACATCGATCGCACTTCTTCATCATGTCGCGTTTATTCTTGGCCAATAAAAATGTTCTTGCAATATGGCCAATGTTTTAGCAACTCCAAAGTGGCCCATGAGTCCACCACCGTGAGCTTCATTAACTAGCACGTCTCTTACGGAACCATTAGGAATACAAAGCTTACCTTCACGAAATAGGAAACCTTCATGCTGATAATACTTTTCATAGGCTCCTTGCATACAACACTTATATGCTTCACCAAAATCAATTTCAGTTTGATAAAGATCTTTCAAAAATTCAAAACCAAGCAGTTTAAAATCCAATTGATTGACAAGTGCATACCTTCGTGATAATGCATCGGCGACAATGTTTTCTTTACCTTTCTTATATTTTATCTGTAACATCTCGAAATAGGGCCTAAATGGAATAGTGGTTGTAAAACCACAAATCTGAGATAGAAAAGTTTATTTCGATTAATTTTTATGATTTACCAAGTGATTAGATGCATGTGTTAGAGTATTGATAGGAAATTTTATAGATTGCATGTTTAATTTGCCTATTAGGGCTTATTTGCAGAAGTTGCTGTAACAGCCCGATTTAGGGACTAAACAGAATGATGGTTTTAGAACCATGAATTTGAAGTCAAAAAATTTATTCCGATTAAGTTTTAAGGTTTATTTATTGATTAAAATATTGTGTAAAAATATCGTTAAGTAATTTTACTGATAAAGTGCTTAATTGGACTTTTAGGACTAAATTGCAAAAGTTGCAAAATATGTGTTCTAATTCATAAGTACTTGATTGAAATGGGGGTTTAAAGAGGAGGTCCTTAAATGGTAATTAGACCATTATATTTCGTTTGGACAAAAATGGGCATGAATAGGACAAAATTTTAAAGAAAGGCCTTAAGGGCATTTTAGTCATTCGGTAATTAAAAGAAATAAAAAGGGAAAATAAAGCCAAAATTGACTCATCTTTTTCATGGAGGCCGAAATTAGCATGGGGGAAGCCATGGCTAGGGTTTTCAAGCTTTCCAAGCTCAATAGTAAGTCCGTTCTAGCCCCGTTTTTCAAGTTCTTTACGTTTTTGGAATCTCGGTAACTTGATTAAGCTTATTCTAGCAATAATTTAAGCTAGGGTTCATATTTGGAAAAATACGCATAGGTGAAATGTGTTTATTTTGATGTTTTGTGGTAGAATATGAAGGCTGAAATTATGTTAAACAACTTTTGCTAAGCGGTTTTAAGCAAAAATGAGTCAAACGGCTTAATCGGTAAAAGTTGTTATTGTTCATAACTATGTGTTAGAGTGAGAATTTGATGTTGCCATAGAAGGGAAAAATTATCAGCATGACATAAAACATAAGAATAAGGGATGAAGTTTAATTCCCGAGCCTAGAGGCAAAAGTGTAAATATGCAAAAGTTTAGGGGCAAAATTGTAATTTTTCCAAAGTTTGAGTTAAGGACTGTTTTGAATAGTACATTAATTAAATAAGTAAAATATGATGTTTTAGATCCTGAAAAATGAGATTTGAACCTAGAATGGGAGGAAAATCGAAAATCGAGAAAGTTGGTAAAATGGCCGTTTTAGTATCGAGGTAAGTTCATATGTATAATAAGCATTAATTATGCATGTTTCAATGTAAAATTGATATATTATTATGATTTCCGAGGTGTTGAAAGTAAGTATAATTATGATGATTTAAATGTTCAATATTAATTCGACATGGAAATGAGAAAGTATGTAAGTTTGTATGTAAATAATACATTATCTTTATTATGTTTTTATATTTCAGCATATTTTATGTATTGTAGCTGATTTTTGAATGACTATTGGAAGTATGGAATCAAGTATTAGAAAGAGAGAGAAATCCCGGTTGAACCTTCGGAAAGATTGGATGATACAGATGGTATGTAGCTAGGTCACATGTATGGTGTTGAGTGCACATCATATGTACAAGAGAGTTACGAGACATTATGATGTAGCTAGGTCACATGGGTGATACTATGTGTACACCATGTAGACAAGAGAGCTACGGGATATATGTAGCTAGGTCGCATGCGTGGTTCCAGATGAAGGACACCATGTAGACAAGAGAGCTACGAGATAAACTGGCTAGGTCACATGGGTGGTACTAAGTGTTCACCATGTGTACAAGAGAGCCAAAATTATGTGTACAATCAAGCTAGGTCACATGAGTGGTGCTAAGTGAAGGCCACTATGTGTATAAGAGAGCTTCAATTTTAAAGGTGGGCTGCGTACGATACCATCGCGTATCTATTATTATTCCGAAGCGTTCAACTGGGAAATTGATTAAATGAAATTGTGTATGACTTTGTGATAATAAGTGTAAGTATATACATGTGTAACTTATGAGCAATATGCTTGATATGTGATTGGAAATTGGAAAGATTGTTATGGGTAAGTGATGAATACAATTGAAGTGTGAAAGATCAAAATTGACAATAAAACTGTTATGGATAGTTGCAGTGACGTGAATCTAAAAATTTACCAAAAATAGTAGAAATTGAATCAGAGATTGAATGAGATATCAAATTAAATCTTAATGAGTCTATTTTCATATAACAGAAACAGACAAGTAAAGGAATTCTATATTATGAGATATTTAAGTTTTTGAGAGACTGGTGCAGAATGACTACGTGATCCCCTGTTCTGACTTGGAAAAATCATTAAAAATTGTAAAAAAAAAATTAGGGGATATAATTTATATTATTGAAATCCTTAATGAGTCTAGTTTCAAATTAAATAAATGGTAACATTCTTTGAATTCTGTATGAGGAGAAAATTGATTCGTAGTGAAGAGTGGTCAGAACAGTTGAGCAGTGAAACAGGGGTAACTTCAATGAATAAACTGTACTAATTGGCTAGACCAAAAATTCTGAAAATTTTATGGTAAGAAAATACGTGAATCTAGTTTCAAGAAAAATTAACAGTTTGTAATTTGGAGTTCTGTAGCTCCAGAAAGAAATAATTTAGCTGCTGGTACTCTGCTAGATAGCTTATTTTGAACCTGTTTATGATTGTAATAGTGAAAGTATGTGTGTGTTTGTGATGGTAATATTCCAGGAACATATTGTGACTTCATTTAAAGTATGATAATGTATTTTTTATTAATATTTACATACTTACTAAGCTATAATGCTTACTCCCTTTCTTTCCTTTTTCCTATAGTGTCTCAAATGTTAGCTCGAGTTGGAGGTCGTCGGAGGTTAAATCACACTATCAAACTATTGATCGATATATAAAGGTTTTAAAGTATTTTTAAGTCTTTGGCATGTATGGAGACTCGTTTAATTGTTACTAAGTTGCTAGGAATTGGCCTAAAATACTGACCTATGTTATTTGAAGGTCTCTATTGTATAAAGTCATTTAATGTAGATAGTCTTGATTATGTTATTAATTAAACGATGCAATTTATGAATGTGCATGCTTGCCTATGTGTGTGGTTGAATTAAAGCATGATATGGGCCTTGTAAGCTCTTTTTAAGGGACAGCTTGAATGTGTTTGAAAAATTTTTAAATTAGAGTGAAATTATGAATTAGTTTTTATACGATGATTAGTGATTAAGTCCGATAATGCCTCGTACCCTGTTCCGGCGTTGAACACGGGTAAGGGGTGTTACATTATCACGTAAGAAAATGACTCCAAATATTCCACCCACTTGGCATGACGCTTGTTAAGCTTCGTTTGTCCTCGTAGGTGCTTTAAGGCCCCATGATCCGTATAAATGACAAATTCCTTCGGCCAAAGATAATGTTGCCAAGTTTCTAAGGCCTGGATCAAGGCATACATTTCCTTGTCATATGTTGGGTAATTCAATGTAGCCCCGTTGATTTTTTCGCTGAAATATGCTATAGGTCGTCCATCTTGCGTCAGAACAGCTCCAATGCCAATTCCTGAGGCATCACACTCAACCTCAAATGTCTTGTTAAAATCAGGTAAAAACAATAACGGAGCATTAGTTAGACATTCTTTGATCCTATTAAAGGCATTTTCTTGATCTTCAGTCCAATTAAAGGGAGAGTTTTTCTTGATAATACCTATCAAGGGGGTGGCTATTATACTAAATTTAGGTACAAACCTTCGATAAAAGCTTGCCAACCCGTGAAAACTCCATACTTGGCTGATGTTCATTGGGCGCGGCCATTCATTGATCGCTTTGACCTTCTTGGTCAACTTGTAAGCCACGGGCACTCACCACAAAACCTAAGAATACCACCTCATTAGTGCAAAAAGAACATTTTTTTAAGTTAGTGTAAAGTACCTCTTTTCACAAAACTTCTAACACCGCACACAGATGTTGAACGTGATCTTCCAATGACTTGCTATAGATCAAAATATCATCAAAATATACAACACAGAATTTTCCAATAAATGCATGCAAAACATGATTTATTAAAAGCATACAAGTGTTAGGTGCATTTGTAAGTCCGAATGGCATTAACAACCATTCGTACAAACCATACTTAGTCTTGAATGTGGTTTTCCATTCGTCTCCCTCTCGCATACGGATTTGGTGATAGCCACTCATTAAGTCTATCTTTGAAAAGAGTTGGGCTCTGCTAAGTTCGTCAAGCATGTCGTTGAGGTGGGGAATGGGGTGTCTAAATTTGACGGTGATCTTGTTGATGGCATGATAGTCAACGCACATTCACCATGATCTGTCCTTTTTAGGTATTAGCAATACCAAAACCGCACACGGACTTAGGCTTTCTTGAATGTAGCATTTTGCCATCAATTCAGATACTTGCCTTTGCAGCTCCTTTGTTTCCTCGGGATTACTCCTGTAAGCCTGTTGATTTGGAATAGTTGCCCCAAGCACGAAGTTGATTTGGTGCTCAATGCCTCGTATGGGAGGTAAACCGCTTGGTACTTCTTCTGAAAAGATATCTTCAAATTCCTATAATAAAGATACAATAGAAGAAGGCAAAGAATTTTCAATGACATTCTTTGTACATAAGTTCAAGAATGGGTTGTCTTGCCAAAAACAACTTTCAAATCTCTCGCTTCTTGGAAAAAAAAACACTTGCTTTTTTATCCTCACTCTTATTTTCTCTTTCTTTTATCACTCGTATTTTTGAATCATTTTTCTCACTTTTTCCTCACTTTTTCACTTTTTTTTCCTTTTTCTTTTCATTCTTTTTCTCTCGCTCTTTTTCTTTTGTCTTTTCTATTGATTGTTTCATCTTGAGCTGGTCTTCATAGACTTGCTTCGGTGTAAGAGGGGCCCAAAGTGATGTTCCTTCCAAGATACTTGAACGAATATCAATTCTGTAGCCATCATGGATAACTCGATGGTCAAATTGCCAAGGAGGACCCAACAGAAGGTGTCCTGCGTGCATTGGCACAATGTCACAAATCACTTCATCTTGGTACTTGCCTATTTAAAATGCCACCTTTGCTTGCTTGGTTACTTTAAGTTCACTGCTGTCGTTTAGCCACTGCAACTTGTAAAGATTTGGATGCTTTGTCGTGACTTTACCAAGTTTTTCAATAAGCATGGTGCTCACGATGTTGGTGCAACTGCCTCTGTCGACTATCAAACTGCACACTTTGCCTTGAATATGGTAGCGAGTGTGAAAAATGTTTTCTCGTTGTTGGTCATCATCGACTCCTTGGATGTTTAGGCTTCATTTTACAACGAGGATCTCTCCGTCAACAGGCATCTCAACTTCGTCTTCTTCGTCAGTGGGGTTTTCAGATTCTTCCTCCTTTTCATCTTCGAATTCGATTTCACCATTTGATATGATCCGCCTCGGGGTGAGTCGAGTCGTATGCGAGTTTGCCCGATCGTCTTTGAGAAAGTATCGTTCGGCTCTTTTAAAGAAGATGTTTTTAGGTTAAATAATACGGAAGCTATTTAAGGGGTTCAAAGGTAGGGTTTTAAATATGAATATTAAAGGTTCGGTTTTAAAAGAAACAAAAGAATGAAAATAGATTGAAGGTAGTTTAATAAATGATGGTTATAGAAGATGGTGGACTTAAAAGCAAGTAAGAACCAATATTAGGAAATATTGACCCAAGTACTTAACGCTTTCAAGGTGAAAATGAAAATGATAGACCCTCGACCCACTATTTAACAAAGTAGGAACCTCGGTATATGGGTGAACGCCACACTATTTGATAGTGATAAGTTCGGGATAATGAAGAACAGGGTTGATGCCACTAGGCTTCCTAGATAAGCCAACGAAGTCCTCATCGAAATATGAGAGAAAGAAATCTCACAAATTCCATGAAAGTTTAAGAAAGTTTCATTAAGTGAAAAATCTAACCACTTACAAATGAAATAACATATATTTATAGCCTAAATAAAAGTAGCCGAATGGACAAGCTTAGAAGCTAAGAAATTCGGCCATAAACACCTAGATAATTCTAGAAAAAAAATCATGAATATCCATGAATGTGCAGCCCTTTGGTGTTCCATCATCCCCCTTGGCCGAATGAAGCTTTAATGCACCTTGAATACTTGAATGGTTAGCTTGAAAATGCATGGATCATGCATGAAACGTCCCAATGTATGTTCCTCCATAAATTCGATCCATGAACCTTCAAAAACATGATCATTAAATAGCCCCTACTTGCATGAACGTCTCCAATACATGTACTCTCTTAAATGCCGTCCATTGAACCTCAATTCTACATACACCTCTTTATACATTACACCAAGCCCTACATGAACTTGCATTAATTTCCTTCCATGCATGAATGTGTGCCGTCCAAAGGGATTGGATCTTCTAGATACATTCATGCATGAATCTTCATCATTCATGTAACCGAATGTGCATTTGAACCCAAACATTCATGTATTTTGTGCATTCATGTATTTGACAAATACATGAACTTGTAAACACCTTGAATCTAGTCATGCATGCACCTAATTAAATGTTGTTCATTCATGCATGTGGGATGTCCAAAAGAGATGTTTCTTCAAGCATTCATTGTGTCGTCCATGAGCATTGCACCTATAAGAAATAAAACAATTCATAAGACATCATGTGAACACACATAAATTCAGCACAATGTGAACACATTTAAGATATGTGATATATATGACATATTAATAACAAATATTAATATAAAACAAATTTAATGCTTAAATAAATATATTCAAATTTTATTTAATCCATTAAAGTCAAAAATCAGGTTTGATCTAAAATAAGCTAAGCTTAAGTGATGTGAGCACACCCGGGGCGTCCTTGAATGCATACTGAGAATCAATTAAGCTTCCAAAAGGTCCCATGACCCGAGCTCGAACCAAGCAAAATCAAGATGCTATATCAGCCTTTGTGTTGCGCATTTGGGAAGAAAACCAGCTCCATGACGTTGGAGGAGCTAAGGACAACTCCTTGAAGACTCCATGCACTATTTTGCAATCCGATCTCAGCTCCTCTCCAGGTCCCCCATGCGCCATTCAGCTCACATCAGCTCACTTGAGCTCGTTTTAGCTCGTTTGAGCTTGAACTTAGCTCGATTCAGCTCATTCCTTTTTCATTTCAATAAATTAAGTTTTAATCTAGCTTATAACTAAGTTTGTTACAGCTCATGCTGAATTCCCTAGCTTAATTTAGCTCACTAGGTGTTCTTGACTATTTGAGCTAGCCGAATTTATTATAGGTTGACTTATAATTATTGTGTCCAAATTTAGTTAGTGTTATTAAGTTATTTAGTTATTATTTTAACTTATAATTATATGAATAGTTGTGTGTTATTTAATTTTGTTATTTAATTTTGTAGGTTAGCCGAATTTGGAGGATACATTCATGGCATTTAATGCAAGGTGCATGAACGGGAAGATTCATGCATGGTCTGATTCAATGTTTGGAGGACATACATTCATGTACATGGAAGGTTAATGCATATTGAAAGGTGCATCTCCCTTGGACGGCACACATGCATGAATGGAGGGTAATTAATGCAAGTGCATGTACGGCTAGGTTCAAGGCCCCTTCCAAGTTCCATGTACAACTGATGCATGTGGGAGGACCCTTGGAGTTTCCTAAGCACCTATTCGGCCAAGAGACATCCTTTGGGAGTTTCATGCATCCCATGGCCAAACCTAGACAATCCCCTTGGCTTCCAAAGCTTGCTCATACATGAAGCTGCCCACTCACCTCCCATTCGGCCGAACATGGACAAGGACACCATTGGTTATTTTTCTAGAAGGTTCATGTCTTAATTAGGTTCATTACTTAATCATTAAGTTCATGAATAGTCTATTCGGCTAGCATAAGAAACTAGTATAAATAGTTTGTTGATTTCATTTGTAAAGGACTTTTGCCAAATTTGTTAATGAACATTGTTCTTGTGAGGTTGCTTCCTCTCATATCTCGTACAAGTTTCGAACGACTTATCTGGCTTATGCTAGTGGCGTCTACCGATCTTGTTGAACTTATCACCAAACTTGGTGTGGCGTTCACCTATCCTTCTATCCATCTTTTGACCTTAACAATATAGGAATCGGGGTGACACTATTTAGTGTTGAATCATTCCTGAAGTTGAGTTCGTTTTCCATCCCCCATCTTTCAACTTTCCTTCTTGTTAACCAAACCGAACCATTATCCATCACTCATCTTTGTTACACATAACCGAACCTATTACTAAACTTATCCTTCTAGAAACCTTCTGCTTAATCTATTCCATTATTTTATTTTTATTATTAAAATCCGAGGCACGAACGTCTCTCTCGAACTACGATCGGGTAACTACGTGAATTCGACTCATCTACTCGAGCTGAATCACATCATTTGGTATCAGAGCTTGTAAATTGAGAGGCTTCGACGTTCGTATCAAGATCAAAATAGGTTCGTGGTGAAAAAATTCAAAAAAAAATATTCGAACAAAAAAAAATTATATTTTCGTTTTTATCATTGTAAAGTGCTATATTGAAAGTTGTAAAAAAAAAGGAGATACGAAATTATTAAAAAAAAGTGAAGTGATCAAAGTTTGAATCTATTGTTTGATATTTCTTCCGATCGTCTTATATTCTTTTCATCAATTTTAACCCTATTTCCAAATGCCACTCTATACCAAAAAAAATTTTCTTTTAGCCTACCCATAACCTATACATTTTATCCCTTCTAACCAATTTGAAGCCGACCCCAAAGCACCCTAGACGAGTCAAAAGAAATAAAATACGAGGTTACGAGAGTAAGCTTGAGTGGTAAAAGGCTAGAGTGTGTGAGATCATTCGAGAGTTTGAAAAAGCCTAAAAACGAGTGCAAACACGAGTGAAGTGTTCATCAATTTTTCTTTACGAGTGAATAGTGAGATTTGTGGTGAGGATTTGAAAATCTATTAAAAAAAAATCAACATGGAACGAAATGTGGAGGAAAGGCAACCTGTTCGTAATGTGTCGGATTCGAACATGCAAGCCTTACTTTGAGAAGTTGAACGGTTGTTTGATCGAAAGTTGGAACCGATACAAGACCGACTCGATCAAGTGGAGGGAAGAGGCTGACGAGCAAGGACCCCAATAAGTCCACCTCGAGATCGTGACCGAAGGCATGTTCGAGATGATGAAGTTTTCGATCCAAGTGAAGCCGAAAGCGAGGCTGGTTCGAATGTTAGTGCCCGGCAGAGAGGCCAACGTCATCGTGGCCAACGAGAGCGAGAAAGGTTTGATGATGACTTGAAAAGTATTAGGCTATCAATTCCCCCGTTCCAAGGCCGTTCAGATCCCGAAGCATATTTGGAGTGGGAGAAAAAGATCGAACTTATTTTCAAGTGCCATAACTACTCGGAAGTAAAGAAAGTTAAGTTGGCTGCCATAGAATTCACCGACTATGCCATGATTTGGTGGGACCAACTCACGACAACCCGAAGGTGAAATGGCGAGCGACCCATTAACACTTGGGCCGAAATGAAGGCTGTCATGTGCCGGAGGTTCATTCCAACGCACTACCACCGAGAGCTTTACCAAAAGCTCCAAAATCTTTCTCAAGGAACGAGGAGTGTCGAGGACTATTACAAAGAAATGGAAGTTGCTATGATCCGTGCGAATGTGGACGAGGATCGAGAAGCAACTATGGCTAGATTTTTGTCCGGACTTAACTGTGAGATCGCCAATGTTGTGGAGCTACAACATTATGTGGAGATAGTTGATATGGTCCACATGGCCATCAAAATCGAGAAGCAACTCAAGAAGAAAGGTGCTGCCTGAGGCTATTCAACCACCAATGTGTCTTGATGGAACCAAGGCACTAGCAAGAGTGCTACGGTGAGCCAAACAAAAGATCCTATGGCACCTATCAAAGCTACCAAACCTACGGGTGAAAATAGCAAAGGCAAGGCTGTTGAAGGTACCTAAAACCAGACGAGAGACATAAAATGTTTCAAGTGCCTTGGGAGAGGGCATATTGCGAGTAAGTGTCCGAATCGGAGCGTCATGGTGATTCAACCAAATGGCGATATTGAATCGGAGGAGGAGGAGGATGAAAAAGTTGAAAACAATAACGAAATCCTTTCTGATGCCGAGGAAGAAATGGAGTACGCGATCGAAGGTGAGATGCTTGTTGTTAAGAGGAGCTTAGGTTCGCAAGGTACCGAACTCGATCTGTAACGAGAGAACCTTTTTCATACCCGCTGTTTTGTCCGTGGAAAGGTTTGTAGCGTAGTGATTGATGGAGGAAGTTGTACAAATGTTGCGAGTACCCTCCTAGTTGAAAGACTTGATTTGCCGACAAGTGTTCATCTGAATCCATACAAGCTACAATGGCTTAATGATGGAGTTGAGTTAAAGGTAACCAAGCAAGTTCTTATCCCATTTTCAATTGGAAAGTATGAAGATGAAGTTCTTTGTGATGTGGTGCCCATGCATGCGGGCCATATACTGCTTGGGAGGCCCTGGCAATTCGACCGAAGAGTGAAGCATGATGGATTTGCAAATCAATATACTTTCAAGTATCAAGGCTGAAATTTTACTTTGGCACCTTTGACACCGAAACAAGTTGTGGAGGATCAACAATGGTTAAAGCAATCTTTGGAACAAATGCGAGTGGAAAAAGAAAATGAAAAAGAAAGAAAAGAAATTGAAAGAGAAAAGAAAACGAGTTGTGATAAAAAAATGAGAGAAAAAGAAATTCAAAGAAACATGAATGAAGAAAAGAAAAGAGTTTTGATTAACCAAAGTTTTCTTCATTCTAACTCTTTTCAGGTTGACTCAAGCCCTATGATGCGGTTACGATACATTCCCGAAGAGAGAAGGTTTGTAATGATCGGGAAAGGTAAAGTTAATTATTGTTTTTGTGAACAAGGTAAGGTTTCTGGAATTTCTATTACATTTTTGTCCAACTTGATTGATGAAGAAAACATTAACGATGAAGATATAACTGTTTTGGTTGATGACACAAGATTTTTGATAAGCATGAAGTTGATAAGTTTGATGAATACTTGCTGTCCAAATTGTGTAGTTTAAGAGTACAAAACCATGAGATAAATTTTTCTTTTCCATTGTTTGCTTATGATAGATGTATGCGGGTTTTGAATTGTCAAATGAATTCCTGTCGAAGTTCCAATACTTCGCAAATACAATTTGAAATGCTCAAGCGAAGTACGGACATTATATTCTCAAAATCCTTGTTCATTAGGTTTTTAAGTTATAACGAGATATGTTTATTTGATAGTGAACATGGGATATTGATATTACTCTGTTGTGATGGTCTTAAGTGTGAGAAAACTTGCTTCCATGACCGTTTGAATAAGTTTCTTCTTTGTAATAATTCTCAATTGGTTGCAAGTTATGAAACATTTTTGCAGCAAGGCACGATGCGTCAACTAAACACATCCATCCAAGAACGATCAAGTAGACCTCCCTGTTTCAAAATTAACCGTCGACTCGACTTGAGGACAAGTCGCTTTGAAGATGGGGGGAATGATGTGAACACACCCGGGGCGTCCTTGAATGCACACCAAGAATCAATTGAGCTTCCAAAAGGTCCCATGACCCGAGCTCGAACCAAGCAAAATCAAGATGCTATATCAGCCTTTGTGTTGTGCATTTGGGAAGAAAACCAGCTCCATGACGTTGGAGGAGCTAAGGACAACTCCTTAAAAACTCCATGCACTATTTTGCAATCCGATCTCAGCTCCTCTCCAGCTCCCCCATGCGCCATTCAGCTCACATCAGCTCATTTGAGCTCGCTTTAGCTCGTTTGAGCTCGAACTTAGCTCGATTCAGCTCATTCCTTTTTCATTTCAATAAATTAAGTTTTAATCTAGCTTATAACTAAGTTTATTACAGCTCATGCCGAATCCCTAGCTCAATTTAGCTCACTAGGTGTTTTTGACTATTTGAGCTAGCCGAATTTATTATAGGTTGACTTATAATTATTGTGTCCAAATTTAGTTAGTGTTATTAAGTTATTTAGTTATTATTTTAACTTATAATTATATGAATAGTTGTGTGTTATTTAATTTTGTTATTTAATTTTGTAGGTTAGCCGAATTTGGAAGATACATTCATGGCATTTAATGCAAGGTGCATGAATGGGAAGATTCATGCATGGTCCAGTTCAATGTTTGGAGGACATACATTCATGTACATGGAAGGTTAATGCATATTGAAAGGTGCATCTCCCTTGGACGGCACACATGCATGAATGGAGGGTAATTAATGCAAGTGCATGTACGGCTAGGTTCAAGGCCCCTTCCAAGTTCCATGTACAACCGATGCATGTGGGAGGACCCTTGGAGTTTCCTAAGCACCTATTCGGCCAAGAGACACCTTTTGGGAGTTTCATGCATCCCATGGCCGAACCTAGACAATCCCCTTGGCTTCCAAAGCTTGCTCATACATGAAGCTGCCCACTCACCTCCCATTCGGCTGAACATGGACAAGGACACCATTGGTCATTTTTCTAGAAGGTTCATGTCTTAATTAGGTTCATTACTTAATCATTAAGTTTATGAATAGTCTATTCGGCTAGCATAAGAAACTAGTATAAATAGTTTGTTGATTTCATTTGTAAAGGACTTTTGCTAAATTTGTTAATGAACATTGTTCTTGTGAGGTTGCTTCCTCTCATATCTCGTACAAGTTTCGAACGAATTATCTGGCTTGTGCTAGTGGCGTCTACCGATCTTGTTGAACTTATCACCAAACTTGGTGTGGCGTTCACCTATCCTTCTATCCATCTTTTCACCTTAACAATATAGGAATCGGGGTGACACTATTTAGTGTTGAATCATTCCTGACGTTGAGTTCGTTTTCCATCCCCCATCTTTCAACTTTCCTTCTTGTTAACCAAATTGAACCATTATCCATCACTCATCTTTGTTACACATAACCGAACCTATTACTAAACTTATCCTTCTAGAAACCTTCCGCTTAATCTATTCCATTATTTTAATTTTATTATTAAAATTCGAGGCACGAGCGTCTCTCTCGAACTACGATCGGGAAACTACGTGAATTTGACTCATCTACCCGGGCCAAATCACATCATTAAGCCCTTGAGCTAAAGTTGAGCTGAGGTTAAACTCCTAAGCTGAAGTTGAGCTAATCTTTAGCTCGTGAGTTGAAAATGAGCTAGGAGTAAGCTCGGTTTAGCTCAAGCAACTAGATTGCGCTTGAATGAGCTAGATTTGAGCTGGATGGAGCTCGTAGAGCTGGAAACGAGCTGGGATCAGCTTGCCAACACGTCACAGCTCGACTAGGGAGACTTGTTCGAAGAGGTTCGCTGGGCGCGCTTGCATCACCATTGTCCAATGATTAGGACATTGACTAGCAATGTGTCCCCTACCTTGACACTTAAAACACTTAATATTGTGAAAACGATTGGAAACAAGTTCGTTCTTATTCTTACTTGCCTCACTGCTTGGCTGATTGGATTAAGTGGCTATGACAAGTTCCTTGGAACGAATAGGAGCTTTACTCGGCCCTTGACTCCACTTGCTAGAAGACGAGGAGGGGTAAGATCGATTGAATCCTTTCTTCTTCAATTGCTTCTCAATTTTTATAGCCATATGGACCATATCCATAACTTTGACATGATGCTGAAGTTCCACTATATTGGCAATATCTCGATTCAAGCTCACTAAAAATCTCGCCATTGTTGCTTCACGATCTTCCTCCACATCGACTCGTATCACCGTAACCTCCATTTCTTTGTAATAATCATCGATGCTCCGGTCGCCTTGAGTTAGATTTTGCAACCGCTGGCACAAGTCTCGATGGTAATATGAGGGAATGAAATGTTTCCGCATGACAGCCTTCATTTCAGCCCAAGTTAAAATAGGCCTTTCTTCGTTTCTCCTACAGCTTGTCACGAGTTGATCCCACCACACAATTACATAATCAAAAAACTCTATTGCTACGAGCTTTACCTTTATGCTCCCGAGTAATTGTGACACTCGAAGACGAGCTCTATTTCCTTCTCCCACTCCAAATACGCTTCAGGATTATTCTTGCCTTGGAATAGAGGAATTTTCATTTTAATATTCTTAAAATTATCGTCGGGATGATCTCTTTCCATATGGCCCAGGTTTCATTGGCCCATTTGTCAATTACCTCGAACAGGAGAATAATCTCTTTCTTCCTCGCTTAACTCATCAGGATCTTTTTGGCATTGGATTGGATGCCCATGCCCTCGCTTTGCAGCTTCGAGGGTTCCTTCACGTTGTCCCCATGCTTCAATCCGATATAGCCTATCCTCAATGGGCTCGAGTTTGTAGTCGAACAGTCGCTCCATTTCTCGCATGAAGGCTTGTAAAGTTAAATCGGGGACTCCCCTACCAACAACATTGCGAACAAGTCACAATCCTTCTCCAGCCATTGGATTCCTTTCAGGACTTCTTGACATAGATGTTGAAGCACACAACAAACCTCGCAATTTCGCTCACAAAGAAAAACACACAATTTTGACTTTTATACTCTCGAATAGCCTCACCGCTCTCGTGTCTTTTTTCGCTCAAGTTCACCTCTCGAGGTTTTCTATAGACTACTTAGACAAATCAACGTCTGTTTGTGAGTTGGCTTGCAAAAAATAATGCTGGTTAGGTGGGGAAATGATGTGGGACGAATAGGTAGGCTTGAAAAGAAATGGGAGGGTAGAAATGTGGCATTTTTTGTTTAAAAAAACGGAGCGATGAAATCTCGGGCAGAAAGCTCTTTAAAGCACAAATTTTCACTTCTTTTTTATTTTATTTTGTATTTTATATTTTTTTGGTTTTTTTAATATTTCAACCTTTTTTTTCACTATATATATATTCTTCTTCTTTTTTGTACAAGTTTTTTCACTGAATTACAACACCGGGGTACTAAAAATAATGATTCTCACATTATTTTAACCAGCTCTGATACCAAATGATATACGCTCGCCTCGGTTAAGAATTGAGTCGTAAAGTTTTGCCCGATCAATAAATTTTGTAAGCTTCAGACGGTTTGCAAATAGGCTAAATAAATTCAAAGAAGGAACTGTTCAGAAAAGAAATAGCAAAATCGGTTATGGAATAGGGATATGATTCGGCTAAGGTCCAAGTATGAACTAACACAATATTGATGTGTTAACCCAAAACTTATATGAATGCTTAGTGACAGAAAGAATGGCAATGGGATGTTTGAAGGACAGATTAAAGATCGAGACCCTCTATCAAGATTGATAGGAACCTTTGGTATAAGTAAACGCCACACTTTGGTAACAAAGTGATAAGTTCGTAAACAAAGATGGATTGACGCCACAAGGATCACTTGATAAGTCAAGTCAGTCTTTGGAGAATAACAAGAGTGAACACTCTCACAAAATAGCAATTTAGCATAAATTCGACATTAGTCCCTTTTACAATAATTTGAACAACTATTTATAGGCAAATTAAGAGCTAGATGAATGGTCTCTTAGGTAGCTCATTGGACACTTAAATTCTACTGGAAATTGATAGGAAATGACTTGGAAGTTTCCTTGAAGCTTCCTAAATAGCTAGAGAAAAGAATGAGCTCAAAATGGCCCTTGGTATGTTCGGCCAAATGCATGCTTGCAGCTGGACTGTGCTTTGGTTAGCTGGACGGTCAAGGGGCTTTTAAGTCAGCTTGGAAGACTTTAAAGGCCAGCTCCATTCAGTTGATTACTTGGTGAAGAAGAGTGTCCATTGTAATGCCCAAGGCGTCACCTAGAGGAAATAAAAAGCTACAATTGGAAATTAATTCTTCATGGCTGTTGAGCTGCTCTAAAAGTCAGTTAGAAAATGATGTTCATTCAGCTCCTTCCAGATCGATTCATGCATGCATTTACTGTAAAATAAAACAACAATTAAAAAGGTTAAGACACATTAAAATCGACAGTAATTAAATCAAAACCAATTTATGTCATGTAGCCGGACAAATTAAATTAGCAGCAACTAATTAATTTATTCTAATCTAGACACATTAAATTATGTCCTAAACCAGACATATTAAAACGCATATATTAATGTGAGACATATTTAATACATTAAATTAAAAATTTCCAGATTTAAGACACCATTAAAAATAAATATTTATTTGAACTGAAAATTAACTAATTAACTAGCACAACTTAATAAATTTATTTCAGCACAAAAGACGCATAAAATAAATAAATTGAAATCAACTCAAAGAGCTAGCTTTGTATCGAATCGAACTCCTTTGAGCTGAAACGAGCTAAGTCAGCTTGTAGGACATTGCAACATGAGCTTGTTGAGTTGTTCACTTGCTGTTCGAACACTCCTCCTTTCCATGTTCGATTTATGTAGCTTGAAATAGACTCTTGGAACCTCTTTACTCGGGCTTGAGTGATTGGTCCCAATGGTAGCTCCAAGGGTTCAGCAATTAGCTTCGTAGCCAAGCTCGTATCACATGTGCACCATGTCAACCACTTCAACGTAGTGTTGAAGCTCCACAATGTTGGCTATATCTCGGTTGAGTCTAACTAAGAAATGTACCATGGTTGCCTCACGTCCTCTTCGACATCCGTACGAATCATAGCAATCTCCATTTCTTTAAAATAGTCCTCCACACTTTGGTTACCTTGAGTAAGGTTTTGGAGCTTTTGGCATAGCTCTCGATGGCAAT
Organism: Gossypium longicalyx; assembly: GCA_025698465.1. Lineage (NCBI taxonomy): Eukaryota > Viridiplantae > Streptophyta > Magnoliopsida > Malvales > Malvaceae > Gossypium > Gossypium longicalyx. Next base: position 60,318,584 of record CM047005.1, read on the forward strand.
ATGATGGGATGAAGCACTTACACATCACAGCCTTCATTTCGAACCAAGTGGATATTGGCCGTTCACTGTTCCTTCTCTGACTTGTAGTGAGTTGATCCCACCAGATCATGGCATAATCAGAGAACTTGATTGCTACCAACTTCACCTTCTTAATTTTTGAGTAATTGTGGCACTTGAAAACTAATTCAATCTTCTTCTCCCATTCAAGGTACGCCTCCGGATCAGATTCACTTTTGAATGGTGGAATGGATAGCTTAATATTCTTCAAGTCATCGTCCACATGTTCTCATTCTCAAGGGCCTCAGTTTCTTTGACCTCTCCGTCTTTCTCTTTGATACGACCCTTGATCACTTTCCACATCACTTGATCAGTTTCTCTGTCTTGATTGTGCCTAGGTTGGCCTCGCTCTCTTTGTGGACCTTGGGGAGTTCTTTCTCGTTGGCCCCTCTCCTCAACATATTCCAAGCGTTCGTTGAAGGATTCTAATTCATTTCGAAGCATACGTTGGAATTTGCACAAGAGTGCTTGTTGAGCCAAGTCAGACTCTCCACCTCTTCAAGGTGCAATATTTCTAACAGGTCAATGACCACCTCCTTCTGCCATATTGTGTTTCGGGCTTTGAGACATTAAGTAAAATCCTCACCACAAAACCTCACATTCTGAAACACCCTTATCCCATTTTCGTCGATGGAATAGGGTTAGGAGATACTACTGGATAATACACATCATTCAAATACACTTATGCAATCATAATCAAATTCATTCATCTCAATCACATTGTCCCTTATAAGGTCCTACGAGACCTTAAAACATGCTTAGAAATGGTTTAGGACTAAACTGATAACAATTTCAAACTTTGAGAAACATAGAAAATTTTCATGTTTTCAAGGGTCACACGCTCGTATGAATAGGCCATGTGGCTCACACGACCATTGTAATAGCCCGATTTTGACCCTAATAGGAACGGTGGTTTCGGGACCAGAATTTAAGTTAGAAAATTATTTTTCGTGTTTTTTTGTGTGAATTTATATCTGTGAAATTTTCGTGATTTAATTTTGTCATTTAGGTATCTGATTAAATAAAAGGACTTAATCGCGTAAATTAAAAATTTGGTAGTTTAATTTATAAAGAACTGATTTGTTATTAGCTTTATAAGCGAAAGCTTTTAAATGGAAAATAACCCATAGGTTTATTATATGGACGGTAATAGGCTTGCAATATATGGTTTTAATATAGTTGATTAAGGGTAAATTAGTAAACAAATAATAAAAGTTAACATATTATAAAATATATCATAAAGCAATAGTGCTCATATTTTCTTTCCACCATAGCCGAAACTAAAACAAAGAAAAGAGAAAAGAAAAACCTAGTTCGTCCATTCTCAAGCTCAATCAAGGTACTTGCTTAGCTCGATTTTTGATAATTTCTACATTTTTGAGATCGTTGCTTAGTAATCTTCAAGACCCATGCTTTAATTTTTTATTTTGATGAATACTTTGAGTTGTGCCATTGTTGATAGCTTGTGATTTTTGTTGTTTGATGATGAAAAATGAAAGATATGTTTTAGATTAACATATTTTGTATTAGAGTTTTTGATATTTTGAGTAGTTAGGATTAAATTGCAAAAATAATAATTTGAGGGACTAAATTATGAAATAAAAGAAACATATGGACTTGTATAAGCATGGGTAAAATTCGACCCAACATAAGCATAGGGAAATTTTGTGTATTTTGTGTTTTATGCAATATGGACTAAATTGTAAAAGTTGTAAATGTCAGGGGTAAAATGGTAATTTGCCCATTTATGTGTTTTTGGACTAAATTGAATGAAAATATGTTTGAATAAGCTTAATTTGAATATGTTTAGATCAAGAACCAAAGAAATCAGATTTGGATCGGGGGCAAACAAAAGTTGTCGACTAGTCGATCCGTACCGGTTTTTCATTGCCCGAGCTAAGTTTATAAGCAAATAGACATGTTTAATGGTAATTTAATGTTATATTTATATGCTGTTATGGAATGTTAGAATTTAAATATGCTATGGCCGAATATGAATAAACTTGGCTACTACACTTCTGAGTTCGTTTTGGCTGAGTTACGACGTCTGAAAGCCCCGTATGAACCTTAGGAATAGTTAGGATACATATGTCATGACATAGAATTTTGATATATGTGTGCGAGTAAGACCATGGCATCGATATGTGATTCTGATATGTGTTTATGAGTAAGACCCTATTTCAGCAGTGGCATCGATATGTGGCTACAAGTAAGACCACGTCTGGGACGTTGGCATTGTATGATTTATGTGATTATCTTAGTGTCCTATCCAATTCTTAATGGTTCATCGGGTGAAGGAAAATCGTGTACGGATGTGTAATACGGTTTATATGGCCATGTATGTATTATCTTGATATCTACTTGAGATAAGGTAAGAAAGTGCTATGGATATTTGTTGTAAATCATGTACAATGCAAAGGAAAAATTCATGTGTATTTGGTATGTGCATTCGGCTTGTAGATGAATAATCTGTGTATCATTGGAATGTTACTTAAACATGTGCATATATGTGATTTGGTATATTTGGCTATATAGGTATTAATTATATATGAGTTGTCATTTGATGATTCTTAAGTTTGCATATAAGAGCAAATGGATGTATGGTTTATTATGACTATTTGATTTGGAAGTTGATTTATGATGTGCTAAATGACAATGTGTGTATTCGGCTTAGGTGGATAATAGTCTATGAAAGATGTATTATTTATAGAATTTGTAAGTTTGAGGTCAAGCATGGTAATGTTAATGTAATTCGTTTAGTTAATATGAGTGGACCATGATATTGAGTTGCTTATTTGCTTATGGCTTACTAAGCTAAGTTAGCTTACTCTGTGTGTTCTTGTTTATCCTGTTTTATAGATTTTGGAGTCAAGCTACAAGCTCGGGGACTGTCAGCCAAGCTCATCACACTATCTACTGTTTTGGTACCTTATAAGCTAAACTTAAATTATGGCATGTATAGGCTGGTTTTGGGGTTAGTTATCTTGGAAATGAATGTATAATAGCCATGCAAAAATGACTTAACTACCTTGCTTGGAATCAGTTATGTTTGCTTATGGTTTGAGTTTATTTTAGCTATGGTATTTTATGCTATAAATGAATATTATTTGTGATATGTGCTTGGTTGTGTATTAAAGTTGATTAATGACTTGGATGTGGTATGAACATATTGACCGTAATATATATTCCTAGGTATATTCAAAGGTTTTGAATATGATTCTTGTTAAGTTAAAGTATATGATCATTCGGTTGGTGTGCTTTAATAAGGTATAATTATGTAGTTTGACATTAAAGATCAATTCGTTATATTCAAATGTGAGATAAATATGCTTTGATATGTTATTACATAGTATGTAAGATTCATGTTTTAAACAGGTCTACATGTGGTTAATGACTTATCCTTATGAAATAGGATTTGTAATGTAAATTATTTTAACAATCATTTGGATAATGTATATGCATGATTGGTTATAAGACAAGATTGAATGAGATGGTTATAACCAACTTGATAATAGGTATATGTTTATATAGCTATTTATGCATATAATGAATTGACTTGTCTGTGATATAGTACTTGTCCATGTTGATATATTTTGGGTATATAATATGGTTTGAAATATGCATGTACGTGATCCTAGGAAGCATATCTAAATATTATGTTTTTAAATTTGTATTTTGGCAAGGGTAAATTGTGTTAACTGAATTGAGGAAAGGTGAATATGTTCATGTATTGGGCTTAAATGGTGTATTAATGAACCATTCTGGTTGATTTATTTGAGTAGTTCAAATGTTTGAGCTGGAGATTATATTATAAATATGTATTCATGAATTGTAAATGTTGTAAATTTGGCGATCAAATGCTAATATGCAATATTTTTTTATATGAAATGAAATGATGTATATTTGGTTGCACAAGGTCATATAAGTTAAGATATACATATTAGATAAGTTTGTAAATCAAAATATGTTCTTGGTTAGAAGTTTAATGTTTAATATTCACATGTTCTTGTTAGCATTGTTGTATACAAAACTCTAGGATTATTTGTAATATTGAATCGAAGTATGATAATTTTGTTATACAAATTTTTACTAGATAATTAATATTCGAATTTGATCTGAGTTATATTTTGATCGATAATACCTCGTAATTCTATTCCGGTGACGGATGTAGGTTAGGGGTGTTACAACCACCAGACACGCTCGTGGCGTAGGCCGTGTAAAAATAGGGCATACATACTGACTTAGGTCACATGACTGACCACACGTCTGTGTGTCTAGCCTGTGCAACTCTCTGACTTGTACCACACGGTTAGTCACACGCCTATGTACTAGCCCGTGTGTCACACACGACCAATAGACACGCCCATGTGTTTAGGCCGTGTCAAAATTGTAGGGTATACTGACTTTAATTTGAAGGGTACCCTAGGGGACACACGACTGTGTAACATGACCGTGTGTCACACCCGGTTGAGACACATGCCCGTGTCTCTGCTCGTGTAGACAAAAATAGGTCATTTGTAAAGCCAATTTGTCACCTTTTTCTCATGAACACTTAGCAACCAAAATACACCATTTCATTATATCATTAGGCAACCAAATACATGCCAATTCATACTCATATCATGGCATCAATTCATAACCATTTCAACTATTCAATTCTATATTCAAAACATACTCAATCATTATACCAAAATCATCAAAATATACCATTCCTCAAACATTTATAACTAACCAAATCAACATCCATTTAACTATATCCACAACTATGGCAAACATACCAAAACAAGCCAACATATAAAGGCATTATATGCATCACATATATCACTTATCAAGCATATAACTTAAGCCAACTTAAATGGCTAAAAACATACCAACATTTACATCATTAACAAGCCAAATCACATGGCTAATATCATAGCTCACAACATACCAAAATGACACTAGCCTATACATGCCATATACCATATATACAAGCTTCAAAAATACCAACAAATGATCGATAGTGTGACGATGCTCCTGACGATCCCCGAGTCAAAGCTAGCTTTGACTATCTATAAAACATAGACAAATAACACACAATAAGCTTCATAGCTTAGTAAGTTCATATTCAAGCAATTCGATTTATCAAATAAATATAATTCAATCACATACACATTACCAAAACAACATCTCATTAACACAAACCTTCCTATCATGTCTCCAATCATAATTCATTAACATCTCATTGATCTTTCTCAATGAAATGCTCAAATAGGTTTCGTACGTACCTGTACAACCTGGTACTAACCTATTTCTCAAACAAGTCATTCTTTTATCCGTTGAACCATTAAGGATAGAATTTGGACACTCATGAATCACAATCGATAAGTACCTATACCATGGCCCATAGCCAAATCAAGGTAACTCCTTTCAAAATACTTATATCATGGCTCGTAGCCAAATCAAGGTATTATTCACACCTGAAGGGCTGATATCATGGCTCGAAGCTAATGCATTAACTTAATGACATTACATTATCATCATCACTGTACTTAAAGTTTTATCGAGAGGTTTAGCTTGTTGATTTCATTGTTGAACTCTTCCGTATAGTCGTATTCATAATTCAAAATATCAAAGCATATAACATTCATTTATAATGAAATTAACACCTACAAACTTACCTCAGTCGTAGAAACAATGAAACTATCCAATTAATCGAGTACTTTGTTCTTGCCTCAATCTAAGTCCAAGTTCCTCTTTTCTTGATCTATATATATTCAAAATTAACCCATTTAATCACCAATTCATTCAATTTAATCCACAAACACATATTTGGGCATTTTTGCACTTTAGCCCCTAAAGTTTCACATTTATTCAATTTAGTCCCTATTTCACAAATACACAAAATTCACAAAATTTGACAAAATCCATGCTTGGCCAAATTTCATAGGAACCTCTAGCAGCACTAAACTTTCATTTATTTCACAATTTAACCCTACACTTTTACATTTTCACAAATTAGCCTATAATAATCAAATTCATCAAAAATCCCAATACAAAATATATTAACCCAACACATATATTTCATTTTTCATCAACTAACAACACAAAAATCATGAATTCATCCATGGCATATCTCAAAATCATCATCAAATTCAAAAATTCAAGCATGGGCTAGCTAGAGTACTAAGCAACAATTACAAAGACATAGAAATTATCGAAATTGGTTGTAACAAGGATGAATGAATGAATCAATTTTAACCTTTGTTTTTATTTAATTTAACTTAAATTACAAAATAACATTATTACCCTTAATGATTTAATATTAAAATTCCACTAACTATAGGAATATATGTCCATCCATTAATTCAATGGTTTAATAACATCATAAGGACATTCCAATTAATAAGCCATAGCAATTTGGCACTTTTAACTTATAGCATGCCACTTTTGCATTTTACGCGATTAAGTCCTTTTATCAAATTGAACACACAAACGATAAAATTTTTACACGAAACTTTCACACATACCTTATCACATGCCGTAAGTAATAAAAATAATATTAAAATATTTTTATAACTTGGATTTATGGTCTCAAAACTACTGTTTCGACTAGGGTTTAAACTGGGCTATTACACGTTCATTCACAAAGGAAGATAAGATGGCACTCCACTCGTGTTTACACTTTCTATTTGGATTTTTCTTCACTCTAATAAGCTCACCCTCTCATGCCTTTTACCACTCAAATCTTCTCTAAACGTTCGTAAAATAACTCATTTAGACTTATAAGCTAGCCTAGGGGTCGACTTCAAAGGGGTGCAAAGGTAGATGATGTTTTTGGTGCTAGGTAGGCTGAAAGGAAATAAGAAGTGGTGGGTAGTGTGGCATAATGGGTTGGTTTTTGGCAAAAATGGATTTTTTTTAAATTTCGAAACTCTTTTTTTTCAATATATTCGAACACTTTGTTTTTTTACTTTTTTTATATGATTTTTTTCACAAACTTACTCCGGGATATTTTGAATGTCCATACTTCTTGATTTTTCTAGCTCTGATACCAAATGATACGACCTCATCCCTGTTGTAGTGTTCAACTTGTTAATGTGCCCGATCGTTGAAAATTGAGAAGTATCATTCTTAGTGTAATCGGCTAAGTAAAGGTGTTTAACAAAGGGCTCAAAAGGGTTTAGGGTGATGATGGATAGTTCGGTTAGGTATTGAAATAAAGTGAAGTTGATAGTTGAAATGGTTAAGTAAGCTTAAGGTCAAGAATGAACCAATACTATAGGTGAGTGTTGACCCGAGACTTATAAAACACTTAAGTTGATGGAAATGTGATAGAATGAACCTTGGCCTGCTATTTATTAAGAGATAGGAACTAGAGGTATGAAGGGTTGAACGTCACACTCGATGAGTGATGAGTTCACAAAGAATCAAGGTAAACGCCACTAGCAAGCTAGATAAGTCAGCTTAAGTCTTAAATGAGAATTGAGAGTTGAATTAAACTCACAAAGATAAAATTATTCATCAAAGTATCAAAAGTCTAAATTACAACTAATGAGCTTCATATTTATAGCTCAATACATAGGCTAGATGAATGGACACTTAAGTAACTAAATGGACAGCTTGTGTTCAGCTTAATTGAGCTAAAATTTCAATGAAGCTTCTTAGAACGTCCCTTGAAGCTTCCAAGGTCAACTTGGCTTAACTGAAGTCATGATGAGCTGAATGGACTTGCTTAGGTTCAGCCAAGAGGTGTGTACATGATTTAATGAACTGGCTTGATAAGCTGATTAGTCTTGAGCTCTTAAATGTCAACTTGGGGCACTTCAATGGCTTTTAAGTGTGAACAAATGAATTTAAGTAGCCTTTGTGTGTGAATGCTCAAAACCAAATGGACAACAAATGTGAAAGGAACTTCCAGCAAGTATGAAAGCACTTGGGCTATTGATGTCCACAATGGGGCAATTTGGAGAAGAGAAAACAACAACTCACCTTTGGCTCTTGGTGTTCATGAAGGGATGCTTGGATAAGAGAAATTATCAGCTTACCCATATTCAAGCCGTCCATGCATGATACGATCTTGCCTTGTGAAATGATTTGAGTCATTTAGATGCCCGATCGTTAAAATGAGAAGTTTTGTTCTATTTGGAGTTTATATGAAATTTGGCTAAGTGATGGTTTAAATAAAGGGGTTTCAAAGGGTGTTTAAGATAGGTTAATGGTATCTTGGCTAAACAAAGAAATTAAGGTAAAGTTAAGATGGATAGTATGGATGGAAAATGGGATTAATGCCAAGGAAGAACCAATACTATAGAAAGTATTGACCTGAACTTTATATGACGCTTAAGATGGATGGAAGATGGAAGATAGGATCTTGACCCGCTATATAGGAAGATAGGAACCAAAGATATCAATGGGGTGAACGCCACACTCGATTTAGGAGTGATAAGTTCAAAGAAATAGAATGACGCCACTAGGAAGCTAGATAAGTCAAGCTGAGTCTAAAATGAATTAAGAGAGTTGAAAAACTCACAAATGTTGTAAACATTCAACAATGAGCAAAAAGTCCTTTTACAACTAGCAAATAACATAATATTTATAATGAAAGTCTAAAGCTAGCCAAATGGAAAAAAGAGTAGCTAGATGGACATTTGATTTTAGCTTTTAATGAGCTAAAAATTCCAGAATAATTCAAGAAAATTCCAGGAAAATTCTCCAGCCTTTGGGAACATCATTGGACAGCCACTTGGGGTTTGAACCAACTGAATTATGGTCATTAGATAAAGTGCTGAAATGAGCTGAATTTGCTGGACAGATTCAGCCTAGGTGATTTAATAAGTGTTAATTGAGCTGCCTTGGTTATTTGAAGAGCCATTAAACTTGACAAGTAGCTTAGATCACTTCAATGGACATGGAAGTGTGAAACTGAATTTGAAAAGTCCATTATGTGTGAAAACACATAACCGAATGGGCACAAGTGTGAATTTTCCAACAAATGTGAAAGCTTTCATAGCTGGTTGGAGAGCTGGGCTGTTAGCTTGGGGAAAAGAAAGCATCAGCTCCTTTTGGCATTTGGTGTTTCACGAACTGACACATAGAGAAGCTAAAAGCATTCAGCTAGAAGTTTAATTCAGCTCAAGTTCCATTGAGCTTCACGAACAGTCACATGAAAAAGAGTAATCATCAGCTCCTTTAATGTTGTTCCATGCATGTAGCTGCACATTAAATTCAACAAATTAATCAACTTAAGACATATTAAATCGACAGCAGCTATGACAACTTAAATGAGCTATATTCGGCTGGACAAATTAATTAGCAACAAGAATTAAATTTGTCCTGAACTTGACACATTAAAAATATGCATTAACTAAGACACATTTAAGCTAAATTAAAATGTCTAGAATTTAGACACATTAAAACACAATTTAATTATTTGAGCTGAACTTTAACTAAATTAACTAAGTCAATTAAATAGACAAATTTATTCCAGCAGCTAAAAATGCATGAAATTAAATAAATTAGAATCAAGCTCAATGAGCTAGCATCAAGCCGAATTGAGCTCCATTGAGCTGGGTAAAAACCAAGATTGAGATCGTTGAGCTGAAATTAAGTTTCATTTTGCAGTTAGGGCCCTCGTGTTTAGACCATTCTCGGTATCATCGATTTAAGTCACAATAAGATGCAACCAGGATCGGATCAATGCATGTGGTTGAAACAAGTTTAAATTCAGCTAAGAAAAATTAAATTTGGTTGCATGATAACTGATACGATCTCACCTCGATGATGATTCAAGTCGTTTAGATTGCCCAGCCATAAAATGGAGAAGTTCCGCTCAATTTGGAGTTTGATGGAATTTGGCTAAGTATAGGCTTTAAACAAAAGGGGTTTGAAGTATTTTAGGTAGGGTAAGTATATGGTTTTGGCTAACAAGAAATAAGGTTATATTTAAGTCGATGAATGTGGATGGAATAAAAAGGCTCAATGTTGAAGAATGAACCAATACTATATACAGTATTGACCCGAGACTTATAAAAACACTTGAGATGGCAAATGATAGAACCTTGACCCACTATCTATAAGGAGATAGGAACCAAAGGTATAAGGGTGAACGCCACACTCGGTTTAGGAGTGACAAGTTCAAAAGAAATAGGGTGACGCCACTAGCTAGGCTAGATAAGTCAAGCTATGTCTTAAAAGAACAAAGAGAGTTGAATTAAACTCACAATGTTATAAACATCCATAAAAGGACAAAAAGTATTTTTATCTAAATTGTCTAACCCCAAAATGATTTCAAAACAAATTATTTATAGCTAAACATCTAGCTAGCTGAATAGACACTTAGGAGCTGAATGGGCAGCAAATATTCAACTTTAATGAGCTGAAACTTCTTGGCAACTTCCTAGAACGTCCCTTGAAGCTTCCTTGAAGTTTCCTAGCATGGGAGACGCCAACGGGCAGCTTCTAGAGGCCTTCATTCAGCTGGAATTAATTTAGAGTGATTGGGAGCTGAATTGACTTGATAAAATTCAGTCAAGAGGTGTGAACTTGTTTTAATTGACCTACCTTGAATATTTGGATAGTCTTGGACTTTAATGAGTAGCTTGGAGTACTCAACAGCCTTTGAATGTGAACCAACAAAATTGAGCAGGCATCTTGGTGTGAAAGCTCAAACCGAACAACCATGAATGTGAAAGGAACCTCCAGCAAGTGTGAAAACAGTTAAGGATTGTTGGAGAACACAATGGCTAGATTGGGGAAGAGAAATCAGCAGCTCAAGGTCTCTTGGACTCAACGAAGAGGTGCTTGGAGCATCTCAACCATCAGCACACCCTATTCAATGCCGTCCATGCATATACCTGAAACAAAATTAAAAATCAGCTTAAAACAACTTAAATTCAGCTAGACAAATTAATTAGAAACATGAAATTAATTTGTCTTAGACTTGGACACATTAAATAACTATTAAACATGTATTAACTAAGACACAAATTAAATTCAGCAGTAGCTAATTAATTTGTCTCTACTTTAGACACATTGATGCGAATCCGGTCGCATCATGTTTTGACACAACTTGCTGACCTTAGAATTGGCCTAAACTTGAAGGGCCCAAGTGCAAGATGAAACATCTCATAGGCCTAATTGATTATTGGGCCAATGTTTTAAGGATTTTTTAATTTAATATAGTTTTATTTAAATTAATAGGTTTATATATTTTTAATTTTAAACTTGCACTTTGTGTGTTCTGCATTTAATAAAGTTATGCATTATGTAACTTCCATGCTAGTTAAGTATGCATCATAAATAATGACATGCATTATGTAACTACCATGTTAGTTTAAGTCTGCATCGTTAAATTAAGTCTTGCATTAAGTACTCATTTGCTCATTTAGTTTGCATTTCAAACCATGCATTTAAGCATCTTAGTTTAATAAATGAGTTGTTGGACATTAATTCAACTCATCTTAGTTTAATTAATAAGTGTTTTTGTTGAACTTTATTTAATAAGTGTTGTTCTTAATTAATCTAGTTCCTAGGATTATTTATTGATGCATGAGTTAAGTTTATTTAATGATGCTTCTTTAATTAACTAGTTGCTGGAATAATTGATGCATAGTTCATTTACCTAAGTTAAGTATTAATGTGTGTTATGTTTAATAAGTGTTTACATGTGTTTAATAAGCTCATTTTAATGTGTTTATTGCAGGAGTCTTTTCAAGTCATAACCGTTACAATTAAAGGCTGTTACAAATTAAATAAAGTGGCTTTTCAAGTCATTTTCGGTTACAAAGCAAAGGGGTTTTTATATAAGGGTTATACATCATTTAAAGGAGGTTTAAGGAGCATTATATCATCCAAATTAATTTTAGCAGCAACCTTTTCCACTACTAGTCGTTTTTGCCACTTCAAAGGTCATTTCAAGCATTCAGATACCAATTAAGAAGCTGGTTAAGAGTTGGTGTCCATTCGGTTGACCAAGGGCTAACTCAAGAGTCATTTTTCAAGTAATTAAAGTCATTCATTCAGCTGAATTGAAGTGAATTCAAGGATGGAGTTATTTGGCTCAAGAATGTGAAAAGACTTGAGTTTAATTTCAGCTGTTAATTGGCACATTAAGTTGATTATTTGTGACCATTCGGCTAGCCTATTCTTACATTATAAATAGATTAAATCAGCCTTTGTAAAGGGACTTTTGCTGAATATATATGAAATATTTGAATTGTGAGTTATCCAATTATCCTTATTCTTACGGAATTGATTTGACTTATCAAGCTTAGCTTTGGCGTCTATCCTTTTCTTGTTATTGAACTTATCACTTTCAAAGTGTGGCCTTCATTTATACCGAGGTTCCTATCATCCTTGATAGCAGGTTAAGGTTCATCATATACCAAGGTTCCTATCATTCTTGATAGTGGGTCGAGGTCTTTTCTTTGTTATTTTCCTTAAAACTGAAATCATCTAAGAGCCATTTGAGATTTGGGTCAACAATCAAGTGTTGTTGGTTCATTTTTGGCCTTAGTAAATTTTCCCATCATTTTTTGTTAACTTCTTTGCTGTTTGTTTTAAAACCTTTTTCCTTCTTTCTTCAAGCCTTTTATTTGTTTAAACCTTGTTTGTTTTGAAACGTTCAACTCTTACTCAAATTCATGATTGAGAAACATTACGACTCGAATCATCCCGAGGTGAGTTTGTATCACACATTTAAACCATGCATTAAACTAAGAAACATTTAAGCTAAATTAAAATGTGCAGAATTTAGACACATTAAAATGTAATTTAATTATTTGAGCTGAACTTTAACTAAATTAACTAACTCAATTAAATAGATAAATTTATTCTAGCAGCTTAAAATGCATAAATTAGAATCAAGCTAAATAAGCTAGCATTAAGCCGAATTGAGCTCTATTGAGCTGGGTAAAAACCAAGATTAAGCTCATTGAGCTAAAATTAAGTTTCACTTTTGATTTGATCTGGCTCAGGTGGTTGAGTCGAATTCACATAGTTGCCCAATCGTAGTCGAGAAGAATCATTCGTGTCTGGGTCTCGAAAGTAAAAGTTGATGGATAGGTCCAAATAAGCGGAAGGGTTTCAAAATATAAGTAAAGGGAAGTGATAGGTTCAGCTAAGGTAACGAGAAGAAGGGTGAATGGGTGGTTCAGTTTGGGAACAACAAGAAAGAGATAATATAAGGTGGGGATGGAATAGGGAACTTAACATCAGGAGTGATTCAACACTAAAAAGTGTCACCCAGTTCCTATATTGTTAAGGTGGATAATGGGATAGTAGGATAGGTGAACGCCACACCAAGAAATGATGATAAGTTCTAACAAGACTGGTAGACACCACTAGCACAAACTAGATAAGTCTTTGAAATTTGTACGAGATATGAGAGGAAGCAACCTCACAGAAACAGAGTTTCATTAACAAATTTGGCAAAAGTCCTTTTACAAAGAAATAAACATACTATTTATAGTCTAACAAGTGATAGCCGAATGGTCAAATTAACTAGCTTAAAGGCTAAGTAATTTAGCTAAGAATGCACTAGAATATTCTAGAATAAATCATTAAAGAGTTAAGTCCACATTCAGCTGATTGGAACTTCAATGGGCAGCTTCATGGTTAAGCAAAAATTGACTTGGATGAATGTGAATGAATGGCAGCTCAATAGCTTGTCTAAATTTGTCCATGGATTGATTGGAGCATTAAAGAAGTGTCTTTTGGCTGAATAGACACCTAGGGAAGTCATTTGGGTAGCAACGATTCATTCATCAAGAACTAGATGCATTCTCCCATTCGTTGTAACTTGCTGTCCATGCATCTTCTCTTAATCTTCATTCATGGATTGAAGTTGGAAATTGATTATGTAGCTACCCCTTGGCTGAATAAGTACTTAGGGAAACTCAACAGATCAGCCACATTCATTCGGTCATGCATGGAACAAAAAGAGGTCTTGAATCTGGTCGTTCATGAACATGCAATAAATGCATGTAATTTACCATCCATGCACATGAACTTAATTCCTCCAAACATTGAACCATGCTGTGCATGAATCTTCTCATTCATTGAACAAACCCGTACATGTACCTAGCCATTAATGTACCTCCATATTTGGTTGAACCTACAAAGACATGGACACATTTAATTATATCATTTAATCATAATTTAAACAGCAACTAATAACTTAAATAACAACTAACTAATTTCAGACACATTAAATTAAAATTAACTAGCATATTAAATTCAGCTAGCTCAAATAATCAAAAACACTTAATGAACTAATTTGAGCTAGGGAAACTAGCTTGAGCTGTAGCAAATTAAGTTAAAACAAAGCTAGAAATTAGTTTATTGAAATGGAAAAAGAAACGAGCTAGAAAGAAGCTAAAACGAGCTAAAACAAGCTGAAACAAGCTCAAATGAGTTGGTTGGAGCTGGATTGAGCTGGGGGAGCTGGAGAGGAGCTGAAGTCGGATTGCAAAAGAGTGCATTGAGTCCTCAAAGGGATATCTACAACTTCTCCAACGTTTAGGGTCTTGTTCTCTTCCCAAATGTGGATCACTAAAGCTGATAAAGCTCCTTGAAGTTGCTTGGTACGAGCTCGAGTCATGGAACCTTTTGAAACCTCGATAAGATCTTGATATGCACTTGAGGATGCCCCGGGTGTGCATACATCAATTTTGCACTTGGGGCCCTAGTGTTTAGACCATTCTCGATGGTGTCGAGTTGTGTCATAACATGATGCAGTCAAGATCGCATTATACCTTCCCTCTTGAAGACGATTTGTCCTTAAATCTGGCCATTTGCTTGCAAAAAAACTCTCAAGGACACAAACCCTTTTGTTCACGAGTCTAACAAATTTGTTTCCAAAAACCCAAGAACCACAAATGGTTTGAAAAGAAAACATGTTATTTTCATGCCCTCCCTCTTTAGGAGGGAACCATTCCAAAGTGTCACCTACACAAAAGAGTATAAGCTCAAAAGAAATTTTCAAAATCTTACTCAAAATGCATAACCCAATGTCGTGATCAAAAACTTGAGTTGGCATTACCTTTTCATAATGATTTAGAAATTGAACACTTAATCCAATGCCAAGATCAAAAGTAGAAGTGGATCTTACCTTGTTCTTTGTTTGAAACAAACCCAAACCATGAAACAGTTGAATGGAATCTCGAAAGTCAAAATTCCATAATCCAAGTCCCTTAGACAATGATATAACACAACGTTCATCGGGATCAAAGACAAGGTTTTCTCTTGCCATTTTAATTTGATTTGACAATTTCTTGACCGACATCATAGAAAGATCATAAGGCAAGTTAAAGTCATATCATGCAACACATGCTCAAGTACCACAATATAGAACAACATTCGGATTCAAAAAGTGGATTGTGACTTTGCAAGCCAACAAGATTCTCATGTATTGTTTTCAAACTTAAAGTTAAAGCATCAGGTAAGCAAAAATGGTTCACATATTATTCACACAAAATTACAGATGCTTTCCTTCTCTCAATGAAATTTTAAAAGAATAAACTCCAAGTTTGAACACACTAGTTTGACTACTTATTCTAAAGTGTAGCAAGGGTTTCATTTTTTCCATTAAATCAAACATGTCAAACCAAAAGAATTTGTACATACAAAGATTCAAACAATCAAACCTCTCAACATTCATCCAATCAGATTTGCACAAAGTCAAGGATTTCACACAAGGGAGTAAATGAATCACATAATCACCACAATAAGAAAAATTAGGATTTTCACATAAAAATGTTTTGTCACACGTGACCAAGTTTTGTATATGCTGATTTAATCTTACTTCATCAACAAACTTGTCAACGCAACATTCTTTAATAGAGAAACTCTTTAAACCATCGACCTAAACAAGGTCATTATCAACTAGAAATGGATACTTAGACAAATCAAGGTGGGGAGTTCTTTTATTAACTAAGTCTTCGACGAACTCACCACTATCATGCAAGTGAAATGGTCGAGACTCAATTAACATAGAACCCGTATCTCACTTACCTTTAAGCGCTGGTGGACTAAGGTCATCTACGATCTTACCTTTCTCGATCAATTGGAATCGTCTCTCATCAGAAAGGTATTGAAGCTGGAACTTGTCAATTGATTCTTTAGAAACCTAAAAAGAAGAAATAACACAAGGAAAACTCACTTGTTGGTTAGTAAAGATATTCCTCACTTTTTCTTATTCTCTCTTATCTTTTTCACTCGTTTCTTGCTCACTACCTTTTCTTTCTTCAATCTCACTCTCTTTTTCAGTTTCCTTTTCTTGGTCACACACTTTTTCACTCTCAATCTCTTTCTCTTTTTTGATTTCTTTTTCTTTCATTTCTCTTTTTATTCTCTCAATTCCGTTCAAGATCCACTCATTTTCTCTCATTATCATTTCTTGCCTCTCTTTTCTTTTTATTTCTTTTTCTCTTGTCCTTTCATTATAATATAAAGATAAGAAGAAATAATCAGAATGCAAATTTTTTCGATCGAAGGAAGGGAAAGCATCTACATATGAAATACGATCACTTTTTCGTAGATGTCCCTCTGTGGGCGAGTACTTTGATGTATTTGAAACACGTTCACCTCTTTGTAAGTGATCCTCTATGGATAAATACCTTGATGCACTTGAAGAGATATAATCATGACTAAGTTATTCTTGCATACAAAATTGTGAGGTAGCTAATGAATTAATTATTTAAATAGATTGAAATTGTAATTAATGGACATAGTACTTAATCAGTGCATGTTTAATTATCTAAGGTAGCCGAGGGTTAAATTAGCAACGGTATCTGATGATACATTTGCCTTGCATAACTTGCAAGACTATTGTGATTAAATTGTTTCAAGGCAGGGATACTTTGTTACCTCACGTAGTCTTTTATGTGCTTATTAGATTTAATTAATCGTTTGATTTGACATAGAGATATGTATAAGAGATCATTTCGATTTAATAAGTATGTATGTGAAATAATATATTTTCCTATTAAAGATTTGTTCAATCTGTTGAATTGACATGGGATATAGTCAGGAGATGAATGGATTTTTGTAGGTGAGTATGTTCATAAGTTAGCAAATTACCGACTTGCCGTGAATTTATTCGTAACAATATAAACATGAGTTTAATAATTCTAAGTTAAGAAATGTAATTGATCGAACATAATTATGTCATCTTGATTAAAATTGTATTTTGAAATCATGCATTTGAGATTTATTTATTTAGTTTAATTAGTTTAAAATCTTAGTTTTTAATCACCCTCTTCAAACAAAATATTTTTCTTCACCAAAGTGTTTTAAATAGCATTCATAAATAATTATTTTCATAGTCCCTGTGGGTACAATAACTCGACATTTACTTGTCACTTTATTACTTGTTGCAATTGTGTACACTTGCACATTTCTGTCGTTCCAAGTTTTTGGTGCCGTTGCCTGGGACTGTTTTAAAAAGTCATTATTTGTGAATTTGTTAGTTTTTCATTTTGGTTTATTTTTCTATTCAAATTTTAACTTAATTAATTTATGTATAATTATTTCAAGTGTTTATGAGTATTGACCGAATTATTGATTTACTCCTTCTAAACCCTGAGATTGAACGAACTTTTCAATAGCGAAGAAGACAAGCAAGTCAAAGAAGGACCAAAGAGATGAACTTTGATACGACCTCAGTTTGACGATGATTCAAGTCATTTTAGTTGCCCAATCATGAAATTAAGTAAGCGTTGAATTAAATCGAAATAGGTTGGAAAAATTGAAAGATAAATTTGAAAAGGCTGGAAGTTAGGTTCAAATAAAGGTCTCAAAGATAGTTTAAAAGATGGATGGAAAGTGTTTGGCTAAGGCAAAGGCTGAACCAACAATATATAGGATTGTTGACCCAAGTCTTAAAAGCACTTAGATGGATAATGGTAGGTGAAAATAACAAATAAAACCTTGACCCGCTATCTATCAAGATAGGAACCAAAGGTATAACGAATGTCACACTTTGGTAAGTGATAAGTTCAGATAACAAGGAAAGAATGACACCACAAGCTAAGCTTGAAAAGTTGTTTTAGTCCAAGAGAGAACAATGAGAGTTGAATTCTCACAAAGAACAAAAGTTCATATACTTAGCAAAAAAACTTCTTTTAGAATAATTACAAAAACAAACTATTTATAGGCTGAACATGTTCCAGTCGAATGGACACAAACTAATTAGCTTAAATGAGTTATTGATGAACTTAATTAAACTAATTAAAACTAAAAGACCTTTGAGAAACTCTAACATATATAACGGCTATGAATAGCTTATTTAATCTACCCAATCAGCTAATAATTAGCTTTAATGAGCTGAATGAATTTGATTCAATGCTTGATCAACTAAAAAGGTTATAACAGCCTTTTATTTCTTCTTGGGCAGCCGAATGGATAGCAACAACAATTGGCTTAAATTTGCAACACAAACAGCCTCTTTGCATGAATGCTTGAAGAAAACTGATTCAAGGAGTAAATGGATGAATTGGAACAACCATTAACACATAAAAATGTTTGGAAGTTGAATGGCTTGTGTAATCAACTCCTTGTCCATTAAAATCTTCAAACGGTTACTTGAATAAGCTCATAACAGCTGTTGGCCTTTAATTCATCTTTATAACAGCTGAATTCATTTCTCCCTTTAATGCTAATCCATGTAACAACTGGTTCAATGATTAACTCACCTATAAGCACAATTAAACAAGTTAAATGGTTGTAGGAAATTTAATTAAGCTGGAACATATCAATTGCCAAAATTAATTAAACTAATTATTTAAGCAACTAAAGACAATTAAAACAACTTAATTAATTAAACTAAAATAACTAAATAGATTAAAAGTTTATTCCAGCAATGGTTTCTACCCCAAATTCTATCAATTAAAACCTGTACACAAATTATCAAACTAAAGTTAGATTTCATTTTGCACTTGGGCCCCTTACGTTTAGGCCAATCTCGGTAACGTCGAGTTGTGTCGTAACATGATGCGGCCAAGATCGCATCAAACTTCAAAAATCTAAATCAAGGAAATGGAGCAAACCCTGTTCAAAATCCTATCCTTATTGTTGATGATAGGGATAGAGCTTTAAAACAGTATGTTGTGCCAGTATTTCATGATCTTAATCTGGGTATTAAGAGACCCAAAATTGAGGCACAACAGTTCGAGCTGAAGCCAGTCATGTTCTAGATGCTTCAAACAGTGGGCCAATTTAGTGGAATGCCTATCGAAGATCCTCACCTACACTTAAGATTGTTTATGAAGGTGAGCGATTCTTTCAAGTTAGCTAGAGTACTCAAAGATGCATTACGATTGAAACTGTTCCCGTATTCACTAAGGGACAGAGCTCGAGCCTGGTTGAACTCATTGCCACCAAATTCAATTTCCACATAGTAAGAGTTAGCAAAAAGATTCCTTATGAAGTATTTCTCGCCTAGCAAGAATGCTAAGTTGAGAAATGAGATCACTGCCTTCCAACAAATGGATGATGAGTCCTTGTATGAGGCATGGAAAAGGTACAAAGAATTATTACGAAAGTGCCCTCATCACGGAATCCCACATAGCATCCAACTTGAGAAATTTATAATGGTCTCAATGCCTATACGAGGATTGATGCGATCTTACCTCGGTGATGATTTGAGTCGTATTAGTTGCCCGATCGTAAAATTAAGAAGTTCCATTCTAGTTGAAGTAAGATAAAAATTGGTTAAGATTAGGCTTTAAAAAAAAAGGTTTGAAGTATTTTAGATATGATAAGTATATGGTTTTGGCTAACAAGAAATAAGGTTATATTAAAGTCGATGAATGTGGATGGAATAGAAAGGCTCAAGGTTGAAAAATGAAACAATACTATATACAGTATTGACCCGAGACTTATAAAAAACACTTGAGATGGCAAATGATAGAACCTTGACCTACTATCTATAAGAAGATAGGAACCAAAGGTATAAGGGTGAACGCCACACTCAGTTTAGGAGTGATGAGTTCAAAGGAACTGGGTGACGCCACTAGCTAGGCTAGATAAGTCAAGCTAAGTCTTAAAAGAAGAAAGAGAGTTGAATTAAACTCACAATGTTACAAACATCAATAAAAGGATAAGAGGTATTTTGTCTAAATTGTCTAACTAGCAAAGGATTACAAAAACAACTATTTATAAGCCCTAAAATGCCTATTGAAATTCGGCTACTAATGTGTTCACACAACCTTTAAAATTTTCACACTTAATAATAAATTTCGATTCATGAATTGGCAGATTCATGCTTCAGCCGAATAGTCACATTCCTCCCTCTTGGTGCATACATGTATTCTTAGTCAAGAAGCATTCTTTATGTTCCATGGATGTGTAGCCCTTAATCTACCTTCATTCCCTCTTGGATGAATGCTAGGTGCATGAAACATGCATCTCCTTTAATTGAGAGATATTTATGGCATCTTGATCAAATGAATGGCAGGTTGTATTTAATTGGTTCATCCCTCATTCTTGATGCATGAATGTGTTTGTACATTGGCTGAATTAATGAGGCTTGAATCCCTTAAATATTGTACATGAATTCTCCCATGTATAAAGTAATTGATCAGCCAAATAAGATGTGAATATGATTTAATTCCCCTTGGATAGTTGAATGGGCAGCAACCATTTTTAATGTTGTTGTAGCTCACAAATAGCCCTCAATGTGAACATATGAATTTGGTTGGACACTTGGTGTGAACTTAGCTTCTAGCTGAATGGTCAAGTGTGAAAACACTTGAATTTCTTTTGTAAAAACGAATAGCCTTCTTAGAGCAAGTTGATGCATGAACATTGTTGTTCAATGTGCTGAATTAATTTATCTTCTCCTCCTTTGGACATGCATGCATGTAGGACATGCATGAAGTGCCACCCAATGATCATATTAAGTGATACGATCGCGTCTCGGAGTGCATCAAGTTCGAGCAAGGATCCAACGGTGCTGCCCCAAGGAGCAATCACGCGAGCTCAAGCTAAACAATTCAAAGAGGCCATTTCAGCCTTAATTTTTCAGTTGTGGAACGAGACTTTGGTTGGAGGAATAGAACGAGTTGGGACCAGTTCAATAAAGTTTCCTTGCAACATATTGCAAACCGATTTCAGCTCAATTTCAACTCTTTGAACCGTTCCAACTAAATTGATTTTTTTTATCAGCATTGCATTTAGTTGCATTTAAATCCTTTCATTTAAGCATCTTAGTTTAATAATGAGTTGATGGTCATTAATTCAATTCATCTTAGTTTAATTAATTGAGTTTTTTATGAACTTGATTTAATAGATGCTTCTTTAAATAAACTAGTTACTAGGATAATTTAGTGATGCATGAGTTAAAGTTCATTTAATAATGCTTCTATTAATTAAACTAGTTGCTGGATTAAATGATGCATAAGTGTTAGTTCATTCATTTAAGTTAGTTGTTAATTTGTTTTAAGTTTTAATAAATGAGTAAATGTGACGGTTAGATGTGTTAATTGCAGGTGACTTTTTAGCTCCCATTTATTATTATTATTGGCTGTTAAGCATTCAATAAGGTGACTTTTGAAGAGATTTCCGTTACAAAGGAGAGGGCTGTTACAAAGAGGCTTTATACATCATTAAGAAGTTGTTTTAATCAATTAATAAAGTTGGTGTCTTTTCGGTTGATCATGGAGACTTCAAAAGACTTTGCAAGCCGTTTAATTGAAGAAGTAAATCATATTGAAGGCCAGCAGCTGAATTTAATGGACAAAAAGAGTTACAAGGAGTTATTTTCACAAACCAATAAGCTTCCAAACGTTTTCTTCATAATGGTGGCTATTCATTTACACTTTTGGTTGTTTAAATTCAGCATTTACACAAGGAGGACCGTTCATGTGCCAAAAGATACTCATTCTAGGCTGATGACCATTCGACTGTCCAAAGGAGAATTAAAAGGGCTGTTACGACCTTTTAAATGATCAAGCATTAAAACTAAATTTATTTAGCTCATTAGAGCTCATTATTAGCTTCATTAAAAGTGACCATTCAGCTAGCCTTCCTTTGGTCACTATAAATTCATGTAATCAGCCTTTTTATGAGGATACTTTTTGGAATATTTTTGTTAATGATATACTGCCAAATTAGTGAGGCAAACTTTTCTCTATTTTCGTT
Organism: Gossypium longicalyx; assembly: GCA_025698465.1. Lineage (NCBI taxonomy): Eukaryota > Viridiplantae > Streptophyta > Magnoliopsida > Malvales > Malvaceae > Gossypium > Gossypium longicalyx. The sequence goes on from CM047005.1 coordinate 60,340,763, forward strand.
CAAAGATTTGTTGGCTACCTAGTGTTCTAGTTGTGTCATCCATTTTCTTTGTTGAAAACTGAACTTATCACTACTCGTAGTGTGGCGTTCAAACATACCGAGGTTCCTATCTTGCTAGATAGTGGGTCGAGGTCACCTTAACCATTCTTAAACCGAACTAAAGGGCTTACAAGCAACGAGTCATTACCAAATCGGTATTGGTTCTTGTTTGCACTTTTGGTTCAATCCATTTTCTTTTCTTACCATTTCGAACTAAAATAAATTCCTTCTTTCACATCTTACCCTTTTTCATACATATTCTTAAACCAGCTACTAGTTTGTGAAACAACTTCATTCCGTACCAATTTTACTAAACTAAATTGTCAATTACTTCTCGTAGGCGATCGGGCATTTTTTTTCATACGACTCGACTCACCCTGAGGCAGATCGTATCATTTGGTATCCGAGCTACAAAAACGAGGAGTATGAGCATTCAAAATTACTCCCGGGATAGTCTGTGACTCATCAAGTAAGTTTTAAAAGAAAAATTTAAAAAAATTGAAAAAAAGTTTCAAAAAAATACGAAAAAATTCAAAAAAACTAAAAAAAAAGTTAAAAAAAAGAAAAAAAAACCTTGAAAACAAAAAAGAAACGAAAGATTTTACTTTTTCTCCATTTTTCGATCCTAAAACTTTTACCCTCTCATCCACTTCCATCCTTGACCTTTTCGCCACACTACGCCTGAATTTTTTTTTTCTTCTTGTAAGCCTACCCTGTATTAAATCACAACATCCCTTGTTACCCATTTGAAACTGACCACCTAGACTAAGGTTAAGCCTTGGCGAATCTACTTACGAAATCACAAGAAAGGTATAGAGAGGTAAAAGGCACGAGAGTTGTGAGCGCAATAGAGTGGAAATAAAAGCCTATTCTCGAGCATAAACACGAGCGTGAGTAAAATTCTTCTTTCTTTTCGAGTGATCGTGAGGTTTTGTGTGAGGTTTCTTACTAAATTCAATGTCACAAGAAGCTGATCCTAACATGAAAGATCATCCCGCACGACAACCTATTCGCAACGTTCCTGATTTGAACATGCAAGCTCTATTACGAGAGATGGAAAGACTCTTAGATCAAAGATTAAATCCTCTCGAAGATCACCTATTCCAAGTCGAAGCGAGAGAGCAATGTGAAGGACCTCCTAAAGTAGTCCAACCTAGACGGGAGAGACCAAACCAACAACAGGAAAGACAAAGAGCTCAAGATGATGATGTAAATGATCCTAGTGATCTTAAAAGTGATCAAGAGTCAAATGTAAGTAATCGCCAGAGGGAACCATGACATCGACATCGGAGACGTGAAGATGATGATCTTAAGAACATCAAGCTTTCAATACCACCGTTCCAAGGTAGATCAGATCCGGAAGCCTATCTTGAGTGGAAAAAGCAGATCGAGTTGGTGTTTGATTGTCACAACTACTCCGAAAACAAAAAGGTGAAATTAGTAGCAATCGAATTCTCAGATTACGCCATGATCTGGTGGGATCAACTAACTACTAGTCGAAGACGCAACGGAGAATGACCAATCTCTACATGGATCGAGATGAAGGCAGTTCTGAGGCGAAGATTTATCCCTTCTTACTATCATTGGGAGTTGCACCAAAAACTTCAAACTCTTACACAAGGGTCCAAAAGCGTCGAAGATTATTACAAGGAAATGGAAATTGCGATGATTCGGGCAGATGTCCAAGAGGATTCTGAAGCAACAATGGTGCGATTTTTAGCCGGATTAAATCGAGACATAGCAAATGTTGTAGAGCTTCAACACTACCTTGAAGTGGTGGACATGGTTCATATGGCCATCAAGGTAGAAAAGCAACTCAAGCGTAAAGGCCCATGATACGATCCGCCTCGAGAAGAGTCGAGTCGTATGCTGAGTTGCCCGATCGTCTTAACGAGAAGTTCCATTCGTAACTTTAAGGCTTAGGCGATAAAGGATGGAGTTGTGTTGGTTGCTAATGTTTGACATGGGTGATCGTAGGGTATGGAATTGAGTAGCTTAAGAACAAGTAGAACCGACACTAAAAAGTGACAACCTAAAACTTATAGTTTCTTAAGGTGGATGGTAAAAATGATAAAACCGCGACCCACTATCTATGAAGATAGGAACCTTGGTATAGGCTTGAAAGAAACAGGGTTGACGCCACTACTAGGTAGATAAGTCAACAAAGTCTCAAACAAAGTTTAGAGAAGAAAATTCTCACAAGATTAAATTCAATAAAAATTTGGCAAAAGTCCCTTACAATTGAAAATAACCAACTATTTATACTAGAATCTTATGCTAGCCGAATAGTCCATTCATGAACTTAACAATTAATTAATGTACCTAATTAAAACATGAAACTTCTAGAAAAATGTCCAATGGTTTCTTGTCCATGTTCGGTCGAATGGGAGGTGAGTGGATAACTTCATGAATATGCATTGATGTACTTGAATAAATGTTCTTCATGCATGCATGGCTAGATTCGACTAAGTCATTTAATGGAGCCTTTAATTCATGTTGTTTCACCATGAGTGGCTTAATTAAATGAGGCTTCATGAAGGATCAAACTTGGTGTGAACAAGGAGCTTGAGTATACTCTTGTGTGTGAATGTCCAACCGAATGGTCATCATGGTGTGAACACAAAGTGTGAACACATGATCAATACATGAACCGTCCAATGCATGTTCCATCATTAATTTGATCCATGAATCTTCAAATACATGAATGACCATCATGAACATGCATATACCTCTTGATTGCCGTCCATTGAACCTTTCTATGCATGCACCTTGCACTAATTCCTTACATGCATGTGCCGTCCAAAGGGATGTACCTACATGAAATAAACAAGTCATTAAGACATCTCATGAACACTCATAATGTAACAACCCTATTTTAACCCTAGTCGGAAAGTAGTTTCGGGACCACAAAATCGAGTCGCGAAAATAATTGCATGTTATATTCTATGTTTATTGTTTGTGAAATATCATATGTGAAAATATCGTGTTTTGATTTATGTATTTGGATGTGGAATTAGTTAAAAAGGACGTGTTTAAGAAACCTTGAAATGGGATAGGCAAATGTGTAGTGACTAAACATTTTATGTTTTAGTATTATAGGGGACTTGCATGTCAAATAGACCAACTTTGAATGTAAATGGCCGGTCAACATGCATGTAATCATGTGTTCTATTGTTTTATTTTAAGTAGTGGGAATTATATATATATAATTAATATAGAAATAAGCATTTTATTATAAAATGACTTTTATATTGGGAAATAATAAATTTATAATAGTAAATGGTGATAAAAACAAAGTTCCATCATCCTTTCTCTCATTTTGCCGAAACCATAAAGAAAAGAAAAGAAAAAGGGGACTAAGACATTCGGATATGGTGAATGTATAGATTAAGGTATGATATCATGAAATTCTTTTGGAATTTTTGTGAATTTGAGTTTGTTTTGATGCTTATAACGTGACCCATGAGCTAATTTTTTTACTTTGTGATATATGAAACATTCGGTCAGGTTCTTATATGTTAAATTGATGGTGTTTTATCGTATGTGATTGAAATGGTTATAGATGAGTATGAACTAGGTACAAAAATTCTATAAACGGTTAAAATGGACAAAAAAATCCTATTCGACTATTGTAGAGTAAGGTGAAGTTATGTTTAGCTTTTATTTTAAGTTAATTATTAGTAAGTGTTTATATGGATGCCGAATGTGGATTTGAATTGGGAGGTTGATAATTGATTGTTATTGAATTATATATATACATTTATATTCGGTCATGGAGGACTTGAGATGAAATTTATTATTGTTTTAGTTAAATAACAAGATTTATATGTACAAACTCAATTAGGTAAATTTTTAAAGTTTTGGATTTAATTGAGGGAATGGAAATATTATAGGGAGTATTCGGTTAAGGTATGGGAAAACGAAATGTGGAGGTAAGTCGGTTTGTGTCATTGCCAAATGCACTTGATATTAAAACATTGTTTAGTTAAATGTAATTGAAATGAAAGGAATTTAGATGTCATGTATGTGATAGTGGTAGGAGAAAGTAAATTTTTTTTTACTAAAACTAGATGAGTGTTACATTGTTAATATAAAAATGTTATGACAACTAGTTGAATTTAAGAACTAGGTGCAGTCATTTATGTTATTTGTATAATTCATCAATGATGAAAGTGTCGTATGATATATGTGTTTAAAATAAATAAAATTTAAGTTATGATGAATTGATAAGAAAATTGAAATAGTTTAATTGTTTAAATTAAGCTCAAAATCAAAGAGGACCAAGTACGGATAAGGAGAAAGCGAAGGTCGTTGAGTAGCCGATCGGAGCTGTTCGTTCGACAATAAGGTAAGTTCTAGGCAGTTATGACTTGGATTACTATGAATGCCTAGAGTATATATATCTTATGAAATGTAAATTTTTACATGTGAAGAAAGGTTGAATTGATAATGTATTATTGAGCTGATGGCATTGAATAAATGTACTTTGAGTATGTATATGTACAAATAAAAAGGGGCACTATGTGTGCGAATGGGGCAGCATGATATGTGGGTGTGAAAAAGCTAGTATTGTGTGTGAATGAATATATGCACTATGTGTGCGAAATTATTAACTGAGCACTATGTGTGCGAAATTGGATGTAAGGCACTATACGTGTGTGCGAAGTTATTTAGGGAATATGATCGTAGCATGGCGTGAAATAAGATATTGGTTTCTATCATAGGTAATTAAGAAGATGAAATGTGTATGGAATATATATTTATGTATGTATATTTGTCTAAAGATTATGATATGAAGTCTTGGAAGAAGAAATAAGAGTATGGAGTTATATGGAAATCATGAATGAACAAGGTAGACAAATTAGATTTAAACGAAGTTAGGTTGTAAATTATTTATTAAATTGCTTATGTTTTACTGAGTATTATCTCATTTGAAATTGTTGTTCATCTTTATTTAGATTTTGGATCCGTTGTGCGCTCGGAACTACTACTGAAGTCATCACACTTATCGTCATCTTTTTGGTATCTTTAAAGAAGCTTTAAGTTTTAAATTTGGCATGTATAGGATAGACGAAGCTAAATAAGTGAGTTTTGTATTTTTGAGTAATGTAATTATCTATTGATAAGCCATATGAAAATGGCACACATGCTAGTTTTGTGACCTTACAATGTTAAACATTTTGATAACTAGCATGCGTAATATGAATGAATGATATCTACTTTTTGTATATAAACATTGTGCTTAAATTATTGGGTATTTAGGTTTGGTTTAATATGACTTATTGATGTGATAAAAAGAAATTTTAGGTATAATTATAATAGTCATGAAATGTTTACGTATTGATGCTTGGAGATGGTTAAGTTGATGCGGTTATATATGCATAACTTGATATGAGAGAAGATGTATATTTTTGGCCTTGTTTAATGCATGATTAGGTGTATATAAATATATATATATCTCTATTATGCCGTGTGGTTGCTTTAGTTAGAGTAATATGTATAATATGTAAATGTATCTAATTATAAAATGGTATGTTTTATCACATGCATAATTTTTTTTTTGTTTGCTAATTGCTAATACCTGTTTGATTATGTCTAGGTTTTAAAAGATAAGTTTTGTTATGAGATTGAGTTATGAAGCATTAAATGTAAGGAATATTAATTTGAGTTGTGATATGTTAGGAAATGCCTCGTAACCCCATTTCAGAGACGGATACGGGTTAGGGGTGTTACATTTGATTGGTATCAGAGCTACGGTTTAGCCGATTCTAGGACTACCGTGGCACGTGTGAGTCTAACTATACATGCCAAAATGTTAGTATATGATAGTTTGATGACTTCTGATAGTTGAAATTTTGGTTTTGATTAGTAAATGGAATTCCCTCCGGAGAGAGCATTAGCGGATGATGTTGAAAGTGTAGCGCCTACTCCCGCGCAAGGGACAACGCCTGTGGAACCTCAACCATCTACGAGTAATCAAGATGATGGGGCTAAGCAAGCCTTCTTTACCATGATGAATGAGTGGGTTGCACAATATGCTCGAACAAACCCGGCTGCTCAACCATTTCTAAATTTAAATAATCTTCCTCCGTTACCTATAATACCAGCAGCTACTGATTCTTTGAGACTGAGTAAACCTCTAGTTGATTTGATAAGGAAGTGCGGGGCTGAGGAATTTTGAGCCACAGCTACTGATGACACTGAAAGGGCTGAGTTTTGGCTTGATAATACTATCCGTGTTTTCGATGAGTTGTCTTGCACACCTGATGAGTGTCTAAAGTGTGCAATATCCTTATTACGAGATTCAGCCTACTATTGGTGGAGAACTCTGATTTTGATTATTCCAAAGGAACGAGTTACTTGGGACTTCTTTCAGACGGAGTTTTGTAAGAAGTATATTAGTCAACGATTCATCGGTAAAAAATGCAAAGAATTTTTGGAGCTTAAACAAGGTCATTTGACGGTATCTAAATATGAACGTGAGTTTGTAAGACTCAGTCGTTATGCCCGGGAATGTGTAGCTGATGAAATTGCCATGTGTAAAAGATTTGAAGAGGGGTTGAATGAAGATTTAAAGTTGCTGGTGGGTATTCTAGAAATAAAGGACTTTGTAACACTGGTCAAACGAGCTTGTAAGGCTGAAGAGCTTGGAAAGGAGAAAAAGAAAGCTGAATATGAAGTTAGGGACTTTCGTAAAAGATCGGCGAGTAAAAATTCTTTTCTTTTGCAAAGAAGTTCGAGAGATGATACTAATGAGATCAAGGGACGCAAAGCAAGAATTTCTATTAGGGAACGACCATCAACGAACTCTCGAGCTACTTTGGTTGCTAGTGTGGGCAACAATTGGCAAGAAAAACCCGAATGTCCACAGTGTGGAAGACGACATGTAGGTGAATGTTGGGGTAAGTCTATTAACAGAGCCTGCTATAGATGCGGTTCGCGAGATCATTTCATTCGAGATTGCACGGAACCTGATGAGAAAAATAAGGTGCAAGGTACGAGATCGAGTGGTACAATGATTAGAGGTAGACCACCGAGAAATACTGGAGGTAGGGGTGGTAGTCAGAGAGGGACCTTCGATACGGCTGTTCAATCAGAGACTCGTGCTCCTGCCAGAGCTTATGCCATTCGTGCACGAGAGGAGGCATCTTCCCCTGATGTTATCATTGGTACATTCACTCTCTATGATACTAGTGTACTTGCTTTAATTGATCCTGGTTCAACTCATTCTTACGTATGTGAAACATTAGCGTTCAGCAAGACTCTACCTGTTGAGTCTACTGAATTTGTGATACGAGTGTCAAACCCTTTGGGTCGGTATGTGTTAGTTGATAAAGTATGCAAGAGATGCCCATTGATAATTAAAGATTTCTGTTTTTCGGTGGATTTGATGCTATTACCCTTCAACGAATTTGATATTATTCTTGGAATGGACCGGTTAACCGAACATGATGCTCTGGTAAATTGCAAGTGAAAGACTATAGACTTGCGATGTTCGAGTGGTGAAATGATTCGAATTGAGTCTAGTGATCTGAATGGGTTACCAGCAATAATATCTTCGGTGTTAGCTCAGAAATATATGAGAAAGGGTTATGAAGCTTATCTTGCATATGTACTAGATAGCAAGGTATCGGAACGAAAGCTCGAGATTGTGCCTATAGTTTGTGAGTATCCAGAAGTGTTTCCTAAAGAATTACCAGGATTGTCACCTGTTAGAGAAGTAGAGTTCGGCATAGAATTGGTTCTGGGTACGACACCTATTTCGATCGCTCCTTATCGTATGGCACCAACCGAGTTAAAAGAATTGAAAGCTCAATTGCAAGAGTTGACTAATAGAGGTTTTGTGCGACCTAGCTTTTCACCCTGGGGTGCTCCAGTACTGTTCGTGAAAAAAAAAGACGGAACTATGCGAATGTGTATTGATTATTGTCAACTCAACAAAACGAAGATAAAGAATAAATATCCGTTGCCACGGATAGATGACTTATTTGACCAGTTGAAAGGAGCTTCGGTGTTTTCGAAGATTGATTTGCGGTCTGGCTATTATCAGTTGCGAGTTAAAGATTCTAACGTTCCTAAGACCGCTTTCAGAACGAGATACGGACACTATGAGTTTTTAGTGATGCTGTTTGGGCTCACTAATGCCCCGGCGGTTTTCATGGATTTGATGAATCGGATATTCAGACAGTATTTAGATCGATTTGTAGTGGTGTTCATAGATGATATTCTGATTTACTCTCACAATGAATCCGAGCACGCCGAACACTTGAGGTTAGTACTTCAGATTTTGCGAGATAATCAGTTGTATGCAAAATTCAATAAATGTGAATTATGGTTAAAGGAAGTTAGCTTTTTAGGGCATGTTGTATCCGTTTCGGGTATTAGAGTTGATCCAAACAAAATTTCAGCCATTCTTGATTGGAAACCTCCAAGGAATGTTTCTAAAGTTCGGAGCTTTTTGGGACTCGCGGGGTACCACCGACGATTTGTTAAGGATTTCTCGATGATTGCAACACCGTTGACGAAACTACTCCGAAAAGATATCAAGTTTGAGTGGTCAGAAAAGTGTCAGACAAGTTTCGACCAGCTGAAAACCCTTTTGACGAAGGCTCCTGTGTTAGTTCAACCAGAGTCTGGTAAAGAGTTCGTAGTGTACAGTGATGCTTCTTTGAACAGTTTGGGTTGCGTGCTGATCCAGGAAGGTAGATTTGTTGCATATGCTTCGAGACAACTAAAGCCTCACGAGAAAAATTATCCAACTCATGATATCGAGCTAGCTGCAATTGTGTTTACCCTTAAAATTTGGCATCATTATTTGTTTGGAGAGAAATGCCATGTTTATACTGATCACAAAAGCCTAAAATATTTAATGACTCAGAGAGACTTGAATTTGAGACAATGACGGTGGCTTGAATTATTAAAGGATTACGAAATTGTCATTGATTATCATCCAAGTAAGGCAAACGTGGTGGCTGATGCCCTAAGTCGAAAATCTCTATTTGCTCTTCGAGCAATGAATGTACATCTGTCTATTACCGCTGATGATGTGCTGGTAGCGAAATTAAAAGCAGAACCAGTGTTAATACGGCAAATTTGTGAAGCACAGAAAATCGACAACGAATTGGTTGTTAAACGAGCTCAATGTGATTCTAATATGAGTTCAGAGTTTCAAATTGACGACAATGATTGTTTAAGATTCAGAGGTCGATTTTGTGTTTCGAGAAATTTAGAACTTACTTCGATGATTTTGAGTGAGGCCCATTGTAGCCGAATATCAGTCCATCCTGGTAGCACGAAAATGTACAATGATCTAAAAAGACAGTATTGGTGGCATGGTATGAAAAAAGACATTTCTGACTTTGTTTCTAAATGTTTGATATGTCAACAAGTGAAAGCGGAGCATCAGGTGCCTTCGGGATTATTACAACCGATCATGATACCTGAGTGGAAATGGGATCGAGTAACGATGGACTTTGTATCTGGCTTACCGTTGACACAGAGCAAGAAAGACTCAATTTGGGTTATTATTGATAGATTGACGAAGTCCGCTCATTTTATCCCTGTTCGTACAGATTTTCACTCGATAGGTTGGCAGAATTATATGTTTCTCAAATTGTTCGACTACATGGAGTACCTACTTCTATTGTTTCTGATAGAGACCCCAAATTTATATCCCGATTCTGGAGAAAATTGCATGAAGCGTTGGGTACTAAGCTACATTTTAGCACTGCTTTCCATCCCCAGACGGATGGTCAATCTGAACGAGTTATTCAGATACTCGAAGACATGTTGAGATGTTGCATTCTTGAGTTCAGTGGTTCATGGGAACGATATTTACCTTTGATTGAATTCGCATACAACAATAGCTTCCAATCAAGTATTAAGATGGCACCATATGAGGCTTTATACGGTCGTAAATGCTGTACGCCACTGTATTGGACCAAACTCAGTGAAAATAAAGTATACGGGGTTGATTTGATCAGAGAAGCTGAAGAAAAGGTGAAAGTGATTAATGATAGTTTGAAGGCAGCATCAGATCGTCAGAAATCTTATGCAGATTTGAAACGAAAGGACATAGAATTTTAGATTGGGGACAAAGTGTTTCTTAAAGTTTCACCATGGAAAAAAGTACTCAGATTTGGCCGTAAAGGCAAATTGAGCCCGAGATTTATTGGATCGTATGAAATTTCAGAACGGATTGGGCCGGTTGCTTATAGATTGATTTTACCACCTAAACTTAAAAAGATTCACAATGTTTTTCATGTTTCGATGCTCCGTCATTATAGATCTGATCCCTCACATGTGATTAATCTGACAGAAATTGAAATTTAGCCTGATTTGATTTATGAGGAAGAACCGGTTAGTATTTTGGCTCACGAGGAGAAAGAATTACGGAGTAAAAAAATTTCATTAGTTAAAGTGCTGTGGCTCAAACACGGAGTTGAGGAAGCGACTTGGGAGCTTGAAAGTTTAATGAAAGAACGCTACCCTAATCTTTTCGCTGGTAAGATTTTCGAGGACGAAAATCCCTAAAGGGGGGAGAATTGTAACAACCCTATTTTAACCCTAGTCAAAAAGTGGTTTCGGGACCACGAAATCGAGTCGCGAAAATAATTGCTTGTTATATTCTATGTTTATTGTTTGTGAAATATCATATGTGAAAATATCGTGTTTTGATTTATGTATTTGGATGTGGAATTAGTTAAAAAGGACGTGTTTAAGAAACCTTGAAAATGGGATAGGCAAATGTGTAGTGACTAAACATTTTATGTTTTAGTATTATAGGGGACTTGCATGTCAAATAGACCAACTTTGAATGTAAATGGCCGGTCAACATGCATGTAATCATGTGTTCTATTTTTTTATTTTAAGTAGTGGGAATTACATATATAATTAATATAAAAATAAGCATTTTATTATAAAATGACTTTTATATTGGGAAATAATAAATTTATAATAGTAAATGGTGATAAAAACAAAGTTCCATCATCCTTTCTATCATTTTGCCGAAACCATAAAGAAAAGAAAAGAAAAAGGGGACTAAGACATTCGGCTATGGTGAATGTATAGATTAAGGTATGATATCATGAAATTCTTTTGGAATTTTTGTGAATTTGAGTTTGTTTTGATGCTTATAACGTGACCCATGAGTTAATTTTTTTAGTTTGTGATATATGAAACATTCAGTCATGTTCTTATATGTTAAATTGATGGTGTTTTGTAGTATGTGATTGAAATGGTTATAGATAAGTATGAACTAGGTACAAAAATTCTATAAACAGTTAAAATGGACAAAAAAATCCTATTCGACTATTGTAGAGTAAGGTGAAGTTATGTTTAGCTTTTATTTTAAGTTAATTGTTAGTAAGTGTTTATATGGATGCCGAATGTGGATTTGAATTGGGAGGTTGATAATTGATTGTTATTGAATTATATATATACATTTATATTCGGTCATGGAGGACTTGAGATGAAATTTATTATTGTTTTAGTTAAATAACAAGATTTATATGTACAAACTCAATTAGGTAAATTTTTAAAGTTTTGGATTTAATTGAGGGAATGGAAATATTATAGGGAGTATTCGGTTAAGGTATGGGAAAACGAAATGTGGAGGTAAGTCGGTTTGTGTCATTGCCAAATGCACTTGGTATTAAAACATTGTTTAGTTAAATGTAATTGAAATGAAAGGAATTTAGATGTCATGTATGTGATAGTGGTAGGAGAAAGTAAATTTTTTTACTAAAACTAGATGAGTGTTACATTGTTAATATAAAAATGTTATGACAACTAGTTGAATTTAAGAACTAGGTGCGATCATTTATGTTATTTGTATAATTCATCAATGATGAAAGTGTCGTATGATATATGTGTTTAAAATAAATAAAATTTAAGTTATGATGAATTGATAAGAAAATTGAAATAGTTTAATTGTTTAAATTAAGCTCAAAATCAAAGAGGACCAAGTACGGATAAGGAGAAAGCGAAGGTCGTTGAGTAGCCGATCGGAGCTGTTCGTTCGACAATAAGGTAAGTTCTAGGCAGTTATGACTTGGATTACTATGAATGCCTAGAGTATATATATCTTATGAAATGTAAATTTTTACATGTGAAGAAAGGTTGAATTGATAATGTATTATTGAGCTGATGGCATTGAATAAATGTACTTTGAGTATGTATATGTACAAATAAAAAGGGGCACTATGTGTGCGAATGGGGCAGCATGATATGTGGGTGTGAAAAAGCTAGTATTGTGTGTGAATGAATATATGCACTATGTGTGTGAAATTATTAACCGAGCACTATGTGTGCGAGATCGGGTGTAAGGCACTATGTGTGAGAAATTATTAACTAGCACTATGTGTGCGAAATTGGATGTAAGGCACTATACGTGTGTGCGAAGTTATTTAGGGAATATGATCGTAGCATGTCGTGAGATAAGATATTGGTTTCTATCATAGGTAATTAAGAAGATGAAATGTGTATGGAATATATATTTATGTATGTATATTTGTCTAAAGATTATGATATAAAGTCTTGGAAGAAGAAATAAGAGTATGGAGTTATATGGAAATCATGAATGAACAAGGTAGACAAATTAGATTTAAACGAAGTTAGGTTGTAAATTATTTATTAAATTGCTTATGTTTTACTGAGTATTATCTCATTTGAAATTGTTGTTCATCTTTATTTAGATTTTGGATCCGTTATAGCGCTCGGAACTACTATCAAGTCATCACACTTATCGTCATCTTTTGGTATCTTTAAAGAAGCTTTAAGTTTTAAATTTGGCATGTATAGGATAGAATGAAGCTAAATAAGTGAGTTTTGTAGTTTTGAGTAATGTAATTATCTATTGATAAGCCATATGAAAATGGCACACATGCTAGTTTTGTGACCTTACAATGTTAAACATTTTGATAACTAGCATGCGTAATATGAATGAATGATATCTACTTTTTGTATATAAACATTGTGCTTAAATTATTGGGTATTTAGGTTTGGTTTCATATGACTTATTGATGTGATAAAAAGAAATTTTAGGTATAATTATAATAGTCATGAAATGTTTACGTATTGATGCTTGGAGATGGTTAAGTTGATGCGGTTATATATGCATAACTTGATATGAGAGAAGATGTATATTTTTGGCCTTGTTTAATGCATGATTAGGTGTATATAAATATATATATCTCTATTATGCCGTGTGGTTGCTTTAGTTAGAGTAATATGTATAATATGTAAATGTATCTAATTATAAAATGGTACGTTTTATCACATGCATAAGTTTTTTTTTGTTTGCTAATTGCTAATACCTGTTTGATTATGTCTAAGTTTTAAAAGATAAGTTTTGTTATGAGATTGAGTTACGAAGCATGAAATGTAAGGAATAATAATTTGAGTTGTGACATGTTAGGAAATGCCTCGTAACCCCATTCCGGCGACGGATACGGGTTAGGGGTGTTACACATAAATTGGGCATGATGTGAACACATTAATGTCATGCATTAATTCGGCTATGTGAACATAACCAATTTATATAATGACTATTGTAGTGGGCCAAATTTGCCCGGCCCGTTACAAATAAACCAAAAACCAAAAATTATTACAACAAAAATAAAAATTATTATTATGATAGTCCATTAAAATGTCCAAGTACATAACCCAAGTCCCAGACCCAATACAAACTAATACCCTACAACCCAATATTAAAAACCTGACCCAAACTTACAAGGCCCGATAGGCCCACTGCTTTTAGAACAGACAGAACCCTAGGGTTCTCTTTCCCTCGTGCCACAGCCGAGCCTCAGCCCTGGCCTCCGTACCCTCCAGCACAGCCCCCGTACCCACGCCAGTGCAGCTCCCGTACACGCCAGCGCATGTCCTCCACTCTGTACCTGCGAACAAGACAAACGCAGCAGCAGCAAAGCAAGGAAATATTGTATTTTTTCTTCTTTAGTTTCGGCTATAAAAGCCATGTAATAGCCTAGGTTTTTTTTATGCCAAAAAACACGAATACACAATAGGGAATACAAAAAAGGCAACCAATATCGAAAGTGAAAGAGGATAGGAGCCTCACCTTGCGGACAAGCCACCGATTTGCACTTTCGCTTCGTTAAAATCGGAGTCAAAAAGGGATCTTGAGGCTAAAAACCACCTCCCCCAAAACCCGAATACACTGGTCGTCAATGGTGTTGGCAGATCAACATTCGAGGAAATGGGGATTAGGGTTTGGCTGAGTATAGAAAAAGGGGGGTTTGGTTTCTTGTTCTGGGTTCCTAAAGGGCTAAGTATATTAGCTTTAAGGTTAATGAGTTAAAAAAAAGGGGTTTATAGGGCTGATGTAAGAAACGGTGGTGTATAAGGGTAAGAGGATCCGCGCGTCAACCCATTTCCAGACCCGAGTCTGTACCCCTGCGCGTCGAATGGAAAATTGCGCACTAGAACCCTCCCTTTTCGCGCCGTGTTTGAGTCAGCCGAGATTCGTGTTTCCTTTGTTTTTTATTTATTTTTTATTTTTTCCCTGTAATTTGTGCTTATTTTCAATTGGATCCGTGCCTTAATGCAGCGTTTCGGGATCGGGGACATTTACACTTTTAGTCCCTGTGAATTCGCATATGTCACGCGTGGGTCCCTATTTTCAGTAGTTTAGTTCATTTTAAAAGTTATCCTCTTCATTTTAATTTGGTTTCAGTTTTGTTTCTTTTAGATTCATTTCATATTTTTATTCATGTTATTCATTTGTATAAATCGTATTATAGGTATCATGTATTTATTTATTTATCCTAATCCTGGTTATCATATTTTCCCCTTTTTGCATACCTTTTTTATATAGATGTTTTTATATGTATACGATTGTATATATATATGTACTTTGTAATAGAGCTAATTTTACTTCATGCAAACTATTAATCTTACATTTCCTTTTAAACTTGTTCTTATATTCTATTATATAATCTTATATAATATATCTTTAAAATTATTATCATGTGAGCATGTATATTTATTGGCGCCTATGTTTAATCCATATACTTCTAAATCTCTGCATTTTATATATAGTTTTCTTGCATATATAAGCATGTTTTTGAATATATTGTGTAATTCATAACAAAATAAATTTAGTCCTATAGATGTTATTATTCTTGCGTTATTTTACATGTATTTGTTTTTAAATTTATATGTATATATTAACATACTTATTACTTTAATGGATTTTTCTATTTTAAAACACTTTTTGCTTTGTGATTTATCAAGTATTTTCTCTATATATATGTGAAATGATTTTGGAAGCTTCATTTTTTTTCGTAATTATAAATCATTATTTCTTTTGAGTATAGCTATATTATATTGCTTAGGTGTTTGTGTAGTCTATTATTTTAAAGGTTTTGACATAAGGATATGATACGATCCACCTCGGGGTGAGTCGAGTCGTATGCAAGTTTGCCCGATCGTCTACGAGAAAGTATCGTTCGACTCTTTTAAAGAAGATGTTTTTAGGTTAAATAATACAGAAGCTATTTAAGGGGTTCAAAGGTTGGGTTTAAAATATGAAATATGAAGGTTCGGTTTTAAAAGAAGCAAAAGAATGAAAATAGATTGAAGGTAGTTTAATGAATGATGGTTATGGAAGATGGTAAACTTAAAAGCAAGTAAGAACCAATATTAGGAAATATTGACCCAAGTACTTATACGCTTTCAAGGTGAAAATGAAAATGATAGAACCTCGACCCGCTAATTAGCAAAGTAGGAACCTCGGTATAAGGGTGAATGCCACACTTGGTTGAGTGATAAGTTCAAAGAAGAACACGGTTGACGCCACTAGTGATGTGACACCCGGGGCATCCTCGAATGCACACCAAGGATCAATCGAGCTTCCAGAAGGTCCCATGACTCGAGCTCGAACCAAGCAACTTCAAGATGCTATATCGGCCTTTGTGATGCGCATTTGGGATGATAACCAGCTCCATGACGTTGGAGGAGCTAAGGACAACTCCTTGAAGACTCCATGAACTATTTTGCAATCCGATCTCAGCTCCTCTCCAGCTCCCCTATCCGCCATTCAGCTCACATCAGCTCACTTGAGCTCATTTTAGCTGGTTTGAGCTCGAATTTAGCTCGTTTCAGCTCATTCCTTTTTCATTTCAATAAACTAAGTTTTAATTTAGTTTTTAACTAAGTTTGCTACAGCTCATGCCGAATTCCCTAGCTCAACTTAGCTCACTAAGTGTTTTTGACTATTTGAGCTAGCCGAATTTAATATGATAGTTGACTTATAATTATTATGTCTAAATTTAGTTAGTGTCATTAAGTTTTTTAGTTACTATTTTAAATTATAATCATACGAATAGTTGTGTGTTATTTAATTATTTTATTTAATTATGTAGGTTAGCCGAATGTGGAAGATTCATTCATGACAAGGTGCATGAACGGGAATGTTCATTGAATGGGAAGATTCATGCATGGTTCTGTTCAATGTTTGGAGGACCTATATTCATGTACATAGAGGATTAATTGCATGCAATGGTTATTGAAGAATACATCTCCCTTGGACGACACACATGCATGTATGCATGGCATTTAATGCAAGTTCATGCATGTCCAAATTCAAGCTCCCTTCCAAGTTCCATGTATAGCCGAATGTATGTGGGAGGACTTTTGGAATTTCTAAGCACCTATTAGGCCAAGAGACACCTTTTGGAAGCTACATGCATCCCATGGCCGAACCTAGACAATCCCTTTGGCTTCCAAAGCTTCACATTCATCAAGTGATTAAAGCTCATGCATGAAGCTGCCCAAACACATCCCCATCAGCCGAATCAAGACTAGATAATTAATGTGTTCATTCTAGAATATTCTAGCTAGTTCATGACCAAATTTTCTTAGCCTTTAAGCTAGCTAATTTGTCCATTCGGTTACTACATGATTGCCTTTAAATAGTTTGTTGATTTTATTGTAAAAAGACTTTTGCCAAATTTTGTTAATGAACATTGTTCTTGTGAGGTTGCTTCCTCTCATATCTCGTACAAGTTTCGAACGACTTATCTAGCTTGTGCTAGTGGCGTCAACTGACTTGTTTTGAACTTATCACCAATCTTGGTGTGGCGTTCACCTATCCATCTATCCATATTTTTCACCTTAACAATATAGGAATCGGGGTGACACTTTTTAGTGTTGAATCATTCCTGATGTTGAGTTCGTTTTTCCATTCCCCATCTTTCAACTTTCCTTCTTGTTAACCAAACCGAACCATTTATCCATCACCCATCTTTGCTACACATAACCGAACCTATTACTAAACTTACCCTTCTTGAAACCTTCTGCTTATTCTATTCCATTATTTTACTTTTATTATTAAAATTCAAGGCACGAACGACTCTCTCAAACTACGATCGGGCAACTACGTGAATTCGACTCATCTACCCGGGCTGGATCACATCAACTAGGCTTCCTAGATAAGCCAACAAGTCTTCAACGAAATTAGGGAGAAAAGTATCTCACCAAATAGTTTCATTAACAAGAAACAATAATAAAAGTTCAACAACCTTTACAAATGAAAGTAAACAACTATTTATAGTCTAGTTCTTGGGGCAGCCGAATGGACATAAAACAATGCATAAAGACTAAGTAAAATTCGGCTAGAAAATGCTAGAATAAACTAGAAGACAATCATTAAGTGACTAAGTCTAAATTCAACTACTTGGAACGCCAATGAGCATGCTTTGTGGAGAAGCAGTTCGGTTGAATGAATGTGAAGCATGGAAGCTTAACAGCCATGTCTAGATTCGGCTAAGGAGAGGATGAATGGAAGCCTTCATGCATGCTTTTTGGCTGAATGGTCACTTAGAAAATATCAACCTACATATGTCCATTGGTCTCCACGAAAAGGCGTATGGGAAGAAGGAAAATTTAGCAACTCATTTAAGTCATCCATGCATGGTAAACACTTTAATAAATGCTGTCCATGAACATGTCTTGGCCATGCACAAAACACCCAATTAAATGTTGCACATTAAATTCGTTTCTTGCCATGAACCTACAACAAATTAATGCATCAAGTAAGCAGCAATTAATTCAACCATGCATGCTTGCCACAAACAGCCTCTTTAGTGGACGCCCCTTGCATGCTGGACAAGTCCTTAAATTCATCCTATGCTTGCTCCAACACCTCTTTAATTCGGTCAGCCATCATGTACCATAAATTCAGCTGGACAAAGTAGCAACATGCATTGAATTCGGTCAAGACATTACACCAGCAGCTCATTAAATTCGTCCCAAGCTCCAACACTCATTGAATTCGGCTTCTTTAATGCTAATTCATTCATGTGCCTAAAACCAATTTAATGAAGCAAATTAATTCATGTTAAACACATTAAATTCGGCATATTAAACCTGCAGCAAAGTTGAGACAATTTAAATTCATGGTTTTAATCACAAAACACATTAATAACATGTCTAAACAAGGACATATTTATGACCCACGTTTTAATGCTAGGACAACCATTAAATTCGGTTTAGACAAATAAATAGCAGCAGCTAATTAATTTGTCTTAAACTTGACATATTAAATTCATGTCCTAAATTAAGACACATTAAAAAGCTTTATTTAATTATGTATTGATTTGACAAATTAAAATAAGCTAATTATTTTAAGCTAACTAAATAAACTAACTTAATTATTTCAGCAAATTAAAATACAAGAAATTAAATAATTTCGAATTGAGCTCAATGAGCTTGCGTCAAAATGAAATTAAATTGGTAACAAGCTGAATTGAGCTAGATGAAGCTCAAGGAGCTAGAAACGAGCTAGGATCAGCTTGCCAACAGTCACAGCTCGACTAGGGAGACTTGTTCGAAGAGGTTCGCTGGGCGCGCTCGCATCATTCCCCCCTCTTTTAGGTGACTTGTCCTCAAGTCGAACCGTTTGTCTAAAAGACAATATTTTTTTCTTGCTTTGTTTTCCTTGGTCGAATGGGACAAAGGATATCAAACAAACCTGAAATTGATTCACCAATGGACAAGTTAACACATCACCTTCATAAATAAGTAGCAGAGGGTTAAGACAATAAAAACCAATAGATAACCCAAGTGTTGAGCAAAAGACGAATTTTATCTTACCGAATTGACTTACCAATTTTGGCAATGACAAGCGAAAAGTATTTAAATTCAGATGATACATGTAAAACTTAGCCCAAAGGTCATATGGCAAGAATTTTATTTGTTCATAACATGGATACTTCACATTGTCACACAATTTTGATATGTCATCAATATGATCAATTGAACAAAATGGAAACAAGGAATGATCAATCGCGCATCTTAACAAACAAGAATGAATTCCTCGTTTCAACCACAACATTCCAAATGGTTCAAAACAAAGGACATATGCGCTTGGCTTTTTGATTTGAACAAGCTCACCTTGCCTTATTCGATTAAATGGACTTGCAGTAGTAGGATGAACAATATGACCACATTCCACAAAGTCATCATCAACAACATCGATTTCTTCATCTTTCAAACAAAACAAAGATATTGTTGACTTACCTTGATTAACTTGGAAGTTACATGATGTTAGTTCGATTTTACCTCGTTTGCGCAAAACAAACCTTCGCTCCTTAGCAAGGTAATGCAATCGATAATTTGAACTCGAACAAACCTGTAAAGGTGAAAAATCAAAAAGACAATTCTTGCTTTTCAAAATATAAGTTCCACATGAATGGAAAATGTTAAGGTCACCACGAAAAATGTACTTAAAAGGATAGGATAAAATGTTGTTCACAGATAGAACGTCTGATTCAATTTCGGGATTAAAAATAAAATTTTCAGAATCAAAAACTTGGTTTTGATTTTGTAATCCAGCCACATGCTTCATTTCCAAAAATAAAGATAAGACTCGAAGAAGATGAGTAGGTAAAACAAAGTTACTTACAACAAGATCACAATGCTTACATTTCTTGGAAACAACTCGAAATGGCTTACTCCCGGCTTAAAGACTCAGTTTTGATCACTTATCCCAAATTGCAACAAAAATTTCATTTTCACATATAAGTCGCAAAAGTGAATCAAAGAGATTTTAAACTGACAAATACACAAGCATTCATGCTTCACAAATCCTAGTCGAACAAACAGTCCAAAACATGGAAATTTCGCATAGAAATTCAAAGATTTCTCTTGAAGAGCAAAATCAAACAGAACAAATATTTCATGCAAAAATCTTTTAACGCATATATCGAGCAAAGAAGTTGTGTTCATGCGACCTTTCAGAAATTCAAATACATCACAAATCATTTGAATAGGCACGTTTAAACAGAAAGATGAATTCAAAGAATTTACATAGCCATACTTATCAAAATGTGAAAACCTTTTATCACATACATTCACAATTTGCACAGGATGAACCGATCCAACAGAATCAACAGAATTACCGTTATAAAACATGTCATAAGACGGAATCTTCATGGCATCTTTTGAATCAACATCGTTAACAATAATATGTGAACAATAATTAGCCAAATCAAAAGATGGAAGTTTTTCAGAAGTTATGCCATCAAAACCTTTATGAGTAATTTTTAAATCAGGCGGCCTTGATTCGATAAACAAAGATTCCTTACCTTTCTTACCTTCGATTTCCAATGGGTGGTGGTCGTCCACGGACTTACCTTTTTCAAACAACTGAAAACACCTCTCATTTTGAAGGTATCGGTGTTGGATTTGGTCGCACAGACTTTTAGGAACCTGAAAAGAAAGATCACAAATAGATCGAGCAGAAGTGTTAGTAGAAAAAATCCTCGCTTGCTCACTAACATCATTTTCACTCGATTCTATTTCTTCTGAATCACTTGTCTCTTTTATCTCAACTTCTTTTTCCACTCTTTTTTCTTTTTCACATTCTTTTTCTCTCTCAAACTCTTTTTCATTCTCTTTTTTAATCTCATTTTCTTTTTCATTTTCTTTTTGTTTTTCAAAGGCTTTTTCAAAGTCTTTTTCAAGTTCTCTCAAGATTCGCTCATTTTCTCTCTTACTTGCCTTTTGCCTCTATTTTCTTTTTATTTTGTTTTCTTTTTCTTCTTTTGCTTTTTCTTTTCTTTTTTTTGTTTCCTCGTTACAAGAATGTACAAAAGAATCATGAGAATAGAGATCATGTTCGAAAGGCCAAGAACTATTTGCATGTGATTCACAATCAAAACTTCGTGTAGAACACTCCTTGAATGATTTCTTTGAAGTTCGGGAAGAAGTATATCTATCTCTTCGCACATTTTCTTGGAAGGAGTCAAAATCATAGTCGCCTTCTTGTCGTCTCAAACTCCTTGATGAAAAAAACTCTCGTTCGAAGTCTCTTCTCGAATAGGAGTCATAGTATGAATCTCTTTGCCTCGAAGTCAATGGCGAGAAAGAATCACGATAGGAACTTTTGTTCAAGTAATATTCGGCGGTATATCTCCGTGGTGTTTTTGGTTCTGTTTTTCGACTTGAAGAAACTCGATCACTTTGGTCTCGTTTTTCCAATTGATCTAGCCTCACTTGCAGTTGGCCAAACTCAGAATTCGCCATTCTTCGCACTTCTTGAACCAGTATTGGAACTCCGACTCGGTAAATTCTTCACAATACATCTTGATTACTGAAAGGAAAATATGTTAGATCAAAACAAAAATTTAAGTACCTCACTACAAACCTCACGATTTCGCTCGGAAAGAAGAAGGAAAAAGTGACACTCTCACTCGTGTTTTACACTCGATTGGCTTTTACCTCTGCTTGAATAGCCTCACACGCTCGTGCCTTTTACCTCTCAAACTTTCTCTCGCAACTTCATTTTTAGACTTGCTAAGGCCTTATCGTAAGCTTAGGGGTCGGTTTCAAAATTGGGTAACAAAGGATAAAATATGAGGGGTTACAGGTTGGCTGAAAGAAAAAAATTCTCGGGTTTAAGTGTGGTGATGGGATAGGAAGTGAAAGAAAAGATGAAAGAATGACTTCAAGATCGGGGCTGATTTACAATAGAACAAGTTTTCACTTCAATTTTTTTTAATTTATTTATTTTTTTAACTTTTTTTAACACTTTTTTTTTTGCTTTTTTTTATACTTCTCCTTTTTTTTCAATTACAAAAATGCTAAATACAATGATTTTTTTTACAAATTTTTTTTTGAATTTTTTTTATTTTACTTTATGAACCTACTCCCGATGATGGTGCGAATGTCGGTACTTCATGTTTTACAAGCTTTGATACCAAATGATATGATCCACCTCGGGGTGAGTCGAGTCGTATGCGAGTTTGCCCGATCGTCTACGAGAAAGTATCGTTCGGCTCTTTTAAAGAAGATGTTTTTAGGTTAAATAATGTGGAAGCTATTTAAGGGGTTCAAAGGTTGGGTTTAAAATATGAAATATGAAGGTTCGGTTTTAAAAGAAGCAAAAGAATGAAAATAGATTGAAGGTAGTTTAATGAATGATGGTTATGGAAGATGGTAAACTTAAAAGCAAGTAAGAACCAATATTAGGAAATATTGACCCAAGTACTTATACACTTTCAAGGTGAAAATGAAAATGATAGAACCTCGACCCGCTACTTAGCAAAGTAGGAACCTCGGTATAAGGGTGAACGCCACACTCGGTTGAGTGATAAGTTCAAAGAAGAACAAGGTTGACGCCACTAGGCTTCCTAGATAAGCCAACAAGTCTTCAACGAAATTAGGGAGAAAAGTATCTCACCAAATAGTTTCATTAACAAGAAACAATAATAAAAGTTCAACAACCTTTACAAATGAAAGTAAACAACTATTTATAGCCTAGTTCTTGGGGTAGCCGAATGGACATAAAACAATGCTTAAAGACTAAGTAAAATTCGGCTAGAAAATGCTAGAATAAACTAGAAGACAATCATTAAGTGACTAAGTCTAAATTCAACTACTTGGAACGCAAACGGGCATGCTTTGTGGAGAAGCAATTCATTTGAATGAATGTGAAGCATGGAAGCTTAATGACCATGTCTAGATTCGGCTAAGGAGAGGATGAATGGAAGCCTTCATGCATGCTTTTTGGCTGAATGGTCACTTAGAAAATATCAACCTACATATGTCCATTGGTCTCCACGAAAAGGCGTATGGGAAGAAGGAAAATTCAGCAACTCATTTAAGTCGTCCATGCATGGTAAACACTTTAATAAATGCTGTCCATGAACATGTCTTGGCCATGCACAAAACACCCACTTAAATGCTGCACATTAAATTCGTTTCTTGCCATGAACCTACAACAAATTAATGCATCAAGTAAGCAGCAATTAATTCAGCCATGCATGCTTGCCACAAATAGCCTCTTTAATGGACGCCTTGCATGCTTTGGACAAGTCCTTAAATTCGCCCAATGCTTGCTCCAACACCTCTTTAATTCGGTCAGCCATCATGTACCATAAATTCAATTTGGACAAAGTAGCAACATGCATTGAATTCGGTCAAGACATTAAACCAGCAGCTCATTAAATTCGTCCCAAGCTCCAACACTCATTGAATTCGGCTTCTTTAATGCTGATTCATTCATGTGCCTAAAACCAATTTAATGAAGCAAATTAATTCATGTTAAACACATTAACTTCGGCACATTAAACCTGCAGCAAAGTTGAGACAATTTAAATTCATGGTTTTAATCACAAAACACATTAATAACATGTCTAAACAAGGACATTGATGTGATTCGGCCCGGGTAGATGAGTCGAATTCATGTAGTTGCTCGATCGTAGTTCGAGAGAGACGTTCGTGCCTCGGATTTTAATAATAAAAATAAAATAATGGAATAGATTAATCGGAAGGTTTCTAGAAGGATAAGTTTAGTAATAGGTTCGGTTATGTGTAACAAAGATGAGTGATGGATAATGGTTCGGTTTGGTTAACAAGAAGGAAAGTTGAAAGATGGGGGATGGAAAACGAACTCAACGTCAGGAATGATTCAACACTAAATAGTGTCACCCCGATTCCTATATTGTTAAGGTGAAAAGATGGATAGAAGGATAGGTGAACGCCACACCAAGTTTGGTGATAAGTTCAACAAGATCGGTAGACGCCACTAGCACAAGCCAGATAAGTCGTTCGAAACTTGTACGAGATATGAGAGGAAGCAACCTCACAAGAACAATGTTCATTAACAAATTTGGCAAAAGTCCTTTACAAATGAAATCAACAAACTATTTATACTAGTTTCTTATGCTAGCCGAATAGAATATTCATGAACTTAATGATTAAGTAATGAACCTAATTAAGACATGAATCTTCTAGAAAAATGACCAATGGTGTCCTTGTCCATGTTCGACCGAATGGGAGGTGAGTGGGCAGCTTCATGTATGAGCAAGCTTTGGAAGCCAAGGGGATTGTCTAGGTTCGGCCATGGGATGCATGAAACTCCCAAAGGGTGTCTCTTGGCCGAATAGGTGCTTAGGAAACTCCAAGGGTCCTCCCACATGCATCGGTTGTACATGGAACTTGGAAGGGGCCTTGAACCTAGCCGTACATGCACTTGCATTAATTACCCTCCATTCATGCATGTGTGCCGTCCAAGGGAGATGCACCTTTCAATATGCATTAACCTTCCATGTACATGAATGTATGTCCTCCAAACATTGAACCGGACCATGCATGAATCTTCCCGTTCAATGAACATTCCCGTTCATGCACCTTGCATTAAATGCCATGAATGTATCTTCCAAATTCGGCTAACCTACAAAATTAAATAACAAAATTAAATAACACACAACTATTCATATAATTATAAATTAAAATAATAACTAAATAACTTAATAACACTAACTAAATTTGGACACAATAATTATAAGTCAACCTATAATAAATTCGGCTAGCTCAAATAGTCAAAAACACCTAGTGAGCTAAATTGAGCTAGGGAATTCGGCATGAGCTGTAAAAAACTTAGTTATAAGCTAGATTAAAACTTAATTTATTGAAATGAAAAAGGAATGAGATGAATCGAGCTAAGTTCGAGCTCAAACGAGCTCAAACGAGCTCAAACGAGCTCAAGTGAGCTGATGTGAGCTGAATGGCGCATGGGGGAGCTGGAGAGGAGCTGAGATCGGATTGCAAAATAGTGCATGGAGTCTTCAAGGAGTTGTCCTTAGCTCCTCCAATGTCATGGAGCTGGTTTTCTTCCCAAATGCGCAACACAAAGGCTGATATAGCATATTGATTTTGCTTGGTTCGAGCTCGGGTCATGGGACCTTTTGAAAGCTTAATTGATTCTTGGTGTGCATTCAAGGACGCCCCGGGTGTGCTCACATCAGACATATTTATGACCCACGTTTTAATGCTAGGACAACTATTAAATTCGGTTTAGACAAATAAATAGCAACAGCTAATTAATTTGTCTTAAACTTGACATATTAAATTCATGTCCTAAACTAAGACACATTAAAAAACTTTATTTAATTATGTATTGATTTGACAAATTAAAATGAGCTAATTATTTTAAGCTAACTAAATAAACAAACTTAATTATTTCAGCAAATTAAAATGCAAGAAATTAAATAATTTCGAATCGAGCTCAATGAGCTTGCGTCAAAATGAAATTAAATTGGTAACAAGCTGAATTTAGCTAGATGAAGCTCGGGGAGCTGGAAACGAGCTAGGATCAGCTTGCCAACAGTCACAGCTCGACTAGGGAGACTTGTTCGAAGAGGTTCGCTGGGCGCGCTCGCATCAGGATATGTATAATTTTTAGACTATTTTAAAGATTTATATATATCTTATTATTAATCTCATGTCTCTTTACAATAAACTTACATGTAAATATGTTTTACAAATCTATTTTGTGTGTTATGCCTTGTCATATATCTTCATTATTATTCTTTTATATTATATATATTATTTAAATTATCATGTAGTTTGTCAACTTTTAAATGTACTTGTATTTAAAATATTTTATATGCATTTCGATTCAAACTTTCATTCAATAATGTCTATTTCAAAAAAAATATGTCTAGCCCTAGCTTTTTTTTATATATACAAATTTGTCAACCTACATTTCATGTGTCCATTTATTCGTCTTTATTTTAAAATAGTTTTATACCTTATCTCTTCTTTGATTTGCATTTTGTTTTGTGTACCTAGTGGTAGTCATATCATATTATGTCATGCATATGGTCGTTGCATATTGTATTCATTGTTTTATATTGTCATGTTAATTATACTCCATGCATGATTGAAATCAAATTATATTTCCAAGCTAGTTATGCTTAGTTGTTTAAGTGTTTGTCAGTCGATTAAATAAATTGAATTGCCTTCATTTTTTTCATTGTTGTATTTTTATGCGCACACATATCACCCCATATCATTTTTTACTTGGTTTATGAAATGTGGTTTTATAAAACCCAAATTTTATGATTAATTTTGTCTTATTTCAAATCGAATTAATACGTTTTAAGCTAGTTTTATAATCATTCATTCAAAGATTCGTTAAAACGAAGACGAGATTTGATATTTGGCAATTCGTGAAATCGTGCCCTAACGTGCTAGGTTGCAATTTCGTATTTGCTCAAAATAATCAAATATCCCTTCAAAATTTCACTCATTTCTTTTAAAATCCTTTAAACGAAGGCGATGTGTGGTATTTGGCAATTCGTGGAATCGTGCCCTAACGTGTTGGGTTGCAATTTCTCGTTTGCTTAAAATAATCAAATATCCCTTCAAAATTTCACTCAGGTGTTCTAAAAATCCTTTAAAACGAAGGTGATATTCAATGTTTGGCGATTTGAGAATCGTGCCCTATCGTGCTGGGTTGCACTTTTTCATTGGTTCGAAACAATTGAAGATCCCGTCAAAATTTCACTCACATTTTCTAAAACTCTTAAAAATGAAAGAAATGTTCGATGTTTGGCAATTCAGGGAATAGTGCCCTATCGTGCTGGGTTGCAGTCTCCCATTTGTTCAAAATAATCAAATATCTCTTTGGAATTTCACTCGTATTTTCTAAGGTGAGGCAATGATCAATATTTGGAAATTCAAGGTGTGACAACCCGAATTAGGGCCTAATCAGAATAGTGGTTTTGTGACCACAAATCCGAGATAAAATTAATTGTTTTATAATTATTTTGGGGTTTATGATATGATTGCATGATTGTGTGAAAATTTCGTGATGAAATTCTATGCCTAAAGTGCTTAAATTGAAAATAGGGATTAAATCGAATAAGTTGCAAAATTTACATTTTAGAAGTTTTTAGTATGAAATTGCTTTAAAATATTAATTAGGAGGTCTTAAATAGCAATTTGACCAATTTTAAGTTCATGGAAAAAATTAGGACATGGAAGGAATTTTTGAAAGTTTAGTAAGGAGGGGCATTTTGGTCATTTGGATATTAAATGAAATAAAATGGGAAAAATAACACAAAATTGGTCATCATCCTCCTTAGTTGCTGCTGAATTCTCCCTCTCTCCATAGCTAGGGTTTCTTCAACTTTCAAGCTTCATAGTAAGTGATTTCAAGCCTCGTTTTTAATGTTCTTTACGTTTTTGGATTCCTGTGAGTCCGATTAAGCTTATGCTAACAATAATTCAACCTAGGGTTCATATTTGGAAAAATACCCATAGGTGAAATTTGTGTATTTTGATGTTTTATGATAGAATATGAGGTTTTAAATTATGTTAGACAACTTGTGCTACTCGGTTTTAAGTGAAAACGAGTAAACTAGCATAATCTCCAGTAAAAATACCTATTGTTCACAACTATGTGTTAGAGTGAGAATTTGATGTGGTCGTAGAAGATAAAAATGTTCAGCATGTCATAAAACATAATAATAAGGGCTGAAATTAAATTTCCGAGCCTAGGGGCAAAATTGTAATTTTGTAAAAGTTAGGGGGCAAAAATGTAATTTTTCCATAATGTGATCTTTGGATTGAAATAAATAGTATGAGTGCTAAATGAGCTAAATGTGTTGTTATAGATCAAGAAAGGCGTGGAATTGACCTCGAATGAGGGAAGGAAAAAGTTTTGGACTAAATCGCAAAATTTCCACATTTTGCACCGAGGTAAGTTTGTATGTAAACATTACATTATTTTCATTTACATTCTTATATTTCACCCTATTATATAAATATACTAGCTGATGTTAAAATATAAATCGACTATTGGAAGAATGGAAACAAATAATAGAGAGAGATCCCGGTTGAACATTCGGAGAGATCGAATAAAATAGAGGGAGCGTAGCTAGGTCACATGTATGATGCTGAGTGCACATCATGTGTACAAGAAAGCTACGAAATACCATGTAGTAGCTAGGTCACATGTGTGATACAGGATGTATCCCATGTAGACAAGAGAGCTACGTAATAGATAAATGTAGCTAGGTCGCATGCGTGATTCCAAGTGAAGGACACCATGTAGACAAGAGAGCTACGAGACAAATCGGCTAGGTCGCATGAGTGGTACTAAGTGTTCACCATGTGTACAAGAGAGCCGAACTAAATGAAGTATGATGGTGGGGCTGTGTGCTAAAACCATTAAATATTGAGGATTGATCCGAATTGTTCAACGGGATGGTTTTGTGGTGACGTTGTGGTTATGGACCTATACTTGTGATGAATGAATTGTGGTGAAAATGATTTGTGGTATATCTATATATGTAAGATAAAATGAGGTTAGCATAAAGAATGTGTGAAAGAGTGAAATTAGCATTAAAACTGTTTTGGACGGTAGCAGTGACGTGATTTTGAAAAATCACCAAAAATAGGAGGAACATAATTAGAGGTTGAATGAGATGTTCAATTAAATTTTAATGAGTCTACTTTCATATAAAAGAAACAGAACAAGCAAAGGAATTTTATATTTTGAGATATTTACAATTGTGTGTGACTTGCTCAGGATGAATATGTGATCCCCTGTTTCAACTTTGAAAAATCATTAAAAATTGTAAAAAGCAAATTAAGAAATATATTTTACATACCTAAATTCCTTATTGAGTCTAGTTTTAAATGAAACAAATTTCAGGGTTATTTGAATTGTGTACTGAGAGAAATTCAATTCGTAGTGAACAGGGGTCAGACTAGTCGAGCTGTGTAACAGGGGAAACTTTAACTAATAAACTGTAATAATTGGCTAAACCAAAAATTCTAGAAAAAATTTAGCAAGAAGATTTATGAGTCTAGATTCCGGGAAATTTTACGGATTTGAATTTCAAGTTTTTTAACTCGAGTTATGATTTATTTAGTGAACATAACGCAGGAAAGATAACTTAATCAAAGTGGAGTGAATATTGAAATTAAAGTAGATATACTTGAGTTGTTGTGTAAACAAATTAAATTCTTTAATTATTATTTACATACTTACTTACTAAGCTATAAGCTTACTTTGTTTTCTCTCTTTTGTCTTGTAGTATCCTCCAACTTGCTCAGGAGTTAAGGATCGTGAAGATCTGCCCGCACTATCAATACTTTAGGGTATTCGAACTAAACATTTTGAATTATGGCATGTATAGTAGGCTTAATTATTTTGTTACGTGTCATAATTGCCTAGGTTTAAAATATTGGTTACAGTACTCGACCAACTACTTTGTACAAGCCATAGAAGTTGATTAATATTGTTCAAAACATATGTTATAACGATGCACTATCAAATTGGATGACATATTTCTATCTCGGTTTTGTTTAATGGTATGTATTATGTTCTAGTAATACCTCGTACCCTGTTTCGACGACAGTAATGGGTAAGGGGTGTTACATTTAGTGGTATCAGAGCTATGGTTTAGTCGGTTCTCGGACTAATAAAGTGTGTGTAAAAGTCTAGCTATACATGCCATAAAAATATTGTGATAGTGTGGTGACTCCTGACTATTCTAAACTGTGTTTTGTTTTAATATAGTAATGGATCCTGAAGGAATCATGGTGATGATGTTTTAGTAATGCGCCGCCCCCGCACAAGGGACCGCACTGTGGAAAGTAGACCAGAGACATTGAGACAGGGAGATGAGGCTCGGGATGCCTTTCTCCAAAGGATGAACAATTGGTATACTGAATTTATTCGAGCAAATCCAAATACTCAACCTCCTCCACCCCCTCCTATACCTCAGATGATTCCTGTAGCTGCTCAAGACATAAATTTGGTAAGGATGAACAAGCCTCCAGTTGACAAGATTCGAAAACAAGGGGCCGAAGAGTTTAGAGCAAAGATCGATGATGATCCTGAGAAAGCGGAATTCTGGCTTGAAAATTCTACCCGTGTATTTGATGAGCTCTCATGTACACCCGAGGAATGCTTAAAGTGTGCTGTATCACTTTTGAGAGATTCGGCCTACCATTGGTGGAAGACTTTGGTATCAGTGGTGCCAAAAGAAAAAGTTACTTGGGATTTCTTCCAGGAAGAATTTAGAAAGAAATACATAAGTCAACGATTTATGGATCAAAAACGGAAGGAGTTCCTTGAATTGAAGCAAGGCAAGATGTCTGTGGCAGAATATGAACGCGAATTTGTGAGACTTAGCAAGTATGCCCAGGAATGTGTGTCAACCGAGGCCATTATGTGCAGAAGGTTTGAAGATGGGCTGAATAAGGACATTAAAGTGCTTGTAGGAATTTTGGAATTGAAAGAATTTGTTGTATTGGTTGATCGAGCTCTTAAAGCTGAAGAATTGAACAAAGAAAAAAGAAAAGAGGCTCGAGATGCCAGAAAAAGGCCGATAAGCAAGCCATTTCAATCTCAATCAAGAGGTCCAAAGAGGCAAACCCTCGAATGACAGTTTCAATTGGGAAGTCACATAGAGATCGTGGTAGAGCGTATTCGGGGTCTAAAGCTCAAGCTACTTGGTGGCAAGTGTGGGTAATGTGCGACCTAGAAAGCCCGAGTGTCAAGAATGTGGCAGCAACATTATGGTGAGTGTTGGGGAACCGAGCGAGCTTGTTTCAAAGCGGTTCTCGCGAGCATTTTATTAGAGATTGTCAGGAGAAAGTTAAAGAAGAAAGATTTCAGAGTGCTAGATGTAATACCACCGCTAGTAGAGGTAGACCACCGAGAAATACCGGAGGTGGGACTAGCGAATAAAGCTGCGATGAAAGACTCGAGTGGCAAGATCGAAGCTAGAGCACCGCTAGAGCTTATGCTATACGTTCGAGAAGATGCATCATCTCCGATGTCATTATTGGTACATTTTCTCTCTATGATACTATTGTTATTGCATTGATTGATCCGGGTCCACTCATTCCTATATTTGCATGAATTTAGTATCTAATAAAAAATTGTTCTGTTGAGTTTATTGAGTTTACGATTAAAGTGTCGAACCCCTTAGGCCAATATGTGCTAGTTGACAAGGTTTGCAAGAATTGCCCATTAATGATTCAAGGTCACTATTTTCCGCCAATTTGATGTTTGTTACCATTTGATGAGTTTGACGTTATCTTGGGAATGGGTGGTTGACATTGTATGATGCTAAGGTACATTGTAAACAAAAGACACTAGAATTGAAATGTGAAAATGGAGAAATTTTGTGGGTTGAAACAGATTTAATCAAATAAATTGCCTATGGTGATTTCGCACATGTCCGCACGTAAATACATGAGGAGGAAGGGTGTGAAGCTTATCCGCTTATGTAATGAATACTTGAGTTGCCTCAACTGAAGTTTGAATCATCATCGATAGTTTGTGAGTTTCGGATGTATTTCCGGAGGAATTGCTCAGGTTGCCTCCGAAACAGAGAGATAGAGTTTGCCATTGATTTGTTGCCGGCATCGCGACCGATCTCGATTGCTCCATATAGAATGGCTCGATGAATTAAAAGAATTGAAGGCTCGGTTGTAGGAATTAATGAGATAAGGGATTTGTGAGACCGAAGTTTCTCTCCCGGGTGGTGCTCTGTATTATTCGTAAAGAAGAAGGATGGTTCAATGAGACTTTGCATTGATTATCATCAGCTCAATAAAGTGACTATAAAGAACAAGTACCCATTGCCGAGGATTGATGATTTATTCGATCAGTTAAAAGGGGCTACAGTGTTTTCAAAGATTGATTTAAGGTCCGGTTACTACCGGTTGAGAGTTAAGGAGTCGATGTGCGAAAACCGCCTTTAGGACAAGGTATGGACATTATGAGTTTCTTGTAATGCCTTTCGGCTTAACAAATGCTCCAGCTATATTTATGGACTTAATGAATCGGATCTTTCAGCCATATTTGGATAAGTTTGTAGTAGTGTTCATAGATGACATTCTAATTTATTCTCGGGATGAGTTTGAACATGCCAAACACTTGAGAACCATATTGCAGATCTTGAGAGAAAAGAAATTGTTTGCCAAGTTTAGTAAAAGTGAGTTCTGGCTTCGTGAAGTTAGATTTTTGGGACATATAGTCTCAGGTGATGGTATTCGGGTGGATCCAAGCAAGATTTCTGCGATCGTTGATTGGAAACCGCCAAAGAATGTATTTGAGGTTAGAAGCTTTTTAGGCTTAGCTGGATATTATAGACGTTTTGTTGAGGGATTTTC
The DNA here is from genome assembly GCA_025698465.1 of Gossypium longicalyx. Taxonomy (NCBI): domain Eukaryota; kingdom Viridiplantae; phylum Streptophyta; class Magnoliopsida; order Malvales; family Malvaceae; genus Gossypium; species Gossypium longicalyx. The sequence continues at coordinate 60,373,253 of CM047005.1, forward strand.
GATGATTGCCTCTCCTATGACTAAGTTGCTGCAAAAAGAATGTTAAGTTTGAATGGACTGATAAATGTCAGCAGAGTTTTGAAAAGTTGAAAGCACGATTGACTGAAGCACCAATATTAGTACAGCTCGAGCCAGGAAAAGAGTTCGTAATTTATAGTGATGCATCGTTGACAGGCCTTGGATGTGTGTTGATGCAAGAGGGTAAAGTGGTAGCTTATGCTTCGAGACAGTTAAAACCGCATGAAAAGAATTATCCTACACATGATTTGGAATTGGCCGCTATTGTTTTTGCTTTGAAGATTTGGCGACATTATTTTATACGGTGAAAAATGCCAAATTTTTACCGATCACAAAAGTTTGAAGTATCTCGATGAATCAAAAGGATCCGAAATGCGACGGCGAAGATGGCTTGAATTATTAAAGGATTATGATCTAGTGATTGATTATCATCCGGGAAAAGCAAATATAGTTGCTTGATGCCTTGAAAGAGAAAATTTCTTTTTACTTTGAGAGCCATGAATACGGGATTAGCATTGTCTCGATGATGGGTCAATCTTAGCAGAGATTAGAGCTAAACCGTTATTTCTCCAGTTGATTTGTGATGCTCAAAAGAATGATAATGAGTTGCGGACCAAAAGAACTCAATGATAATCAAGTTACGACTCAGATTTTCGAGTTGGACCAGACGACTGTTTAATGTTTCGAGACAGAATATGTGTGCCGAAAAATAATAAATTGATTCAGAAAATATTACATGAGGCGCACAATGGTGTTTATCGATTCACCTGGTAGCACAAAAATGTATAAAGATTTAAAGAAGTTGTATTGGTGGCCAGGTATGAAAAGGGACATTTCTGAATTTGTAACCAAGTGTTTGATCTGTCAACAAGTAAAAGCTGAACATCAAGTGCCTTCAGGACTACTTCAGCCGGTAATGGTGCCTGAGTGGAAATGGGACAAGATTACCATGGATTTTGTAACCGGTTTGCCTTTGACTCCTAAAAAGAAGGATGCTGTCTGGGTAGTGGTTGATAGATTAACAAAATCAGCCCACTTTATACCAGTACGTACCGATTACTCACTTGATAAATTAGCCGAATTATATATTGCTGAAATTGTGAGGTTGCACGGGGTACCTATGTCTATAATATCAGATAGAGATCCGAGATTTACCTCGAGATTTTGGAAAAAGTTACAAGAAGCTTTGGGTACAAAATTGAACTTTAGTACCGCGTTTCATCCACAAACAGATGGTCAATCGGAAAGAGTAATCCAGGTACTTGAAGATATGCTTAGATGCTGTGTTTTAGAATTTGGAGGTAGTTGGGAGAAATATCTATCTTTAATTGAGTTTGCCTACAATAACAGTTATCAGTCAAGTATAAAAATGGCACCGTACGAAGCCTTGTATGGTCGTAAGTGTCGGACTCCTTTATATTGGACTGAACTTAGTGAGAAACAGATTCACGGAGTTGATCTAGTTAAAGAAACCGAAGAGAAAATAAAAGTAATTCGGGATTGCTTGAAAGCTGCTTCAGATCGACAAAAGTCATATGCAGATTTGAAAAGAAAAGAGATTAAATTTCAGGTGGGTGATAAAGTTTTCTTGAAGGTGTCACCATGGAAAAAGATTCTGAGATTTAGTCGAAAAGGCAAGTTGAGCCCGCGTTTTATTGGGCCGTACGAGATTACTGAGAGAATTGGACCAGTGGCATATCGGGTGGCCTTACCGGTAGAGTTAGAGAGAATTCATAACGTGTTTCACGTATCAATGTTACGACGTTATTGTTCTGATCCTTCACATGTGATCTCCCCAACAGAAATTGAGATTCGATCGGATATGACCTATGAGGAGGAACCAATAAAGATTTTGGCTCGAGAAATTAAACAGTTAAGAAATAAAAGTATAGCCTTAGTGAAAGTATTGTGGCACAGACATGGAATAGAAGAGGCTACGTGGGAACCTGAGGAAGCTATGAGGAAATAGTACCCAAACCTCTTTACCGGTAAGATTTTCGGGGACGAAAATCTCTAAAGGAGGGAGAATTGTGACAGCCCGAATTAGGGCCTAATCGGAATAGTGGTTTCGTGACCAAAAATTCGAGATAAAAATAATTGTTTTATAATTATTTTGGGGTTTATGATATGATTGCATGATTGTGTGAAAATTTCGTGATGAAATTCTATGCCTAAAGTGCTTAAATTGAAAATAGGGATTAAATCGAATAAGTTGCAAAATTTACATTTTAGAAGTTTTTAGTATGAAATTACTTTAAAATATTAATTAGGAGGTCTTAAATAGCAATTTGACCAATTTTAAGTTCATGGAAAAAATTAGGACATGGAAGGAATTTTTGAAAGTTTAGTAAGGAGGGGCATTTTGGTCATTTGGATATTAAATGAAATAAAATGGGAAAAATAACACAAAATTGGTCATCATCCTCCTTAGTTGCTGCCGAATTCTCCTCTCTCCATAGCTAGGGTTTCTTCAACTTTCAAGCTTCATAGTAAGTGATTTCAAGCCCGCTTTTAATGTTCTTTACGTTTTTGGATTCCCAGAGTCTGATTAAGCTTATGCTAACAATAATTCAACCTAGGGTTCATATTTGGAAAAATACCCATAGGTGAAATTTGTGTATTTTGATGTTTTATGATAGAATATGAGGTTTTAAATTATGTTAGACAACTTGTGCTACTCGGTTTTAAGTGAAAACGAGTAAAACGGCATAATCGGTAAAAATACCTATTGTTCACAACTATGTGCTAGAGTGAGAATTTGATGTGGTCGTAGAAGATAAGAATGTTCAGCATGTCATAAAACATAAGAATAAGGGCTGAAATTAAATTTCCGAGCCTAGGGGCAAAATTGTAATTTTGTAAAAGTTAGGGGCAAAAATGTAATTTTTCCATAATGTGATCTTTGGATTGAAATAAATAGTATGAGTGCTAAATGAGCTAAATGTGTTGTTATAGATCAAGAAAGGCGTGGAATTGACCTCGAACGAGGGAAGGAAAAAGTTTTGGACTAAATCGCAAAATTTCCACATTTTGCACCGAGGTAAGTTTGTATGTAAACATTACATTATTTTCATTTACATTCTTATATTTTAGCCTATTATATAAATATACTAGCTGATGTTAAAATATAAATCGACTATTGGAAGAATGGAAACAAATAATAGAGAGAGATCCCGGTTGAACATTCGGAGAGATCGAATAAAATAGAGGGAGCGTAGCTAGGTCACATGTATGATGCTGAGTGCACATCATGTGTACAAGAAAGCTACGAAATACCATGTAGTAGCTAGGTCACATGTGTGATACAGGATGTATCCCATGTAGACAAGAGAGCTACGTAATAGATAAATGTAGCTAGGTCGCATGCGTGATTCCAAGTGAAGGACACCATGTAGATAAGAGAGCTACGAGACAAATCGGCTAGGTCGCATGAGTGGTACTAAGTGTTCACCATGTGTACAAGAGAGCCGAACTAAATGAAGTATGATGGTGGGGCTGTGTGCTAAAACCATTAAATATCGAGGATTGATCCGAATTGTTCAACGGGATGGTTTTGTGGTGACGTTGTGGTTATGGACCTATACTTGTGATGAATGAATTGTGGTGAAAATGATTTGTGGTATATCTATATATGTAAGATAAAATGAGGTTAGCATAAAGAATGTGTGAAAGAGTGAAATTAGCATTAAAACTGTTTTGGATGGTAGCAGTGACGTGATTTTGAAAAATCACTAAAAATAGGAGGAACATAATTAGAGGTTGAATGAGATGTTCAATTAAATTTTAATGAGTCTACTTTCATATAAAAGAAACAGAACAAGCAAAGGAATTTTATATTTTGAGATATTTACAATTGTGTGTGACTTGCTCAGGATGAATATGTGATCCCCTGTTTCAACTTTGAAAAATCATTAAAAATTGTACAAAGCAAATTAAGAAATATAGTTTACATGCCTAAATTCCTTATTGAGTATAGTTTTAAATGAAACAAATTTCAGGGTTATTTGAATTGTGTACTGAGAGAAATTCAATTCGTAGTGAACAGGGGTTAGACTAGTCGAGCTATGTAACAGGGGAAACTTTAACTAATAAACTGTACTAATCGGCTGAACCAAAAATTCTAGAAAAAAATTAGCAAGAAGATTTATGAGTCTAGATTCCGGGAAATTTTACGGATTTGAATTTCAAGTTTTTTAACTCGAGTTATGATTTATTTAGTGAACATAACGCAGGAAAGACAGCTTAATCAAAGTGGAGTGAATATTGAAATTAAAGTAGATATACTTGAGTTGTTGTGTAAACAAATTAAATTCTTTAATTATTATTTACATACTTACTTACTAAGCTATAAGCTTACTTTGTTTTCTCTCTTTTGTCTTGTAGTATCCTCCAACTTGCTCAGGAGTTAAGGATCGTGAAGATCTGCCCGCACTATCAATACTTTAGGGTATTCGAACTAAACATTTTGAATTATGGCATGTATAGTAGGCTTAATTATTTTGTTACGTGTCATAATTGCCTAGGTTTAAAATATTGGTTACAGTACTCGACCAACTACTTTGTACAAGCCATAGAAGTTGATTAATATTGTTCAAAACATATGTTATAACGATGCACTATCAAATTGGATGACATATTTCTATCTCAGTTTTGTTTAATGGTATGTATTATGTTCTAGTAATACCTCGTACCCTGTTCTGGCGACGGTAACGGGTAAGGGGTGTTACACAAGGAATCGTGCCCTACTGTGCTGGGTCTCGGTTTTTCGTTGAACTAAATAGTGAGCATCCTTTTGTGATTTTCAAATTAAAAACTTTCGGACGTCGAAACAAGAAGATTTTTGGCAACCAACTCGGGTTATTCAAATGTTATTTAAAAAGGACCACATTTCAAAAATATTTTTTAATTTTAGACATAAGGACAGTTTAATTGATTTGGTACCAATTTTGGGCGTAGTGAGGGTGCTAATCCTTCCTCATACGTATCCGAGTCCCGAGCCCATTTACTCAAACTTTCGTAGACCAGAATCGTTGTTTTAGTAAACCGAAAATGTTTTATTAAGATAACCAAATCCTTAGGTGATCTGATCACACCAAAACAAAAGATCGGTGGCGACTCCATATTTTATTTTCAAAAAGTCGATTCCCCCATTTTTATTATCAAATATAAAAATTTTGAAAAAAAAGGGTGGTTTTGATACGAGCACGCCTCGCGAACTTCATCGAATAAGTCTGTCAAGCCGAGCATTGACATGTTGGCAAGCTGATCCCAGCTCGTTTCCAGCTCCACGAGCTCCGTCCAGCTCAAATCCAGCTTATTCGAGCTCAATCCAACTTGCCTGAGCTAAATCAAGCTCACTCCTAGCTCATATTCAGCTCACGAGCTAAACCTTAGCTCAACTTCAACTTAGGAGTTTAGCCTCAGCTCAACTTTAGCTCACGAGCTAAAGCTTAGCTCATTTTAGTTTAAACTCGGTTTTGTCTTTAATACATTAAATAAAAATTTGCACATATTCATTTAAGCATTAAACTTGTCTTATATTAATATTTGTTATTAATATGTCATTGTCATTATATAAATTGATTATGTTCACATAGCTGAATTAATGCATGACATTAATGTGTTCACATCATGCCGAATTTATGAGTGTTCATGAGATGTCTTAATGACTTGTTTATTTCATGTAGGTACATCCCTTTGGACGGTACAATGTATGGATGAAGAAACATCTCTTTTGGGCATTCCACACTCATGAATGAAGAGAAGTATTAAATCTTTGGTGCATGTACGGCTAGATGCAATGTTTCTACAAATTCATGCATGTGTCGAATGCATGTATGGACATTAAAGGCTAGTCCATGAATGGATCAAATGCATGGGATGATAGAATGCATGAATGGCTTAAGTGCATGTATGGTGGCTGCCTCCTAACTTTCCAAGGCACTTATTCGGCCAAGAAGTAGCTGCTAACTAATTCTATGTTGACCATAGAGCTCCTTGAACATGTTCGCACTTTGAATTGACCTATAGGCTACTACACATGCATGGATGGGTTCAAGAACGTCCAAGGGAAGGAATTAACTCAATAATTCAACACATTGATTGAATTAAGTGCATGCACAAAGGGGAGAACGAATTTACTAGGTTCATGCTGCCATTTATGAACCTACATGCCATTAAAGTGTTTAATTATGAAGATACATGTTCCATACAAGTGTATAAACGTCCCAATGAGATGAATGCAACCTTTTGGTGCACATACAAGTCACTTGAAGCCTTTCTTTATGACTAAGCATTCATGCACAAACCAAGGGGGAAGAAAGTGTCCATTCAGCTAGTGCATGAATCTGCCGAATTTATGAACTATTTTAATACATTAGTGTGAACATTTTTATTATTGTGTGAACACCTATATGCCGAATTTGAATGGTCATCTATGTGCCTATAAATATTTGTTTTCTTTCATTTTGTAAAGGACTTTTACCAAATTTGTTAATGAACATTGTTCTTGTGAGGTTGCTTCCTCTCATATCTCGTACAAGTTTCGAACGACTTATCTGGCTTGTGCTAGTGGCGTCAATCGTCTTGTTTTGAACTTATCATCAATCTTGGTGTGGCGTTCACCTATCCATCTATCCATATTTTTCACCTTAACAATATAAGAATCGGGGTGACACTTCGTAGTGTTGAATCATTCCTGACGTTGAGTTCGTTTTTCCACCCCCCATCTTTCAACTTTCTTCCTTGTTAACCAAACCGAACCATTATCCATCACTCTTCTTTGTTACACATAATCGAACCTATTACTAAACTTATCCTTCTAGAAACCTTCCGCTTAATCTATTCCATTATTTTATTTTTATTATTAAAATTCGAGGCACGAACGACTCTCTCAAACTGCGATCGGGCAACTACGTGAATTCGACTCATTTACCCGGGCCGGATCACATCATTTGGTATTAGAGCTTGTAAATTGAGAGGTACCAACGTCCGTATCAAGATCAAAATAGGTTTGTGGTGAAAAAAATTCGAACAAAAAAAAATTTGAAAAAAAATATTCGAACAAAAAAAATTTTGTATTTTCGTTTTTTTGTCATTGTAAAGTGCTATATTGGAAGTTATAAAAAGAAAAAAGAAAAAAAAGAGATACGAAATTATAAAAAAAAAGTGAAGTGATCAAAGTTCGATTCTATTGTTTTATATTTCTTCCGATCGTCTTATATTCTTTTCATCAAATTTTAACTCTCCCCATTTCCAAAATGCCACACTATACCAAAATCTTTCTTTTAGCCTACCCGTACACCGTAACATCTTATCCCTTGTAACCAATTTTGAAGCTGACCCCAAAGCACCTAGACGAGTCAAAAGAAACAAAATACGAGGTTACGAGAGTAAGTTTGAGTGGTAAAAGGCTAGAGTGTGTGAGAACATTTGAGAGTTGGAAAAGGCCTAAAAACGAGTGCAAACACGAGTGGAGTGTTCATCAATATTTCTTTGCGAGTGAAATTGTGAGGTTTGTGGTGAAGTACTTAATTTTTTATTTTGTTTTGTGATCTAACATTTTCTTTTCAAAGAACAAAAATCATGTCACGCTAAGAGTTCATCGAATCGAATACCAATACTTGGTACAAGAAATACGAAAAATGATGGAGTCCAACACTAAGAACATACATGAGAGATTAAATCATTTGGAAAAACAAGATCAAAGTGATAGAGTTTCTTCGAGTTGAAAAATGGAGACAAGAACCCCACGGAGATATACCCCCGACTACTACTTGAAAAAAAAGTTCCTATCGTGATTCCTTTTCGCCATCTACTTTGAGACAAAGAGATTCATTCTATGACTCATATTCATCAGCGAATTCGAGAAGTGACTTCGATCGAAAGTCCTTTTCATCAAGAAATTCGAGAAGACGAGAAGCCGATTACGATTTTGATTCTTTTCAAGATGGCGTTCGGAGAGAAAGACATACTCCTACTAGATCGTCAACGAAATCTTACTCGGAGTATTCTTCACGAAGTTTTGATTGTGAATCATATGCAAATAGGTCTTCATCTTTCGAACAAGATTTTTATTCTCATCATTCTTCTGTACATTCTTGTAAAGAGAAAACAAAGAAAAGAAAAGAAAAAGCAAAAGAAGAAAAAGAAAACGAAATAAAAAGAAAAGAGAGGCAAAAGGCAAGTAAGAGAGAAAATGAGCGAATCTTGAGAGAACTTGAAAAAGCCTTTGAAAAGCAAAAAGAAAAAGAAAAAGAAAATGAGATTGAAAAAGAGAATGAAAAAGAGTTTGAGAGTGAAAAAGAAGATGAAAAAGAAATTGAAACAAAAGGAACGAGTGATTCAGAAGAAAAAGAATCGAGTGAGAAAGCAAGTGAGCAAGTGAGGATTATTTCTACTAACCCACCTGTTCGATCTTCTTGTGATTTAACTTTTCAGGTTCCTAGAAGTTTGTGCGACCAATTCCATCTACATTACCTTCCAAACAAGAGGTGTTTTAGGTTGTTCGAAAAAGGTGAGTTCGCGAATGACAACCACCCACTTATGATCGAAGGTAAGGAAGGTAAGGATTCTTTGTTTATCGAATCAAAGTCACTTGATTTGGTTAATTACTGTTCACATATTAATGTTAACGATGTTGTTTCAAAAGATGCCATGAAGATTCCGTCTTATGACATGTTTTATAACGACAATTTTGTTGATTCTATTAGATTGGTTCATCCTGTGTAAATTATGAATGTGTGTGATAACAGTTTTTCACGTTTTGATTTGTTTGGTTATAAAAATTCTTTGTTTGGCATCCATGTTAAAAGATCTTCACATGATATGTGCAATTGTGTTCTTCATGAACAATCTTTGAGTTTTTGTGCGAAATTTCCATGTAGTGATTTGCATTCCCGATTGATACTCTTGAAGAATGAACCTTTGCATATTGGTATGCTCGGTTTTGTCAATTCAACATGTGTGTTTAAACTAGTGAAATATAATTCATGTGGTGAGTTGATTAAATCTTCTTCTAATATGTTGCTTGTTGGAATTCCTAATCAAGTTCGTGTGTTCAAGCCTGGTATTTGCTACATGAATTCATTTTATGGAAACATTAAGCACTTTGCATCATTTGCATTCAAATTATGTTTGCTTGATGTTCGAACTTTTGATAAGAAGGTGAAATTCAATGATTTGGGTTTCAATTTTGATTTGTTTACTAATCACCTTGTTTGGCCACATCTGAAATTTTCGTTCCATTTTGAGAAGGTAAGATCGACTTATGCTTTGGGACTTGAATCAAATTTCAACGATGATTTATTTTTTTCTTTTCAGTCCATACCTCCTATTAAAACTAACCTTTTACATTTTTGTGAATGTAACCCTTTAAAAAGCACGAGCTATCATGGTGCTTCGTCACCCACCCAAGTTGATCGAGGTAAAAGGTTTGTTTTACATTATCTGTCTGAAGAGAGAAGATTCATCTTGTTTGAAAAAGGTAAAACCGATTCTAAATTTTCTTCTCTTCAAGATCGACAAGGTAAAGTTTATGAAAATTTTCAAATACCTTTACTCTATTCGAATGTTGTTGAAAATCTTTTTGATGGTTTGATGTTTGGAAATTGTTTGTACCTTGTTGTGATTGATTGTTGTCTTTAGCCTAGTAGTGATCCGTTTGTGTTGGAAAGTGATTACACAAATCATGTTGTTAATAAGCGAAAGAGTGATTTAGTTTCCAATTGGCCATGGTACACTTTGCGTGTACAAATCCATGAATTGTTATTTTGAATAAACATACCTGAAATGTTTTGGATGAGGAATAATGTGTTTAAGTGCCTGCCATCGTTTACAACCAATTATCCCTTGATCCAACTTGGTTTTCATGTTTGCAACGATGGTCTAATGAAACTCTTTGATAAATTTACGTATGCTTGCTTTGTCCAATTGAGATTTTTGGCATACGTTTGATTGAATGAATTTTTTATGAACTATCGAACACATTTGAATCTGACTCCTTTGAGTTTCTTTTTATTGGCTGTGGTAAGAATTTTTCAGGTTTGTGTGACATCTTCCATCCCATTTGATAGAGGAAAACCATGCACAAGTCAAAGTTCTCCCATGGACAAACGGCTCGACTTGAGGACAAGTCGCCTAAAAGAGGGGGGAATGATACGAGCACGCCCCGCGAACTTCATCGAACAAGTCTGTCAAGCCGAGCATTGACATGTTGGCAAGCTGATCCCAGCTCGTTTCCAGCTCCACGAGCTCCGTCCAGCTCAAATCCAGCTTATTCGAGCTCAATCCAACTTGCCTGAGCTAAACCGAGCTCACTCCTAGCTCATATTCAGCTCACGAGCTAAACCTTAGCTCAACTTCAACTTAGGAGTTTAGCCTCAGCTCAACTTTAGCTCACGAGCTAAAGCTTAGCTCATTTTAGTTTAAACTCGGTTTTGTCTTTAATACATTAAATAAAAATTTGCACATATTCATTTAAGCATTAAACTTGTCTTATATTAATATTTGTTATTAATATGTCATTATATAAATTGATTATGTTCACATAGCCGAATTAATGCATGACATTAATGTGTTCACATCATGCCGAATTTATGAGTGTTCATGAGATGTCTTAATGACTTGTTTATTTCATGTAGGTACATCCCTTTGGACGGTACAATGTATGGATGAAGAAACATCTCTTTTGGGCATTCCACACTCATGAATGAAGAAGTATTAAATGCTGGTGCATGTACGGCTAGATGCAATGTTTCTACAAATTCATGCATGTGTCGAATGCATGTATGGACATTAAAGGCTAGTCCATGAATGGATCAAATGCACGGGATGATAGAATGCATGAATAGCTTAAGTGCATGTATGGTGGCTGTCTCCTAACTTTCCAAGGCACTTATTCAGCCAAGAAGTAGCTGCTAACTAATTCTATGTTGACCATAGATCTCCTTGAACATGTTCGCACTTTGAATTGACCTATAGGCTACTACACATGCATGGATGGGTTCAAGAACGTCCAAGGGAAGGAATTAACTCAATAATTCAACACATTGATTGAATTAAGTGCATGCACAAAGGGGAGAACGAATTTACTAGGTTCATGCTGCCATTTATGAACCTACATGCCATTAAAGTGTTTAATTATGAAGATACATGTTCCATACAAGTGTATGAACGTCCCAAGGAGATGAATGCAACCTTTTGGTGCACATACAAGTCACTTGAAGCCTTTCTTTATGACTAAGCATTCATGCATAAACCAAGGGGGAAGAAAGTGTCCATTCAGCTAGTGCATGAATCTGCCGAATTTATGAACTATTTTAATACATTAGTGTGAACGTTTTTATTATTGTGTGAACACCTAGATGCCGAATTTGAATGGTCATCTATGTGCCTATAAATATTTGTTTTCTTTCATTTTGTAAAGGACTTTTGCCAAATTTGTTAATGAACATTGTTCTTGTGAGGTTTCTTCCTCTCATATCTCGTACAAGTTTCGAACGACTTATCTGGCTTGTGCTAGTGGCGTCAATCGTCTTGTTTTGAACTTATCACCAATCTTGGTGTGGCGTTCACCTATCCATCTATCCATATTTTTCACCTTAACAATATAGGAATCGGGGTGACACTTCGTAGTGTTGAATCATTCCTGACGTTGAGTTCATTTTTCCATCCCCCATCTTTCAACTTTCTTCCTTGTTAACCAAACCGAACCATTATCCATCACTCATCTTTGTTACACATAACCGAACCTATTACTAAACTTATCCTTCTAGAAACCTTCTGCTTAATCTATTCCATTATTTTATTTTTATTATTAAAATTCGAGGCACGAACGACTCTCTCGAACTACGATCGGGCAACTACGTGAATTTGACTCATCTACCCGGGCCGGATCACATCAGGTTTCGACAACTATGACATATTAATAACAAATATTAATATAAGACAAGTTTAATGCTTAAATAAATATGTGCAAATTTTTATTTAATGCATTAAAGACAAAACCGAGTTTAAACTAAAATGAGCTAAGCTTTAGCTCGTGAGCTAAAGTTGAGCTGAGGCTAAACTCCTAAGCTGAAGTTGAGCTAAGGTTTAGCTCGTGAGTTGAAAATGAGCTAGGAGCGAGCTCGGTTTAGCTCAGGAAATATGGATTGAGCTCGAATAAGCTGGATTTGAGCTGGACGGAGCTCGTGGAGCTGGAAACGAGCTGGGATCAGCTTGCCAACATGTCAATGCTCGGCTTGACAGACTTGTTCGATGAAGTTCGCGGGGCGTGCTCGTATCAGCCCAAGCTGAGGGTTTTCCACTTCTAACACATCCAAGTGCGGCCAAAGTTCGAGTAAAGGTTCTCCAACATTTCGAGGAAAGGCTACCATAGCACTTCCTAAAACCAACAAGCCTAATACCGAAGTGAACAAAGGCAAGGCACCCGAGGTTACTTTCAATCATAATCGAGACGTCAAATGTTTCAAATGTCTCGGGAGAGGTCACATAGCCAGCCAGTGCCCAAATCGAAGGACCATGGTGATTCGAGCCGATGGTGAAATTGAGACGGAAGATGAAGAAGAAAAGGAGATTGAATCGGCTTCTAAAGCTGAGGAGGACTTAGAACAACCCGTAGAAGGTGAACTACTCGTTGTCAAAAGGAGTCTCAGTCTCCAAAGCATGGATAATGAGCTACAACGGGAGAACATATTTCATACCCGATGTCAAGTAGGAGGAAAAGTTTGTTGTGTCACATCGACGGTGGCAGTTGTACAAATGTAGCAAGTACGATGATGGTTGAAAAACTTGGTTTGCTAACTACCAAGCATCCGAGCCCTTATAAACTTCAGTGGCTCAATGACGGCGGAGAACTTAAAGTGACCAAGCAAGTACTCATTTCTTTCACCATTGGAAAGTACTCGGACTAAGTATTATGTGACGTTGTTTCGATCCACGCGGGCCATCTACTTCTTGGTCGTCCGTGGCAGTTTGATCGACGAGTGCTACACACGGGTATACCAATCGGTATACTTTTAAGTTTATGGGAAAAAATGTTACGTTGGCACCGTTAACTCCCAAACAAGTTTACGATGACCAATTGAAGTTGAAGGCATCCATTGAACAGATGAGAGAGAAAGAAAAAGAAGATTGTAAAAAAATAAAAGAAGAAAAAAATAAGAAAAAGAAAACAAAAGAGAGCGAAAAGAAAATCAGCAAAGAAAAAGAAAAAAAAAGAGAAGGAAATTGAAAAAATGAGTGTCTTTGCAAAAATCAGTGATATTCGAAAAGCGTTAATGATGAAACGCCCTGTTCTTGTACTCATGTACAAGGAAACCTTGTTTTCTACTAACGAATTACCCAACACCCTACCTTCTTTTGTTTTGTCTTTATTGCAGGATTTTAAAGATATTTTTCCGGAGGAAGTCCCGAATGGATTACCACCACTTCGTGGAATTGAACATCAAATAGACTTTGTGCCGGGAGCTACTATTCCAACTCGTCCAGCTTATCGAGCCAATCCGAAAGAGACTAAAGAATTGCAACGACAAGTCAATGATCTATTGGAAAAAGGCTACATTCGCGAGAGTCTTAGTCCTTGTGCTGTACCTGTTTTGTTAGTACCAAAAAAAGACGGAACATGGCGAATGTGTGTAGATTGCCGAGCTGTAAACAAGATCGCCATCAAATACTGTCATCCAATTCCTCGCCTTGACGACATGCTTGATGAACTCAGCGGAGCCAAATTTTTTTCGAAAATCGACTTAAAAAGTGGCTACCACCAGATTAGGATGCGAGAAGGAGACGAGTGGAAAACGACATTCAAAACCAAGCATGGGCTGTATGAATGGTTGGTCATGCCATTCGGCTTAACCAATGCCCCCAGCACTTTCATGAGGTTAATGAACTATGTGTTAAGGTCCTTTATTGGTAAGTTCTGTGTTGTTTATTTCGACGATATATTGATATATAGCAACTCGGTTGAAGACCATGTAAGGTACCTTAAATCTATCTTGGAAGTTTTACGTAAAGAAACATTATATGTTAACCTCAAAAAGTGTTCTTTCTGTTCTGATAAAGTTTTCTTTTTAGGATTTGTGGTGATACGAGCACGCCTCGCAAACTTTATTGAACAAGTCTGTCAAGCCGAGCATTGACATGTTGGCAAGCTGATCCCAGCTTGTTTCCAGCTCCACGAGCTCCGTCCAGCTCAAATCCAGCTTATTCGAGCTCAATCCAACTTGCCTGAGCTAAACTGAGCTCACTCCTAGCTCATATTCAGCTCACGAGCTAAACCTTAGCTCAACTTCAGCTTAGGAGTTTAATCTCAGCTCAACTTTAGCTTAAGGGCTAAAGCTTAGCTCATTTTAGCTCAAAACCAGTTTTAGACTTTAATGTATTAAATAAAATCTGAACATAATTATTTAAGCATCAAATTTGACTTATATTAATATTTGTTTTAATATGTCACAGTCATTACATATTTTAATTATGTTCACATTTTAGCCGATTTAATGCATGACATTAATGTGTTCACATGATGTCTCATAATTTGATTTTATTTTTTTGTAGATACAATGATCAAGGACGGGACAATGTATGGATGAAGAAACATCTCTTTTGGGCATTCCACACTCATGAATGAAGAAGTATTAAATGCTGGTGCATGTACGGCTAGATGCAATGTTTCTACAAATTCATGCATGTGTCGAATGCATGTATGGACATTAAAGGCTAGTCCATCAATGGATCAAATGCATGGGATGATAGAATGCATGAATGGCTTAAATGCATGTATGGTGGCTGTCTCCTAACTTTCCAAGGCACTTATTTGGCTAAGAAGTAGCTGCTAACTAATTCTATGTTGACCATAGAGCTCCTTGAACATGTTCACACTTTGAATTGACCTATAAGCTACTACACATGCATGGATGGGTTCAAGAACGTCCAAAGGAAGGAATTAACTCAATAATTCAACACATTGACTGAATTAAGTGCATGCACAAAGGGGTGAACGAATTTACTAGGTTCATGATGCCATTTATGAACCATTAAAGTGTTTAATTATGACGATACATGTTCCATACAAGTGCATGAACGTCCCAAGGAGATGAATGCAACCTTTGGTGCACATACAAGTCACTTGAAGCCTTTCTTTATGACTAAGCATTCATGCACACACTTGGGGGGAAGGAAGTGTCCATTCAACTAGTGCATGAATCTGCCGAATTTATGAACTATTTTAATACATTAGTGTGAACATTTTTATTATTGTGTGAACACCTAGATGCCGAATTTGAATGGTCATCTATGTGCCTATAAATATTTGTTTTCTTTCATTTGTAAGGGACTTTTTGCCAAAATTTTTATTGAATTTAATCTTGTGAGAATTTTCTTCTCTAAACTTTGTTTGAAACTTTGTTGACTTATCTACCTAGTAGTGGCGTCAACCTTGTTCTTCCTTAAACTTATCACTCAACCGAGTGTGGCGTTCACCCTTATACCGAGGTTTCTACTTTGCTAAGTAGTAGGTCGAGGTTTATCACTTTCATCCTCCACCTTAAAAGCCTATAAGCATTTGGGTCGGTATTTTCTAATATTGATTCGTGCTTGCTTTTAAGAACCCTTTCTTCCATATCCATTATTAAACCATTTTACATAGCTTCCGTCCTAATTTTTCTATCAACTTCATTCCAAAAGCCAATTGAACGATACTTTCTCGTAGACGATCCGGCAACTCAGCATACGACTCAACTCTTCCTGAGGCGGATCGTATCATCTGGTATCAGAGCTACCTAAAACGAGAAGCTTAGACGTTGAAGCGGAGCATTCCCGAGGTAGGATCCAAAAAAAATTTAAGTTGTAATTTCGTTTTATCTTTGTAAAAGTGATATGTTGAAGTTGCAAAAAAAAAGGTACGAAATTATTTAAAAAAACAAAAAAAGAAAGAACAAAAAAAAAGGAGTGAAGTGATCAAGTTTGATTCTACTGTTTTATATTTTGTGCCGTTCTTCAGTTATTCTTACCATCAACTTTGTACCCCCCCAAAACGCCACACTATACCAGAATTTTTTTTTAGCCTACCCATACACCATACGTTTTAACCCTTGTAATCGTTTGAAACTGATCCACAATACTAGAGATCAAGTCATACTAAGTCTGTTACAAGGTTACGAGAGGAAGATTGAGAGGTAAAAGGCACGAGCGAGTGAGAACATTCGAGCGGAGGTAAAAGCCAATCGAGTGTAAAACATGAGTGAGAGTGACACCTTTTCCTTCTTCTTTCCGAGCAAAATTGTGAGGTTTGTGGTGAGGTACTTAATTTTTTATTTTGTTTTGTTTTGTGGTCTAACATTTTCTTTTCAGCAAAAAAAATCATGTCACACGAAGAGTTCACCGAATCGGAATACCAATATTTGGTACAAGAAATGCGAAAAATGATGGGGTCTAACACTAAGAACATACACGAGAGATTAAATCATTTGGAAAAACAAGATCAAAGTGATAGAATTTCTTCGAGTCGAAAAATGGAGACAAGAACCCCACGGAGATATACCCCCGACTACTACTTGAGAAAAAGTTCCTATCGTGATTCATTTTCGCCATCTACTTCGAGACAAAGAGATTCATACTATGACTCATATTTATCAGTGAATTCGAGAAGTGATTTCGATCGAAAGTCCTTTTCATCAAGAAATTTGAGAAGACAAGAAGCCAATTATGATTTTGATTTGTTCCAAGATGGTGTTCGGAGAGAAAGACATACTCCTACTAGATCGTCAATGAAATCTTACTCAGAGTATTCTTCACGAAGTTTTGATTGTGAATCATATGCAAATAGTTCTTCATCTTTCGAACAAGATTTGTATTCTCATCGTTCTTTTGTACATTCTTGTAAAGAGAAAACAAAGAAAACAAAAGAAAAAGCAAAAGAAAAAAAAGAAAACGAAATAAAAAGAAAAGAGAGGCAAAAGGCAAGTAAGAGAGAAAATGAGCGAATCTTGAGAGAACTTGAAAAAGCCTTTGAAAAAGCCTTTGAAAAGCAAAAAGAAAATGAAAAAGAAATTGAAACAAAAGGAACGAGTGATTCAGAAGAAAAAGAATCCAGTGAGAAAACAAGTAAGAAAGTGAGGATTATCTCCACTAACCCACATGTTCGATCTTCTTGTGAATTAACTTTTCAGGTTCCTAGAGGTTTGTGCGACCAATTCCATCTACATTACCTTCTAAATGAGAGGTGTATTAGGTTGTTCGAAGAAGGTAAGTTCATGAATGACAACCACCCACTTGCGATCAAAGGTAAGGAAGGTAAGGTTTCTTTGTTTATCGAATCAAAGTCACTTGATTTGGCTAATTTTTGTTCACTTATTATTGTTAACAATTCTGTTTTAAAAGGTGCCATATACAGCTTTTCTTATGACGATTACTACATTGGCAAATTTGTTGACAACATTGGATTAGTTTTCTCTAAGCGAATTTTGAATGTGTTTGATCAAAGTCTGTCACTTAAAAATTCTGATGTGTTTGACCATACAAACTTTTTGAATTCATGTGTTAAATCTTTATGTTTAAATATGCCTGCTCAATTGATTTGTGATAAATCTGCCTGTTTGAAAAGTTGCATGTTCTCTAAAAATTCTTTGTTTGGCATCCATGTTAAAAGATCTTCACATGATATGTGCAATTGTGTTCTTTATGAACAATCTTTGAGTTTTTGTGCGAAATTTCCATGTAATGATTTGCATTCCCGATTGATACTCTTGAAGCATGAACCTTTGCATATTGGTATGCTCAGTTTTGTCAATTCAACATGTGTGTTTAAACTAGTGAAATATAATTCGTGTGGTGAGTTGATTATATCTTCTTCTAATATGTTACTTGTTGGAATTCCTCATCAAGTTCATGTGATCAAGCCTGGTATTTGCTGCATGAATTCATTTTATGGAAATATTAAGCACTTTGCATCATTTGCATTCAAATTAGGTTTGCTTGATGTTTGAACTTTTGATAAGAAGGTGAAATTCGATGATTTGGGTTTCAATTTTGATTCCTTTACTAATTACCTTGCTTGGCCACATCTGAAATTTTTGTTCCATTTTGAGAAGGTAAGATCGACTTATGCTTTGGGACTTGAATCAAATTTCAATGATGATTTATTTTTTTCTTTTCAGTCCATACCTCCTATTGAAACTAACATTTTACATTTTTGTGAAAGTAACCCTTTAAAAAGCACGAGCTGTCATGGTGCTTCGTCACCCACCCAAGTTGATCGAGATAAAAGGTTTGTTTTACATTATCTGTCCGAAGAGAGAAGATTCATCTTATTTGAAAAAGGTAAAACCGATCATAAATTTTCTTCTCTTCAAGATCGACAAGGTAAAGTTTATGAAAATTTTCAAATACCTTTACTCTATTCGAATATTGTTGAAAATCTTTTTGATGGTTTGATGTTTGGAAATTGTTTGTACCTTGTTGTGATTGATTGTTGTTTTTGGCCTAGTAGTGATCCGTTTGTGTTGAAAAGTGATTACACAAATCATGTTGTTAATAAGCGAAAGAGTGAGTTAGTTTCCAATTGGCCATGGTACACTTTGCGTGTACATTCCCATGAATTGTTATTTTTGAATAAACATATTGAAAAGTTTTGGTTGTGGATTAATGTGTTTCAATCTTTACAAATGTTCATGACTAATTACCCCTTGATTCAGCTAAGTTCACATGTTTGTAAAGATGGCTTAACAAGACTTTTTGATAAATTTACGTATGCCTGTTTTGAACAATTAAGATTCTGGGCATATGATCAGTTGAATGCGTTTTCCTTGAATTTTGATTATCATGTGTCTCTAACTTCTTTGAGTTTTTTTTTCCAAAAGTGGTGAGACTTTTTCAGGTTTGTGTGACATCTTCCATCGCATTTGACCGAGGAAAACCATGCATGAGTCAAAGCTCTCCCATGGACAAACGGCTCGACTTGAGGACAAGTCGCCTAAAATAGGGGGATGATACGAGCACGCCCCTTAAACTTTATCGAACAAGTCTTTCAAGCCCAGCATTGACATGTTGGCAAGCTGATCCCAGCTCGTTTCTAGCTCCACGAGCTCTGTCCAGCTCAAATCTAGCTTATTCGAGCTCAATCCAACTTGCCTGAGCTAAACCGAGCTCACTCCTAGCTCATATTCAGCTCACGAGCTAAACCTTAGCTCAACTTCAGCTTAGGAGTTTAATCTCAGCTCAACTTTAGCTTAAGGGCTAAAGCTTAGCTCATTTTAGCTCAAAACCGATTTTAGAATTTAATGCATTAAATAAAATCTAAACATAATTATTTAAGCATCAAATTTGACTTATATTAATATTTGTTTTAATATGTGATACGAGCACGCCCCGCGAACCTCTTCGAACAAATCTCCCTAGTCGAGCTGTGACATGTTGGCAAGCTGATCCCAGCTTGTTTCCAGCTCCACGAGCTCCTTCCAGCTCAATTCAGCTCATTTCAGCTCATTTCAGCTCAACCGAGCTTACTTTCAGCTCGTTCTTCATTTCAATAAATTAAACTAAGTTTTAGTTTTATATTAATTAGTTTGCTACAGCTCAATTTCGAAAATCTTAGCTCAAATAAGTTCATTAAATGTTTTTTTTATTTAGTTTGAGCTAGCTGAATTAATAAGCTATTTAATTTTAATTTAATTTGTCCTAATTAGTTAAATTGTTATTTAAGTTATGTTTTATATTACATATTTTAATTATGTAATAGCTGAAATTAATGTTTGGAATGTTTGTTCACATTTGTGCCGAATTTAAGGTGTTCATATGGGATTTAATGAATTGTTTTTTTTTTCATTCATGTAGGTGCATGCACGGTTGGGTTCAGTGGATGGGAGGATACATGCACGACCAGATTCAAGGCTTAGAGGATTCATGCATGTCTTGTTACATGCATGGTGGCTGGTTGTTTAGTTTCTCTAAGTAACTATTTGGCCAAGGAAGAGTTGCATCTTTAATTCCCCAAGTTGGCCGAATATCTTCCCAAGGTGTCCATCTAGGCGTTCACATTAGCCAAGCTTCCTTTCACACTTGTTGTCCATTCGGTTTGATGCATTCACACTCAAGAGACCATTCAAACATGATGTTCACACCTTTAAAGGCTTTCAAACTGCTCCATTAATACTCACACCTATTCAGCCAAGCATTGCAAATTGAATGACTCCATTAAGCTCATGGCCGAACCTAGACATGTCCAATCAACTCCTCATGCATTCCAAATACACTCAGCCGAAATTCCTTCATTAAGAAGCTAACTTGTGGCATTCCAAGAGCTGCACTTAGACATGGAAGACTTATGGTTTTGTTCTAGAACATTTTAGTCTATTCATAGCCGAATTTGCTTAATTCTTAAGATAGTCTTTTGGCCATTCGGCTACCTAGGCTTTAGGCCTATAAATACTTGTTATCTTTCCATGTAGAGGAGACTTTTAAAACTTTTGTTAATGTTATGCTGCCAAAATTGTGAGGCAAACTTTTCTTATATTTCGTTCAAAGATTCGTTTGGCGTTCCTAGCGTTCTAGTTGTGTCAATCGTGTTCTTTGTCGATTCCGAACTTATCACTACTCGTAGTGTGGCGTTCAAACATACCGAGGTTCCTATCTTGTTAGATAGTAGGTCGAGGTTTTCCTTCTACCAAACCTAAACCGAACCAAAAAGCGCATATAAATAACAGGTCGATACCAAATCAGTATTGGTTCTTGTTTGCCTTCTTTGTTCGATCCCATTTCTTTCTTACCCAAAACATACCAAAAACCGACCAATTTGTTCATATTCCTTTGTTCCTACCCTTTCATTCCTACCATTCCGTTCGTACCCCTCTTTCTACTTCGGTCATTCCTTCAACTCAACTTAATCTAACGTAACTTCTCGTAGACAATCGGGGAATCTACATACGACTCAACTCAAGTCGAGGCAAGCTCGTATCAATATGTCACAGTCATTACATATTTTAATTATGTTCACATTTTAGCCGATTTAATGCATGACATTAATGTGTTCACATGATGTCTAATAATTTGATTTTATTTTTTTGTAGATACAATGATCAAGGACGGCACAATGTATGGATGAAGAAACATCTCTTTTGGGCATTCCACACTCATGAATGAAGAAGTATTAAATGCTGGTGCATGTACGACTAGATGCAATGTTTCTACAAATTCATGATGTGTCGAATGCATGTATGGACATTAAAGGCTAGTCCATCAATGGATCAAATGCATGGGATGATAGAATGCATGAATGGCTTAAATGCATGTATGGTGGCTGTCTCCTAACTTTCCAAGGCACTTATTCGGCCAAGAAGTAGCTGCTAACTAATTCTATGTTGACCATAGAGCTCCTTGAACATGTTCACACTTTGAATTGACCTATAAGCTACTACACATGCATGGATGGGTTCAAGAACATCCAAAGGAAGGAATTAACTCAATAATTCAACACATTGACTGAATTAAGTGCATGCACAAAGGGGCGAACGAATTTACTAGGTTCATGCTGCCATTTATGAACCTACATGCCATTAAAGTGTTTAATTATGACGATACATGTTCCATACAAGTGCATGAACGTCCCAAGGAGATGAATGCAACCTTTGGTGCACATACAAGTCACTTGAAGCCTTTCTTTATGTAACGCCCCCACGCCCGAGACCGTCGCCGGAGTCGAGTATGAGGTGTTACTAAGCTTAATTTAACATTTTTAGAATTTTGAAATATTTGTTTCTACATTCACAGCTTTCAAGCTACTTGCGTCACAGTCACAAGAAAAATCATATCTCGAGTTATGAAACTCGAAATCAAGATCCATAAATTTTTCTTGAATCTAGACTCATATACCTATCTACTAATTTTTTTCTAGAATTTTTGGTTGGGCCAATTAGTACAGTTTATTAGTTAAATTTACCCCTGTTTCAGGACTTGACTGGTCTGATCTCTATTTACTACTAACCACATTTCTCTCTGTATAAAATTCATATGACTATAAGGTTTATTTATCCTGAAACTAGACTCAATAAGGATTCTGAGGATATAAAATACACCACCTAGTTATATCTGTAAAATTTATGGTGAATTTATAAAGTTGAAACAGGGGATCTAGAAACTGCTCTGACCCTGTTTCACTAAAATTAAAATATCTTCTAACATATAATTCCTTTACCTGTTTCATTTGTTTTATGTGAAACTATACATATTAAGCTTCAATTTTATATTTAATCCATCACCAAATTCAATTTCTATGATTTTTAGTAAATTTTCAAACTCACATCAGTGTTGCTGCAATATTCTGTTTATGGCAAATTTCATCCCTTTTTATGAGTTTTCATGCACTAAGTATCTTAATAACTTTCCATAACATCAAACATAATCTAAACTAACCATTTCCATAACTTATCATTATCAAACATTTTCTCAACCATTCCATCACCATATCATAAGATCATTTACACAAAATAGGTATATTGCTATACATGCCATACTTAAATTTACAATCCATTTATCGAAAAGTTCTTAGGATAGTGTGGTGATCCTTCGACCTATCCCGACTCTGAGCTGGCTTGTCCAAAACTACAATGAGTAAGAAGGAGGAGTAAGCATAAATGCTTAGTAAGTTCATATGCAAATAATAAGTAACATAACAAAGCAATCATACCAAACAACATTAGCATGCATCACCAAAACACATATCACATTTCTAACCATTTTTCATCATCTTGTTACCTTATCGTGATTGTATCAATACTCAACCCGAGGGTTAAATGCATACCTGTCCAAAATATCCATTTCACATCACTTACCAATACGTCTCTTTACATCTCGAATATTCCTCCATTTGAGTAGAACTTTACCCGTTGAACACATCGGAATATAATTCGGATACATGGAAACTTGGCACATAAGTGCCACATATGTAGCCAAGCTACTATGTAACCCGCCCATAAGCGAACTCGGACTCAACTCAACGAGCTCGGGCGTTCGCATCCATAAGTGAACTCGGACTCAACTCAACAAGCTCGGATGCCTAGTTATATCTCACGAACTCGGACTCAACTCAACGAGTTCAGACATTTGCATCCATAAGTGAACTCGGACTCAACTCAACGAGTTCGGATGCTCAACCATCCTAGTGACATGTCACTTGTATCCTAATCTATTCCTAAGGTTCAAACGGGATTTTCCTCGAACATATCCTTGCCGTCTTCCATAGATGCCGAAACCAATACTCGGTAACAATTTGTACTTAACAAGTAGCTTACATAATTTACATATTATTTGAAATTAACCACAAAGCATACATTTCATAATAAAAATTCAGCATAACATATAATTAACATCAATAACTTAAAAATAACAATTATGCTACATTATTTACACATGAACTTACCTTGGTACCAAAATACAAAGATTTTGCAATTTAGTCCACAATCTTTTCTTTTCCTCGATTGGGGTCGTTTCCACGTCTTTCTTGATCTAAAATAACACATTTAGCTTATTTAATACTCACATTATCAAATTAATCCTTAATTCAAATTTTGGCAAAATTACAATTTTACCCCTAAACTTTTGCATATTTACATTTTTGTCCCTAGGCTCGGGATTAAACTTTATTCCTTATTCTTATGTTTTACAACATGCTGATCACTTTTCCCTTCTATGGCAACATCAAATTCTCACTCTAACATGTACTTGTGACTATTAGGTATTTTTACTGGAGATTAAGCCTTTTACTCGCTTTTGCTTGCTTAAAATCGAGTAGTGCAAGTTGTCTAACATAATTTAAAACCTCATATTCTATCATAAAACATCAAAATACACAAATTTCACCTATGGGTATTTTTCCAAATATAAACCCTAGGTTAAATTATTGCTAACATAAGCTTAATCGAAGCTAGGGATCTCAAAAACGTAAAAATCATTAAAACGGGGCTTAGAATCACTTACTATGAAGCTTGAAAGTTGAAGAAACCCTAGCTATGGTGAGATAGAGCATTCGGCAGCAACTAAATGGGAAGATGACTATTTTGTGTCATTTTTCCCATTTTATTTCATTAATTATCCAAATGACCAAAATGCCCTTAATACCTTTCTTTGAAAATTTTCATATACAAGCCCATTTTTGTCCAAAATTTTAGAAATTGGTCAAATTGCTATTTAAGACCTCCTAATTAATATTTCAAAGCAATTTCATACTAAAAACTTCTAAAATACAAGTTTTGCAACTTATTCGATTTAGTCCCTAACTTCAAATTAAGCATTTTATGCATAGAATTTCTTCACAAAATTTTCACACAATCATGCAATCATATCATAAACCTCAAAATAATTATAAAATAATTATTTCTATCTCGAATTTGTGGTCACGAAACCACTATTCTGATTAGGCCCTAATTCGGGATATTACAACTCTCCCCTTTAAGGATTTTCGTCCTCGAAAATCTTAAAAGAAACAGATGTGGGTATTGATTTCTCATAGTTTCTTGGATTCCCATGTAGCTTCTTCTACTCCATGCCTTTGCCACAACACCTTCACAAGTGCAATCTTTTTATTCCTTAGTTGTTTGACCTCTCGAGCTAAAATCTTAATCGGTTCTTCTTCGTAGGTCATATCTGGTTTTAGTTCAATTTCTGTCGGTGAAACCACATGTGAAGGATCCGAACGATACCGACGTAACATAGATACGTGGAACACATCATGAATCTTTTCTAATTCAGGTGGTAATGCTAGCCGATATGCTACCGGTCCAACTTTTTCAATTACTTCATACGGCCCGATAAAACGCGGACTTAATTTGCCCTTCCGTCCAAATCTGAGAACTTTCTTCCACGGAGACACCTTTAAAAATACTTTATCACCAACTTGAAATTCAATGTCCCTTCGTTTTAAATCTGCATAAGATTTCTGTCTATCTGAAGCAACTTTCAAATAGTCTCGAATTACCTTCACTTTTTCTTCAGTTTCTTTTATTAGATCAACTCCATAAATCTGATTTTCCTTGAGTTCAGTCCAATACAAAGGCGTTCGACACTTACGACCATACAATGCTTCATAAGGTGCCATTTTCAAGCTCGTCTGATAACTATTATTGTAAGCAAATTCTACCAACAGTAAATATCTTTCCCAACTTCCTTGAAATTCTAATACACAACATCTGAGCATATCTTCAAGAATCTGAATTACTCTCTCTGATTGTCCATCAGTTTGTGGATGAAAAGCGAGATCGAAATTTAACTGTACTCTAACGCGTCTTGCAACTTTTGCCAAAACCGCGAGGTAAACCTTGGATCTCTATCTGAAATAATCGACAATGGTATTCCATGTAGTCTAACAATTTCTCTAATATACAATTCAGCCAACTTGTTAAGAGAATAATCATGCGTCGCAGGGATAAAATGAGCCGACTTAGTCAATCATCAACTATTACCCGGATGGCATCTTTCTTTCCCGGAGTCAATGGCAATCTCGATACAAAATCCATAGTAATCCGATCCCATTTCCATTCAGAACCATAATAGGTGAAGTAATCCCAAAGGCACTTGGTGTTTAGCTTTCACCATTGACAAATTAAGCATTTGGACACAAACTCGATATATCTCTTTTCATTCCATTCCACCAATACATTTTCTTCAAGTCATTATACATTTTCGTACTACACGGATGAATTGAGAAACAACTACTATGTGCTTCTGTAGGATCTTTTGAATCAATTCCTCATTCTTGGTACACAAATCCGATCTTTAAACATTAAGCATCCATCGAACCGATTCTCGAAATCGACTCTGTATCAACTTCACTGCTCGCTTTCTTTTGGCTTGCAAATCTTGATCATCTTTTTGAGCTTTAGAAATTTCTTGTAAAAACATCGGTTTTACTCTTAGCTCTGCTAGAATCGAACCATCATCGACATTTTCAATCGAGTGTTCATAACTCTCAAAGCAAACAACAACTTTCGCTTAAAGCATCGGCAACCACATTCGCTTTTCCCGGATGATAATCAATAACAAGCTCGTAATCTTTCAATAACTCCAACCATCTTATTGTCTTAAATTCAAGTCTTTTGTGACATCAAGTACTTAAGACTTTTATGGTCGGTATATACCTAAGCACTTTTCACCATACAAATAATGTCGCCAAATCTTCAAAGCAAACACCACCATGACCAATTCCAAATCGTGAGTAGGATAATTCCTCTCATGAGGTTTTAATCGCCTCAAGCATAAGCCACCACTTTTCCTTCTTGCATGAGCACACACCCCAAACCATTTAATGAAGCATCACTTTACACCACAAATTCTTTACTACGATTCTGGCTGTACTAACACTGGTGCCTCTGTTAATAACTTTTTCAATTCTTCAAAGCTCTGTTGACATTCTTCCGTCCATTCAAATTTAACATCCTTTCTGAGTAGTCTAGTTATAGGAGCAGCAATTATAGAAAATCCATTTACAAACCGCCGATAATACCCAGCTAACCCCAAGAAACTTCTAACTTCAGTTACATTTTTCGGTGGTTTCCAATCAATAATGGCTGAAATTTTACTAGGATCAACCCGTATACCATCACCTGAAACAATATGACCCAAAAATCCAACTTCCCAGAGCCAGAATTCATTTTTACTAAACTTAGCATACAGCTGCTTATCTCTCAAAGTTTGCAAAACTATCCTCAAATGCTCAGCATGCTCTGTCTCATCTTTTGAATAAATTAAAATATCATCTATAAACACCACAACAAATTTGTCCAAGTATGTCATTAAATCCATAAACACAGCAGGAGCATTTGTCAACCCAAATGGCAAAACTAAAAATTCATAATGACCGTACCTTGTTCTAAAAGCAGTTTTAGGCACATCCGACTCTTTTACCCGTAGTTGGTAATACCCAAATCTCAAGTCAATCTTTGAAAACCATGTCGCTCCTTTTAGCTGATCAAACAAATCATCAATTCTTGGCAACGGATACTTGTTTTTGATTGTCACCTTGTTTAATTGCCGATAATCAACACACAACCTCATAGAACCATCCTTCTTTTTCACAAATAACACGGGAGCACCCCAAGGTGAAAAACTCGGTCTCACAAAGCCTTTATCAGTCAAATCTTGCAACTGCGACTTTAATTCTTTCAACTCTGTTGGTGCCATTCTATATGGAGCAATCGAAATCGGAGTTGTTCCCGGTATCAAATCAATACCAAATTCTACTTCCCTGACTGGAGGCAAACCCGACAATTCTTCTGAAAATACGTCCGCAAATTCACACACAACCGGCACTGATTCAACTTTGTTTTCAACTTCTTTTGTATTAATTACATACGCCAAATAAGCTTCATAACCCTTTCTCAAATATCTTTGAGCCGACATTGAAGAAATCACGCTAGATAATGCCTCGATTTGTCCGATTCAACCCATGCAATTTCACCACTTTCACACTTTAATTCTATAACCTTTTCTTTGCAATTTATTTTAGCATCATGCAATGTCAACCAATCCATACCCAAAATAACATCAAACTCATCAAACGGCAACAACATCAAGTCAATAGGAAAGTAATGACCTGAATCATTAAAGGACATTTCTTACATACTTTATCAACAATCACTCTTTTGCCTAACGGATTCGACACTCTAATCATAAATTTCGTGTTCTCAACGGTATATTCATACTAGACACCAATTTCATGCACACATATGAATGAGTAGAACCGGGATCAATCAAAGCAATAACATTAACATTATAAAGAGAAAATCTACCGGTAATCACATCAAAGCGAGGAAGCATCTCTTGCGCTTTAATAGCATAAGTTCTAGCTTGGAGCCCTTCCTTCAGTCTAACTGGTGCATCCTCGGCTACATTCTTATCGCTTGTTTCACTTCCACTTTTCTTGGATATCTTCCTCTCGAATCCGCCCCACTTGTTTTTGTATTCTGAAATTTTTCTTTTTCAGCTCTCTCTGGCGATCTCTAATAAAATGATCAGGAGAACCACATCGAAAACATTCATTTGCTCGCACGGACCAAAATGATTCCTACCACATCATTGCACTCGAGTTTAACAAATCTCGAATTCCCTACACTGCCGCCAAGTAGTCCGGGACTTAGGACCCACATTTTGCTTCTTATAATTCCCATATGATTGCCCGGTGAAGTTTGGGAACGAGGATTCATATTTCTTGATTTTTCAGTTGTTGTGAAAATGAACCGCTCATCGGTCTTTTCTTCCGGTTTCTAGTCTCGGTCCGCTTTTTCTTCTCTTTAAGTAGTTCTTGACCTTGCAAGCTCGATCAACCAATACTACCATTTCTTTTAGTTCAAGAATTCCAACAAATACCTTGATATCTTCGTTGAGCCCATCTTCAAAATCGTCGGCACATCTTGGCCTCTGAGGAACGTACTCTCGGCATATTTACTTAATCGAACAAACTCTCTTTCATATTCTCAGAATCGTCATATTACCTTACTTCACTCAAGAAATTCTTTACGCTTCGATCAATAAATCTTTCACTAATATATTTCTTTCAAACTCTTCTTGAAAGAATTCCTGTGTTATTTTCTCTTTCGGTACCAAGAAATCAAAGTCTTCCACCAATTATAAGTGAATCCCTCAACAAAGATATAGCGCATTTTAAACATTCTTCAGTGTACAAGATAATTCATCAAACACCCGGATAGAATTTTCAAGCCAAAACTCGCTTTCTCGGCATCATCATCAATATTTGCTTTAAATTCTTTGGCCCCTTGCTTTGCGGATTCTATCAGCTGGAGTTCTATGAAATTTCATCGATCCATACCTTGAGGCATCTGGGTACAAAGTTGAGAAATTGGGGAGGTGGGGAGGTTGTACATTTGGGTTGCATGCGAACGAACTCGGTGCTGTACCATGCACTCATCATTTGGAGAAAGGCTTCCCGACCCTTTCTCCTCCACGACCAATGATAGGAGGCGGATTTTCGGTCGGTCTTTGCTCCTTGGTGAGTGGCGTTACTCTCTACTTCATCCGCCACGGCTAGATCAGGATCCATTTACTATAAAAAAATCATTTAAAAAGGTCAAGTCGTCACACTATCACAATTTATACATATGGCATGTATAGCAAAATCCGTGTACATACAACACGTAGTCCGAGAACCGACTAAACCTGCTCGATACCACTAAATATAACGCCCCACGCTTTGAGACCGTCGCGAGTCGAGTATGAGGTGTTACTAAGCTTAATTTAACATTTTTAGAATTTTGAAATATTTGTTTCTACATTCACGACTTTCAAGCTACTTGCGTTACTGCATATCACAAGAAAAATCATATCTCGAGTTCTGAAACTCGAAATCAAGATCCGTAAATTTTCCCTGAATCTAGACTCATATACCTATCTACTAATTTTTTCTAGAATTTTTGGTTGGGCCAATTAGTACAGTTTATTAGTTAAAGTTACCCTGTTTCAGGACTTGACTGGTCTGATCTCTATTTACTACGAACCACATTTCTCTCTGTATAAAATTCATATGACTATGAGGTTTGTTTCTCCTGAAACTAGACTCAATAAGGATTCTGAGGATATAAAATAAACCACCTAGTTATATCTTTACAATTTATGGTGAATTTATAAAGTTGAAATAGGGATCCAGCAAACTCGCTTCGACCTGTTTCACTAAAATTCAAATATCTTCTAACATATAATTCATTTACCTGTTTCATTTGTTTTATGTGAAACTATACATATTAAGCTTCAATTTTATATTTAATCCATCACCAAATTCAATTTCTATAATTTTTAGTAAATTTTCAAACTCACATCATTGTTCTTTGCAATATTCATTTATGGCAAATTTCATCCCTTTTATGAGTTTTCATGCACTAAGTATCTTAATAACTTTCCATAACATCAAACATAATCTAAACTAACCATTTCCATAACTTATCATTATTAGACATTTTCTCAACCATTCCATCACCATATCATAAGATCATTTACACAAAATAGGTATATTGCTATACATGCCATACTTAAATTTACAATCCATTTACCGAAAAGTTCTTAGGATAGTGTGGTGATCCTTCGACCTATCCCGACTCTGAGCTGGCTTGTCCAAAACTACAATGAGTAAGAAGGAGGGAGTAAGCATAAATGCTTAGTAAGTTCATATGCAAATAATAAGTAATATAACAAAGCAATCATACCAAACAACATTAGCATGCATCACCAAAACACATATCACATTTCTAACCATTTTTCATCATCTTGTTACCTTATCGTGATTGTATCAATACTCAACCCGAGGGTTAAATACATACCTATCCAAAATATCCATTTCATATCACTTACCAATACGTCTCTTTACATCTCGAATATTCCTCCATTTGAGTAGAACTTTACCCGTTGAACACATCGGAATATAATTCGGATACATGGAAACTCGCACATAAGTGCCACATATGTAGCCAAGCTACTATGTAACCCGCCCATAAGTTTAACTCGGACTCAACTCAATGAGCTCGGGCGTTCGCATCCATAAGTGAACTCGGACTCAACTCAACGAGCTCGGATGCCTAGTTACATCTCACGAACTCGGACTCAACTCAACGAGTTCGGACATTTGCATCCATAAGTGAACTCGGACTCAACTCAACGAGTTCGGATGCTCAACCATCCTAGTGACATGTCACTTGTATCCTAATCTATTCCTAAGGTTCAAATGGGATTTTCCTCGAACATATCCTTGCTGCCTTCTTAGTAGAATGCCGAAACCAATACTCGGTAACAATTTGTACTTAACAAGTAGCTTACATAATTTACATATTATTTGAAATTAACCACAAAGCATACATTTCATAATAAAAATTCAGCATAACATATAATTAACATCAATAACTTAAAAATAACAATTATGCTACATTATTTACACATGAACTTACCTTGGTACCAAAATACAAAGATTTTGCAATTTAGTCCACAATCTTTTCTTTTCCTCGATTGGGGTCGTTTCCACGTCTTTCTTGATCTAAAATAACACATTTAGCTTATTTAATACTCACATTATCAAATTAATCCTTAATTCAAATTTTGGCAAAATTACAATTTTACCCCTAAACTTTTGCATATTTACATTTTTGTCCCTAGGCTCGGGATTAAACTTTATTCCTTATTCTTATGTTTTACAACATGCTGATCACTTTTCCCTTCTATGGCAACATCAAATTCTCACTCTAACATGTACTTGTGACTATTAGGTATTTTTACCGATTAAGCCCTTTTACTCGTTTTTGCTTAAAATCGAGTAGTGCAAGTTGTCTAACATAATTTAAAACCTCATATTCTATCATAAAACATCAAAATACACAAATTTCACCTATGGGTATTTTTCCAAATATAAACCCTAGGTTAAATTATTGCTAACATAAGCTTAATCGAGCTACCGGGATCTCAAAAACGTAAAAATCATTAAAACGGGGCTTAGAATCACTTACTATGAAGCTTGAAAGTTGAAGAAACCCTAGATATGGTGAGATAGAGCATTTGGCAGCAACTAAACGGGGAAGATGACTATTTTGTGTCATTTTTCCCATTTTATTTCATTAATTATCCAAATGACCAAAATGCCCTTAATACCTTTCTTTGAAAATTTTCATATACAAGCCCATTTTTGTCCAAAATTTTAGAAATTGGTCAAATTGCTATTTAAGACCTCCTAATTAATATTTCAAAGCAATTTCATACTAAAAACTTCTAAAATACAAGTTTTGCAACTTATTCGATTTAGTCCCTAACTTCAAATTAAGCATTTTATGCATAGAATTTCTTCACAAAATTTTCACACAATCATGCAATCATATCATAAACCTCAAAATAATTATAAAATAATTATTTCTATCTCGGATTTGTGGTCACGAAACCATTATTCCGATTAGGCCCTAATTCGGGATATTACACTTTATGACTAAGCATTCATGCACACACTTGGGGGGAAGAAAGTGTCCGTTCAACTAGTGCATGAATCTGCCGAATTTATGAACTATTTTAATACATTAGTGTGAACGTTTTTATTATTGTGTGAATACCTAGATGCCGAATTTGAATGGTCATCTATGTGCCTATAAATATTTGTTTTCTTTCATTTGTAAGGGACTTTTTGCCAAAATTTTTATTGAATTTAATCTTGTGAGAATTTTCTTCTCTAAACTTTGTCTGAGACTTTGTTGACTTATCTACCTAGTAGTGGCGTCAACCTTGTTCTTCCTTGAACTTATCACTCAATCGAGTGTGGCGTTCACCCTTATACCGAGGTTCCTACTTTGCTAAGTAGTGGGTCGAGGTTTATCACTTTCATCCTCCACCTTGAAAGCCTATAAGCATTTGGGTCGGTATTTTCTAATATTTTTTCGTGCTTGCTTTTAAGAACCCTTTCTTCCATATCCATCACTAAACCATTATACATAGCTTCCGTCCTAATTTTCCTATCAACTTCATTCCAAAAGCCAATTGAACGATACTTTCTCGTAGACGATCGGGCAACTCAGCATACGACTCGACTCTTCCCGAGGCAGATCATATCATGTGGTTAGTGCGGAAGGTCTTGAAGTAGACCAAGAAAAGATCAAGGCCATTCAAGATTGGCCAAGGCCAACGAGTATCACGCAAGTCTGGAGTTTTCATGGCCTAGCAAGTTTCTATCAACGTTTCTTTCCTAATTTCAGCACCATTGCTGCCCCTCTTACGAGCGTCATTAAAAAGAACTCTGCTTTCTATTGGAATGATGAGCAAGAAAAGTCGGTTGTTAAAATTAAGGATTTTCTTACTAACGCTCCTTTACTTGCTCTTCCAGATTTCTCGAAGACCTTCGAGGTTGAGTGTGATGCCTCAGGCGTTGGAATCAGTGCTATTTTGACACAAGAAGGATGACCTGTGGCCTATTTTAGTGAAAAGATTAGTGGAGCTGTACTCAAATATCCGGTATATGATAAAGAGATGTACGCCCTCATACGAACCCTTGAGACGTGGCAACATTATTTATGGCTAAAGGAGTTCGTTATACACTCCGATCATGAAGCTTTAAAGCATATTAAAGGTCAGCACAAACTGAACCGACGTCACGCAAAATGGGTGGAGTTTCTTGAATCGTTTCCTTATGTTATAAAATACAAAAAAGGTAAAGATAACATAGTGGTTGATGTGCTTTCGAGAAGGTACACTCTATTGTCATATTTAGACTCCAAAATTCTTGGTTTTTTTTTTGTTAAAAGACTCTTACGCTAACGTGATACGATCCGCCTCGGGAAGAGTCGAGTCGTATGATGAGTTACCCGATCGTCTTAACGAGAAGTTTCGTTCGTAACTTTAAGGCTTAGGCGATAAAGGATGGAGTTGTGTTGGTTGCTAATGTTTGACAAGGGTGATCGTAGGGTATGGAATTGGGTAGCTTAAGAACAAGTAGAACCGACACTAAAAAGTGACGACCCGAAACTTATAGTTTCTTAAGGTGGATGGTAAAAACGATAAAACCGCGACCCACTATCTATGAAGATAGGAGCCTTGGTGAAAGAAACAAGGTTGACGCCACTACTAGGTAGATAAGTCAACAAATTCTCAAACAAAGTTTAGAGAAGAAAATTCTCACAAGATTAAATTCAATAAAAATTTGGCAAAAGTCCCTTACAATTTGAAAATAACCAACTATTTATACTAGTATCTTATGCTAGCCGAGTAGTCCATTCATGAACTTAACAATTAAGTAATGTACCTAATTAAAACATGAAACTTCTAGAAAAATGTCCAATAGTGTTCTTGTCCATGTTCGGCCGAATGGGAGGTGAACACCATTGGACATTTTTCTAGAAGTTTCATGTTTTAATTAGGTACATTACTTAATTGTTAAGTTTATGAATGGACTATTCGGCTAGCATAAGATACTAGTATAAATAGTTGGTTATTTTTAAATTGTAAGGGACTTTTGCCAAATTTTTATTGAATTTAATCTTTTGAGAATTTTCTTCTCTAAACTTTGTTTGAGACTTTGTTGACTTATCTACCTAGTAGTGGCGTCAACCCTGTTTCTTTCAAGCCTATACCAAGGTTCCTATCTTCATAGATAGTGGGTCGTGGTTTTATCGTTTTTACCATCCACCTTAAGAAACTATAAGTTTCAGGTCATCACTTTTTAGTGTCGGTTCTACTTGTTCTTAAGCTACCCAATTCCATACCCTACGATCACCCTTGTCAAACATTAGCAACCAACACAACTCCATCCTTTATCGCCTAATCCTTAAAGTTATGAACGGAACTTCTCGTTAAGACGATCGGGCAACTCAGCGTACGACTCGACTCTTCTCGAGGCGGATCGTATCATTTGGTATCAGAGCTACTAAAATGAGAAGTTCGTGCAACGAAATCATTCCTGGGCTAGTCCAAGTAGGATCCAAAAAAAAGTATAGAAAAAAATTTCGTATACCAAAGTTTTCTCATTTTGATTAGTTTGTTGCTGTTGCTATAAAAACAAAAATCTACGCAGCCGAACAAAAAAAAAGTGTTTATGCAATTCAATTATTATTTGATCATCAAGCTTTGGTTTGATATAGTTTCTGATCCATCTGCTGTTCTAATCTCATACACGCCACACTTTTAACCGAATTCCCTTTTCTTTCAGCTAACCCGTAACCCCTTATTTGTTATCCTTTGTAAAACCATTTGAAACCGATCCACAATACTAGAGATCAAGTCATACTAAGTCTGTTACAAGGTTACGAGAGGAAGATTGAGAGGTAAAAGGCACGAGCGAGTGAGAACATTCGAGTGGAGGTAAAAGCCAAATGAGTGTAAACACGAGTGGGAGTGACACCTTTTCCTTCTTCTTTTCGAGCAAAATTGTGAGGTTTGTGGTGAGGTACTTAATTTTTTATTTTGTTTTATGATCTAACATTTTCTTTTCAGCAACGAAAATCATGTCATGCGAAGAGTTCACCGAATCGGAATACCAATACTTGGTACAAGAAATGAAAAGAATGGTGAAGTCCAAATGTAACACCCCAAACTCGGCCCAGACGTTATGGCCAAATCTGACTTGCCACATTGAAGTTAAAAACCCATGTTCCATTTTAGTGTTAAAAACCGTCTTTTGTTAAGCTAAAGTGAATGGAAGCTATGCACCAGGTAGGAAACCAGAAAAAGAGGAGGTGAGTCCATCGGACTGCTTAAGTACCAAGCTCTTTTGGATCCAATCCTAGACATGTACACCGCCATTGCCACACACTCTAACATCGTGTATATTTTTAAGTTACCATTGTAATTATGTTCATTTTAAAATAAAACATATTTAATTTTGGAAAACATTATCATAGCAAAAGCCTTGTTTGTAATCGTGTTACTTTGAAATCAATTTATGTTTTTGAAAACGAACCCTAGATCTAGCCCATTTTGATAGTTAATATAAATTAAGTTCATCATAATAAAATATAAATCAAACCCATAAAAAAATAATAGAGCGGCCTTATTACAACCCAAGATTAAATAGTAAATAAAATAAACTAAGGAAAATCAGTCACTTATTTCAAAGCCCAAAAGCGATCACCATGGCCACTCTGAATCCCCTCCGGCTCCAAGTCACCCACATCAAGGCCCACCTACAAGGTTAAGGGAGGGGGTGAGTTTGGAAACTCAGTGTGTAAGAAAAACCCATCCAAAGCCCAAGTCAGCTCAAGCCCGTTAAGCCTAAGCCCATTCAGTTAACAGTGGGTACTGGGCCGAAGCCCTTTTCAGAATACAGTAAACTGACCCATAGGCCTATTCCAAAATAGAGCAGTCATATTCATGTATGCAAGGCAAACCTAGCCTATAACCAATCGCTAACTCCACTCGAACCAGCCCTACACTCCATGTGGGGAATAGCTCAACCCACCCAGCCTTACACTCCACAGTTGCAGCATTGCTGCCCAGTTATCAGTAAATTGAGGCAAAGCCTCCAGTACGTGGACAAGCCACTTTCAGTACTTCCTCCATCAATATCCCAGTCCCATGCATCAGATAATAATAACATGGCATGCAGTAAATAACAACAGTCAAACATGCATTTTGGTCAACCTTAACCCTAGGGGTATTTCGGTAATTCCACTCCTAGGGGTAAATCTATAAATTTTCCACCTATAAAGGTATTTCAGTAATTTATCTATTTTAGGGTTTTCATGCATATACTCACTTTTCACGTATTATCAAAAACATTTACCGAGGGTTCTTACCGAATTGGGCCCACTGGCCCATTATCCCAATTTTGGCCCATTAAGCCCAAAAATATTGAAGGCACAGAAATCTTGCACTCTGCGGTCTAAACACTGTAGTTTACCAAAAACGTTAATCGATTTACCTAACGAGCGTTCGCACACTCGTAAGTCCACAAAATATCAATTTTTCAGCATTTCGGCTTTTCGGCTTTTGCCGATCTAGACTAAGAAGGGGTGTCAGTTACACACCTATTTTATAACGACTCGCTAACAAGATCCACGCACGAACTACCTACAATTATATTACTACCACGTTAATCTAACTACTGAAACAAACTACATAATAACTCCTTACCTTATTCGGCCATAACACCTTAGGCACTAGCAATCCTACCTTTGCCGAAGTTTGCGAATAGGCTTAGATCCCGTTGCTCCACCTATCCAAGCCCTTGATCAGTAGCCTCTAGATCACCTTACTAACAAGACAAAACAGTTATCACAACCCCTTAGGACTACAAGTCCAAGTCGACAGCCTCCCTAACCTTTAGGGGTTTCGACTTTTCTAAAATACAAAATAAAGACTAGATTGAAAAGACTTACCACCGGTTCCTTCGGTCAATGATTCCAATTAATCTCTACTCACTTCTGATGCCGATCTAAGCCCTTAAATAATAACAAAAGTCGAGCCTTCAATGATCTTAATATTTGGCTAAGTCCCTAAAAGTGTGGGGTTTTCGGCTTTTGCTGGAACTGTGTAAAGAAAGATGAAATAGGAGGGTTTTGCTGTGGTCTAGTCGACAGAAACTTAAGGTTTAGAGAACTAGAGAGTCGGTCAAGAATAATGAAAAGGATAAGAGAATTGGCTAGAAGAAATCGGCACAGAAGAAAGTATAGTTTTCGGGATTTTGGCTTTTTAAGGCAAATGGCTATGAAGATTTTAGAAACGTCTGAAGAAAAAGATGGAGATGCACAGGTGGATAGAGAGATTTGGCTATAGAGGAAGAGAAGAAAAAGAAAAAGTTGATGAAGAGAGGAGAAAAGAAAGAAAAGAAGAGTAGAAGAAGATAGGTTCGGTTATTATCGATGAAGGAAAGATGAACAAAGAGGGAATAATTCATAAAAGCCAAAATTAAAAGAACAAGTACGGTACTTAATGCTTATTAAAAATTCTTTCTAATTTTAAATTCCCTTACTTTGCTTCATAAATTAAGCATTTGAAATTCATCCAACCACCTAACAGCCTTATCCACCATTTGACCACTTCAATCTACTGCCTGGGAAGAGTTTTGGTCCAACTCTACTACTCTCCCACACATGCAGCAAAAAAGGGCATCCGCGCGCTCAGCAGCTCAAACCTGGGCCTTCCACACGCATAGGCACACTGCTAGCCACTGCGTCGTAGCTTGCTCTTCGATATATAATAGTCGCAATTAACTTTAAACCTTACCTGCTGAAGTCTTGGTCCGCCTAAAAACAAACCAAAATAATGCCAGCACCTGGATTCAAACTCGTGCCCTCTCAGTCCCTTTAACGCGCTGTTGCCACTGCGCCCAAGGCGCTCATTGTGTTAAATTATACTCGCAACTCCTCTTAACCCTTATTCTAGCTACGATCTGCATATTAAAAAACCCAAATTGCGCACGCTGCGCCTTGAACCCAGGCATCTCCTCTGCCCTTCTAGCATACTTAGCCACTAGGCCAGATGCTTGCTTCTGTCATGAATTAGCCTAAACAATTAATAAGGCCTACCTGAGGCAGCCCTTGGTTATTTTCTAAAATAAAAACCCACATTTGCGCACGCAGGGAATCGAACCCCTGCTCCTTTCCTACTGCTTAACACGCCTAACCACTAGGCCAGACTCCTCCTTATGTCCAATTTTAGCCCAATTTATTAATAAACCTTAATGCCCAGATCCCCTAAAGAAGCAAAAATAATAATTTTTGCTAGAGTCTTGGATCGAATTTTTCTAACACTTTAAATACTTCTAAATTTATTTAAAAATTAAAATATTAGTAATAACATAAATATTTTATCAATATATTTTTTTAAACACTAGTAATATTTAAAACATCTCAATATTCAGGTTTTCTTCTATCTGAACCCAGACTCAAAGCCCAATTCTTCTAGACCCGAATTCAGGGTGTTACACCAAATTCGATAAATTGCATGAGAGATTAGATCGATTGGAACAAAGAGATCCACGAGAACGAGTTTCATCAAGTCGAAACATAGAGTCGAGAACCCCACGAAGATATACACCCAATTATTACTTGAGAAAAGAGTCCCATTGTGATTCCTATTTGACATCGACTTCAAGACCAAGAGATTACTATCGAGATTCTTTTTCGTCAAGGAATTCGAGAAGTCAAGAAGCCGACTATGATTTTTACTCCGTTCGAGAAGGCGTCCAAAATGAAATCTGAAGAGATAGATATACCTCTTCCCGAACATCAAAAAAATCATTCAAGGAGTGTTCTACACGAATTTTTTCACATGCAAATAGTTCTTGGCCTTTTGAACATGATCTCTATTCTCATGATTCTTTTCTACATTCTTGTAAAGAGAAAACAAAGAAAAGAAAAGAAAAAGCAAAGGAAGAAAAAGAAAACGAAATAAAAAGAAAAGAGAGGCAAGAGGCAAGTAAGAGAGAAAATGAGCGAATCTTGAGAGAACTTGAAAAAGCCTTTGAAAAGCAAAAAGAAAAAGAAAAAGAAAATGAGATTGAAAAAAAGAATGAAAAGAAATTTGAGAGTCAAAAAGAAGTTGAAAAAGAAATTGAAAAAGAGATTAAAGAGAAAGAAATTGAAACAAAAGAAACGAGTGATTCAGAAGAAAAGAATCGAGTGAGAAAACAAGTGAGCAAGTGAGGATTATTTCTACTAACCCACCTGTTCGATATTCTTGTGATTTAACTTTTCAGGTTTCTAGAAGTTTGTGCGACCAATTCCATCTACATTACCTTCCAAACGAGAGGTGTTTTAGGTTGTTCAGAAAAGGTAAGTTCACGAATGACAGCCACCCACTTGCAATTGAAGGTAAGAAAGGTAAGGATTCCTTATTTATTGATTCAAGGCTGTTTGAATACAAAGTTGCTCATATAGAATTTTATGGCCTTATTTTTAAAAATCTTCCATCTTTTGATTTGGTTAATTACTATTCACATATTAATGTTAACGATGTTGTTTCAAAAGATGCCATGAAGATTCCGTCTTATGAAATGTTTTATAACGACAATTCTATTGATTCTGTTGGATTGGTTCATCCTGTGGAAATTATGAATGTGTGTGATAACAGCTTTTCATGTTTTGATTTGTTTGATTATAAAAATTCTTTGAATTCATCTTTCTGTTTAAACGTGCCTATTCAAATGATTTGTGATGGATTTGAATTTCTGAAAGGTCACATGATCACAACTTCTTTGCTCGATATATGCTTTAAAAGATTTTTGCATGAAATAATTGATCTGTTTGACTTTGTTCTTCAAGATAAATCTCTAAAATTTTGTGCGAGATTTCCATGCTTTGATCTAACTGTTCGAGTAGAAATTACATGCAAGATTGTTCTAGTATTTGCATGTTTAAGTTTCCTTTGATGTACTTGCATGATAGCATGTTGCATCGTTTCTTTGGTGATAAAATGAATTTGCTTGGTTGTGCCAATTTTTCAAGTCTAATTGAACGAGTGAAATTTGAATCATGCGATGAGTTGATTATATTTTCCTTATTTAACATGTTGCCTGCTAAATCAAATGACCAAGTTCATGTGTTCAAGCCTGGTATTTGCTACATGAATTCATTTTATGGAAACATTAAGCACTTGGCATCATTTGCATTCAAATTATGTTTGCTTGATGTTCGAACTTTTGATAAGAAGGTGAAATTCAATGATTTGGGTTTCAATTTTGATTCGTTTACTAATCACCTTGCTTGGCCACATCTGGAATTTTCGTTTCATTTCGAGAAGGTAAGACCAACCTATGTTTTTGGAATTGAGTCAAATCTCCATGGTAACTTTCCTTTTCCATTTAAGTCCATAGTTTTCGTTAATACTAACCATTCTTATTTTTGTGAATTCCACCCCTTGAGGAGCAAGACATGTCATGGTGCGTCACCACCTATTCAAATTTATCAGAGTAATAGGTTTGTCTTACGTTATCTATCCAAAGAGAGAAGATTCATTTTGACTGAGAAAGGCAAACCCAATCCTCAATTGTCTTCTCTTCATATTCGTCAAGGTAAGTCATCTAAAAATTTTCAAATATCTTTGCTCAATTCGATTGAAGTTGAAAATTCCATTGTTTGTTGTTTGGAAATTATTTATACTTTGATGTGATGGATTTTTCCTTTTGGCATTGTAATGATGTGATTATTATGTTGGAATTTAGAGACATCCCTCATGTTGTTCAAAAACGAAAGAAAGAGTTAGCATACCTTTGGCCATGGCATACCTTGCATGAACAAGACAAGGGACCAAATGAGTTGCTATATTCGATTAAAGAAATTAAAATGTTTTGGTTGAGGAATAATATGTTTAATTGCCTGCCATCATTTACAACCAATTATCCCTTGATCCAACTTGGTTTTCATGTTTGCAACGATGGTCTAACGAAACTCTTTGATAAATTTATGTATGCTTGCTTTGTCCAATTGAGATTTTTGGCATATGTTCGATTGAATGAATTTTTAATAAACTATCGAACACATTTGAATTTGACTCCTTTGAGTTTCTTTTTACCGGCTGTGGTAAGAATTTTTCAAGTTTGTGTGACATCTTCCATCCCATTTGATCGAGGAAAACCATGCACAAGTCAAAGTTCTCCCATGGACAAACGGCTCGACTTGAGGACAAGTCACCTA
Organism: Gossypium longicalyx; assembly: GCA_025698465.1. Classification (NCBI taxonomy): domain Eukaryota; kingdom Viridiplantae; phylum Streptophyta; class Magnoliopsida; order Malvales; family Malvaceae; genus Gossypium; species Gossypium longicalyx. Next base: position 60,414,352 of record CM047005.1, read on the forward strand.
AAAGGGGGGTGATGCGAGCGCGCCCAGCGAACCTCTTCGAACAAGTCTCCCTAGTCGAGCTGTGACTGTTGGCAAGCTGATCCTAGCTCGTTTCCAGCTCCCCGAGCTTCATCTAGCTCAATTCAGCTTGTTACCAATTTAATTTCATTTTGACGCAAGCTCATTGAGCTCGATTCGAAATTATTTAATTTCTTACATTTTAATTTGCTGAAATAATTAAGTTAGTTTATTTAGTTAGCTTAAAATAATTAGCTCATTTTAATTTGTCAAATCAATACATAATTAAATAAAGTTTTTTAATGTGTCTTAGTTTAGGACATGAATTTAATATGTCAAGTTTAAGACAAATTAATTAGCTGCTGCTATTTATTTGTCTAAACCGAATTTAATGGTTGTCCTAGCATTAAAACGTGGGTCATAAATATGTCCTTGTTTAGACATGTTATTAATGTGTTTTGTGATTAAAACTATGAATTTAAATTGTCTCAACTTTGCTGCAGGTTTAATGTGCCAAATTTAATGTGTTTAACATGAATTAATTTGGTTCATTAAATTGGTTTTAGGCACATGAATGAATCAGCATTAAAGAAGCCGAATTCAATGAGTGTTGGAGCTTGGGACGAATTTAATGAGCTGCAGGGTTTAATGTCTTGACCGAATTCAATGCATGTTGCTACTTTGTCCAGCCGAATTTATGGTACATGATGGCTGACCGAATTAAAGAGGTGTTGGAGCAAGCATAGGACGAATTTAAGGACTTGTCCAGCATGCAAGGGGAGTCCATTAAAGAGGCTGTTTGTGGCAAGCATGTATGGCTGAATTAATTGTTGTTTACTTGATGCATTAATTTGTTGTAGGTTCATGGCAATAAACGAATTTAATATGCAGCATTTAAGTGGGTGTTTTGTGCATGGCCAAGACATGTTCATGGACAGCATTTATTAAACTGTTTACCATGCATGGATGACTTAAATGAGTTGCTGAATTTTCTTTCTTCCCATATGCCTTTTCGTGGAGACCAATGGACATATGTAGGTTGATATTTTCTAAGTGACCATTCAGCCAAAAAGCATGCATGAAGGCTTCCATTCATCCTCTCCTTAGCCAAATCTAGACATGGCTGTTAAGCTTCCATGCTTCACATTCATTCAGCTGAATTACTTCTCCACAAATCATGCCCATTGGCATTCCAAGTAGTTGAATTTAGACTTAGTCACTTAATGATTGTCTTCTAGTTTATTCTAGCATTTTCTAGCTGAATTTTACTTAGTCTTTAAGCATTGTTTTATGTCCATTCGGCTACCCCAAGAACTAGGCTATAAATAGTTGTTTACTTTCATTTGTAAAGGTTGTTGAACTTTTATTATTGTTTCTTGTTAATGAAACTATTTGGTGAGATACTTTTCTCCCTAATTTCGTTGAAGACTTGTTGGCTTATCTAGGAAGCCTAGTGGCGTCAACCTGTTTTTCTTTTATCCTGAACTTATCACTCTTTATAGTGTGGCGTTCAAAACTATACCAAGGTTCCTACTTTGCTAAGTAGTGGGTCGAGGTTTACCTTCTTTTATTCAATCACCTTAAAAGCCTATAAGCAATTGGGTCAATACTCTTTAGTATTGGTTCGTGCTTGCTTTTGAGTTCCTTCTTTCCATTCTTTTATTTACTTTAAACTGAACCTTTAATATTCATACTTTAAACCCTACCTTTAAACCCCTTGAATAGCTTCCGCATTATTTGCTTAAAAAAAATTATTTTGAACAAACCGAATGATACTTCTTCGTAGATGATCGGGCATTTTACATACAACTCGACTCATCCCCGAGGCAGATTGTATCAGGGGGAATGATACGAGCATGCCCCATGAACTTCATCGAACAAGTCTGTCAAGCCAAGCATTGACATGTTGGCAAGCTGATCCCAGCTCGTTTCCAACTTCACGAGCTCCGTCCAGCTCAAATCCAGCTTATTCAAGCTCAATCCATATTGCCTGAGCTAAACCGAGCTCACTCCTAGCTCATTTTCAACTCACGAGCTAAACCTTAGCTCAACTTCAGCTTAGGAGTTTAGCCTCAGCTCAACTTTAGCTCACGAGCTAAAGCTTAGCTCATTTTAGTTTAAACTCGATTTTCTCTTTAATGCATTAAATAAAAATTTGCACATATTTATTTAAGCATTAAACTTGTCTTATATTAATATTAGTTATTAATATGTCATAGTCATTATATAAATTGATTATGTTCACATAACTGAATTAATGCATGACATTAATGTGTTCACATCATGCTGAATTTATGAGTGTTCATGAGATGTCTTAATGACTTATTTATTTCATGTAGGTACATCCCTTTGGACGGCACATGCATGTAAGGAATTAGTGCAAGGTGCATGCATAGAAAGGTTCAATGGACGGCAATCAAGAGGCATATGCATGTTCATGATGGTCATTCATGTATTTGAAGATTCATGGATCAAATTAATGATTGAACATGCATTGGACGGTTCATGTATTGATCATGTGTTCACACTTTGTGTTCACACCATGATGACCATTCGGTTGGACGTTCACACACAAGAGTATACTCAAGCTCCTTGTTCACACCAAGTTTGATCCTTCATGAAGCCTCATTTAATTAAGCCACTCATGGTGAAACAACATGAATTAAAGGCTCCATTAAATGACTTAGTCGAATCTAGCCATGCATGCATGAAGAACATTTATTCAAGTACATCAATGCATATTCATGAAGTTATCCACTCACCTCCAATTCGACCGAACATGGACAAGAACACCATTGGACATTTTTCTAGAAGTTTCATGTTTTAATTAGGTACATTACTTAATTGTTAAATTCATGAATGGACTATTCGGCTAACATAAGATACTAGTATAAATAGTTGGTTATTTTCAAATTGTAAGGGACTTTTGCCAAATTTTTATTGAATTTAATCTTGTGAGAATTTTCTTCTCTAAACTTTGTTTGAGACTTTGTTGACTTATCTACCTAGTAGTGGCGTCAACCCTGTTTCTTTCAAGCCTATACCAAGGTTCCTATCTTTATAGATAGTGGGTCGTGGTTTTATCATTTTTACCATCCACCTTAAGAAACTATAAGTTTCGGGTCATCACTTTTTAGTGTCGGTTCTACTTGTTCTTAAGCTACCCAATTCCATACCCTACGATCACCCTTTTCAAACATTAGCAACCAACACAACTCCATCCTTTATTGCCTAAACCTTAAAGTTACGAATGGAACTTCTCGTTAAGACGATCGGGCAACTCAGCATATGACTCGACTCTTCCCGAGGTGGATCGTATCATAACGATTCTGATTTTGGTAAGATCTTTGCTGTGTGTAAGAATGGTGTGTTTGAAAACTTTTATAGGTATGAAGGCTTTCTTTTTAAAGAAGGTAAACTTTACATTCCTTGTGGCTCTGTTAGAGACTTGTTAGTGCATGAGGCCCATAGTGGCGGACTTATGGGACACTTTGGAGTTAACAAGATGCTTGCAACCCTTCAAGAACACTTCTACTGGCCGCGAATGCTCAAATATGTGGAACAAGTTTGCAAGAGGTGTATAGCTTGTAAAAGGGCTAAATCGAAGGTTCAGCCACATGGTTTATATACGCCATTACCTATTCCTGAAGCTCCATGGGTCGATATCTCCATGGACTTCGTTCTTGGACTACCGCGTACAAAAACGGGGAAGGATTCTATCTTTGTGGTTGTCGATCATTTTTCAAAAATGTCTCATTTCATGGCATTCCTTGGACTATTGTATTGGATCATGATGAAAAATTTTTGAGCCACTTTTGGAGATCTTTATGGGGAAAATTAGGAACCAAACTATTATTCTCGACCACCAGCCATTCGCAAACTGATGACCAAACAGAAGTCGTCAATAGGGTATTGTCCACATTACTTCGGGCCATCATCCATAAAAACTTGAAGTCTTGGGAAGATTGCCTACCACATATCAAATTTACCTACAATCACTCCGTTCATTCTGCTACCAAATATTCGCCTTTTGAAATTGTATATGGTTTCAATCCATTGACACCTTTAGATTTAATATCTTTGCCAAATGATGGATTGATTCATGCAGATGCAAAGAAAAAGGCTGACTTTGTTAAAGAATTACATCAAAAGGTGCGAGCTAACATTGGGGCAAAAACTGAGTCTTACGTGCGTAATGCTAACAAAGGACGAAAATGAATGGTCTTTGAACCCGGAGAGTGGGTTTGGGTTCACATGTGTAAGGAGCGTTTTCTGGCTCAATGAAAATCAAAATTGTTACCTTGCAGAGACGGTCCTTTTCAAATACTTGAGTGCATAAATGAAAATTCTTATAAACTCGATTTGCCTGGTGAATTTAATGTTAGTACAACTTTTAACGTGTCAGATTTAACCCCATTTGACGCAGATTTTGACTTGAGGACAAGTCATTTTGAAGAGGGGGAATGATACGATCGCGTCTCGGAGTGCATCAAGTTCGAGCAAGGATCCAACGGTGCTGCCCCAAGGAGCAATCACGCGAGCTTGAGCTAAACAATTCAAAGAGGCCATTTCGGCCTTAATTTTCCAGTTGTGGGACGAGACTTTGGTTGGAGGAATAGAACGAGTTGGGACCAGTTCAATAAAGTTTCCTTGCAACATATTGCAAACCGATTCAGCTCAATTTCAACTCTTTGAACCGTTCCAACTAAATTGAATTTTTTTATTTATCAGCATTGCATTTAGTTGCATTTAAATCCTTGCATTTAAGCATCTTAGTTTAATAATGAGTTGATGATCATTAATTCAATTCATCTTAGTTTAATTAATTGAGTTTTTTATGAACTTGATTTAATAGATGCTTCTTTAAATAAACTAGTTACTAGGATAATTTAGTGATGCATGAGTTAAAGTTCATTTAATAATGCTTCTATTAATTAAACTAGTTTCTGGATTAAATGATGCATAAGTGTTAGTTCATTCATTTAAGTTAGTTGTTAATTTTTTTAAGTTTTAATAAATGAACAAATGTGACAGTTACATGTGTTAATTGCAGGTGACTTTTTAGCTCCCATTTATTATTATTATTGGCTGTTAAGCATTCAATAAGGTGACTTTTGAAGAGATTTCGGTTACAAAGGAGAAGGCTGTTACAAAGAGGCTTTATACATCATTAAGAAGTTGTTTTAATCAATTAATGAAGTTGGTGTCTTTTCGGTTGATCATGGAGACTTCAAAAGACTTTGCAAGCCGTTTAATTGAAGAAGTAAATCATATTGAAGGCCAGCAGCTGAATTTAATGGACAAAAAGAGTTACAAGGAGTTATTTTCACAAACCAATAAGCTTCCAAACGTTTTCTTCATAATGGTGGCTATTCATTTACACTTTTGGTTGTTTAAATTCAGCATTTACACAAGGAGGACCGTTCATGTGCCAAAAGATACTCATTCTAGGCTGATGACCATTCAACTGTCCAAAGGAGAATTAAAAGGGTTGTTACGACCTTTTAAATGATCAAGCATTAAAACTAAATTTATTCAGCTCATTAGAGCTCATTATTAGCTTCATTAAAAGTGACCATTCAGCTAGCCTTCCTTTGGTCACTATAAATTTATGTAACCAGCCTTTTTATGGGGATACTTCTTGGAATATTTTTGTTAATGATATACTGCCAAATTAGTGAGGCAAACTTTTCTCTGTTTTCGTTCAAATTTTTGTTGGCTACCTAGTGTTCTAGTTGTGTCATCCATTTTCTTTGTTGAAAACCGAACTCATCACTACTCGTAGTGTGGCGTTCAAACATACCGAGGTTCCTATCTTGCTAGATAGTGGGTCGAGGTCACCTTAACCATTCTTAAACCAAACTAAATGATGTGAGCACACTCGGGGCATCCTTGAATGCACACCAAGAATCAATTGAGCTTCCAAAAGGTCCCATGACCCGAGCTCGAACCAAGCAAAATCAAGATGCTATATCAGCCTTTGTGTTGCGCATTTGGGAAGATAACCAGCTCCCTAACGTTGAAGGAGCTAAGAACAACTCCTTGATGACTCCATGCACCATATTGCAATCCGATCTCAGCTCCTCTCCAGGTTTCCCATGCGCCATTCAGCTCACATCAGCTCACTTGAGCTCGTTTTAGCTCGTTTGACCTCAAACTTAGCTCGATTCAGCTCATTCCTTTTTCATTTCAATAAATTAAGTTTCAATCTAGCTTATAACTAAGTTTGTTACAGCTCATGCCTAATTCCCTAGCTCAATTTAGCTCACTAAGTGTTTTTGACTATTTGAGCTATCCGAATTTATTATAAGTTAACTTATAATTATTGTGTTCAAATTTAGTTAGTGTTATTAAGTTATTTAGTTATTATTTTAATTTATAATTATATGAATAGTTGTGTGTTATTTAATTTTGTTATTTAATTTTGTAGGTTAGCCGAATTTGGAAGATACATTCATGGCATTTAATGCAAGGTGCATGAACGGGAATGTTCATTGAACGGGAAGATTCATGCATGGTTCGGTTCAATGTTTGGAGGACATACATTCATGTACATGGAAGGTTAATGCATATTGAAAGGTGCATCTCCCTTGGACGGCACACATGCATGAATGGAGGGTAATTAATGCAAGTGCATGTACGGCTAGGTTCAAGCCCCCTTCCAAGTTCCATGTACAACCAATGCATGTGGGAGGACCCTTGGAGTTTCCTAAGCACCTATTCGGCCAAGAGACACCCTTTGGAAGTTTCATGCATCCCATGGCCGAACCTAGACCATTCCCTTGGCTTCCAAAGCTTGTTCATACGTGAAGCTGCCCACTCACCTCCCCATTCGGCCGAACATGGACAAAGGACATCAATGGTCATTTTTCTAGAATGTTCATGTCTTAAATTAGGTTCATTGCTTAATAGTTAAGTTCATGAATAGTCTATTCGGTTAGCCTAAGAAACTAGTATAAATAGTTTGTTGATTTCATTTGTAAAGGACTTTTTGCCAAATTTGTTAATGAACTTTTGTTCTTGTGAGGTTGCTTCCTCTCATATCTCGTACAAATTTCGAAGACTTATCTAGTTTGTGCTAGTGGTGTCTACCGATCTTGTTGGACTTATCACCATTCTTGGTGTGGCGTTCACCTATCCTTCTATCTATCTTTTCACCTTAACAATATAGGAATCGAGGTGACACTTTTTAGTGTTGAATCATTCCTGACGTTGAGTTTGTTTTTCCATTCCCCATCTTTCAACTTTCCTTTTTCTTAACCCAACCGAGCCATTTATCCATCATCCATCTTTGCTACATATAATCGAACCTATTACTAAATCTACCCTACTTGAAACCTTAAGCTTAACTTAATACATTATTTTATTTTTATTATTAAAATCTGAGGTACGAACGACTCTCTCGAACTATGATCGGGCAACTACGTGAATTTGACTCGTCTACCCGGGCCGGATCACATCACTAAAGGGCTTATAAGCAACGGGTCATTACCAAATTGGTATTGGTTCTTGTTTGCACTTTTGGTTCAATCCATTTTCTTTTCTTACCATTTTGAACTAAAATAAATTCCTTCTTTCACATCTTACCCTTTTTCATACATATTCTTAAACCAACTACTAATTTGTCAAACAGCTTCATTCCATACCAATTTCACTAAACTAAATTGTCAATTACTTCTCGTAGACGATTGGGCATTTTTTTTTCATACGACTCAACTCACCCTGAGGTAGATCATATCATTAAGCTTCCCAAACATCCATAGACATGAATGTTGCATGGAAGAAACAATCAACAGCTCCACCTCCTTTTAATGCACGTCCAATTGCATGCCTTCACCTTCAATACCATTCATTGCACATGCTTGTTGTCCATTGAATTTTGCTTGCTGATCAGCTCCTACAGACACATTAAAACCTATCTTAATTTTAAGAATAAAACATAATCCAACATCATTTAATTTTGTTTAAGCTTTGGACACATTAAAAGCAAATAAATTCGGCTGTAGCTAAAGCATATTGAAACAGGTATTAGACTAGGACAAATTAAAGGCATGTATTAAAATAAAACACATTTATGAGCTAAAACTAAGTTAACTAAGTAATTAAATAATTTGATTTATTCCAGCAAGTTTAGGAAGCATAAAATAAAAGGATGGAAATGAGCTCGATAAGCTAGAATCGAGCTGAATTGAGCTCAACGAGCTGGATTTGAGCTAGGTCAACTTGCAAAAGATAGCAAGCCTTACTTGGTGAGCTGGTCCAAGGGCATTCTCAGGCGTGGCTGTATCATCCCCTCCCTCTTTAAAGCAATTTTTCCTCAAATTAGGCCACCGTCACAGCCCCCTCAGTTGATGAAGTTAGCAAAGCAAAATTGCTCCCGATAACATAAAATTTACACAACTTGAACACAAAATAGATTGTTTGCATACAACTCCCTCTTTTGGAGGGAACTTTTCCAAAGTGCTACCTACATGAAATTTAAATGAATTAGTGACACTATGGTTTATAAGCTCAATAGAACTTGCTAAAATCTTATTCACAAATTGAACATATGAATCGATGTCAGGATCAAAAATAGAAGTTGATTTTACCTTTTCACAATGAATCAAGAATTGATCACGTACGGGATCAAAAATAGAAGTTGGTCTCACCTTATCATAATGAAACAGGAAATTCATTGATGGCAACCAACCAGATTCACAAGTCCTTCAAAAATTATAACCTCGGACAACAAAATTGTAGGACTCAAATCCTTTGTACAATGATATGGAATAATATTCATTGGGATCAAAGACAAGGGTTTCTCTGACCATTTCTTGTTGACTTAAATATTTCTTGATAGGCAACATGATAGGAAAACAAAGCAAACTAAAGTTATAAGCATGCACATCATGTGCAAATCCCTTATGGCATAGCATCGAACAACCTCCAAAATCAAAATTTTGATTTTGACCTTGCAAATCCACAGAATTCACATCTTTCATTTTCAGAAATAAAAATAAAATTTAGAGTACACTAAAAAGGTCAACACATTTATTCAAAGTACAATTACGATGCTTACCTTTTGCTAGGAAATAACTTAAGGAAACATCTCCAAGTTTGAATACATGATTTTGATCACCCGTTCCATAACGCAACAAAAGTTTCATTTTCACCAAGAAGTCACACATTCCAAATAAAGAAGATGTAGGCAAAAATAAATTCAAACAATCAAACCTCTTAAATCTCTTTTGAACTAACATGTATGAGTATTTCACACAAGGGTTTAGAGATTTCTCATGAACGTCAAAATTAGACAGATTAAACATCTTACGCGAAAACTCTTTACCAGATATGCTAAACAAAGAAGGCGCGAGCATACAAACATTCAAACAGTCAATCCTTTCACATTTCATCCGAAAAGGCATGCTTATACAAGTGTATTTAGCACAAAAATTCAAAGATTTCACGTATCCATCACAATCAAACAAATCAAACTTTCTATGAGAATAATCTTTATCACACACGTCCAAAGTTTGTATAGACTGAATTAATCCAACGTCTTCAACAAGCTTACCAACACGAAACTTATCAAAAGAAAAATTTTCCACAGACATGAAGATCCCACACAAAACTTTGGAGAGTTCACATTATCATCACATTCAAACAAATTAAGCACTTTATGTGTAAACTCGTTATCACATAATATCACATTTTGTATTTGTCGATTTAATCAAATGACATCAACAGATTTTTCAACACAAAACACATCAAGAGAATAACTCTTCATGCCTCCACTTAAAACAAATTTGTCAACAACAAATGGAGAATAACAATTAACCAAATCAAAATAAGGCGATCTCTTAAGAACTAAGTCACCAAAAATTTTATTGACAACTTTCAAACTTGATTGCTGTGACTCGATTGCTAAAGATTCCTTACCTTGCTTACCTTTAGACACTTGTGGTTGGATTTCACCTTCAACCTTACCTTTTTGATCAATTGAAATCGTCTCTCATTAGGAAGGTAATGAAGTTGGAACTTGTCACATGAACGTTTAAAAACCTGAAAAGAAGAAACAATACGAGAACAACTCGCATGGTGGTTAGTAAAAACATTCCTCGCTTTGTTTTAACCACTTGCATCTTTCTCACTCATTTCTTCAAGCTCTCTTTCTTTTTCCATAGTTTCTTTTATTTTTGAAAATAGTTTCTTTTATTTTTGAAAACTCAAAGACTCTTGTTTCTTTTTCAACAACACTCGTTTCTAGCATACTTTCTTTTTTGATCTCAATCTCTTTTTGCTTTTGTTCATTCTCTTTTCCTTTTTTGGTTTCTTTTTCTTTTTCAATTTGTTTTTCTCTCATTTCTTTTTTTCTTCTCTCAATTTCATTTAGGATTCGTTCATTTTCTTGCATTAACATTTCTTGCCTCTCTTTTCATCTAATTTCTTTTTGTCTCGTACTTTCATTACAAGAAGACAACATGAAAGATTAGAACGACAAGCTTTTGGTTGGTAATGAGTGGAAGAATCTTCATAAGAGTCACGATCAACTCTTTATGAATAACCTTCCGTGGGCGAATAATTTGATGCATACAAAATATGTTCACCTCTTTGTAAGTGTTTCTCTATGGATGAACACCTTGATGCACTTGGAGAGATGTTTCTACCTTCTCATTTATCCTCTCGGAAGGACTCACACTTGAAGTTTGCTTTACTTTGTCTTGAACTCGTCGACATATAAGAATCACAATATGGATCTTTTCTTGAATAATCATTGGATGTTTGTCTTCATGATGATCTTATCTCTGTCCCTCAACTTGGTGAAATTTGCTTCTATTGGGATCTTTCCTCCACTCGGTCCAATCGTTCATGCAATTTGTCAAATTTAGATTTCACAATTCGACGCATTTCTTTCATCACATATTGAAAATCTGATTCTGAAAGTTCTTCCTGAATCACGATTTATGGGTGGAAAAGAAAAGGGTTTGAAAATATAAAATAAATGCCTCACCAATACAAACCTCACATTTCACTCAGAAGGAAAAAGTTGATGGCATTCCACTCGTGTTTGCACTCTTTATTTGGCTTTTCTTTACTCTAATGCTCTCACAACTCTCGTGCCTTTTACCACTTGATTCTTCTCTCAAAGTTCGTAGAAGACTTAGTCTTAGGGGTCAACTTTAAAAGGGTTACAAGGGTAGATGATGTTTTGGGTGTTAGGTGGGCTGAAAGAAACAAATTTGGTTTGAGTGTGGCATGAAGATTGATGATGATAGTAGAAAAGAAGTGGATGATCGGGAAATGAATGATCTCTTGAAAATAACAACTTGTCTTTTCTTTTTTTTCGTACTTTTGAGCTCTTTTATTATTTTTTATTTTTTTATAAATATCACGAATTTTGTATACGAAATATTTTCTATATACTTTTTTTAATGTGATTTTTTTCAAAACTTTTTTTCAAATACTTACTTTAGGATAGCTCTGAACGTTCGTACTTCTTGCTTTTAGTAGCTATGATACCAAATGATGCAATCTCGCCTCAATGATGATTCGAGTTGTATTAGTTGCCTGATCGTAAAATCAAGAAGTTCCATTCCGATTGAAGTAAGCTAAAATTGGTTAAGTTAGGCTTTAAACAAAATGGTTTAAAGTATTTTAGATATGATAAGTATATGGTTTCGGCTAACAAGAAATAAGGTTATATTTAAGTCGATGAATGTGGATGGAATAAAAAGGCTCAAGGTTGAAGAACGAACCAATACTATATACAGTATTGACCTTAGACTTATAAAAACACTTGAGATGGCAAATGATAGAACCTTAACCCACTATCTATAAGGAGATAGGAACCAAAGGTATAAGGGTGAACGTCACACTCGGTTTAGGAGTGATGAGTTCAAAGAAATAGGGTGATGCCACTAGCTAGGCTAGATAAGTCAAGTTGAGTCTTAAAAGAACAAAGAGAGCTGAATTAAACTTACAATGTTATAAACATCCATAAAAGGATAAGAGGTATTTTGTCTAAATTGTCTAACCAGCAAAGGATTACAAAAGCAACTATTTATAAGCCCTAAAATTCCTATTGAAATTTGGCTTCTAATGTGTTCACACAACCTTTAAAATGTTCACACTTAATAATAAATTTTGGTTCATGAATTGGTAGATTCATGCTTTAGCCGAACAGTCACATTCCTCCCTCTTGGTGCGTGTCAAGAAGCATTCTTTATGTTCCATGGATGTGCAGCCCTTAGTGTACCTTCATTCCCTCTTGGATGAATGCTAGGTGCATGAAACATGCATCTCCTTTAATTGAGATATTTATGGCGTCTTGATCAAATGAATGGCAGCTTGTATTTAATTAATTCATCCCCTATTCTTGATGCATGAATGTGCTAGTACATTGGCTGAATTAATGAGGCTTGATTCCCTTAAATATTATAACAGCTCGGTTTTAGCTAAATTAGAATAGTGGTTTTGAAACCACAAATCCAAGGTCATAAAATTATTTTAATATTATTTTTGCTATTTACAGCATGTGAATATGTATGTGTGAAAATTTCGTGAGCTAATTTTATTGTTTAATATCTCAATTTGAGAAAAAGGACTTAATCATGTAAAATACAAAAGTTGCATTCTATATGATAAAGGTGCCAAATTGCCAAAGCTTATTAAATGAAAGGTCCTTATGTTGTAATTAGACCATTGATAGTGGAATTTGACATAAATGGGCATATATTAGGTGATTTTATAATGTTTTCATTAAGGGTAAATTTGGTATTTGATTATTAAGGTGATTATTAATTAAAACAAATCAAAATGGTAACCATATATCATCTTTGTTCCACCAAATTTTGAAGAAAAAGAAAGCCATTTACAAGCTTTAGGGTTAGGAACTTTTAAACCTTGATTAATGTATGGTTTTTGATCCGATTTTGATGATTTCTACATTTTTATGATCGTTGCTTTGAGTACTAGCTAGCCTGTACCCTAATTTCTAAAATTTTTGATGATTTTGTGAAATTCCATTAATGAATCCATGATTTTTATGATGTTTGATGATGAATTATGAAAGCTTGGTGCTTAAAATACACGTTTTGTAAAGTGATTTTTGACAAAAATGTTAATAAGGGATTAAATTGAGAAAAGTGTAAATTGAAGGGGTTGAATTGTGAAATAAATGAAAGATGTGGGCTGCTAGGGACCTATAGAGAATTCGGCTAAGTATAGGTTTTGTTAAATTTTGTGTAATTTGTTTTTTTGTGGTTAAAGGACTAAATTGAATAAATGTGGAACTTTAGGGGCTAAAGTGTATGATGCGAGCACACCCAGCGAACCTCTTCGAACAAGCCTCCCTAGTCGAGCTGTGACGTGTTGGCAAGCTAATCCCAGCTTGTTTCTAGCTCCACAAGCTCCATCCAGCTCAAATCCAGCTCATTCAAGCGCAATCTAGTTGCATGAGATAAACCGGGCTTACTCCTAGCTCATTTTCAACTCACGAGCTAAACCTTAGCTCAACTTCAGCTTAGGAGTTTAACCTCAGCTCAACTTTAGCTCAAGGGCTTAAGCTTAGCTCGTGGAGTTCACTATGACTGCATTTGACTACTATTGACTTTTTATTTAATAAGTTCAATAATTAGTTAATTAATATCCTACATATTAAATTTAGTTCACATTAGTTATAATTAAGTATGTCTTAAAAGTGTATTGATGATAATTAAATTTGTCATAACCGAATTTAATGTTGATGTTTGTGTTCACATTAGTTTGAATTAATTCTGTTCACATTTCTTGTAGAAACTCAATGGACAAATGGAGCATGAAGCAACATGTCTTTCTTGGAGGTGCATGGACGGTTAAGAGCTTTGAATCTCTTAGGTGCATGTTCGGCTAAGTGCATGCATGTCCATATTCAATGTCTTCAAGGTTCATGAATGTTTCCATTCATGTATGGTGTGCTATCTCTTCATTTTTCAAGATGACCATTCGGCCAAAGGACACTCATCACATGCATGAAGATAGCTTGGCCGATTAGCTTCCCCATGACTCTCCTTAATTCGTTCACACCTATGTTCACATGGCAAGACTATTCGGTTCACCTTGTTCACACTAGAAGACTCTTCAACATTCGATTTTCACACACATGATGGCCCTTGAAGTCTCCTCAATTAATTCCCAACTCTTCACCAAGTAACATGAATTGATTACCTCAATTACTCAAGTTGGCCAAACCTAGCTAATGTCCAAGGGAGTCTCTCATTCATGATTCATTTCCTTAAGCATGCAGAACCTTCAAGACATCTCCACCATAGCTGAATCTGGTCATGAACATCAAGGGACATCTTTCTAGAATTTTCAAGATGCATTCATGAGACTTTTACTTAATTATTAAGTATGTAAAGTGTCCATTCGGCTAGCTAGTCTTTAGGCTATAAATACTTGTTATTTTTCTTTGTAAGGGGACTTTTGAAACTTTTTTTAATGTTATGCTGCCGAAATTGTGAGACAAACTTTTCTTATCTTTCGTTCAAAGATTCGTTTGGCGTTTCTAGCATTCTAGTTGTGTCAATCGTGTTCTTTGTCGATTCTAAAATCACTACTCGTAGTGTGCCGTTCAAACATATCGAGGTTCCTATCTTGTTAGATAGTGGGTCGAGGTTTCCCTTAACCAAACCCAAACCGAACTAAAGAGAGCCTATAAACAATGTGATGTGATTCGGCCCGGGTAGATGAGTCGAATTCATGTAGTTGCCCGATCGTAGTTCGAGAGAGTCATTCGTACCTCGAATTTTTCTAATATAAATAAAATAATGGAATAGATTAAGCGGAAGGTCTAGATGGATAAGTTTAGTAATAGGTTCGGTTATGTGTAACAAAGATGAGTGATGGATAATGGTTCGGTTTGGTTAACAAGAAGGAAAGTTGAAAGATGGGGGATGGAAAAATGAACTCAACGTCAGGAATGATTCAACACTAAGTAGTGTCACCCCGATTCCTATATTGTTAAGGTGAAAATATGGATAGAAGGATAGGTGAACGCCACACCAAGATTGGTGATAAGTTCAAACAAGATCGGTAGACGCCACTAGCACAAGCCAAATAAGTTGTTTGAAACTTGTACGAGATATGAGAGGAAGTAGCCTGACAAGAACAATGTTCATTAACAAATTTGGCAAAAGTCCTTTACAAATGAAATCAACAAACTATTTATACTAGTTTCTTATGCTAGCCGAATAGACTATTCATGAACTTAACGATTAAGCAATGAACCTAATTTAAGAAATGAACATTCTAGAAAAATGACCAATGGTGTCCTTGTCCATGTTCGGCCGAATGGGAGGTGAGTGGGCAGCTTCATGAATATGCATTGATGTACTTGGATGAATGATCTTCATACATGCATGGCTAGATTCGGCTAACACCTTAAATGGAGCCTTAAATTCATGTTGTTTCACCATGAGTGGCTTAATTAATTAAGGCTTCATGAAGAGTCAAACTTGGTGTGAGCAAGGAGCTTGAGTAGACACTTGGGTGTGAACGTCCAACCGAAGGGTCATCATGGTGTGAACACAATGTGTGAACACATGATCAATGCATGAACCGTCCAATGCATGTTCCATCATTAATTTGATCACTGAATCTTCAAATACAAGAATGTCCATCATGAGCATGCATGTGCCTCTTGATTGCCGTCCATTGAACCTTCCTATGCATGCACCTTGTATTAAAGTCCATACATGAATCTTCCAAATTCGGCTAACCTACAAAATTAAATAACAAAATTAAATAACACACAACTATTCATATAATTATAAATTAAAATAACTAAATAACTTAATAACAATAACTAAATTTGAACACAATAATTATAAGTCAACTTATAATAAATTCGGCTAGCTTAAATAGTCAAAAACACTTAGTGAGCTAAATTGAGCTAGGGAATTCGGCATGAGCTGTAATAAACTTAGTTATAAGCTAGATTAAAACTTAATTTATTGAAATGAAAAAGGAATGAGCTGAATCGAGCTAAGTTCGAGCTCAAACGAGCTAAAATGAGCTCAAGTGAGCTGATGTGAGCTGAATGGCGCATGGGGGAGCTGGAGAGGAGCTAAGATCGGATTGCAAAATGGTGCATGGAGTCATCAAGGAGTTTTTCTTAGCTCCTCCAACGTTAGAGAGCTGGTTATCATCCCAAATGCGCATCACAAAGGCCGATATAGCATCTTAAAGTTGCTTGGTTCGAGCTCGGGTCATGGGACCTTTTGGCAGCTAAATGGATTCTTGGTGTGCATTCGAGGATGCCCCAGGTGTGCTCACATCATTTGTGACAGCCCTAATGTGACCCTAGTCGAAAAGTGGTTTCGGGACCACAAAATCGAGTCATAAAAATAATTAACCGTCATATTCTATGCTTATTTTATGTGAATATGAATGTGTGAAAGTTTCATGCATTAATTTTGTCATCAATATGTGAAATTTTGAAGAAGGGACTTAGGTGAGACTTTTGTGAAATAGGATAGGTAATTATAAAAGGATCTAATTGTGCATGAGGTTAAAAAAATGTACTTGCATGTCAATTAGTCAAAATTTTTGTTAGTGGCCGGCCATGTTATGGATTTATGTATAAAATAATTATTTTTGCTAATAATTAATATTACAAAAATGAAATAATGAATAAAGATTAATAAAATATTGGGTGAGTGGGAGGAGAAACCAAAGTTGGTTCATCCTCACTCCACCATTGCCGTAACTTGAGATTAGAAAGAAGAAAAAAAAATTTGTTTGATTTCGGCTTGGAGAATATTTAGAAATAGGTAAGTACTTTGAAATTCTTGAAAATTTATGTATAATTTTGGTGATTTGTTCAAATTCTATTCATTCCATGAGTTAAATTTTTGGTTGTTTGGAGGTTTCATATTCGACCAAGTAGTTTGAAACTCTTGGTAGATATTTTTCTTTCTTTCTTTATGTCTTTAAAAGGGATGGTATATTAGGATATGAAGAGTGATAAATTGTTGTTAACTTGAAGGTTGAGAGTAGTGTATGTTTAAAGGGAGGTGCCGAATGTTTTAAAAAAAAAAGATCATAGGTGAGCATTAGATACTAGGGGAAAAGAATCGGCTATCTTGTTATGAACTAGGGCCGAATGTGAATTTGGTTGTGTTTGAATATTATATGCTTAGAATTGATATAGTATAAATTACCAATGTTCTTGCCGAATGTGTGTTTGATAATAGAGGAGTTTGTTATTGAATGTTTAAATAAATTGGATAATTAAAAAAAATGGTAAGTCAATTGAAGAAACCATACTTTGTGTGCTTAAATTTCTTAGTGAACATTCGGCTATGTCCCTAGTGAATGGATGAATTGATAAAAATTGTTTATAGAGAATTGCTTTGCTATGCTTATGTTAATAATATGAGAAATGAATTAATATGGTCTTAGTGTACCGATTAGGAGCTAAGAAGTTGAACTAAAGATAGAAAATTTTGAGTAAATTTTTCATAGACATTTTCTTTTGGCATTTAGTTCCTATGAATTCAAGCTTATTAAGTGGCCACCTATTCGGCTCTTAATGATTTTTTATGTCATGAATAATGAGTTGATGAAAAGGTTTAATATGACTAAACTTGTTTAACATAGCTCAAGAGCATAGAGGGGCAACATCGGATAGAGGAAAAGCTAAAGTCACGGAATAGCCAAACCGAGACTTGTTCAGAAGAATATAAGGTAAGTTTTGAGTAATCGCCTTTAGTATAAGATTTACGATGCCTGGATATGTATATGCTAGATGAAGATTATCTTTTAGTCCTATTTGATCTAAGATGTGTGGTAAATAATTTAATTATATGACATTTAGTTGAATGGTTAATTCGGGTTAAGTTGGATTAATGAAAGGTAGATGTGATTTGTTTGTATGATCTTCAAAATGAAATGAAAATGATGGTGTATATTTTGCCCTTATATACGAATGGAGCAATTGAATTACCAATGTGATAGGCTATGTGAAATGTGCTACCATGTGAATATATATAAGCGAGAATTATATCCGGACTTCATGTCCGCAGGCTATAAGCGAGAATTATATCCGGACTTCATGTATGCAGGCTATATGTGAGAATTATATCCGGACTTTAGGTCCGCAGGCTACGTGCTGGACATATATCTGAATTTAAAGTCTTGAAGGTTTTATGCTAGTGACTGGATTCGGGTTCTAACCCTGCAGGCTTAATGTCGATAATTCGAGTAAGGTTATGAATTGAATGTACTATACAGTATGAAAAACAGGTACGCATTTTGTATACTTAAGCGAACCCACTTTTAGATTGAGGTTTCATATAAGGAATGGAATGTGTATAT
The DNA here is from genome assembly GCA_025698465.1 of Gossypium longicalyx. Lineage (NCBI taxonomy): Eukaryota > Viridiplantae > Streptophyta > Magnoliopsida > Malvales > Malvaceae > Gossypium > Gossypium longicalyx. Next base: position 60,432,688 of record CM047005.1, read on the forward strand.
GTATGTATAGATATAAGTATGGATGTATATCGCATCTATGAATATGAAAATAACTATTTCGGACGATGTATTTATTTATATGAAGGTATACGATTAAATTATTTCTATAATTCATGTTTATGATCGAGGTTCAGGTTGTGATCTTTTTGTATGTTAATGTATATAAATATGTATGTACGTAATTTCGGGCAAAAAGGTATTTAGCTGATTCGAGTTTAATATTTTGAATGTTGACTTATATGTCAAATTTTATCTATTTAAAATTTCTTAAGACTTACTAAGCATCATTTTGCTTACTCCGTTCCCTTATTTCCTTGTGTTATAGATTGATCGTTAGCTGTCGATCTCGGGGATTCCAAGTCGAAGTCATCCACACTACCCAAGCCTTTTTGGTACTTTTGTAGCTGAACTTTGTTAATGGCATGTATAGGACTGACTTTTGTTGTTAACTAAGTATCTTTTTAGTATTGTATATTCGTATAGCCATGCGAAAATGGCTTGTTAAGTTATTATACATATTTCATATAGTTAATGTGTATGTGTGGTTGATATTCAATTAATGTTTTAAGTGTTTTTGTTATGAGTTGAACTTAGGAATTATTTTATAGCGTTAAATGAGATTTCGTGCTTGTTTTGTAATACTTCTTAATCTCTCCGGCAACGGGTATGGGTTAGGGGTGTTACATTTTATTGGTATCAGAGCTACAGTTTAGTCGATTCTAGGACTACCGTAATACGTTTGGGTCTAGCTATACATGCCATTATGTGTTTATTTGGTAGTGTGGTGATTTCTGACAGTTAAAAGTGTGTTTATTTATAATAATGGATCCCGATCTCAATCGAGCGGTAGCTGATGATGTTGAGAGTGTAGCACCTGCTCCCGCGCATGGGACAGCGCCGGTGGACTCTCAACCTATTGCTAATGTCAGAATGATGAAGCTAGAGGCAGCTTTTTATAGCGTGATGAATGATTGGTTTAATCGGTATATTCGAACTAATACGGTGTTCCACAACCCCACCCCGACTAATACCCCCCCTGCACCCGCAATACCTCGGTGATTGATGGTGAGGTTAAATAAGCCCTGTAGAGCGAGAATTGAAACACGGGCTCACTGAATTTAAAGCTACAGACGATGATGATGCGGAGCAAGCTGAATTTTGGTTGGACAACACTATTCGGGTTTTTGATGAACTATCTTGCACACTCGATGAATGCCTGAAGTGTGCTATATCTTTGCTACGTGATTCTGCCTATTATTGGTGGAATACTTTGGTTTCTGTTGTGCCGAGAGAACGGGTTACTTGGGAATTCTTTCAAATCGAGTTTCGCAAGAAATATATCGATCAAAGATTCATCGATCGAAAGCTAAAAGAATTTCTTGAGCTTAAGCGGGGTTCTATGTCGATTCATCGATTATGAGTGAAAGTTTGTCAGACTTAGTAGATACGCTCGGGAATGTGTTTCGTCCGAGGCTATCATGTGTAAACGCTTCGAGGACGGGTTGAACGAAGATATAAAATTGTATGTTGGCATTCTTGAAATTAGAGAATTTGTAGTACTTGTCGAACGAGCTTGCAAAGTCGAAGAGCTCAGTAAGGAGAAAAGAAAAGCTGAAGTGGAAGCAAGAGAGTTTCGTAAGAGATCATCGGGAAAGCCCTTTCAATAATCATCGAAGAAATTTAGAAATGAACCAGGCCGATCTAAAGACACTTTGGGCATTTCCAGACGAGATCGTGATCGACCCCCTGTGAGTACGCGAGTCACTTCGATTGCCAGTGTTGGAAATGATCGTCGGGATAGGACAGAGTGCTAGTATTACGGTAAATGGCATTCGGGGAGTTGTAGATTCCATGACCGCTCTTGTTATAAGTGTGGATCAGTTGACCACTTTATCAAGGATTGTCCAAGACTGTCTGAGCAGAATGTAAATTAGAATGGGAAACCGGGTGTTACTACAGCTAGAGGTAGACCATCTAAAAATACGAGAAATGCTAGTGGCGGTCAGAGAGGATCTAGAGATGCTACAGTCAGATCTGAGGCTCGTGCTCCTGCTAGAGCTTATGCTATACGTGCTCGCGAGGATGCTTCTTTGCCTGATGTTATTACTGGTATTTTCACTCTCTTTGATACTGATGTGATTGCTTTGATTGACCCTGGCTCTACTCATTCATATGTATGTGAGACTTTAGCATCCAGTAAGACTTTACCTGTTGAGTCTACTGAGTTCGTAATTCGAGTGTCGAATCCCTTGGGTCGTTATGTACTTGTGGACAAGGTGTGTAAGAAATGTCCCTTAGTAATCCGAGGTTCTTGTTTTCCAGCCGATTTGATGCTTTTACCGTTTGATGAATTTGACGTTATCCTTGGTATGGATTGGTTGACCGTACATGATGCAGTGGTGAATTGCAAAAGAAAAACTATTGATTTGAGATGTGTAAATAATGAGATAATTCGAGTTGAGTCTACTAACTTGAATGCATTGCCAGCAATAATATCTTTGATGTTGGCTCAGAAATATGTGAGAAAGGGATGTGAAGCATATCTTGCGTACGTACTTGATAGCAAAAAGTCAGAAAAGAGACTTGAATCAGTGCCAGTGGTTTGTGAGTATTCAGATGTTTTCCCTAAGGAGTTACTAGGATTACCACCCGTTCGAGAGGTTGAATTCGGCATCGAACTAGTACCTGGTACCACTCCAATTTCGATAGCTCCGTATCATATGGCACCAACGGAATTGAAAAAATTAAAAACTCAGTTGCAAGAGTTGACGAATAGAGGTTTTGCTCGACCGAGTTTTTCACCTTGGGGTGCACTAGTATTGTTTGTGAAAAAGAAGGACGGAACCATGAGACTTTGCATCGACTATAAATCGGTTGAATAAAGTAACAATAAAGAATAAATATCCGTTACCGCGTATTGATGATTTATTTGATCAACTGAAAGGAGCCTCTGTATTTTCGAAGATAGATTTGAGATCTGGGTATTACCAATTGCGAGTTCGAGACTCAGATATACCCAAAACTGCTTTCAGAACGAGATACGGTCACTACGAGTTCTTAGTGATGCCGTTTGGGCTCACTAATACCCCTGCTGTATTTATGGATTTGATGAATCAGATCTTCAGACCGTATTTGGATCGGTTTGTAGTTGTGTTTATCGATGACATTTTGGTCTATTCGAGAAATGAAACCGAACATGCTGAACACCTGAGATTAGTGTTACAGATTTTACGGGATAAGCAGTTATATGCTAAGTTCAGTAAATGTGAGTTCTGGTTGAGAGAAGTTAGCTTTTTGGGTCATGTGGTATCTGCATCGGGTATTCGGGTTGATCCGAGTAAAATTTCAGCCATACTTAACTGGAAGCCTCCAAGGAATATTACTGAAGTCTGGAGCTTTTTGGGACTTGCCGGGTATTACAGACGCTTTGTAAAGGGTTTCTCGATGATAGCCACCCCAATGACAAAACTACTTCAGAAAGATGTTAAGTTTGAATGGTCAGAAGAATGTCAGAAAAGTTTTGATCAATTGAAAACTTATTTGACTGAAGCTCCGGTATTGGTACAGCCCGAATTTGATAAAGAGTTTGTCATTTACAGTGATGCATCCTTACTTGGGTTGGGTTGTGTGTTGATGCAAGAAGGTCGAGTTGTAGCCTATGCGTCGAGGCAATTGAAGCCACATGAGAGAAACTATCCGACCCATGATCTCGAATTAGCTGCCATCGTATTCGCTTTGAAAATATGGCGACATTACTTGTTTGGTGAGAGGTGCCATGTATTTTCGGATCACAAAAGTCTCAAATATTTGATGACTCAAAGAGATTTGAATCTGTGACAGAGACGTTGGCTTGAGTTGCTAAAAGATTACGAGCTTGTCATTGATTATCACCCGGGAAAGGCTAATGTGGTTGCGGATGCTTTAAGTCGTAAATCACTATTTGCTTTACGAGCAATGAATGTACACCTGTCTGTTTTATCTGATAATGTGTTAATAGCAGAATTGAAGGTTAAACCATTATTGATTCCTCAAATATGTGAATCCTAGAAAGTCGACGATAAATTGATTGCTAAACGAGCTGAATGTGCTTCTAAGGTGGAATCGGAGTTTCAATTAGACGACAATGATTGTTTAAGGTTCAGAAGTCGATTGTGTGTTCCAAGAAATTCAGAACTTATTTCGATGATCTTGAGCGAGGCTCATAGTAGCCGAATGTCTATCCACCCGAGTAGTACGAAAATGTACAATGATTTGAGACGTCAGTTTTGGTGGCATGGTAAGAAACGAGACATTTTTTATTTTGTTTCAAAGTGTTTAATATGTCAACAAGTGAAAGCGGAACACCAAGTGCCTTCGGGATTACTTCAGCCGATCATGATACCTGAATGGAAGTGGGATCGAGTTACGATGGATTTTGTATCTGGGTTGCCATTGTCATCAAGCAAGAAGGATGCGATCTGGGTTATTGTGGATAGACTGACAAAATCGGCTCATTTTATTCCTGTACGTACAGATTACTCCCTTGACAAATTAGCTGAAATGTATGTATCTCAGATTGTAAGGTTACATGGAGTACCTATTTCTATTGTGTCAGATAGAGATCCGAGATTCACATCGCGATTTTGGAAGAAATTACAAGAAGCTTTGGGTACCAAGTTGCATTTTAGCACCGCTTTTCATCCCCAGACTGATGGTCAATCTGAACGGATAATTCAGATACTCAAAGATATGTTGAGATGTTGCATCCTCGAGTTTAGTGGTTCTTGGGAACGGTATTTACCTTTGGTTGAGTTCGCTTACAATAAAAGTTTTCAATCAAGCATTAAGATGGCACCTTACGAGGCTTTGTACGATCGTAAATGCCGTACACCATTGTTTTGGACCGAGCTCAGTGAAAGTAGAATTTTCGGAGTTGATTTGATCAAAGATGCTGAGCAGAAAGTAAAAATAATTCATGAAAGTTTAAAGGCAGCTTCAGATCGTCAGAAGTTGTACGCGGATTTGAAACGAAAAGACATTGAGTATCAGGTGGGAGACAAAGTGTTTCTTAAAGTTTCACCTTGGAAAAAGATACTTAGATTTGGCCGTAAGGGCAAATTGAGTCCGAGGTTCATTGGGCCGTATGAAATATCCGAACGAGTTGGTCCAGTTGCATACAGATTGATTTTACCCCCTGAACTCGAAAAGATTCACAATGTTTTTCATGTTTCGATGCTTCGACGTTATTGATCTGATCCTTCACACACAATTAATCTATCAGAGGTTGAAATTCAATCCGATATGAGTTATGAAGAAGAACCGATTCGTATCCTAGCTCGTGAAGTGAAAAAGTTACGAAACAAAAAGGTTCCTTTAGTAAAAGTGTTATGGCTCAAGCACGGGATGGAAGAAGCTACTTGGGAACCCGAGAACTCTATGAAAGAACGGTATCCTAACTTGTTCACTGGTAAGATTTTCGGGGATGAAAATTTCTTATGTGGGGGAGAGTTGTGACAGCCCTAATGTGACTCTAGTCGGAAAGTGGTTTCGGGATCACAAAACCGAGTCATAAAAATAATTAACCATCATATTCTATGCTTATTTTATGTGAATATGAATGTGTTAAAGTTTCATGCATTAATTTTGTCATCAATATGTGAAATTTTGAAGAAGGGACTTAGGTGAGACTTTTGTGAAATAGGATAGGTAATTATAAAAGGATCTAATTGTGCATGAGGTTAAAAAAATGTACTTGCATGTCAATTAGTCAAAATTTTTGTTAGTGGCCGGCCATGTTATGAATTTATGTATAAAATAATTATTTTTGCTAATAATTAATATTACAAAAATGAAATAATGAATAAAGATTAATAAAATATTGGGTGAGTGGGAGGAGAAACCAAAGTTGGTTCATCCTCACTCCACCATTTCAGTAACTTGAGATTAGAAAGAAGAAAAAAATTTCTTTGTTTGATTTGGCTTGGAGAATATTTACAAAGAGGTAAGTACTTTGAAATTCTTGAAAATTTATGTATAATTTTGGTGATTTGTTCAAATTCTATTCATTCCATGAGTTAAATTTTTGGTTGTTTGGAGGTTTGATATTCGGCCAAGTAGTTTGAAACTCTTGGTAGATATTTTTCTTTCTTTCTTTATGTCTTTAAAAGGGATGGTATATTAGGATATGAAGAGTGATAAATTGTTGTTAACTTGAAGGTTGAGATTAGTGTATGTTTAAAGGAGGTGCGAATGTTTAAAAAAAAAAAAAGATCATAGGTGAGCATTAGATACTAGGGGAAAAGAATCGGCTATCTTGTTATGAACTAGGGCCGAATGTGAATTTGGTTGTGTTTGAATATTATATGCTTAGAATTGATGTAGTATAAATTACCAATGTTCTTGCCAAATGTGTGTTTGATAATAGAGGAGTTTGTTATTGAATGTTTAAATAAATTGGATAATTAAAAAAATGGTAAGTCAATTGAAGAAACCATACTTTGTGTGCTTAAATTTCTTAGTGAACATTCGGCTATGTCCCTAGTGAATGGATGAATTGATAAAAATTGTTTATAGAGAATTGCTTTGCTATGCTTATGTTAATAATATGAGAAATGAATTAATATGGTCTTAGTGTACCGATTAGGAGCTAAGAAGTTGAACTAAAGATAGAAAATTTTGAGTAAATGTTTCATAGACATTTTCTTTTGGCATTTAGTTCCTATGAATTCAAGCTTATTAAGTGGCCACCTATTCGGCTCTTAATGATTTTTTATGTCATGAATAATGAGTTGATGAAAAGGTTTAATATGACTAAACTTGTTTAACATAGCTCAAGAGCATAGAGGGGCAACATCGGATAGAGGAAAAGCTAAAGTCACGGAATAGCCAAACCGAAACTTGTTCAGAAGAATATAAGGTAAGTTTTGAGTAATCGCCTTTAGTATAAGATTTACGATGCCTGGATATGTATATGCTAGATGAAGATTATCTTTTAGTCCTATTTGATCTAAGATGTGTGGTAAATAATTTAATTATATGACATTTAGTTGAATGGTTAATTCGGGTTAAGTTGGATTGATGAAAGGTAGATGTGATTTGTTTGTATGATCTTCAAAATGAAATGAAAATGATGGTGTATATTTTGCCCTTATATACGAATGAGCAATTGAATTACCATTGTGATAGGCTATGTGAAATGTGCTACCATGTGAATATATATAAGCGAGAATTATATCCGGACTTCATGTCATGAGCTATAAGCGAGAATTATATCAGGACTTCATGTCCGCAGGCTATAAGCGAGAATTATATCCGGACTTCATGTATGCAAGCTATATGTGAGAATTATATCCGGACTTTAGGTCCGCAGGCTACGTGCTGGACATATATCTGAATTTAAAGTCTTGAAGGTTTTATGCTAGTGACTGGATTCGGGTTCTAACCTACTTGAGCTTAATGTCGATAATTCGAGTAAGGTTATGAATTGAATGTACTATACAAGATATGAAAAACAGTACGCATTTTGTATACTTAAGCGAACCCACTTTTAGATTGAGGTTTCATATATAAGGAATGGAATGTGTATATATGTGTATAGATATAAGTATGGATGTATATCGCATCTATGAATATGAAAATAACTATTTTGGACGATGTATTTATTTATATGAAGGTATACGATTAAATTATTTCTATAATTCATGTTTATGATCGAGGTTCAGTTGTGATCTCTTTGTATGTTAATGTATATAAATATGTATATACGTAATTTTTAGGCAAAAAGGTATTTAGTGATTCGAGTTTAATATTTTGAATGTTGACTTATATGTCAAATTTTATCTATTTAAAATTTCTTAAGACTTACTAAGCATCATTTTGCTTACTCCGTTCCCTTATTTCCTTGTGTTATAGATTGATCGTTAGCTGTCGATCTCGGGGATTCCAAGTCGAAGTCATCCACACTACCCAAGCCTTTTTGGTACTTTTGTAGCTGAACTTTGTTAATGGCATGTATAGGACTGACTTTTGTTGTTAACTAAGTATCTTTTTAGTATTGTATATTCGTATAGCCATGCGAAAATGGCTTGTTAAGTTATTATACATATTTCATATAGTTAATGTGTATGTGTGGTTGATATTCAATTAATGTTTTAAGTGTTTTTGTTATGAGTTGAACTTAGGAATTATTTTATAGCGTTAAATGAGATTTCGTGCTTGTTTTGTAATACTTCTTAATCCCTCCGGTAACGGGTACGGGTTAGGGGTGTTACATCATTCCCCCCGTCTTCAAAGTGACTTGTCCTCAAGTCGAGCCGACGGTTAATTTTGAAAAAGGGAGGTCTACTTGATCATTCTTGGATGGATGTGTTTAGTTGACGCATCGTGCCTTGCTGCAAAAACATTTCATAACTTGCAACCAATTGAGAATCATTACAAAGCAGAAACTTATTCAAACGGTCATGGAAGCAAGTTTTCTCACACTTAAGACCATCACAACAGAACAATATCAATATCCCATGTTCACTATCAAATAAACATATCACGTTATAACTTAAAAACTTAATGAACAAGGATTTTGAGAATATAATGTCCGTACTTCGCTTGAGCATTTCAAATTGTACTTGCGAAGTATTGGAACTTCGACAGGAATTCATTTGACAATTCAAAACCTACATACATCCATCATAAGAAAACAATGGAAAAGAAAAATTTATCTCATGGTTTTGTACTTTTAAACTACGCAATTTGGACAGCAAGTATTCATCAAACTTATCAACTTCATGCTTATCGAAAATCTTGTGTCCATCAACCAAAATCTTCATCGTTAATGTTTTCTTCATCAATCAAGTTGGACAAAAATGTAATAGAAATTCCAGAAACCTTACCTTGTTCACAAAAACAAGAATTAACTTTACCTTTTCCGATCATTACAAACCTTCTCTCTTCGGGAATGTATCGTAACCGCATCATAGGGCTTGAGTCAACCTGAAAAGAATTAGAATGAAGGAAACTTTGGTTAATCAAAACTCTTCTCTTTTCTTCACTCATGTTTCTTTGAATTTCTTTTTCTCTCATTTTTTTATCACAACTCGTTTTCTTTTCTCTTTCAATTTCTTTTCTTTCTTTTTCATTTTCTTTTTCCACTCGCATTCGTTCCAAAGATTGCTTTAACCATTATTGATCTTCCACAACTTGTTTCGGTGTCAAAGGTGCCAAAGTAAAATTTCGGCCTTGATACTTGAAAGTATATTGATTTGCAAATCCATCATGCTTCACTCTTCGGTCGAATTGCCAGGGCCTCCCAAGCAGTATATGGCCCGCATGCATGGGCACCACATCACAAAGAACTTCATCTTCATACTTTCCAATTGAAAATGGGACAAGAACTTGCTTGGTCACCTTTAACTCAACTCCATCATTAAGCCATTGTAGCTTGTATGGACTCGGATGAACACGTATTGGCAAATCAAGTCTTTCAACTAGGAGGGTACTCGCAACATTTGTACAACTTCCTCCATCAATCACCATGCTACAAACCTTTCCACGGACAAAACAACAGGTATGAAAAAGGTTCTCTCGTTGTGGATCGAGTTCGGTACCTTGCGAACCTAAGTTCATCTTAACAACAAGCATCTCACCTTCGACCGCGTACTCCATTTCTTCTTCGGTATCAGAAAGGGTTTCGTTATTGTTTTCAACTTTTTCATCCTCCTCCTCCTCCGATTCAATATCGCCATTTGGTTGAATCACCATGATGCTCCGATTCGGACATTGACTCGCAATATGCCCTCTTCCAAGGTACTTGAAACATTTTATGTCTCTTGTTCGGTTTTGGGTACCTTTAACAGCCTTGCCTTTGCTATTTTCACCCGTAGGTTTGGTAGCTTTGATAGGTGCCATAGGATCTTTCGTTTGGCTCGCCGTAGCACTCTTGCTAGTGCCTTGGTTCCATCGAGACATATTGGTGGTTGAATAGCCTCGGGCAGCACCTTTCTTCTTGAGTTGCTTCTCGATTTTGATGGCCATGTTGACCATATCAACTATCTCAACATAATGTTGTAGCTCCACAACATTGGCGATCTCATGGTTAAGTCCAGACAGAAATCTAGCCATAGTTGCTTCTCAATCTTCGTCCACATTCACACGGATCATAGCAACTTCCATTTCTTTGTAATAGTCCTCGACACTCCTCGTGCCTTGAGAAAGATTTTGGAGCTTTTGGTAAAGCTCTCGGTGGTAGTGCGTTGGAATGAACCTCCGATGCATGACAGCCTTCATTTCGGCCCAAGTGTTAATGGGTCGCTCGCCATTTCACCTTCGGGTTGTCGTGAGTTGGTCCCACCAAATCATGGCATAGTCGGTGAATTCTATGGCAGCCAACTTAACTTTCTTTACTTCCAAGTAGTTATGGCACTCGAAAATAAGTTCGATCTTTTTCTCCCACTCCAAATATGCTTCGAGATCCGAACGACCTTGGAACGGGGGAATTGATAGCCTAATACTTTTCAAGTCATCATCAAACCTTTCTCGCTCTTATTGGCCACGATGACGTTGGCCTCTCTGCCGGGCACCAACATTCGAACCAGCCTCGCTTTTGGCTTCACTTGGATCAGAAACTTCGTCATCTCGAACATGCCTTCAGTCACGGTCTCGAGGTGGACTTATTGGAGTCCTTGCTCGTCGGCCTCTTCCCTCCACTTGATTGAGTCGGTTTCAACTTTCGATCAAATAACCGTTCAACTTCTCGAAGTAAGGCTTGCATGTTCAAATCTGGCATATTATGAACGGTTTGCCTTTCCTCCATATTTCGTTCCATGTTGATTTTTTTCAATAGATTTTCAAATCCTCACCACAAATCTCACTATTCACTCGCAAAGAAAAATTGATGAACACTCCACTCGTGTTTGCACTCATTTTTTTAGGCTTTTTCAAACTCTCGAATGATCTCACACACTCTAGCCTTTTACCACTCAAGCTTACTCTCGTAACCTCGTATTTTGTTTCTTTGACTCGTCTTTGGTGCTTTGGGGTCGGCTTCAAAATTGGTTACAAGGGATAAGATGTTACGGTGTACGGGTAGGCTAAAAGAAAGATTTTGGTATAGTGTGGCGTTTTGGAAATGGGGAGAGTTAAAAATTTGATGAAAAGAATATAAGACGATCGGAAGAAATATAAAACAATAGAATCGAACTTTGATCACTTCTCTTCTTTTTTTTTTTATAATTTCGTATCTCTTTTTTTTAATAACTTCCAATATAGCACTTTACAATGATAAAATAAATGAAAATACAAATTTTTTTTTGTTCGAATATTTTTTCACCACGAACCTATTTTGATCTTGATACGGACGTCGGCGCCTCTCGATTTACAAGATCTGATACCAAATGATGTGATCCAGCTCGGGTAGATGAGTCGAATTCACGTAGTTGCCCGATCGTAGTTCGAGAGAGTCGTTCGTACCTCGAATTTTTCTAATATAAATAAAATAATAGAATAGATTAAGCGGAAGGTTCTAGATGGATAAGTTTAGTAATAGGTTCGGTTATGTGTAACAAAGATGAGTGATGGATAATGGTTCAGTTTGGTTAACAAGAAGGAAAGTTGAAAGATGGGGGATGGAAAAACGAACTCAACGTCAGGAATGATTCAACACTAAGTAGTGTCACCCCGATTCCTATATTGTTAAGGTGAAAAGATGGATAGAAGGATAGGTGAACGCCACACCAAGATTGGTGATAAGTTCAAACAAGATCGGTAGACGCCACTAGCACAACCCAGATAAGTCGTTTGAAACTTGTACGAGATATGAGAGGAAGTAACCTCACAAGAACAATGTTCATTAACAAATTTGGCAAAAGTCCTTTATAAATGAAATCAACAAACTATTTATACTAGTTTCTTATGCTAGCCGAATAGACTATTCATGAACTTAACGATTAAGCAATGAACCTAATTTAAGACATGAACATTCTAGAAAAATGACCAATGGTGTCCTTATCCATGTTCGGCCGAATGGGAGGTGAGTGGGCAGCTTCATGAATATGCATTGATGTACTTGGATGAATGATCTTCATACATGCATGGCTAGATTCGGCTAACACCTTAAATGGAGCCTTGAATTCATGTTGTTTCACCATGAGTGGCTTAATTAATTAAGGCTTCATGAAGAGTCAAACTTGGTGTGAACAAGGAGCTTGAGTAGACACTTGGGTGTGAACATCCAACCGAAGGGTCATCATAGTGTGAACACAATGTGTAAACACATGATCAATGCATGAACCGTCCAATGCATGTTCCATCATTAATTTGATCCATGAATCTTCAAATACAAGAATGTCCATCATGAACATGCATGTGCCTCTTGATTGCCGTCCATTGAACCTTCCTATGCATGCACCTTACATTAAAGTCCATACATGAATCTTCCAAATTCGGCTAACCTACAAAATTAAATAACAAAATTAAATAACACACAACTATTCATATAATTATAAATTAAAATAACTAAATAACTTAATAACAATAACTAAATTTGAACACAATAATTATAAGTCAACTTATAATAAATTCGGCTAGCTCAAATAGTCAAAAACACTTAGTGAGCTAAATTGAGCTAGGGAATTCGGAATGAGCTGTAACAAACTTAGTTATAAGCTAGATTAAAACTTAATTTATTGAAATGAAAAAGGAATGAGCTGAATCAAGCTAAGTTCAAGCTCAAACGAGCTAAAATGAGCTCAAGTGAGCTGATGTGACCTGAATGGCGCATGGGGGAGCTGGAGAGGATCTGAGATTGGATTGCAAAATGGTGCATGGAGTCATCAAGGAGTTGTTCTTAGCTCCTCCAACGTTAGGGAGCTGGTTATCATCCCAAATGCGCATCACAAAGGCCGATATAGCATCTTGAAGTTGCTTGGTTCGAGCTCGGGTCATGGGACCTTTTGGCAGCTCAATGGATTCTTGGTGTGCATTCGAGGATGCCCCGGGTGTGCTCACATCACAATGGGTCGATACCAAATCGGTATTGGTTCTTGTTTGCACTTTTTGTTCAACCCCCATTTCTTCATTTACCAAATTGTATCTAAATCGGCCATTCCGTTCTTACACTTTCATAATACCATTTCATTCTTATCATTCATACCATTACGTCCATTTCTTCAACTTCCCTTATCTAAATCTGAATTTTCCAATTCTTCTTACCTATTCCAATCCGAACCAAAACCAATACCCTCTTTCTACTTCGGCCATCCCTTCAACTCAACTAAATCTAACGTAACTTCTCGTAGACGATCGGGCAATCTACATATGACTCGACTCTCCTTGAGGCAGATCGTATCATCTGGTATTACAGCTACCTAAAATGAGAAGCTTAGATGTTCGAAGTAGAGCATTCCCGAGGTAGGATCCGAGAAAAATTGTATACCGAAGTTTTCCCATTTTGATTAGTTTGTTGCTGTTACTACAAAAACAAAAATCTACGCAGCCAAAAAAAAATCACGTACAGAAGTGTTTCTATTGTATTTAGTTTGTCGATATAATACAAAACAAAATTTACAAGTTAAAAAAAAATTTAAAAAAAAATTCAAAAAAAAATTTGAAAAAAAATTCGAAAAAAAAAGGGAAGTGTTTATGCTATTCAATTATCATTTGATCGTCAAGTTTTGATCCGATATAGTTCCTGATCCTTCTTCTATTCTACTCTCCCTAAGTTCGCCACACTTTTAACCCAATTCCCTATTCTTTCAGCCTACCCTAAACCGAATACATCAATCTCTTGTAACCCCCTTTTGAGCCAACCACCTAGACCAAGGACTAAGCCTTAACGAATCTGTTTACAAAATTACGAGAAAAGTTAAGAGTGGTAAAAGGCAAAAGAGCGTGAGCACATTTGAGGGGAGGTAAAAGCCTAATCTCGAGTGTAAACACGAGTGTGAGTGCCATCATTCTTTCTTTCTAAGTGAACTCGTGAGGATTTTGTGGTGAGTAATCAAGATGTCTTGTGAAGAATTTACCGAGTCGGAGTTCCAATACTTGGTTCAAGAAATGCGAAGAATGGTAAATTTTGAGTTTGGCCAACTGCAAGTGAGGCTAGATCGATTGGAAAAACGAGGCCAAAGTGATCGAGTTTCTTCAAGTCAAAAAACAGAACCAAAAACACCACGGAGATATACCGCCGAATATTACTTGAACAAAAGTTCCTATCATGATTCTTTCTCGCCATTGACTTCGAGGCAAAGAGATTCATACTATGATTCCTATTCGAGAAGAGACTTTGAACGAGAGTATTTTTCATCAAGGAGTTTGAGACGACAAGAAGGCGACTATGATTTTGACTCCTTCCAAGAAAATGTGCGAAGAGATAGATATACTTCTTCAAGAACTCCAAAGAAAACGCCTATGGAGAGATCTTCACGAAAAATTGTTCGTGAGTCATATGTGAATAATTTTTATTCTTTTGAACAAAATAATTATTGTCATGATTCTTTTGTAACCTCTTGTAAAAAGAAAACGAGAAAAGAAAAAGATGAAAAGCAAAAAAAGATCAAAAGACAAGAGAGGCAAGAAAACATTATGAGAGAAAACGAGAGGATTTTGAATGAAATCGAGAGAAGAAATAATGAAAAGAGAGAAAAACAAAGAAAAGAAAGTGTACAAGAAAACAAATCGAAAAAGAAATTAAAAAAGAAAAAGAGTTTGAACAAAAGAAAAGAGTGGAAGAAGCAAGTGAACTTGAGGAAAAAGATTCGAGTGAAAATGATGTTAGTGAGCAAGCGAGGATTCTTTCTACTAACACTTCTGCTCGATCTATTTGTGATCTTTCTTATCAAGTTCCTAAAAATCCGTGTGACCAAATCCAACTCTGATACCTTCAAAATGAGAGGCGTTTTCAGTTGTTTGAGAAAGGTAAGTCCGTGGACGACCGCCACTCATTGGAAATCGAAGGTAAGGAAGGTAAGGAATATTTGTTTATCGAATCAAGGCCACCTGATTTAAAAATTACTCATAAAGGTTTTGATGGCATAACTTCTGAAAAACTTCCATCTTTTGATTTGGCTAATTATTGTTCACATATTATTGTTAACGATGTTGAGTCAAAAGATGCCATGAAGATTCCGTCTTATGACATGTTTTATAACGGCAAATCTGTTGATTCTGTTGGATTGGTTCATCCTGTGCAAATTGTGAATGTATGTGATAAAAGGTTTTCACATTTTGATAAGTATGGCTATGTAAATTCTTTGAATTCATCTTTCTGTTTAAATGTGTCTATTCAAATGATTTGTGATGGATTTGAATTTCTGAAAGGTCACATGTACATAGCTTCTTTGTTCAACATATGTGTTCAAAGGTTTTCGCATAGAAAGAATAATCCGTTTGATTTTGTCATTCAAGAAAAATCTTTAAATTTTTGTGCGAAGTTTCCATGTTTTGATCTGCCTATTCGATTGAGTTTTGTGAAGTACGAATGTTTGCATGTTCGTTTGCCTAAACCTTCTTTGATCTACTTTTGTGATTTATTTGAGAAAATGAAATTCTTGTTGTATTTTGGGGTAAGTGATCAAAATCGAGTGTTTAAGCCTGGAGCTAGCCATTTCGAGTTGTTTCCAAGAAAAGGTAAGCATTGTGATCTTGTTGTAAGTAACTTTGTTTTACCTACTCATCTTCTTCGAGTATTATCTTTATTTTTGGAAATAAAGCATGTGGCTGGATTACAAAATCAAAACCAAGTTTTTGATTCTGAAAATTTTATTTTTAAACCCAAAATTGATTCATGCGATCAACTTGTGAATAGCATCTCAATATGTCCTTTTAAGTACATTAACCATGGTGACCTTAACATTTCCCATTCATGTGGAACTTATATTTTGAAAAGCAAGAATTATCTTTTTGACTCTTCACCTTTACAGGTTTGTTCGAGTTCAAATTATCGATTGCATTACCTTGCTAACGAGCGAAGGTTTGTTTTGCGGAAATGAGGTAAAATCGAACTAACATCATGTAACTTCCAAGTTAATCAAGGTAAGTCAACAATAACTTTGTTTTGTTTGAAAGATGAAGAAATCGGTGTTGTTGATGATGACTTTGTGGAATGTGGTCATATTGTTCATCGTACTATTGCAAGTCCATTTAATCGAATAAGGCAAGGTGAGCTTGTTCAAATCAAAAAGCCAAGCGAATATGTCCTTTGTTTTGAACCATTTGGAATGTTGTGGTTGAAACGAGGAATTCATTCTTGTTTGTTAAGATGCGCAATTGATCATTCCTTGTTTCCATTTTGTTCAATTGATCATGTTGATGACATATTGAAATTGTGCGACAATGTGAAGTATCCATGTTATGAACAAATAAAATTCTTGCCATATGACCTTTGGGATAAGTTTTACATGTACCATCCAAATTTAAATACTTTTCGCTTGTCATTTCCAAAATTAGTAAGTCAATTCGGTAAGATAAAATTCGTCTTTTGCTCAACATTCGGGTTATCTATTGGTTTTTATTGTCTTAACCCTTTGCTACTTATTTATGAAGGTGATGTGTTAACTTGTCCATTGGTGAATCAATTTCAGGTTTGTTTCATATCCTTTGTCCCATTCGACCGAGGAAAACAAAGCAAGAAAAAATATTGTCTTTTAGACAAACGGTTCGACTTGAGGACAAGTCGCCTAAAAGAGGGGGGAATGATGCGAGCACGCCTAGCGAACCTCTTCGAACAAGCCTCCCTAGTCGGGCTGTGACGTGTTGGCAAGCTAATCCCAGCTCGTTTCCAGCTCCACGAGCTCCATCCAGCTCAAATCCAGCTCATTCAAGCGCAATCTAGTTGCATGAGATAAACCGAGCTTACTCCTAGCTCATTTTCAACTCACGAGCTAAACCTTAGCTTAACTTCAGCTTAGGAGTTTAACCTCAGCTCAACTTTAGCTCAAGGGCTTAAGCTTAGCTCGTGGAGTTCACTATGACTGCATTTGACTACTATTGACTTTTTATTTAATAAGTTCAATAATTAGTTAATTAATATCCTACATATTAAGTTTAGTTCACATTAGTTATAATTATGTCTTAAAAGTGTATTGATGATAATTAAATTTGTCATAACCGAATTTAATGTTGATGTTTGTGTTCACATTAGTTTGAATTAATTCTGTTCACATTTCTTGTAGAAACTCAATGGACAAATGGAGCATGAAGCAACATGTCTTTCTTGGAGGTGCATGGACGGTTAAGAGCTTTGAATCTCTTAAGTGCATGTTCGGCTAAGTGCATGCATGTCCACATTCAATGTCTTCAAGGTTCATGAATGTTTCCATTCATGTATGGTGTGCTATCTCTTCATTTTTAAAGATGACCATTCGGCCAAAGGACACTCATCACATGCATGAAGATAGCTTGGCCGATTAGCTTCCCCATGACTCTCCTTAATTCGTTCACACCTATGTTCACATGGCAAGACTATTCGGTTCACCTTGTTCACACTAGAAGACTCTTCAACATTCGGTTTTCACACACATGATGGCCCTTGAAGTCTCCTCAATTAATTCCCAACTCTTCACCAAGTAACATGAATTGATTGCCTCAATTACTCAAGTTGGCCGAACCTAGCTAATGTCCAAGGGAGTCTCTCATTCATGATTCATTTCCTTAAGCATGAAGAACCTTCAAGACATCTCCACCATAGTCGAATCTGATCATGAACATCAAGGGACGTCTTTCTAGAATTTTCAAGATGCATTCATGAGCCTTTTACTTAATTATTAAGTATGTAAAGTGTCCATTTGGCTAGCTAGTCTTTAGGCTATAAATACTTGTTATTTGTCTTTGTAAGGGGACTTTTGAAACTTTTGTTAATGTTATGCTGCCGAAATTGTGAGGTAAACTTTTCTTATATTTCGTTCAAAGATTCGTTTGGCGTTTCTAGCGTTCTAGTTGTGTCAATCGTGTTCTTTGTTGATTCCGAACTTATCACTACTCGTAGTGTGGCGTTTAAACATACCGAGGTTCCTATCTTGTTAGATAGTGGGTCGAGGTTTCTCTTAACCAAACTCAAACCGAACTAAAGAGAGCCTATAAACAACGGGTCGATACCAAATCGGTATTGGTTCTTGTTTGCACTTTTTGTTCAACCCCCATTTCTTCATGTACCAAATTGTACCTAAACTGGCCATTCCGTTCTTACTATTTCATAATACCATTTTGTTCTTATCCTTCATACCATTATGTCCATTTATTCAACTTCCCTTATCTAAATCTGAACTTTCCAATTCTTCTTACCTATTCCAATCCGAACCAAAACCAATACCCCTCTTTCTACTTCGGCCATCCCTTCAACTCAACTAAATCTAACGTAACTTCTCGTAGACGATCGAATAATCTACATACGAATCGACTCTCCCCGAGGCGGATCGTATTATCTGGTATCAGAGCTACCTAAAACGAGAAGCTTAGACGTTCAGAGCGGAGCATTCCCGAGGTAGGATCCAGAAAAAAATTGTATACCGAAGTTTTCCTATTTTGATTAGTTTGTTGCTGTTACTACAAAAACAAAAATCTACACAGCCGAAGAAAAAAATCACATACAGAAGTGTTTCTATTGTTTTTAGTTTGTCGATATAATACAAAAAGAAAATTTTACAAGTTAAAAAAAATTTGAAAAAAAAATTTCAAAAAAAAATTTCAAAAAAAAAAGGGAAGTGTTTATGCAATTCAATTGTCATTTGATCGTCAAGTTTTGATCCGATATAGTTCCCGATCCTTCTTCTATTCTACTCTCCCTAAATTTGCCACACTTTTAACCCAATTCCCTATTCTTTTAGCCTACCCCAAATCGAATACATCAATCTCTTGTAACCCCCTTTTGAGCTGACCACCTAGACCAAGGACTAAGCCTTAACGAATCTGTTTACGAAATTACGAGAAAAGTTAAGAGTGGTAAAAGGCAAGAGAGTGTGAGCACATTTGAGGGGAGGTAAAAGCCTAATCTCGAGTGTAAACACGAGTGTGTGTGCCATCATTCTTTCTTTCCAAGTGAACTCGTGAGGATTTTGTGGTGAGTAATCAAGATGTCTTGTGAAGAATTTACCGAGTCAGAGTTCCAATACTTGGTTCAAGAAATACGAAGAATGGCGAATTCTGAGTTTGGCCAACTGCAAGTGAGGCTAGACCGATTGGAAAAATGTGGCCAAAGTGATCGAGTTTCTTCAAGTCGAAAAATGGAACCAAAATCACCACGGAGATATACCGCCGAATATTACTTGAACAAAAGTTGCTATCGTGATTCTTTCTCGCCATTGACTTCGAGGCAAAGAGATTCATACTATGATTCCTATTCGAGAAGAGACTTCAAACGAGAGTATTTTTCATCAAAGAGTTTGAGACGACAACAAGGCGACTATGATTTTGACTCCTTCCAAGAAAATGTGCGAAGAGATAGATATACTTCTTCAAGAACTCCAAAGAAAACGCCTATGGAGAGATCTTCACGAAAAATTGTTCGTGAGTCATATGTGAATAATTTTTCTTCTTTTGAACAAAATAATTATTGTCATGATTTTTTTGTAACCTCTTGTAAAAAGAAAACGAGAAAATAAAAAGATGAAAAGCAAAAAGAGATCAAAAGACAAGAGAGGCAAGAAAAGATTATGAGAGAAAACGAGAGGATTTTGAATGAAATCGAGAGAAGAAATAAAGAAAAGAGAAAAAACAAAGAAAAGAAAGTGTACCAGAAAACAAAATAAAAAAAGAAATTGAAAAAGAAAAAGAGTTTGAACAAAAAAAATGAGTGGAAGAAGCAAGTGAACTTGAGGAAAAAGATTCGAGTGAAAACGATTTTAGTGAGCAAGCGAGGATTCTTTCTACTAACACTTCTGCTCGATCTATTTGTGATCTTTCTTATCAGGTTCCTAAAAATCCGTGTGACCAAATCCAACTCCGATACCTTCAAAATGAGAGGCATTTTCAGTTGTTTGAGAAAGGTAAGTCCGTGGACGACCGCCACCCATTGGAAATCGAAGGTAAGGAAGGTAAGGAATCTTTGTTTATCAAATCAAGGCCGCCTGATTTAAAAATTACTCATAAAGGTTTTGATGGCATAACTTCTGAAAAACTTCCATCTTTTGATTTGGCTAATTATTGTTCACATATTATTGTTAACGATGTTGAGTCAAAAGATGCCATGAAGATTCTGTCTTATGACATGTTTTATAACGGAAAATCTGTTGATTCTGTTGGATTGGTTCATCCTGTGTAAATTGTGAATGTATGTGATAAAAGGTTTTCACATTTTGATAAGTATGGCTATGTAAATTCTTTGAATTCATCTTTCTGTTTAAATGTGCCTATTCAAATGATTTGTGATGGATTTGAATTTCTGAAAGGTCACATGTACACAACTTCTTTGTTCAACATATGTGTTCAAAGGTTTTCGCATAGAAAGAATAATCCGTTTGATTTTGTCATTCAAGAAAAATCTTTAAATTTTTGTGCGAAGTTTCTATGTTTTGATCTGCCTATTCGATTGAGTTTTGTGAAGTACGAATGTCTGCATGTTCGTCTGCCTAAACCTTCTTTGATCTACTTTTGTGATTTATTTGAGAAAATGAAATTCTTGTTGTATTTTGGGGTAAGTGATCAAAATCGAGTGTTTAAGCCTGGAGCTAGCCATTTCGAGTTGTTTCCAAGAAAAGGTAAGCATTGTGATCTTGTTGTAAGTAACTTTGTTTTACCTACTCATCTTCTTCGAGTATTATCTTTATTTTCGGAAATAAAGCATGTGGCTGGATTACAAAATCAAAACCAAGTTTTTGATTCTAAAAATTTTATTTTTAAACCCGAAATTGATTCATGCGATCAACTTGTGAATAGCATCTCAATATGTCCTTTTAAGTACATTAACCATGGTGACCTTAACATTTTCCATTCATGTGGAACTTATATTTTGAAAAGCAAGAATTGTCTTTTTGACTCTTCACCTTTACAAGTTTGTTCGAGTTCAAATTATCGATTGCATTACCTTGCTAACGAGCGAAGGTTTGTTTTGCGCAAACGAGGTAAAATCAAACTAACATCATGTAACTTACAAGTTAATCAAGGTAAGTCAACAATAACTTTGTTTCATTTGAAAGATGAAGAAATCAGTGTTGCTGATGATGACTTTGTGGAATGTGGTGATATTGTTCATCCTACTACTGCAAGTCCATTTAATCGAATAAGGCAAGGTGAGCTTGTTCAAATCAAAAACCCAAGCGAATATGTCCGTTGTTTTGAACCATTTGGAATGTTGCGGTTGAAACGAGGAATTCATTCTTGTTTGTTAAGATGCGCGATTGATCATTCCTTGTTTCCATTTTGTTCAATTGATCATATTGATGACATATCGAAATTGTGTGACAATGTGAAGTATCCATGTTATGAACAAATAAAATTCTTGCCATATGACCTTTGGGCTACGTTTTACATGTACCATCTGAATTTAAATACTTTTCGCTTGTCATTGCCAAAATTAGTAAGTCAATTCGGTAAGATAAAATTCGTCTTTTGCTCAACATTCGGGTTATCTATTGGTTTTTATTGTCTTAACCCTCTACTACTTATTTATGAAGGTGATGTGTTAACTTGTCCATTGGTGAATCAATTTCAGGTTTGTTTGATATCCTTTGTCCCATTCGACCGAGGAAAACAAAGTAAGAAAAAATATTGTCTTTTAGACAAACGGTTCGACTTGAGGACAAGTTGCCTAAAAGAGGGGGGAATGATGCAAGCACGCCCAGCGAACCTCTTCGAACAAGCCTCCCTAGTCGAGCTGTGACGTGTTGGCAAGCTAATCCCAGCTCGTTTCCAGCTCCACGAGCTCCATCCAGCTCAAATCCAGCTCATTCAAGCGCAATCTAGTTGCATGAGATAAACCGAGCTTACTCCTAGCTCATTTTCAACTCACGAGCTAAACCTTAGCTTAACTTCAGCTTAGGAGTTTAACCTCAGCTCAACTTTAGCTCAAGGGCTTAAGCTTAGCTCGTGGAGTTCACTATGACTGCATTTGACTACTATTGACTTTTTATTTAATAAGTTTAATAATTAGTTAATTAATATCCTACATAATAAATTTAGTTCACATTATTTATAATTAAGTATGTCTTAAAAGTGTATTGATGATAATTAAATTTTTCATAACCGAATTTAATGTTGATGTTTGTGTTCACATTAGTTTGAATTAATTCTGTTCACATTTCTTGTAGAAACTCAATGGAAAAATGGAGAATGAAGCAACATGTCTTTCTTGGAGGTGCATGGACGGTTAAGAGCTTTGAATCTCTTAGGTGCATGTTCAGCTAAGTGCATGCATGTCCACATTCAATGTCTTCAAGGTTCATGAATTTTTCCATTCATGTATGGTGTGCTATCTCTTCATTTTTAAAGATGACCATTCGGCCAAAGGACACTCATCACATGCATGAAGATAGCTTGGCCGATTAGCTTCCCCATGACTCTCCTTAATTCGTTCACACCTATGTTCACATGGCAAGACTATTCGGTTCACCTTATTCACACTAGAAGACTCTTCAACATTCGATTTTCACACACATGATGGCCCTTGAAGTCTCCTCAATTAATTCCAACTCTTCACCAAGTAACATGAATTGATTGCCTCAATTACTCAAGTTGGCCGAACCTAGCTAATGTCCAAGGGAGTCTCTCATTCATGATTCATTTCCTTAAGCATGAAGAACCTTCAAGACATCTCCACCATAGCCGAATCTGGTCATGAACATCAAGGGACGTCTTTCTAGAATTTTCAAGATGCATTCATGAGACTTTTACTTAATTATTAAGTATGTAAAGTGTCCATTCGGCTAGCTAGTCTTTAGGCTATAAATAGTTGTTATTTTTCTTTGTAAGGGGACTTTTGAAACTTTTGTTAATGTTATGCTGCCGAAATTGTGGGGCAAACTTTTCTTATATTTCGTTCAAAGATTCGTTTGGCGTTTCTAGCGTTCTAGTTGTGTCAATCGTGTTCTTTGTCGATTCTGAACTTATCACTACTTGTAGTGTGGCGTTCAAACATACCGAGGTTCCTATCTTGTTAGATAGTGGGTCGAGGTTTCCCTTAACCAAACGCGAACTGAACAAAAGAGAACCTATAAACAACGGGTCGATACCAAATCGGTATTGGTTCTTGTTTGCACTTTTTGTTCAACCCCCATTTCTTCATTTACCAAATTGTACCTAAACCGGCCATTCCGTTCTTACTATTTCATAATACCATTTCGTTCTTATCCTTCATACCATTACGTCCATTTATTCAACTTCCCTTATCTAAATCCGAACTTTCCAATTCTTCTTACCTATTTCAATTCGAACCAAAACCAATACCCCTCTTTCTACTTCGGCCATCCCTTCAACTCAACTAAATCTAACGTAACTTCTCGTAGACGATCGGACAATCTACATACGAATCGACTCTCCTCGAAGCAGATCGTATTATCTGGTATCAGAGCTACCTAAAACAAGAAGCTTAGAAGTTCAAAGCAGAGCATTCTCGAGGTAGGATCTGGAAAAAAATTGTATACCGAAGTTTTCCCATTTTGATTAGTTTGTTGCTGTTTCTACAAAAACAAATATCTACGTAGCCGAAGAAAAAAATCGTGTACAGAAGTGTTTCTATTGTATTTAGTTTGTCGATATAATACAAAAAAAAATTTACAAGTTAAAAAAATTTTGAAAAAAAATTCGAAAAAAAATTCAAAAAAAAAGGGAAGTGTTTATGCAATTCAATTGTCATTTGATCGTCAAGTTTTGATTCGATATAGTTCCTGATCCTTCTTCTATTCTACTCTCCCTAAATTCGCCACACTTTTAACCCAATTCCCTATTCTTTCAGCCTACCCTAAACTGAATACATCAATCTCTTGTAACCCCCTTTTGAGCCGACCACCTAGACCAAGGACTAAGACTTAACGAATCTGTTTACGAAATTACAAGAAAAGTTAAGAGTGGTAAAAGGCAAGAGAGCGTGAGCACATTTGAGGGGAGGTAAAAGCCTAATCTCGAGTGTAAACACGAGTGTGAGTGCCATCATTCTTTATTTCCGAGTGAACTCGTGAGGATTTTGTGGTGAGTAATCAAGATGTCTTGTGAAGAATTTACCGAGTCGGAGTTCCAATACTTGGTTCAAGAAATGCGAAGAATGGCGAATTCTGAGTTTGGCCAACTGCAAGTGAGGCTAGATCGATTGGAAAAATGAGGCCAAAGTGATCGAGTTTCTTCAAGTCAAAAAACGAAACCAAAAACACCACGGAGATATACCGCCAAATATTACTTGAACAAAAGTTGCTATCGTGATTCTTTCTCGCCATTGACTTCGAGGCAAAGAGATTCATATTATGATTCCTATTCGAGAAGAGACTTCGAACGAGAGTATTTTTCAGCAAGGAGTTTGAGACGGCAAGAAGGCGACTATGATTTTGACTCCTTCCAAGAAAATGTGCGAAGAGATAGATATACTTCTTCAAGAACTCCAAAGAAAACGCCTATGGAGAGATCTTCACGAAAAATTGTTCGTAAGTCATATGTGAATAATTTTTCTTCTTTTGAACAAAATAATTATTGTCATGATTCTTTTGTAACCTCTTGTAAAAAGAAAACGAGAAAAGAAAAAGATGAAAAGCAAAAAGAGATCAAAACACAAGAGAGGCAAGAAAAGATTATGAGAGAAAATGAGAGGATTTTGAATGAAATCGAGAGAAGAAATAAAGAAAAGAGAGAAAAACAGAGAAAAGAAAGTGTACAAGAAAACAAAATCGAAAAAGAAATTGAAAAAGAAAAAGAGTTTGAACAAAAGAAAAGAGTGGAAGAAGCAAGTGAACTTGAGGAAAAAGATTCGAACCGTCGGCTCGACTTGAGGACAAGTCGCTTTGAAGATGGGGGGAATGATGTGAGCACATCCGGGGCATCCTCGAATGCATACCAAGAATCAATCGAGCTTCCAAAAGGTCCCATGACTCGAGCTCGAACCAAGCAACTTCAAGATGCTATATCAGCCTTTGTGTTGCGCATTTGGGATGATAACAAGCTCCATGACGTTGGAGGAGCTAAGGATAACTCCTTGAAGACTCCATGCACTATTTTGCAACCCGATCTCAGCTACTCTCCAGCTCCCCCATGCGCCATTCAGCTCACATCAGCTCACTTGAGCTCGTTTTAGCTCGTTTGAGCTCGAATTTAGCTCGTTTCAGCTTATTCCTTTTTCATTTCAATAAATTAAGTTTTAAATTTGCTTTTAATTAAGTTTTCTACAGCTCATGCCGAATTCCCTAGCTCAACTTAGCTCACTAAGTGTTTTTGACTATTTGAGCTAGCCGAATTTAATATGATAGTTGACTATAATTATTATGTTCAAATTTAGTTAGTGTCATTAGGTTATTTAGTTATTATTTTAAATCATTCTTATATGAATAGTTGTGTGTTATTTAATCATGTTATTTAATTATGTAGGTTAGCCGAATTTGGAAGATACATTCATGGCATTTAATGCAATGTGCATAAACGGGAATGTTCATTGAACGGGAAGATTCATGCATGGTTCGGTTCAATGTTTGGAGGACATACATTCATGTACATGGAAGGTTAATGCATATTGAAAGGTGCATCTCCCTTGGACGGCACACATGTATGAATGGAGGATAATTAATGCAAGTGCATGTACGGCTAGGTTCAAGCCTCCTTCCAAGTTCCATGTACAACCGATGCATGTGGGAGGACCCTTGGAGTTTTCTAAGCACCTATTCAGCCAAGAGACACCCCTTGAGAGTTTCATGCATCCCATGGCTGAACCTAGACAATCCCATTGGCTTCCAAAGCTTGCTCATACATGAAGCTGCCCACTCACCTCCCATTCGGTCGAACATGGACAAGGATACCATTGGTCATTTTTCTAGAAAGTTTCATGTCTTAATTAGGTACATTACTTAATTGTTAAGTTCATGAATGGACTATTCGGCTAGCATAAGATATTAGTATAAATAGTTTGTTGATTTCATTGTAAAAGGACTTTTGCCAAATTTGTTAATGAACATTGTTCTTGTGAGGTTGCTTCTCTCATATCTCGTACAAGTTTGAACGACTTATCTAGCTTGTGCTAGTGGCGTCAATCGTCTTGTTTTGAACTTATCACCAATCTTGGTATGGCGTTCACCTATCCATATATCCATATTTTTCACCTTAACAATATAGGAATCGGGGTGACACTTCTTAGTGTTGAATCATTCCTGACGTTGAGTTCATTTTTCCATTCCCATCTTTTAAATTTCTTTCTTGTTAACCCAAACCGAGCCTTCTATCCTTCATCCAACTTTGCTACCCTTAACCGAACCTATTACTAAAATTACCCTTCTTGAAACCTTCTGCTATCCTATTCTAATTCTTTTACTACTATTGCTAAAATTCGAGGCACGAACGATTCTCTCGAACTACGATCGGGCAACTACGTGAATTCGACTCATCTACCCGGGCCGGATGAATGGAAAATGTTAAAGTCACCACGAAAAATGTACATAAAAGGACAGGATAAAATGTTATTCATAGATGGAACTTCTGATTCAATTCTGGGATTAAAAATAAAATTTTCAGAATCAAAAACTTGGTTTTGATTTTGTAATCCAGCCACATGCTTTATTTCCAAAACTAAAGATAAGACTCGAAGAAGATGAGTAGGTAAAACAAAGTTACTTACAACAAGATCACAATGCTTACCTTTTCTTGGAAACAAGTCAAAATGGCTTACTCCCGGCTTAAAGACTCGGTTTTGATCACTTATCCCAAATTACAACAAAAATTTCATTTTCGCAGATAAGTCCCAAAAGTGAATCAAAGAGACTTTAAACTGACAAATACACAAGCATTCATGCTTCACAAATCCTAGTCAAACAAACAGTCTGAAACATGGAAATTTTGCATAGAAATTCAAAGATTTCTCTTGAAGAGCAAAATCAAACAGAACAAATATTTCATGCAAAAATCTTTTAACACATATATCGAGCAAAGAAGTTGTGTTCATGCGACCTTTCAAAAATTCAAATCCATCACAAATCATTTGAATAGGCATGTTTAAACAGAAAGATGAATTCAAAGAATTTACATAGCCATACTTATCAAAATGTGAAAAACTTTCATCACATACATTCACAATTTGCATAGGATGAACCAATCCAACAGAATCAACAGAATTGCCGTTATAAAACATGTCATAAGACAAAATCTTCATGGCATCTTTTGAATCAACATCGTTAACAATAATATGTGAACAATAATTAGCCAAATCAAAAGATGGAAGCTTTTCAGAAGTTATGCCATCAAAACCTTTATGAGTAATTTTTAAATCAAGCAGCCTTGATTCGATAAACAAAGATTCCTTACCTTCCTTACCTTCAATTTTCAATGGGTGGCGGTCATCCACAGACTTACCTTTTTCAAACAACTGAAAACGCCTCTCATTTTGAAGGTATCGGAGTTGGATTTGGTCGCACGGACTTTTAAGAACCTGAAAAGAAAGATCACAAATAGATCGAGTAGAAGTGTTAGTAGAAAGAATCCTCGTTTGCTCACCAACATCGTTTTCACTCGATTCTATTTCTTCTGAATCACTTGTTTCTTTTATCTCATCTTCTTTTTCCACTCTTTTTTCTTGTTCACATTCTTTTTCTCTCTCAAACTCTTTTTCAATCTCATTTTCTTTTTCTTTTTCTTTTTATTTTTCAAAGGCTTTTTCAAAGGCTTTTTCAAGTTCTCTCAAGATTCGCTCATTTTCTCTCTTACTTTCCTTTTGCCTCTCTTTTCTTTTTATTTCATTTTCTTTTTCTTCTTTTGCTTTTTCTCTTCTTTTCTTTGTTTTCTCGTTACAAGAATGTACAAAAGAATCATGAGAATAGAGATCATGTTCGAAAGGCCAAGAACTATTTGCATGTGATTCACAATCAAAACTTCGTGTAGAACACTCCTTGAATGATTTCTTTGAAGTTTGGGAAGAAGTATATCTATCTCTTCGCACATTTTCTTGGAATGAGTCAAAATCATAGTCACCTTCTTGTCGTCTCAAACTCCTTGATGAAAAACACTCTCGTTCGAAGTCTCTTCTTGAATAGGAGTCATAGTATGAATCTCTTTGCCTCGAAGTCAATAGCGAGAAAGAATCACGATAGGAACTTTTGTTCAAGTAATATTCGGCGGTATATCTCCATGGTGTTTTTGGTTCTATTTTTCGACTTGAAGAAACTCTATCACTTTGGTCTCATTTTTCCAATCGATCTAGCTTCACTTGCAGTTGGCCAAACTCAGAATTCACCATTCTTCGCATTTCTTGAACCAAGTATTGGAACTCCGACTCGGTAAATTCTTCACAAGACATCTTGATTACTGAAAGGAAAATATGTTAGATCAAAACAAAAAATTTAAGTACCTCACCACAAACCTCATGATTTCTCTCGGAAAAAAGAAGGAAAAGTGACACTCTCACTCGTGTTTTACACTCGATTGGCTTTTACCTTCGCTTGAATAGTCTCACATGCTCGTGCCTTTTACCTCTCAAACTTTCTCTCGCAACTTCGTTTTCGAACTTGCCAAGGCCTTATCGTAGGCTTAGGGGTCAGTTGCGAATGGTTTAACAAAGGATAAAGATGAGGGGGTTAAGGGTAGGCTGAAAAAAAACTATTGGAAAGGTTTTGAGTGTGGCGATGGAGTAGGAAGTGAATGGTAGTAAATCAAACATACCTAATCGGGAATACAAAAAAAAATATATCAACAAAGACCATAAACTTTCACACACTCTTTTCTTTTTTGATAACTTTGAATATATTTTTTAACATTTTTTTCTTCGATTTTTTTTAACTTCGATTTTTTTAACACTTTTTTTTGTATTTCTTCAAGATAGCACTATTACAATAGAGAGAAATGAAAAATACAACTTGAGTTTTTTTCACCACGAACCTATTTTGATCTTGCTACGAACGTCAGCGCCTCTCATTTTATAAGCTCTGATACCAAATGATACGATTCAGCTCAGGTGATTGAGTCGAGTCGTATGCGAGTTTGCCCGATCATCTTTGAGAAAGTATCGTTCGGCTTTTTTAAAGAAGATGTTTTTAGGTTAAATAATGCGGAAGCTATTTAAGGGGTTCAAAGGTAGGGTTTTAAATATGAATATTAAAGGTTCGGTTTTAAAAGAAACAAAAGAATGAAAATAGATTGAAGGTAGTTTAATAAATGATGGTTATGGAAGATGGTGAACTTAAAAGCAAGTAAGAACCAATATTAGGAAATATTGACCCAAGTACTTATACGCTTTCAAGGTGAAAATGAAAATGATAGAACCTCGACCCACTACTTAACAAAGTAAGAACCTCGGTATATGGGTGAACGCCACACTATTTGATAGTGATAAGTTCGGGATAGTGAAGAACAGGGTTGACGCCACTAGGCTTCCTAGATAAGCCAACAAAGTCCTCATCAAAATATGAGAGAAAGAAATCTCACAAATTCCATGAAAGTTTAACAAAGTTTCATTAAGTGAAAAGTCTACCCACTTACAAATGAAATAACATATATTTATAGCCTAAATAAAAGTAGCCGAATGGACAAGCCTAGAAGCTAAGAAATTCGGCCATAAACACCTAGATAATTCTACAAGAAAAATCATGAATATCCATGA
Organism: Gossypium longicalyx; assembly: GCA_025698465.1. Taxonomy (NCBI): domain Eukaryota; kingdom Viridiplantae; phylum Streptophyta; class Magnoliopsida; order Malvales; family Malvaceae; genus Gossypium; species Gossypium longicalyx. The sequence continues at coordinate 60,462,356 of CM047005.1, forward strand.
ATGTGCAGCCCTTTGATGTTCCATCATCCCCCTTGGCCGAATGAAGCTTTAATGCACCTTGAATACTTGAATGGTTAGCTTGAAAATGCATGGATCATGCATGAAACGTCCCAATGTATGTTCCTCCATAAATTCGGTCCATGAACCTTCAAAAACATGAACATTAAATAGCCCCTACTTGCATGAACATCTCCAATACATGTACTCTCTTAAATGTCATCCATTGAACCTCAATTCTACATGCACCTCTTCATACATTGCACCAAGCCCTAAATGAACTTGCATTAATTTCCTTCCATGCATGAATGTGTGCTGTCCAAAGGGTTTGGATCTTCTAGATACATTCATGCATGAATCTTCATCATTCATGTAACCGAATGTGCATTTGAACCCAAACATTCATGTATTTTGTGCATTCATGTATTTGACAAATACATGAACTTGTAAACACCTTGAATCTGGTCATGCATGCACCTAATTAAATGTTTTTCATTCACGCATGTGGGATGTCCAAAAGAGATGTTTCTTCAAGCATTCATTGCACCGTCCATGAGCATTGCACCTACAAGAAATAAAACAATTCATAAGACATCATGTGAACACACATAAATTCAGCACAATGTGAACACATTTAAGATATGTGATATCTATGACATATTAATAACAAATATTAATATAAAATAAATTTAATGCTTAAATAAATATATTCGAATTTTATTTAATCCATTAAAGTCAAAAATTGGGTTTGAGCTAAAATGAGCTAAGCTTAAGCCCTTGAGCTAAAGTTGAGCTGAGGCTAAACTCCTAAGCTGAAGTTGAGCTAAGGTTTAGCTCGTGAGCTGAAAATGAGTTAGGATTAGCTCAGGCAACTAGATTGCACTCGAATGAGCTGGATTTGAGCTGGATGGAGCTCGTAGAGCTGGAAACAAGCTGGGATCAGCTTGCCAACATGTCACAGCTCTACTAGGGAGACTTGCTCGAAGAGGTTCGCTGGGTGCACTCGCATCATATGCCAAGGTTCCTCTACTTTGCTAAGTAGCGGGTCGAGGTTCTCCTATTCTCCATCCAACCACCTTGAAAACTTATAACCATTTGGGTCGATATTTTCTAATATTGGTTCGTGTTTGTTTTTGAGATCATTTTCATTCCATTCCATTCCATCTTTTCATTTCATCATAATCGAACCATCAATTCACTTCACATCCATTGTTGGTTATCTAATTACTATATTTATTTTCATCTTTTATTATTTTTTTATAACCAAACCTACATAAACTTCATAACCATAAACCCATCTTTGAACCCTTTTTACATAGCTTTCGCCATTATTCACTTAAAACATCCTTTGAATAAACCGAACAATACTTCTTTGTAGACGATCGGGCAAACTCACATACGACTCGACTCACCCCGAGGCGAATCGTATCAGATGCTACTGAAGCCTTAAAGAAAAGCAAGCATGGACAGCATTAATGTTGCTGCTGAAGCCTTAAAGAAGAAGCATGCATGGACATCATTAAAGGAGCTGCTGAATTCTTTTTTTTTATGTGACTTTTTCATGGAGCTCAATGGACCTTAAGCTGAATTTAATTTCCAGCTGCAGCTAATTAATTTCTCCTAGTGACGCCTTGAGGATTTCATCAGCCACAACTATTCCCCAAATTCGGTTGAATGTTTGCTTGTCTATTGGGGTGCCCAAGTAGAGATGTTAATGCTCCAAGGCTATTCAACTAATCAATGTAGCAAATTAAATTCTATGCATTCTTTTTGGTTGAATCTACTAAGGCTTTCAGCTTAACATTAATTCAGCTTGTTGGGAAGCTTCAAGCTATCCAAAATGCCTAGTAAATGCTACTGGATGTTCAGCTTCTTAAGGAAGGAATAAAGGAGTTCATTAAGCACTTTGGGACGTTTCCAAGAAGGCCAACCAGCTTCCATGCATTCCAAATACTCATCAGCTGAATCAAGGCATCTAAAAGTTTCCCATTGAGGTTCTTCATGCTCAAGAAGCTCCAAGGAACCTTCATGAATAATTCTGGAAATTTCCAGCTCATTAAAAGCTAAATTCAAAGTCCATTTAGTTGCTCATATGTAACAACCCAATTTAGAAACTAATTGGAACAATGGTTTCGGGACCACGAATCTGAGTCAGAAAAATATTTAAAAATTATTTACTGTGTTTATTTTGTGTGAATTTATATCTGTGAAATTTTTTATATTTAATTTTTTCGTTTGAGTGTTCGATTAAATAAAAGGACTTAATCGCGTAAATTAAAAATTTGATAGTTTAATGTGTGAGGACCAAATTATTGTTGTCTTTCTTATATAGAGCATTATTAATGTAATTAGACCATAATTATTGTAGTGGAAGGTAGTGGCCATGACTTATAAAGATTTTATATTTTATAATAAAGGTTATTTAGGTAAATTAATTAATAAGCCATAATAACATAAAACATAAAAAGATTAAAACCATTTTATGTTCATCTTTTATATTGACCAAAACTTCAAAATAAGAAAGAAAAGGAAAGCTTTTAAAGGTTCTGCACTTACTCAAGCTCAATCCAGGTTCGTTTTTGTTCGGTCTTTGATAATTTCTATGTTTTTAAGATCGTTGCTTCGAGTACTATAAAACCCAAGCTTTAATTTTTGATTTTGATGAATATTTTGAATTGTGCCATTGTTGATAGCTTGTGATTTTTATTGTTTGATGATGAAAAATGAAAGATATGTTTTAGATTAACATGTTTTGTCTGCACTTACTCAAGCTCAATCCAGGTTCATTTTTGTTCGGTCTTTGATAATTTCTATGTTTTTAAGATCGTTGCTTCGAGTACTATAAAACCCAAGCTTTAATTTTTGATTTTGATGAATATTTTGAATTGTGCCATTGTTGATAGCTTGTGATTTTTATTGTTTGATGATGAAAAATGAAAGATATGTTTTAGATTAACATGTTTTGTATTGGAGTTTTTGGTGATTTTGAGTAATTAGGACTTAATTGCAAAAATAATAATTTGAGGGACTAAAATGTAAAATAAATGAAATATATGGACTTGTATGAACACTAGGAATATTCGGCCAAACATGGGTGTCTTGAAATTTTGAATATTTTGTGTTTTGTGCAATAGGGACTAAATTGTAAAAATGGTAAATGTTAGGGGTAAAATGATAATTTGCCCATTTATGTGTTTTTGGACTAAATTGAATGAGAATATGTTTGAATGAGCTTAATTTGAATATGTTTAGATCAAGAACCAAAGAAATCGAATTTGGATCGGGGAAAAATGAAAGTTGTCGACTAGTCATCTCATTCCGTTTTACATCGTCCGAGGTAAGTTTATAAGAAAATAGACGTGTTTAATTGTAGATAAATGCTAGATATATATGCTGGTATGAAAAATATGAATTTATATATGCTATTGTCGAATGTGAATAAGCTTGGTAACCATGTTCAAGCATTCGTTTCGACCAAGTTACGATGTCTGAAGGCCCCGTATGAACCTTAGGAATAGTTAGGATACATATGTCATGACATAGGATTTTGATATGTGATGTGTGATACAATCACGTCCCAGAGTGCACCAAGTTCCAGCAAGGATTCAACGGTGCTGCCCCAAGGACCAATTACGCGAGCTCGAGCTAAGCAATTCAAGGAGGCCATCTCGGCCTTAGTTAACCAATTGTGGGGTGAGGCTTTGGTTGGAGAAATAGAACGAGTTGGGATCAGTTCAATAAAGATTCCTTGCAACATATTGCAAGCCGATTTTAGCTCAATTCTAGCTCTTTGAACCCGTTCCAACTAAATTGAACTTTTTTTTATTTTTATTTTTTAGCTTTGCATTTAGTTGCATTTTAATCCTTGCATTTAAGCATCTTAGTTTAATAAATGAGTTGCTGATCATTAATTCAACTCATCTTAGTTTAATTAATTGAGTTTTTATGAACTTGATTCAATAGTTGCTTCTTTAAATAAACTAGTTATTAGGATAATTTATTGATGCATGGGTTAAAGTTCATTTAATAATGCTTCTTTTAATTAAACTAGTTGCTGGAATAAATATGCATAAGTGATAGTTAATTTATTTAAGTTAGTTGTTAATTAGTTTTTAAACTTAATAATTGAATAAATGTTTCGGTTACATGTGTTTATTGCAGGTGACTTTCCAGCTCACATCTATTACATTTAAGGGCTGTTATGCATTCAATAAGGTGACTTTTCAAGAGATTTTGGTTACAAAAGAGGGGGATGTTACAAAGAGGTTTTATTACATCATTAAGAAGTTGTTTTATCAATTAAAGGAGAGCATTATTCTTCTTTAAATTGGGCAGCATCTTTTGTTTCAACTTCCATAACCATTTGCTTCATGAGTAATCACTACATGCATTCAATCCTCCATCAAAGAAGCTGGTGTCTTTTCAGTTGGCCATGGAGACTTCACAAGACTTTGAAAGCAACTTAAATTGATGAAGTAAATCACATTGAAGGTTGGAGTTACTTGGGTTAGAATTTCAATAGTTTTGGTTTTTCATTAGAGCTCATTACTAGCTTCATTAAAAGTGACCATTCAGCTCCTTCAAAGACCATTCGGCTAGCCCTTGTTTAGCTATAAATTTTAGCTCATTTCATGTTGTAAGACAACTTTTGGACATTTTGTTAATGTTATGCTGCCAAATTTGTGAGGCAAACTGATGTGATTTGGCTCGGGTGGTTGAGTCAAATTCACGTAGTTCCCCGATCGTAGTTGAGAGAATTGTTCGTGTCTCGATTTTTAGAATTAGAAGTGGATGAATAGGGATGGATAAGCGAAAAGTTTCAAGAAATATAGAATTAGCAATAGGTTCGGCTATGGGTAGCAAAGATGGATGAAGGATAGAAGGCTCGGTTTGATTAACAAGAAAGAAATTTGAAATGGGAATGGAAAACGAACTCAACGTCAGGAATGATTCAACACTAAAAAGTGTCACCCCGATTCTTATATTGTTAAGGTGAAAATATGGATAGATGGATAGGTGAACGCCACACCATGATTGGTGATAAGTTCAAACAAGGACGATTGACGCCACTAGCACAAGCTAGATAAGTCTTTCGAAAACTTGTACGAGATATGAGAGGAAGCAACCTCACAAGAACAATGTTCATTCAATAATTTGGCAAAAGTCCTTTTACAATGAAATGAGCAAACTATTTATAAGCTATCATGTAGTGACCGAATGGACAAAGTAGCTAGCTTAAAGACTAAGCAAATTCGGTCATGAATTAACTAGAATGTTCTAGAATGAAAACATTAATTAACTAGTCTTGATTCGGCTGATGGGAATGTGTTTGGACAGCTTCATGTATGCGCTTTAATCACTTGAATGAATGTGCACCTTTTGGAGCTCAACGGGTTGTTTAGGTTCGGCCAAGGTGTGCATGAAACTTCCAAGAGGTGTCTCTTGGCTGAATAGGTGCTTAGAAAACTCCAAGGGCCCTCCCACATGCATCAGCTGTACATGGAACTTGGAAGGAGGCTTGAACCTAGCCGTACATGCACTTGCATTAATTGTCCTCCATGCATGCATGTGTACCGTCCAAGGAAGATGTATCTTTCAATATTCATTAACCCTCCATGTACATGAATGTAAGGCTTCCAAACATTGAACCGAACCATGCATGTATCTTCCTGTTCAATGAACATTCTCATACATGCACCTTGTCTTGAATGAACCTCCACATTCGGCTAACCTACATAATTAAATAAAATAATTATTCATATAATCATAATTAAAAATATTAACTAAACAACTTAATGACACTAACTAAATTCAGACACGTTAATTATAAGTCAACTATCAAATTAAATTCGGCTAGCTCAAATAGTCAAAAACACTTTATGAGCTAAGTTGAGCTAGGGAATTCGGCATGAGCTGTAGCAAACTTAATTAAGAATAAAGTTTAAACTTAGTTTATTGTAATGTAAAAGAAATGAGCTGAAACAAGCTAAATTCAAGCTCAAACGAGCTAAATCGAGCTGAAGTGAGCTGATTGGAGCTGAATGGCGCATGGGGAGCTGGAGAGGAGCTAAGATCGGATTGCAAAAGGATGCATTGAGTCTTCAAGGAGTTGTCCTTAGCTCCTCCAATGTCATGGTACTTGTTATCATCCCAAAGGCGCAACACCAAGGCTATTAAGGTGTCTTGAATTTGCTTGGTTTGAGCTCGGGTCATGGGGCCTTTTGGAAGCTCGATTGAAGTATGAATTGCATTCGAGGATGCCCCGGGCGTGCTTACATCACAAACTTTTCTCTATTTTCGTTCAAGGATTCGTTGGCTACCTAATGTTCTAGTTGTGTCATCTATTTTCTTTGTCGAAAATCAAACTTATCACTACTCGTAGTGTGGCATTCAAACAAACCGAGGTTCCTATCTTGCTAGATAGTGGATCGAGGTCACCTTAACCATTCTAAAATCGAACTAAAGGGCTTATAAGCAATGGGTCATACCATATCGGTATTGGTTCTTGTTTGCACTTTTGTTCAATCTAATTTTCTTTCTTAACCATTTGGTTTCAAAACTAATTCCTTCTTTTCACATTTTTACTAATTCGAACCAAAACAAATTTCTTCTTTTCCACCATAACTTTTTCATACCATTTTCTTAAACCAGCTACTAATTTGTCAAAACAACTTCATTCCAAACCAATTTAATTAAACTAAATTATCTTTGCTTCTCGTAGACGATCGGGCATTTTACATACAATTCGATTCATCACGAAGTCGGATCGTACCATTTGGTATCAAAGCTACAAAACAAGGAGTACGAGCTTTCGAAATTACTCCCGAGATAGTCTGTGACTCATCAAGTAAGTAAAAAAAATTTTGAAAAAAAAAATTTGAAAAAAAATTTGAAAAAAAATTCAAAAAAATTTGAAAAAAAATTCAAAAAAAAGTTAAAAAAATTTGAAAAAAATTCAGAAAAAATTTTTTTTAATTTTTTTTTTGAAACTAGAACATTGTTTTTACTTTTTCTCATTTTTTGATCCTGAAACTCTTACTTTCTCATCCACTTCCATCCTCGACCTTTTCGCCACACTATACCAGATTTTTTTTGTAAGGCTACCCTGTATTAAATCACATCATCCCTTGTTACCCATTTGAAACTGACCACGTAGACTAAGGTTAAGCCTTGGCGAATCTGCTTACAAAATCACGAGAAAGGTAAAGAGAGGTAAAAGGCACGAGAGTTGTGAGCGCAATAGAGTGGAGATAAAAGCCTTTTCTCGAGCGTAAACACGAGTGTGAATGAAATTCTTCTTTCTTTTCGAGTGTGAGTGAGGTTTTGTGTGAGGTAGTTTTTTACTAAACTCAATGTCACAAGAATTTGATCCTAACATGGAAGATCATCCTGCACGACAACCTGTTCGGAATGTTCCTGATTTGAACAGTCAAGCTCTATTACGAGAGATGAAAAGACTCTTAGATCGAAGATTAAATCCCCTCGAAGATCACCTATTCCAAGTCGAAGTGAGAGAGCAACGTGAAAGACCTCTTGAAGTAGTCGAAAGACCTCCTAAAGTAGTCCAACCTAGATGGGGGAGACCAAACCAACAACGGGAAGGACAAAGAATTCAAGAAGATGATGTAAACGATCCTAGTGATCTTGAAAGCGATCAAGAGTCAAATGCAAGTAATTACCGGAGGGAACCACGACATCGAGATAGGAGACGTGAAGATGATGATCTTAAGAACATCAAGCTTTTAATACCACCGTTCCAAGGTAGATCGGATCCGGAGGCCTATCTTGAGTGGGAAAAGAAGATTGAGTTTGTGTTTGATTGTCATAACTACTCTGAAAATAAAAAGGTGAAACTAGCAGCAATCGAATTCTCGGATTACGCCATGATCTGGTGAGATCAATTAACTACTAGTCAAAGATGTAACAGTGAACGAGCAATCTCTACATGGACCGAGATGAAAGCAGTTTTGAGGCGACGATTTATCCCTTCTTACTACCACCGGGAGTTGCACCAAAAACTTCAAAATCTTACACAAGGGACAGAAAGCGTCGAAGACTACTACAAGGAGATGGAAATTACGATGATTCAGGCGGGTGTCTAAGAGGATCTTGAAGCCACAATGGCGCAATTTCTAGTTGGATTAAACTGAGACATAGCGAATGTCGTTGAGCTTCAACAATACCTTGAAGTGGTGGACATGGTTCATATGGAAATCAAGGTAGAAAAGCAACTCAAAGCGTAAAGGCCCAAGCTGAGGCTTTACCACTTCTAACACATCCAAGTGGGGCCAAAGTTCAAGTAAAGGTTTTCCAACATTTCGAGGAAAGGATACCATAACACCTCCGAAAACCAACAAGCCTAACACTGAAGTAAACAAAGGCAAGGCACCCAAAGTTTCTTTCAATCATAATCGAGACGTCAAATGTTTCAAATGTCTCGAGAGAGGTCACATAACCAGTCAGTGCCCAAATCGAAGGACCATGGTGATTCGTGCCGATGGTAAAATCAAGACGGAGGATGACGAAGAAAAGGAGTCTAAATCAGCTTCTGAAGTTGAAGAGGACTTAGAACAACCCGTGGAAGGCAAACTACTCATTGTCAAAAGGAGTCTTAGTCTCAAAGACATGGATAACGAGCTACAACAGGAGAACATATTTCATACTCGATGTCAAGTAGGAGGAAAAGTTTATTGTGTCATCATCGACGGTGACAGTTGTACAAATGTAGCAAGTACGATGATGGTTGAAAAGCTTGGTTTGCTAACTACCAAGCATCTAGACCCTTATAAACTTCAGTGGCTCAATGACGGTGGAGGACTTAAAGTGATCAAGCAAGTACTCGTTTCTTTCACCATTGGAAAGTACTTGGACGAAGTATTATGTGACGTTGTTTCGATGCACGCGGGCCATCTACTTCTTGGTCGTCCGTGGCAGTTTGATCGATGAGTGCTACACGACGGGTATACCAATCGTATACTTTTAAGTTTATGGGAAAAAATGTTACATTGGTGCCGTTAACTCCCAAACAAGTTTACGATGACCAATTGAAGTTGAAGGCATCCATTGAACAGATGAGAGAGAAAGAAAAAGAAGATTGTAAAAAAAATAAAATAAGAAAAAAATAAGAAAAAGAAAACAAAAGAGAGCGAAAAGAAAATCAGTAAAGAAAAAGAAGAAAAAGAGAAGGAAATTGAAAAAATGAGTGTCTTTGCAAAAATTAGTGATATTCGAAAAGCGTTAGTAATGAATCGCCCTGTTCTTGTACTCATGTACAAGGAAACTTTATTTTCTACTAACAAATTACCCGACACCCTACCTTCTTCTTTTTGTCTTTGTTGTAGAATTTTAAAGATGGTTTCCCGGAGGAAGTTCCGAATGGTCTACCACCACTTCGTGGAATTGAACATCAAATAGACTTTGTGCTGGGAGTTGCTATTCCAAACCGTCCTACTTATCGAGCCAATCTGGAAGAGACTAAAGAACTGCAACGGCAAGTCAATGATCTGTTGGAAAAAGGCTACGTTCGCGAGAGTCTTAGTCCTTGTGCTGTACCTGTTTTGCTAGTACCGAAAAAAGACGGAACATGGCGAATGTGTGTAGATTGTCAAGCCGTAAACAAGATCACCATCAAATACTGTCATCCAATTCCTCGCCTTGACGACATGCTTGATAAACTTAGAGGAGCCAAAGTGCTTTCAGAAATTGACTTAAAAAGTGGCTACCACCAAATTATGATACGAGAAGGAGACGAGTGGAAAACAACATTCAAGACCAAGCATGGGCTGTATGAATGGTTGGTCATGCCATTTGGCCTAACCAACACTCCCAGCACTTTCATGAGGTTAATGAATTATGTGTTAAGGTCCTTTATTGGTAAGTTCTGTGTTGCTTATTTCGACGATATATTGATATATAGCAAGTCGATTGAAGACCATGTAAGGCACCTTAAATCTATTTTGGAAGTTTTACGTAAAGAAACATTATATGCTAACCTCAAAAAGTACTCTTTTTGTTCTGATAAAATTGTCTTTTTAGGATTTGTGGTTAGCGCAGAAGGTCTCCAGGTAGACCAAGAAAAGATCAAGCCATTCAAGATTGGTCAAGGCCAACGAGTATCACGCAAGTCCAGAGTTTTCATGGCCTAGCGAGTTTCTATCAACGTTTCATTCCTAATTTTAGCACCATTGCTGCCCCTCTTACGAGCATCATTAAAAAGAACTCTGCTTTCTATTGGAATGATGAGCAAGAAAAGTCGTTTGTTAAAATTAAGGATCTCCTTACTAATGCTCCTTTACTTGCTCTTCCAGATTTCTTGAAGACCTTCAAGGTTGAGTGTGATGCCTCAGGCGTTGGAATCGGAGCTGTTTTGACACAAGAAGGTCGACCTGTGGCCTATTTTAGTGAAAAGATTAGTGGAGCTGTACTCAACTATCTGGTATATGATAAAGAGATGTATGCACTTATAAGAGCCCTTGAGACGTGGCAACATTATTTATGGCCAAAGGAGTTCGTTATACACTCCTATCATGAAGCTTTAAAGCACATTAAAGGGCAGCATAAATTGAATCAATGTCACGCAAAATGGGTGGAGTTTCTTGAATCGTTTCCCTATGTTATAAAATACAAAAAAGGTAAAAATAACATAGTGGCTGTAACGCCCCGTACCCGAGACCGTTGCCGGAGTCAAACATGAGGTGTTAACAGACTTAATTCATTGCTTAAACAGCTCAAACAATTTAATTTTAAAATTTCCAGTCAAGCTAGCAATCTGCGTCATAGTCGCTTAAAAATTCATATCTCGAGTTGCGAAACTCAAAATCTAATTCCGTAAATTTTCCCTGAAACTAGACTCATATATCTATTCACTAATTTTTTTCTATAATTTTTGGCTGGGACAATTAGTACAGTTTATTAGTTAAAGTCTCCCCTATTTCAGGTTTTGACTGCTCTGACCTCTGTGTATTACGAATCAGACATCTCTCTGTACAGAATTTCAATGACTATTACGTTTGTTTCTCTCAAAACTAGACTCAATAAGAAATCTTTACATATAAAGCATGACTTCTAATTATTTTTATAAAATTTATGGTGAATTTTCAAAGTCAGAATAGGGGATCCAGAAATCACTTTGACCCTGTTTCACAAAAATTCAAATATCTCATAAATTATAATTCATATACCTGTTGATGTGAGCACACCCGGGGCGTCCTCGAATGCACACCAAGAATCAATCGAGCTTTTAAAAGGTCCCATGACTCGAGCTCGAACCAAGCAACTTCAAGATGCTATATCAGCCTTTGTGTTGCGCATTTGGGATGATAACAAGCTCCATGACGTTGGAGGAGCTAAGGACAACTCCTTGAAGACTCCATGCACTATTTTGCAATCCGATCTCAACTCCTCTCCAGCTCCCCCATGCGTCATTCAGCTCACATCAGCTCACTTGAGCTCGCTTTAGCTCGTTTGAGCTCGAATTTAGCTCGTTTCAGGTCATTCCTTTTTCATTTCAATAAATTATGTTTTAACTTTGCTTTTAATTAAGTTTGCTACAGCTCATGCCGAATTTCCTAGCTCAACTTAGCTCACTAAGTGTTTTTGACTATTTGAGCTAGCCGAATTTAATATGATAGTTGACTATAATTATTATGTCCAAATTTAGTTAGTGTCATTAAGTTATTTAGTTATTATTTTAAATCATGCTTATATGAATAGTTGTGTGTTATTTAATCATGTTATTTAATTATGTAGGTTAGCCGAATTTGGAAGATACATTCATGGCATTTAATGCAAGGTGCATGAACGGGAATGTTCATTGAACGGGAAGATTCATGCATGGTTCGGTTCAATGTTTGGAGGACATACATTCATGTCCATGGAAGGTTAATGCATATTAAAAGGTGCATCTCCCTTGGACGGCACACATGCATGAATGGATGATAATTAATGCAAGTGCATGTACGGCTAGGTTCAAGCCTCCTTCCAAGTTCCATGTACAACCGATGCATGTGGGAGGACCCTTGGAGTTTTCTAAGCACCTATTCAGCCAAGAGACACCCCTTGAGAGTTTCATGCATCCCATGGCCGAACCTAGACAATCCCATTGGCTTCCAAAGCTTGTTCATACATGAAGCTGCCCACTCACCTCCCATTCGGCCGAACATGGACAAGGATACCATTGGTCATTTTTCTAGAAAGTTTCATGTCTTAATTAGGTACATTACTTAATTGTTAAGTTCATGAATGGACTATTCGGCTAGCATAAGATATTAGTATAAATAGTTTGTTGATTTCATTGTAAAAGGACTTTTGCCAAATTTGTTAATGAACATTGTTCTTGTGAGGTTGCTTCCTCTCATATCTCGTACAAGTTTCGAACGACTTATCTAGCTTGTGCTAGTGGCGTCAATCGTCTTGTTTTGAACTTATCACCAATCTTGGTATGGCGTTCACCTATCCATCTATCCATATTTTTCACCTTAACAATATAGGAATCAGGGTGACACTTCTTAGTGTTGAATCATTCCTGACGTTGAGTTCATTTTTCCATTTCCATCTTTTAAATTTCTTTCTTGTTAACCCAAACCGAGCCTTCTATCCTTCATCCAACTTTGCTACCCTTAACCGAACCTATTACTAAAATTACCCTTCTTGAAACCTTCCGCTATCCTATTCTAATTCTTTTACTACTATTGCTAAAATCTGAGGCACGAACGACTCTCTCGAACTACGATCGGGCAACTACGTGAATTCGACTCATCTACCCGGGCCGGATCACATCACCTATTTTGTTCAATCCATATGAAAATAGACTTCTTAAGCTTCAAATTCATAACTTACTCATCATTTTATTCCATTTTTACTATTTTTAGTGATTTTTCAAATTTACATCATCACACGCTTTATCGGATTCTGTTTTATGGCAAATTTCACTTTACTAAGGATTTTCATGGACTAAATATCATTTTAAAAATACATAACATCAAATATGACTTAGATTGGCCATTCCAATGGCTAATCATTCACAAACTCTTTTCTTGCCAAAGCATAGTCATATCATAAGATCATTTACACAAAGTGAGTATTTTGCCATACATGCCACATTCAAAATATATAAGCCATTTTAGCGATTTAAGCCTTCAGATAGTGTGAACGAGTCTTCGACCTATCCCGATTCTCAAGCCGGCTTGTCAAAACTACAATGAAAGAAAAGGAGGGAGTAAGCATAAATGCTTAGTAAGTTCACATGCAAATAGCAAGTAACATAATCACACAATCCCACATAAAACATCATTTACATTTAATATCTTTCTACGATTTCATCTTACCAAGTTTTCAACCCGAGGGTTTAGGCCCATACCTGTCAAATTTTCTCATTTACCACACTTACCAACATGTCACCTTTGTTTTAGGCATTCTCCTTATTTTCTTAAGATCCACCCGTTGAACACATCAGAATATAATTCGAATACACAGAAAGTTTGTGCATAAGTTCCACATATGTAGCCAAGCTACCATGTAACCTGCCCATAAGCGAACTCAGACTCAACTCAATGAGCTCGGGTGTTCGCATCCATAAGTGAACTCAGACTCAACTCAACGAGCTCGGATGCCTAGTTACATCTCACGAACTCGGACTCAACTCAACGAGTTCGGACATTTGCATCCATAAGTGAACTCAGACTCAACTCAACGAGTTTGGATGCCCAACCATCTTAGTGACATGTCACTTGTATTCTAATCTATTCCCAAGGTTCAAACGGGCTTTTTCCTCGATTACACATCTTTGCCGTCTTCCACGGAACATCAAAACCGATACTCGGTAGTAATTCATAATTTACATATTATTCAATAATAACCATAAAGCATAATATTTCATGATATTAATCATCATATCACATAAATAACACTAAGTTACTTAAAATGACAATTATGTTACTACATTTACACATGAACTTACCTCGGTATAAAATTATTAGCAATCGAGCCTATTCTTCGTAAACTTTGTTTTTCCCTCGATCGCGACTTGAATCTTGTTTCTCTTGATATATAATGCCAAATTAATCTTATTTAATACATACATTCATCAAAACAGCATTTAATATGAACTTTGGCAAAATTACATTTTTGCCCCTAAACTTTTGCATAATTACACTTTTGCCCCTAGGCTCGGGAATTAAACTTCATCCCTTATTCTTATGTTTTATGACATGCTGATCATTTTTTCCTTCTATGGCAGCATCAATTTCACACTCTAACATGTACTTATGACTATTAGATATTTTTATCGATTAAGCCCTTTTACTCGTTTTCGCTTAAAACCGAGTAGTACAAGTTGTCTAGCATAATTGAAAACCTCATATTCTATCATAAAACACCAAAATACACAAATTTCACCTATGGGTATTTTTCCAAATATGAACCCTAGATTGAATTATTGCTAGCATAAGCTAAATCGAGCTACCGGAATTCCAAAAACGTAAAGAACATTAAAAACGGGGCTTGGAATCACTTACTATGGAGCTTGGAAGCTTGAAACAAACCCTAGCTATGGATAACCCTTTAATTTTCGTCCTAATGAAGAAGATGGACATATTTTGCCATCTTTTTCCTTTTTTTAATCTTTTAATTACCAAATGACCAAAATACCCTTAATACCTTTCTTTGAAAATTTTCATGTACAAGCCCATTTTTGTCCAAAATTTTAGAAATTGGTCAAATTACTATTTAAGACCTCCTCATTAATATTCCAAAGTAATTTCATACTAAAAACTTCTAGAATGCAGGTTTTGCAACTTATTTGATTTAGTCCCTAATGTCAAATTAAGCACTTTATGCATAGAATTTCGTCACGAAATTTTCACACAATCATGCAATCATATCATAAACATCAAAATAATTATAAAATAATTATTTCTATCTCGAATTTGTGGTCACAAAACCACTATTCTGATTAGGCCCTAATTCGGGATATTACAACTCTCTCCCCTTTAAGGATTTTCGTCCTCAAAAATCTTACTGATAAACAGGTGTGGTATTGATTTCTCATAGTTTCCTCAGATTCCCATGTAGTCTCTTCTGCCCCGTGCTTTTGCCATAATACTTTCACGAGAGCGACACTTTTATTTCTTAGTTACTTGGCCTCTCGAGCTAAAATCTTAATCGGTTCTTCTTCGTAAGTCATATCCGGTCGTAGTTCAATTTCTGTTAGTGAAATTATATGTGAAAGATCCGAACGATACCGACGTAACATAGATACGTGGAACACATCATGAATCTTCTCTAATTCAGGTGGTAATGCTAGCCGATATGCTACCGGTCCAACTTTTTCAATTATTTCATACGGCCCAATAAAACGCGGACTTAACTTGCCCTTCCGTCCAAATCTAAGGACTTTCTTCCATGGAAACCCTTTCAAAAATACCTTATCACCAACTTGAAACTCGATTTCTTTTCGTTTCAAATCCGCATAAGATTTCTGTCTATCCGAAGCAGCTTTCAAACAATCTCGATTCACTTTCAGTTTTTCTTCAGTTTCTTTTATTAGATCAACTCCATAAATCTGATTTTCCTTGAGTTCAGTCCAATACAATGGCGTCCGACATTTACGACCATACAATGCTTCATAAGGTGCCATCTTCAAACTCATCTGATAACTATTATTATAAGCAAATTCTACCAACGGTAAGTATCTTTCCCAACTACCTTGAAATTCCAATACACAACATCTGAGCATGTCTTCAAGAATCTGAATCACTCTTTCTGACTGTCCATCAGTTTGTGGATGAAAAGTAGTGCTGAAATTTAACTGTCCATCAGTTTGTGGATGAAAACCAGTGCTGAAATTTAACTTTGTACCTAATGCCTCTTACAACTTTTGCCAAAATCATGAAGTAAATCTCGGATCTCTATCCGAAATGATTGACAAAGGTATTCCATGAAGTCTAACAATCTTACGGATATACAATTCAGCCAACTTATTAAGAGAATAATCTGTATGTAACGGAATAAAATGAGCCGATTTAGTCCGTCTGTCAACTATTACCCAGATGGCTTTTTTCTTCCCCGGAGTTAACGGCAACCCTGATATAAAATCCATAGTAATCCGATCCCATTTCCATTCAGGAACCATGATAGGCTGGAGTAATCCCGAAGGTACTTGGTGTTTAGCTTTCACTTGTTGACAAATTAAGCACTTTGATACAAACTCGGAGATATCTCTTTTCATTCCATTCCATAAATACATTTTCTTCAAGTTATTATACATTTTCGTACTGCCCGGGTGAACCGCCAAACAACCATTATGTGCTTCATGCAAAATCTTTTGAATTAACTCATCATTTTTTGGTACACAAATCCAATTTTTAAACATCAAGCAACCATCATAATCGATTTTGAAATTTGACCCAGTATCAGCTTCACACTGTTTTCTCTTGGCTTGCAAATCATCATCGCTTTTCTGAGCTTCAGAAATCTCTTGTAAAAACATCGGTCTTGCTCTTAACTCTGCTAGAATCGAACCATCATCTTATATCTTTAACCGAGTGTTCATAGCTCTCAAAGCAAATAGTAATTTTCTGCTTAAAGCATCGGCAACCACATTCGCTTTTCCCGGATGGTAATCAATAACAAGCTTGTAATCTTTCAATAACTCCAACCATCTTCGCTGTCTCAAATTCAAGTCTTTTTGTGACATCAAATACTTAAGACTTTTGTGGTCGGTATATATTCGGCACTTTTCACCATACAAATAATGTCGCCAAATCTTCAAAGCAAATACTATAGCAGACAATTCCAAATCATGAGTCGGATAATTTCTTTCGTGAGATTTTAACTGCCTCGAAGCATAAGCCACCACTTTTCCTTCTTGCGTAAGTACACATCCTAAACCATTTCGAGAAGTATCACTATACATCACAAATTCTTTACCTAATTCGGGTTGTACCAACACTGGTGCTTCAATTAATAACTTTTTCAATTCTTCAAAACTCTGTTGACATTCTTCCATCCACTCAAACTTAACATCCTTTCAGAGTAGTCTAGTCATAGGAGCAGCAATTATAGAAAATCCATTTACAAACCGCCGATAATACCCAGCTAGCCCCAAGAAACTTCTAACCTCGATTACATTTTTCAGTGGTTTCCAATCAACAATGGCTGAAATTTTACTAGGATCAACCCGTATACCATCACCTGAAACAATATGACCCAAAAGTCCAACTTCCTGAAGCCAAAATTGACTTTTACTAAACTTAGCATACAACTGCTTATCTCTCAAAGTTTGCAAAACTATCCTCAAATGCTCAGCATGCTCTGTCTCATCTTTTGAATAAATTAAAATATCATCTATAAACACTACAACAAATTTGTCCAAGTATGGCCAAAATATGCAATTCATTAAATCCATAAACACAGTAGGAGCATTTGTCAACCCGAATGGCATAACTAAAAATTTATAATGACCGTACCTTGTTCTAAAAGCAGATTTAAGAACATCCGACTCTTTTACTCGCAGCTGGTAATACCCAGATCTCAAGTCAATTTTTGAAAACCATGTTGCTCCTTTTAGCTGATCAAATAAATCATCAATTCTAAGAAGCGGATACTTGTTCTTGATTGTCACCTTGTTTAAGCTATATATAGTTAACACACAATCTCATAGAACCATCTTTCTTTTTCACAAATAACACGGGAGCACCCCAAGGTGAAAAAGTCGCTCTCACAAAGCCTTTATCACCAACTCTTGCAAATCGCGACTTTAATTCTTTCAACTCTCTTTGGTGCCATTCTATATGGAGCAATTGAGATCGAACTGCTTCCGGTATCAAATCAATACCAAATTCTACTTCCTCGATCGAGGCAAACCCGACAATTCTTCCGAAATACGTCCGCAAATTCACACACAACCTGCAAGATCGATTCAACTTTCTTTTCAACTTCTTTTGTATTAAGTACATACGCCAAATAAGCTTCATAACCCTTCCTCAAATATCTCTGAGCCGACATCGAAGAAATTACACTAGATAATGCCTCTGATTTGTCTGATTCAACCCACAGAATTTCACCACTTTCACACTTTAATTCTATAACCTTTTCTTTGCAATTTATTATAGCATCATGCAATGTCAATCAATCCATACCCAAAATAACATCAAATTCATCAAACGGAAACAACATCAAGTCAGTCGAAAAGTAGTGACCCCGAATCATTAAAGGGCATTTCTTGTATACTTTATCAACTATCACACATTTGCCTAACGGATTCGACACTTTAATCATAAATTCTGTGTTCTCAATAGGTATATTCATACTAGACACCAGTTTCATGCACACATATGAATGAGTAGAACCGGGATCAATCAAAGCATTAACATTAACATCATAAAGAGAAAATATACCAGTAATCACATCGGGTGATGAAGCATCTTCACGTGCCTTTATAGCATAAGTTCTAGCTGGAGCTCTTGCTTCAGATTTAGTTACTGAATCTCTGGCTACATTTTTGCTGCTTGCTTCATTTCTAGCTTTTCTCGAATATCTTCCCCACGAGTCTACACCACTAGCTTTTACATTCTGAAATTTTTCTTTCTCAGCTCTCTCTGGGCAGTCTCTAATAAAATGATCCAG
The DNA here is from genome assembly GCA_025698465.1 of Gossypium longicalyx. Taxonomy (NCBI): domain Eukaryota; kingdom Viridiplantae; phylum Streptophyta; class Magnoliopsida; order Malvales; family Malvaceae; genus Gossypium; species Gossypium longicalyx. The sequence continues at coordinate 60,480,977 of CM047005.1, forward strand.
AGAACCACCCCGAAAACATTCATTCACTCTATATGGGCCAAAATGATTTCTGCCACACCGCTGGCACTCAGGCTTAACAAATCTCGTATTTTCCACACTAGCCGCAGAAGTAGTCTGAGATTTAGGACCCACATTTTACTTCTTAACATTTCCATATGATTGTCCAGCCGAAACCTGTGAACAAGGATTCATATTTCTAGATTTTCTGGATTACTGTGAGAATAAACTGCTCGTTGGTCTTTTCTTCCAATTTCTAGTCTCATCCTCTGCCTTTTTCTTCTCTTTAAGTATTTCTTCAGCCTTGCAAGCTCGATCAACCAATACTACCATTTCTTTTAATTCAAGAATCCCAACAAATACTTTGATGTCTTCATTGAGTCTGTATCGTCTGCACATTTTAGCTTCTGTAGGAATGTATTCTCTAGCATACTTACTCAACCTGACGAACTCCCTTTCGTATTCAGTAACTGTCATGTTCCCCTGCTTTAATTCAAGAAACTCTTTACGCTTTTGATCAACAAATCTTTCACTGATGTATTTCTTCTGAAATTCTTCTTGAAAGAATTCCCAAGTCACCTTCTCTTTCGGTACCACTGAAATTAATGTCTTCCACCAATGATAAGCTGAATCCCTCAACAATAATATAGCATATTTCAAGCATTCCTCAGATGTACACGACAATTCATCAAATACTCGAATAGAATTCTCAAGCCAAAACTCTGCTTTCTCGGCATCATCATCAATATTTGCCCTGAATTCTTCGGCCCCTTGCTTACGGATTCTGTCAACTGGAGTTCTATGAAATTTCATCAGATCCAAACCTTGAGGCATCGGGGGTACAGGTTGAGGAATCGGGAAAGGTGGGGGAGGTTGTGCATTCGGGTTCGTACGAATGAACTCTATATACCAAGCATTCATCATCTGGAGAAAAGCTTCCCGAGCCCCTTCTCCTCCTCCTTCACCAACAGTAGGAGGTGAATTTTCAGTTGGCACCGCCCCTTCAGCTGGAGCTGGTGTATTACTCTCTACATCATCTGTCGCAACTGCATCGGGATCCATTTACTATGATAAAAATCATTTAAAAGGTCAGAAGTCGTCACACTATCACAATATATATATTTGGCATGGCATGTATAGCAAAACCCGTACATACAACATATTAGTTCGAGAATCGACTAAACCTGCTCTGATACCACCAAATGTAACGCCTGCACTACAGAGAGCGATTGCGAGTCGAACACGAGGTGTTAACAGACTTAATTCATTGCTTAAACAGCTCAAACAATTTAATTTTAAAATTTCCAGTCAAGCTAGCAATCTACGTCACAGTCGCTTAAAAATTCATATCTCGAGTTGCAAAACTCAAAATCTAATTCCATAAATTTTTCCTGAAACTAGACTCATATATCTATTCACTAATTTTTTTCTATAATTTTTGGCTGGGCCAATTAGTACAGTATATTAGTTAAAGTCTCTCCTGTTTTAGGGTTTGACTACTCTAACCTCTGTGTATTACGAATCAGATATCTCTCTGTACAGAATTTCAATGACTATTACATTTATTTTTATTAAAACTAGACTCAATAAGAAATCTGTACATATAAAGCATGACTTCTAATTATTTTTATAAAATTTATGGTGAATTTCCAAAGTCGAATCAGGATCCGAAAATCACTCGACTGTTTCACAAAAATTCAAATATCTCATAAATTATAATTGATATATTTGTTTTGTTCAATCCATATGAAAATAGATTTCATAACTGACTCATCATTTAATTCCATTTCTACTATTTTTAGTGATTTTTCAATTTTACATCACTGCTGCTGTCAGATTCTGTTTTATAGCAAATTTCACTTTACTAAGGATTTTCATGGACTAAATATCATTTTAAACATACATAACATCAAATATGACTTAGATTGGCCATTCCAATGGCTAACCATTCACAAACTCTTTTCTTGCCAAAGCATAGTCATATCATAAGATCATTTACACAAAGTGAGTATTTTGCCATACATGCCACATTCAAAATATATAAGCCATTTTACCGATTTAAGCCTTCGGATAGTGTGAACGAGTCTTCGACCTATCCCGATTCTCAAGTCGGCTTGTCAAAACTACAATGAAAGAAAAGGAGGGAGTAAGCATAAATGCTTAGTAAGTTCACATGCAAATAGCAAGTAATATAATCACACAATCCCATGTAAAACATCATTTACATTTAATATCTTTCTACGATTTCATCTTACCAAATTTTCAACCCGAGGGTTTAGGCACATACCTGTCAAATTTTCTCATTTACCACACTTACCAATGTGTCACCTTCGTTTTAGGCATTCTCCTTATTTTCTTAAGATCCACCCGTTGAACACATCGGAATATAATTCAAATACACGGAAAGTTTGTACATAAGTTCCACATATGTAGCCAAGCTACCATGTAACCCGCCCATAAGTGAACTCGAACTCAACTCAATGAGCTCGGGCGTTCGCATCCATAAGTGAACTCGGACTCAACTCAACGAGCTCGGATGCCTAGTTACATCTCACGAACTCAGACTCAACTCAACGAGTTCGGACATTTGCATCCATAAGTGAACTCAGACTCAACTCAACGAGTTCGGATGCCCAACCATCTTAGTGACATGTCACTTGTATTCTAATCTATTCCGAAGGTTCAAACGGGCTTTTTCCTCGATTACACATCTTTGTCGTCTTCCACGGAACATCAAAACTGATACTCGATAGCAATTTATAATTTACATATTATTCAATAATAACCATAAAGCATAATATTTCATGATATAAATCATCATATCACATAAATAATATTAAATTACTTAAAATGACAATTATGTTACTACATTTACACATGAACTTACCTCGGTATAAAATTATTAGCAATCGAGCCTATTCTTCGTAAACTTTGTTTTTCCCTCGATCGCGGCTTGAATCTCGTTTCTCTTGATCTATAATGCCAAATTAATCTTATTTAATACATACATTCATCAAAACAGCATTTAATATGAACTTTGGCAAAATTACATTTTTGCCCCTAAACTTTTGCATAATTACACTTTTGCCCCTAGGCTCGGGAATTAAACTTCATCCCTTATCCTTATGTTTTATGACATGCTAATCATTTTTCCCTTCTATGGCAGCATCAATTTCACACTCTAACATGTACTTATGACTATTAGGTATTTTTATCGATTAAGCCCTTTTACTCGTTTTCGCTTAAAACCGAGTAGTACAAGTTGTCTAGCATAATTTAAAACCTCATATTCTATCATAAAACACCAAAATACATAAATTTCACCTATGGGTATTTTTCCAAATATGAACCCTAGGTTGAATTATTGCTAGCATAAGCTAAATCGAGCTACCGGGATTCCAAAAACGTAAAGAACATTAAAAACGGGGCTTGGAATCACTTACTATGGAGCTTGGAAGCTTGAAACAAACCCTAGCTATGGAGAACCCTTTAATTTTCGTCCTAATGAAGAAGATGGACATATTTTGCCATCTTTTTCCTTTTTTTAATCTTTTAATTACCAAATGACCAAAATACCCTTAATACCTTTCTTTGAAAATTTTCATGTACAAGCCCATTTTTGTCCAAAATTTTAGAAATTGGTCAAATTGCTATTTAAGACCTCCTCATTAATATTCCAAAGTAATTTCATACTAAAAACTTCTAGAATGCAAGTTTTGCAACTTGTTCGATTTAGTCCCTAATTTCAAATTAAGCACTTTATGCATAGAATTTCGTCACGAAATTTTCACACAATCATGCAACCATATCATAAACATCAAAATAATTATAAAATAATTATTTCTATCTCAGATTTGTGGTCACAAAACCACTATTCTGATTAGGCCCTAATTCGGGATATTACAGTGGCTGATGCAGTTTCAAAAAGGTATACTCTATTGTCATATTTAGACTCCAAAATTCTTGGTTTTGCTTTGTTAAAAGACTCTTACGCTAACATTCTGATTTTGATGAGATCTTTGTTGCGTGTGAGAATGGTGTGTTTGAAAACTTTTATAGGTATGAAGGCTTTCTTTTAAAGAAGGTAAACTTTGCATTCCTTGTGGTTCTGTTAGAGACTTATTAGTGCACGAGGCCCATATGGTGGACTTATGGGACACTTTGGAGTCAACAAGACGCTTGCAACCCTTCAAGAACACTTCTATTGGCTACGAATGCGCAAATATATGGAACAAGTTTGCGAGAGGTGTATAGCTTGTAAAAAGGCTAAATCGAAGGTTCAACCACATGGCTTATATACGCCATTACCTATTCTTGAAGCTTCGTGGGTCGATATCTCCATGGACTTCAGTCTTGGACTACCATGCACAAAAACAGGGAAGGATTCTATCTTTGTGATTGTCGATCATTTTTTGAAAATGTCTTATTTTATTGCTTGCACTAAAACTGATGACACTATTCATGTTGCAAATTTGTTTTTCAGAGACATCGTTCGACTTCATGGCATACCTCGTACCATTGTATCGGATTGTGACACAAAATTTTTGAGTCACTTTTGGAGATCCTTGTAGGGAAATGTAATGCCCCAAGAATCCTGAAATCCAAAAAAAATCCTGAAATCTCAAATTTTCTTTATTTTCAATTTTGATAAAAATTGTGTTTAATATTCTTATCCAAGCGAAAAATTAGGTCTTAGCTAAGGTTGAGTTCGAATTAAGGGGTAGAAGAAATTATAATTTATGATATGATCTGGCTCAGGTGATTGAGTAGAATTCACGTAGTTGCCCGATTGTAGTCGAGAAAAATCATTCGTGTCTTGGTCTCGAAAGTAAAAGTTGATGGATAGGTCCAAATAAGTAGAAGGGTTTCAAAAGATAAGTAAAAGGGAAGTGATAGGTTCGGCTAAGGTAACGAGAAGAAGGGTGAATGGATGGTTCGATTTGGAAACAACAAGAAAGAGATAATATAAGGTGGGGATGGAATAGGGAACTTAACGTCAGGAATGATTCAACACTAAAAAGGTCATCCTGATTCCTATATTGTTAAGGTGGAAAGGATGGATAGAAGGATAGGTGAACGCCACACCAGAAATGCTGATAACTTCAAAAAAGATCGGTAGACGCCACTAGCACAAACTAGATAAGTCTTCGAAACTTGTACGAGATATGAGAGGAAGCAACCTCACAGAAATAGAGTTTCATTAAAAAATTGGCAAAAGCCCTTTTACAAAGAAATGAGTAAACTATTTATAGTTTGACATGTAGTACCCTAATGGACAAATTGACTAACTTAGAAGCTAAGCAATTCAGCAAGGAAGAGACTAGAATGATCTAGAACAAAGTCATTAATTTGGATAAGTCTTAGTTTGGCTGATGGGAACTCTAATAGGCAGCTTCATGGTTAAGCAAAAATGACTTGGATGAATGTGAAGACTTGGGAGCTCATTGGACTTGGCTAGATTCGGCCATGGAATGAATAGAGCATTCATGAAGTGTCTCTTGGCCGAATAGGCACCTAGGGAAGTCATTTGATCAGCCAACAATTCATGTATCAAGTTCTGGATGCATTTTCCCATTCGATGAAACTTGCTCTTCTCTTAATATTCATTCATGAATTGAAGTTGGAAATTGATTATGCAGCTACTCCTTGGTTGAATAAGTACTTAGAAAACTCAATAGATCACCCACATTCATTCGATCATGCATGGAACTAAAAGGGGTCTTGAATTTGGCCGTACATGAACATGCAATAAATGCCCTTCATACATGCATGTGTGCCGTCCAAAGGAGAAGTATCTTCATTAATTCAAATGCATGTAATTTACCATCCATGCACATGAACTTAATTCCATCCAAGCATTGAACTATGTCGTGCATGAATCTTCTCATTCATTGAACAAACCCGTACATGCACCTAGCCATTAATGTACTTCCACATTCGGCTGAACCTACAAAGGAATAAACACATAATTAAATAAAATATAAATATTCATATAATCATAATTTTAAACAGCAACTAGACAACTTAAATGACACTAACTAAATTCAGACACATTAATTAAAATTCAACTAGCATATTAAATTCGGCTAGCTCAAATAATCAAAAACACTTGATGAACTAATTTGAGCTGGGGAAATCAGCATGAGCTATAGCAAATTAAGTTAAAACAAAGCTAAAAATTAGTTTATTGAAATGGAAAAAGAAACGAGCTAGAAAGAAGCTAAAACGAGCTCAAACAAGCTGAAACAAGCTCAAGTGAGCTGGTTGGAGCTGAATTGAGTTGGGGGAGCTGGAGAGGAGCTGAAGTCATTTTGCAAAAGAGTGCATTGAGTCCTTAAAGGAATATCCACAGCTTCTCCAATGTCTAGGGCCTTGTTCTCTTCCCAAATACGCATCACTAAAGCTGAGAAAGCTCCTTGAAGTTACTTGGTACGAGCTCGAGTCATGGGACCTTTTGGAAGCTTGATAGGATCTTGATATGCACTTGAGGATACCCCGGGCGTGCATACATCATTCCCCCCATCTTCAAAGCGACTTGTCCTCAAGTCAGAATCTGCATCAAAAGGGGATAAATCTGAAACGTTAAAACTAGCACTTATATTGTATTCACTCAGTAAGTTAAGTTTATATGAATTCTCATTAATGCGTTCAAGCACTTGGAAGGGTCCATCTCCTCGAGGAAGTAGCTTGGAACGTCGTTGTGCTGGAAATCACTCCTTGCGCATATGGACCCAAACCCAATCACCTGGTTCAAATATGACTCTCTTTCGCCCCTTGTTTGTTTGCTGCGCATAAGACTTAGTCCTCGCCTCTATATTAACTCGCACTTGTTGATGTAGCCTCTTCATGTAGTTGGCCTTTTTCCTAGCATCAGAGTGAATTAATTGGTTGTTAGGTAGGGGAACTAAATCTAAAGGAGTTATCGGATTAAACCCATAGACCACTTCAAAAGGTGTATGTTTGGTTGCTGTATGGACTGATCTATTATAGGATATGGGGCAAACAGTCTTCCCATGATTTCAAATTCTTACGAATGATGGCTCATAGAAGTGTGGAAAGTACTTGGTTGACTACTTCAGTTTGTCCATCCGTTTGAGGATGACAAGTAGTTGAGAATAATAATTTGGTTCCGAGTTTACCCCATAGAGACCTCCAAAAATGGCTAAGGAATTTTGCATCTCGATCTGACACGATAGTCCGTGGCACTCCATGTAAACGAACAATGTCCCTAAAGAAAAGGTTAGAAATGTGTACAGCATCATCAATTTTCGTACAGGCAATAAAATGTGACATTTTAGAAAATCGATCTACAACTACAAAGATGGAATCTTTTCCCATTATTGTTCGGGGCAAATCGAGGATGAAATCCATGGATATGTCCGTCCAAGGAGTTTCAGGTATAGGCAATGGCGTGTAAAGTCGATGAGGTTGAATATTGGATTTTGCTCGTTTGCATGCCACACATCACTCGCAAACTTGCTCCACGTCTCGCCTCATCCTAGGCCAATAAAAATGTTCGTTAAGTGTGGCTAACATCTTGTTAACTCCAAAATGTCCCATGAGTCCTCCACTATGTGCTTCTTGCACAAGCAAGTCTCGAACAGAACTTTGTGGAACATAGAGCTTGCCTTCCTTGAATAGAAACCCATCAAACCTATAAAATTTCTCAAATGCAACATGCTCACAAGTAGAATAAATCTCTCCAAAATTAGCATCGTTAGCATACAATTCTTTTAAGAAAGAAAACCCAAGCAACTTTGATTCAAGAGTAGAAAGTAATGTGTACCTTCGCGATAAAGCATCAACTACCACGTTGTCTTTACCTTTCTTATACTTAATTACATAGGGAAATGATTCAAGGTACTCGACCCACTTAGCATGCCTCCTGTTCAACTTGTTTTGGCCTTTTATATGTTTCAGGGCTTCGTGGTCAGAATAGATCACAAACTCTTTTGGCCACAAACAGTGTTGCCACATTTCAAGAGCCCGTACTAGTGCATACATTTCTTTATCGTAGACCGGATAATTGAGTGGGGCTCCACTAAGCTTCTCACTAAAATAGGCAATAGGTCATCCGTCTTAGGTTAAAACAGCACCAATTCCCACACCGGATGCATCACACTCAAGTTCAAAGGTCTTCGAGAAATCTGGTAAAGCAAGTAAAGGTGCGTTAGTAAGACAATTTTTAATCTCAATAAAAGACCTCTCTTGATCATCTCTCCAATGGAATGTGGAGTTCTTTTTTATCACGCTTGTTAAGGGTGTAGCCAATGTACTGAAGTTGGGCACAAAGCACCGATAAAAGCTTGCCAACCCATGGAAGCTCCGAACTTAGCTAATGGAGGTAGGCCTTGGCCACTCTTGAATTGCCTTTATTTTCTCTTGGTCAACTTCCAAACCTTGTGCACTAACCACAAAACCAAGAAAAATAACTTTGTCAAAATAGAAAGTACATTTCTTAAGATTAGCAAAGAGAGTTTCCTTATGTAATGTTTCAAGAACAAACTTGAGATGTATTACATGTTCTTCCAAAGTCTTGCTATATATGAGGATATCATCGAAGTAAACAACACAAAACTTACCAATGAAGGATCTCAACACATGGTTCATTAATCTCATAAAAGTATTAGGAGAGTTGGTTAAACCAAATGGAATGACCAACCACTCATACAAACCATGTTTCATTTTGAAGGCAGTTTTCCACTCGTCACCTTCTCGCATACGAATCTGGTGATATCTGCTTTTTAAATCAATCTTGGAAAATAGTTTGGCTCCACTTAGTTCGTCTAGCATATCATCTAGTCGAGGAATTGGATGTCGATATTTGATAGTGATTTTATTCACAGCACGACAATCGACACATATTCGCCAAGTACCATCCTTTTTCGGCACCAAGAGGATTGGCACGGCACAGGGGCTAAGACTTTCTCTAATATAGCCCTTTTCCATCAACTCGTTGACTTGCCTTTGTAGTTCTTTAATTTCTTCAGGATTCGTTCTATAGGTAGGACGATTTGGAATTACTGCTCCGGGTACAAAATCAATTTGGTGCTCGATTCCTCGAAGGGGTGGTAATCCACTCGGAGTTTCTTCCGGGAAAACATCTTGGAAATCTGCAAAAGGTTCAAAATAGTGGAAGGCAATTCCTCGGACAGTTCGTTAGTGCTAAAAATCTTTTCCTTGTACAGGAGTACAAGAATGGTTTGTTTTGACAAAAACACTTTCCGGACTTCTCTTTTTTTTTTGCAAACAAACTTTTTTTCTACTTTCTTTTTCTTGCTCTTCTTTTTCTTTTCTTTCTTTTTCTTTTCTTTCTTTTACTATTTTTGCATTCCTTTTCTCATTTTTCTTTTCTTTTTCTTCTCTTTTCTTTCTTTTTCACATCCGTTCTTTTCTTTTTCTCTTAATTGATTTACAACAGACTTCATTCTCATTTGATCCTCGAAAACTTGCTTTGGTGTCAACGGAGCCAAAGTGATGTTCTTTCCTTGATACTTGAACGTATACCGGTTGGTATACTTGTCATGGGTGACTCTTCGATCGTATTGCCACAACCTGCCAAGCAATAGATGTCCCGCGTGTATGGGAACAACATCACAAAGTACCTCGTCCTCGTATTTACCGATTGAGAAAGAAACAAGCACTTGTTTGGTTACCTTGATTTTGCCCCCATCATTGAGCCATTAGAGTTTTTAGGGACTCGGATGTTTGGTGGTGTTCAAGCCTAGTTTCTCCACCATTAAAGTACTTGCCACGTTGGTACAGCTTCCACCATCGATGATCAAGCTATAAACTTTCCCTTGAACTTAACATCGGGAATGGAAGATATTCTCCCGTTGTTGTTCATTTTCAGGACTTTGAATACTAAGGCTTCTTTTGATAACCTGTAGCTTTCTGGCATGCTCCATGTTAAATGACAAGAATAATTAAAATCCTCACCATAAACCTCACTATTTCACTCAGAAAGAAATAAGTGGTGAACACTCCACTCGTATTCGTTTAGGCTTTTTCAACACTCGAATGTTCTCACACTCTCTAGCCTTTTACCATTCAAACTTACTCTCGTAACCTCGTATTTTATTTCTTTGACTCGTCTTGGTGCTTTGGGGTTGGCTTTAAAATGGTTATAAGGGATAAGATGTATGGGTGTACAGGTAGGCTGAAAGAAAATAAGTTTTAATATAGTTGGCATTTTGGGGGGTGCAAAATCGATGAAAAGAATACTTGACGATCGAAATAAAGGTAGAAAGAGTAGAGAAGAATTTTGAGCACTTCACTTTTTTTTTAAATTCGTATTTTCTCTCTCTCTCTCTCTTTTTTAAGCTTCAAATAGCACTATTACAATAGTAAAATGAAAATACAACTTGAATTTTTTTTAAATTAAAATTTTTTTACAACGGACCTATTTCGATCTTGATACAAACGTTGGCACTTCTCGATTTACAAGCTCTGATACCAAATGATATGATCCAACTCAGGTGATTGAGTCAAATTCACGTAGTTGCCCGATCATGTCGAGAAGAATCATTCGTGTCTTGGTCTCGAAAGTAAAAGTTGATGGATAGGTCCAAATAAGCAGAAGGGTTTCAAAAGATAAGTAAAAGGGAAGTGATAGGTTTGGCTAAGGTAACAAGAAGAAGGGTGAATGGATGGTTCGATTTGGAAACAACAAGAAAGAGATAATATAAGGTGGGGATGGAATAGGGAACTTAACGTTAGTGATACGAGCACGCCCCGCGAACTTCATCGAACAAGTCTGTCAAGACGAGCATTGACATGTTGGCAAGCTGATCCCAGCTCGTTTCTAGCTCTACGAGCTCCGTCCAGCTCAAATCCAACTTATTCGAGCTCAATCCAACTTGCCTGAGCTAAACCGAGCTCACTCCTAGCTCATATTCAGCTCACGAGCTAAACCTTAGCTCAATTTTAGCTTAGGAGTTTAGCCTCAGCTCAACTTTAGCTCACGAGCTAAAGCTTAGCTCATTTTAGTTTAAACTCGATTTTGTCTTTAATACATTAAATAAAAATTTGCACATATTCATTTAAGCATTAAACTTGTCTTATATTAATATTTTTTATTAATATGTCATTGTTATTATATAAATTGATTATGTTCACATAGCCGAATTAATGCATGACATTAATGAGTTCACATCATGCCGAATTTATGAGTATTCATGAGATGTCTTAATGACTTGTTTATTTCATGTAGGTACATCCCTTTGGACGGTACAATGTATGGATGAAGAAACATCTCTTTTGGGCATTCCACACTCATGAATGAAGAAGTATTAAATCTTTGGTGCATGTACGGCTAGATGCAATGTTTCTACAAATTCATGCATGTGTCGAATGCATGTATGGACATTAAAGGCTAGTCCATGAATGGATCAAATGCATGGGATGATAGAATGCATGAATGGCTTAAGTGCATGTATGGTGGCTGTCTCCTAACTTTCCAAGGCACTTATTCGGCCAAGAAGTAGCTGCCAACTAATTCTATGTTGTCCATAGAGCTCCTTGAACATGTTCACACTTTGAATTGACCTATAGGCTACTACACATGCATGGATGGGTTCAAGAACGTCCAAGGGAAGGAATTAACTCAATAATTCAACACATTGATTGAATTAAGTGCATGCACAAAGGGGAGAACGAATTTACTAGGTTCATGCTGCCATTTATGAACCTACATGCCATTAAAGTGTTTAATTATGAAGATACATGTTCCATACAAGTGCATGAACGTCCCAAGGAGATGAATGCAACCTTTTGGTGCACATACAAGTCCCTTGAAGCCTTTCTTTATGACTAAGCATTCATGCACAAACCAAGGGGGAAGAAAGTGTCCATTCAGCTAGCGCATGAATCTGCCGAATTTATGAACTATTTTAATACATTAGTGTGAACGTTTTTATTATTGTGTGAACACCTAGATGTCGAATTTGAATGGTCATCTATGTGCCTATAAATATTTGTTTTTTTCATTTGTAAAGGACTTTTGCCAAATTTGTTAATGAACATTGTTCTTGTGAGGTTGCTTCCTCTCATATCTCGTACAAGTTTCGAACGACTTATCTGGCTTGTGCTAGTGGCGTCAATCATTCTTGTTTGAACTTATCACCAATCTTGGTGTGGCGTTCACCTATCCATCTATCCAGTTTTTTCACCTTAACAATATAGGAATCGGGGTGACACTTCTTAGTGTTGAATCATTTCTGACATTGAGTTCGTTTTCCATTTCCATCTTTTAAATTTTTTTCTTGTTAACCCAAACCGAGCCTTCTATCCTTCATCCATCTTTGCTACCCTTAACTGAACCTATACTAAACTTACCATTCTTGAAACCTTCCGCTATCCTATTCTAATTTTTTTACTACTATTACTAAAATTCGAGGCACGAACGACTCTCTCAAACTACGCTCGGGCAACTACGTGAATTCAACTCATCTACTCAGGCCGGATCACATCATTTGGTATCAGAGCTTGTAAATCGAGAGGCACCGACGTTCATATCAAGATCGAAATAGGTTCGTAGTAAAAAAAATTCAAAAAAATTAAGTTGTATTTTCGTTTTATCTTTGTAAAATTGATATGTTGAAGTTGTAAAAAAAAAGAAAAAAAAAGATATGAAATTATAAAAAAACAAAAGAAAAAAAAAGTGAAGTGCTCAGTTTCTTCTCTATTGTTTATCATTGTTTCAATATCAACAAGTGTTCTTTTCATCAACTTTGTACCCCCTATTTCCAAAATGCCACACTACACCAAAGAAAAATTTTCTTTTAGCCTACCCATAACCTATACATCTTATCCCTTGTAATCGATTTTGAAGCCGACCCCAAAGCACCAAGACGAGTCAAGAGAAACAAAATATGAGGTTACGAGAGTAAGCTTGAGTGGTAAAAGGCTAGAGTGTGTGAGAACATTTGAGATTCGAAAAAGCCTAAAAATGAGTGCAAACACGAGTGGAGTGTTCATCAATATTTCTTTACGAGTGAAATAGTGAGATTTGTGGTGAGGTACTTGATTTTTTTTATTTTGTGTTGTGATCTAATATTTTCTTTTCAGCAACAAAAATCATGTCACGCGAAGAGTTCACCGAATTGGAATACCAATACTTGGTACAAGAAATACGAAAAATGATGGAGTCCAACACTAAGAACATACACGAGAGATTAAATCATTTGGAAAAACAAGATCAAAGTGATAGAGTTTCTTCGAGTCGAAAAATGGAGACTAGCACCCCATGGAGATATACCCCCGACTACTACTTGAGAAAAAGTTTGTATCGTGATTCCTTTTCGCCATCTACTTCGAGATAAAGAGATTCATACTATGACTCATATTCATCAGTGAATTTGAGAAGTGACTTCGATCGAAAGTCCTTTTCATCAAGAAATTCAAGAAGACGAGAAGTCGATTACGATTTTGATTTGTTCCAAGATGGTGTTCGGAGAGAAAGACATACTCCTACTAGATCGTCAACGAAATCTTACTCGGAGTATTCTTCACAAAGTCTTGATTGTGAATCATATGTAAATAGTTCTTCATCTTTCGAACAAGATTTGTATTCTCATCATTCTTTTGTACATTCTTGTAAAGAGAAAACAAAGAAAAGAAAAGAAAAATCAAAAGAAGAAAAAGAAAATGAAATAAAAAGAAAAGAGAGGCAAGAGGCAAGTAAGAGAGAAAATGAGCGAATCTTGAGAGAACTTGAAAAAGCCTTTGAAAAGCAAAAAGAAAATGAAAAAGAAAATGAGATTTAAAAAGAGAATGAAAAAGAGTTTGAGAGTGAAACAGAAGATGAAAAAGAAATTGAAACAAAAGGAACGAGTGATTCAGAAGAAAAAGAATCGAGTGAGAAAACAAGTGAGCAAGTGAGGATTATCTCTACTAACCCACATGTTCGATCTTCTTGTGAATTAACTTTTCAGGTCCCTAGAGGTTTGTGCGACCAATTCCATCTACATTACCTTCCAAACGAGAGTTGTTTTAGGTTGTTCGAAAAAGATAAGTTCGTGAATGACAACCACCCACTTGCGATCGAAGGTAAGGAAGGTAAGGATTCTTTGTTTATCGAATCAAAGTCACTTGATTTGGCTAATTTTTGTTCACTTACTGTTGTTAACGGTTTTGTTTTAAAAGGTGCCATATACAGCTTTTTTTATGACGATTACTACATTGGCAAATTTGTTGACAATATTGGACTAGTTTTCTCTAAGCGAATTTTGAATGTGTTTGATCAAAGTCTGTCACTTAAAAATTCTGATGTGTTTGACCATGCAAACTTTTTGAATTCATGTGTTAAATCTTTATGTTTAAATATGCTGCTCAATTGATTTGTGATAAATCGCTCTGCTTAAAAAGTTGCATGTTCTCTAAAAATTCTTTGTTTGGCATCCATGTTAAAAGATCTTCACATGATATGTGCAATTGTGTTCTTCATGAACAATCTTTGAGTTTTTGTGCGAAATTTCCATGTAGTGATTTACATTCCCGATTGATACTCTTGAAGCATGAACCTTTGCATATTGGTATGCTCGGTTTTGTCAATTCAACATGTGTGTTTAAACTAGTGAAATATAATTCATGTGGTGAGTTGATTATATCTTCTTCTAATATGTTGCTTGTTGGAATTCCTAATCAAGTTCGTGTGTTCAAGCCTAGTATTTGCTACATGAATTCATTTTATGGAAACATTAAGCACTTTGCATCATTTGTGATGTGATCCGGCCCGGGTAGACGAGTCGAATTCACGTAGTTGCCCGGTCGTAGTTCGAGAGAGTCGTTCGTACCTCAGATTTTAGAAATAGAAATGAAATGGATAGGTTTGGATAGTGGAAGGTTTTCAAAAGTTATGCAAAAGGGTAGTGATAGGTTCGGCTAAGGAAACAAGAAAGGATGTTGGATAGATGGGGGATGGAAAAACGATCTCAACGTCAGAAATGATTCAACACTAAAAAGTGTCACCCCGATTCCTATATTGTTAAGGTGAAAAGATGGATAGAAGGATAGGTGAACGCCACACCAAGATTGGTGATAAGTTCAAACAAGATCGGTAGACGCCACTAGCACAAACTAGATAAGTCTTTGAAACTTGTACGAGATATGAGAGGAAGCAACCTCACAAGAACAATGTTCATTAACAAGTTTGGCAAAAGTCCTTTACAAATGAAATCAACAAACTATTTATACTAGTTTCTTAGGCTAACCGAATAGACTATTAATGAACTTAACTATTAAGCAATGAACCTAATTTAATACATGAATATTCTAGAAAAATGACCATTAGTGTCCTTGTCCATGTTCGGCTGAATGGGGAGGTGAGTGGGCAGCTTCATGTACGAGCAAGCTTTGGAAGCCAAGGAAATGGTCTAGGTTCGGCCATGGGATGCATGAAACTCCCAAAGGGTGTCTCTTGGCCGAATAGGTGCTTCGGAAACTCCAAGGGTCCTCCCACATGCATTGGTTGTACATGGAACTTGGAAGGGGGCTTGAACCTAGCCGTACATGCACTTGCATTAATTACCCTCCTTTCATGCATGTGTGCCGTCCAAGGGAGATGCACCTTTCAATATGCATTAACCTTCCATGTACATGAATGTATGTCCTCCAAACATTAAACCGAACCATTCATGAATCTTCCCATTCAATGAACATTCCCGTTCATGCACCTTGCATTAAATGCCATGAATGTATCTTCCAAATTCGGCTAACCTACAAAATTAAATAACAAAATTAAATAACACACAACTATTCATATAATTATAAATTAAAATAATAACTAAATAACTTAATAACACTAACTAAATTTGGCTAGCTCAAATAGTCAAAAACACCTAGTGAGCTAAATTGAGCTAGGGAATTCGGCATGAGCTGTAGCAAACTTAGTTATAAGCTAGATTAAAACTTAGTTTATTTAAATGAAAAAGGAATGAGCTGAAACGAGCTAAATTCGAGCTCAAACGAGCTAAAACAAGCTCAAGTGAGCTGATGTGAGCTGAATGACGCATGGGGGAGCTGGAGAGGAGCTGAGATCGGATTGCAAAATGGTGCATGGAGTCTTCAAGGAGTTGTTCTTAGCTCCTCCAACGTTATGGAGCTGGTTATCATCCCAAATGCGCATCACAAAGGCTGATATAGCATCTTGAAGTTGCTTGGTTCGAGCTCGGGTCATGGAACCTTTTGGCAGCTCAATGGATCCTTGGTGTGCATTCGAGGATGCCCCGGGTGTGCTCATATCAATTTGCATTCAAATTATGTTTGCTTGATGTTTGAACTTTTGATAAGAAGGTGAAATTCAATGATTTGGGTTTCAATTTTGATTCGTTTACTAATCACCTTTTTTGGCCACATCTGAAATTTTCGTTCCATTTTGAGAAGGTAAGATCGACTTATGCTTTGGGACTTGAATCAAATTTCAATGATGATTTATTTTTTTCTTTTCAGTCCATACGTCCTATTGAAACTAACCTTTTTACATTTTTGTGAATGTAACCCATTAAAAAGCACGAGCTGTCATGGTGCTTCATCACCAACCCAAGTTGATCGAGGTAAAAGGTTTGTTTTACATTATCTGTCTGAAGAGAGAAGATTTATCTTGTTTGAAAAAGGTAAAACTGATCCTAAATTTTCTTTTCTTCAAGATCGACAAGGTAAAGTTTATGAAAATTTTCAAATACCTTTACTCTATTCGAATGTTGTTGAAAATCTTTTTGATGGTTTGATGTTTGGAAATTGTTTGTACCTTGTTGTGATTGATTGTTCTTTGGCCTAGTATTGATACGTTTGTGTTGGAAAGTGATTACACAAATCATGTTGTTAATAAGCGAAAGAGTGATTTAGTTTCCAATTGGCCATGGTACACTTTGTGTGTACATTCCCATGAATTGTTATTTTTGAATAAACATATTGAAATGTTTTGGATGAGAAATAATGTGTTTAAGTGCCTGCCATCGTTTACAATCAATTATCCCTTGATCCAACTTAGTCTTCATGTTTGCAACGATGGTCTAACGAATCTCTTTGATAAATTTACGTATGCTTGCTTTTTCCAATTGAGATTTTTGGCATATGTTCAATTGAATGAATTTTTTATGAACTATCAAACACATTTGAATCTGACTCCTTTGAGTTTCTTTTTATTGGCTATGGTAAGAATTTTTCAGGTTTGTGTGACATCTTCCATCCCATTTGACCGAGGAAAACCATGCATGAGTCAAAGTTCTCCCATGGACAAACAGCTCGACTTGAGGACAAGTTGCCTAAAAGAGGGGGGAATGATACGAGCACGCCCCGCGAATTTCATCGAACAAGTTTGTCAAGCCGAGCATTGACATGTTGGCAAGCTGATCCCAGCTCGTTTCCAGCTCCACGAGCTCCGTCCAGCTCAAATCTAGCTTATTCAAGCTCAATCCAACTTGCCTGAGCTAAACCGAGCTCACTCCTAGCTCATATTCAGCTCACGAGCTAAACCTTAGCTCAATTTCAGCTTAGGAGTTTAGCCTCAGCTGAACTTTAGCTCACAAGCTAAAGCTTAGCTAATTTTAGTTTAAACTCGGTTTTGTCTTTAATACATTAAATAAAAATTTGCACATATTCATTTAAGCATTAAACTTGTCTTATATTAATATTTGTTATTAATATGTCATTGTCATTATATAAATTGATTATGTTCACATAGCCGAATTAATGCATGACATTAATGTGTTCACATCATGCCGAATTTATGAGTATTCATGAGATGTCTTAATGACTTTTTTATTTCATATAGGTACATCCCTTTGGACGGTACAATGTATGGATGAAGAAACATCTCTTTTGGGCATTCCACACTCATGAATGAAGATGATGTGAGCACACCTGGGGCATCCTCGAATGCACACCAAGGATCCATTGAGCTGCCAAAAGGTCCCATGACCCGAGCTCGAACCAAGCAACTTCAAGATGCTATATCAGCCTTTGTGATGCGCATTTGGGATGATAACCAGCTCCATAACGTTGGAGAAGCTAAGAACAACTCCTTGAAGACTCCATGCACCATTTTGCAATCCGATCTCAGCTCCTCTCCAGCTCCCCCATATGTCATTCAGCTCACATCTCACTTGAGCTCGTTTTAGCTCGTTTGAGCTCAAATTTAGCTCGTTTCAGCTCATTCCTTTTTCATTTAAATAAACTAAGTTTTAATCTAGCTTATAACTAAGTTTGCTACAGCTCATGCCAAATTCCCTAGCTCAATTTAGCTCACTAGGTGTTTTTGACTATTTGAGCTAGCCGAATTTATTATAGGTTGACTTATAATTATTGTGTTCAAATTTAGTTAGTGTTATTAAGTTATTTAGTTATTATTTTAATTCATAATTATATGAATAGTTGTGTGTTATTTAATTTTGTTATTTAATTTTGTAGGTTAGCCGAATTTGGAAGATACATTCACGGCATTTAATGCAAGGTGCATGAACGGGAATGTTCATTGAACGGGAAGATTCATGAATGGTTCGGTTCAATGTTTGGAGGACATACATTCATGTACATGGAAGGTTAATGCATATTGAAGGGTGCATCTCCCTTGGACGGCACACATGCATGAATGGAGGGTCATTAATGCAAGTGCATGTACGGCTAGGTTCAAGGCCCCTTCCAAGTTCCATGTACAACCAATGCATGTGGGAGGACCCTTGGAGTTTCCTAAGCACCTATTCAGCCAAGAGACACCCTTTGGGAGTTTCATGCATCCCATGGCCGAACCTAGACAATCCCATTGGCTTCCAAAGCTTGTTCATACATGAAGCTGCCCACTCACCTCCCATTCGGCCGAACATGGACAAGGACACCATTGGTCATTTTTCTAGAATGTTCATGTCTTAAATTAGGTTCATTACTTAATTGTTAAGTTCATGAATGGACTATTCGGCTAGCATAAGAAACTAGTATAAATAGTTTGTTGATTTCATTTGTAAGGGACTTTTGCCAAATTTGTTAATGAACTTTGTTCTTGTGAGGTTGCTTCCTCTCATATCTCGTACAAGTTTCGAAGACTTATCTAGCTTATGCTAGTGGCGTCAACCGACTTGTTTTGAACTTATCACCAATCTTGGTGTGGCATTCACCTATCCTTCTATCCATCGTGTCCACCTTAACAATATAGGAATCGGGGTGACACTTTTTAGTGTTGAATCATTCCTGACGTTGAGATCGTCTTTCCATTCCCCATCTATCCAACATCCTTTCTTGTTTCCTTAACCGAACCTATCACTACCCTTTTTACATAATTTTGAAAACCTTCCGCTATCCAAACCTATCCTTTTTATTCTATTTCTAAATTCAAAGTACGAACGACTCTCTCAAACTACGATCGGGCAACTACGTGAATTTCGACTTGTCTACCCGGGCCGGATCACATCAGAAGAAGTATTAAATGCTGGTGCATGTACGGCTAGATGCAATGTTTCTACAAATTCATGCATGTGTCGAATGCATGTATGGACATTAAAGGCTAGTCCATGAATGGATCAAATGCATGGGATGATAGAATGCATGAATGGCTTAAGTGCATATATGGTGGCTGTCTCCTAACTTTCCAAGGCACTCATTCGGCCAAGAAGTAGCTGCCAACTAATTCTATGTTGTCCATAGAGCTCCTTGAATATGTTCACACTTTGAATTGACCTATAGGCTACTACACATGCATGGATGGGTTCAAGAACGTCCAAGGAAGGAATTAACTCAATAATTCAACACATTGATTGAATTAAGTGCATGCACAAAGGGAGAACGAATTTACTAGGTTCATGCTGCCATTTATGAACCTACATGCCATTAAAGTGTTTAATTATGAAGATACATGTTCCATACAAGTGCATGAACGTCCCAAGGAGATGAATGCAACCTTTTGGTGCACATACAAGTCACTTGAAGCCTTTCTTTAGACTAAGCATTCATGCACAAACCAAGGGGAAGAAAGTGTCCATTCAAACTAGTGCATGAATCACGAATTTATGAACTATTTTAATACATTAGTGTGAACGTTTTTATTATTGTGTGAACACCTAGATGCCAAATTTGAATGGTCATCTATGTGCCTATAAATATTTTTTTTCTTTCATTTGTAAAGGACTTTTGCCAAATTTGTTAATGAACATTGTTCTTGTGAGGTTGCTTCCTCTCATATCTCGTACAAGTTTGAACGACTTATCGGCTTGTCTTTGGTGGCGTCAATCATTCTTGTTTGAACTTATCACCAATCTTGGTGTGGCGTTCACCTATCCATCTATCCATTTTTTTCACCTTAACAATATAGGAATCGGGGTGACACTTCTTAGTGTTGAATCATTCCTGACGTTGAGTTCGTTTTCCATTTCCATCTTTCTAATTTTTTTCTTGTTAACCCAAACCGAGCCTTCTATCCTTCATCCATCTTTGCTACCCTTAACTGAACCTATACTAAACTTACCCTTCTTGAAACCTTCCGCTATCCTATTCTAATTCTTTTACTACTATTACTAAAATTTGAGGCACGAACGACTCTCTCAAACTATGATCGGGCAACTACGTGAATTCGACTCATCTACTCGGGCCGGATCACATCAGTTAGGAATGATTCAACACTAAAAAATGTCACCCCGATTCCTATATTGTTAAGGTGGAAAGGATGGATAGAAGGATAGGTGAACGCCACACCAGAAATGGGGATAAGTTCAAACAAGATCAGTAGACGCCACTAGCACAAACTAGATAAGTCTTCGAAACTTGTATGAGATATGAGAGGAAGCAACCTCACAGAAACAGAGTTTCACTAACAAATTGGCAAAAGTCCTTTTACAAAGAAATGAGTAAACTATTTATAGTTTAACATGTAGTAGCCGAATGGACAAATTGACTAACTTAGAAGCCAAGTAATTCGACAAGGAAGAGACTAGAATGATCTAGAACAAAGTCATTAATTTGGATAAGTCTTGGTTCAGCTGATGGGAACTCCAATGGGCAGCTTCATGGTTAAGCAAAAATGACTTGGATGAATGTGAAAACTTGGGAGCTCATTTGACTTGTCTAGATTCGGCCATGGAATGAATGGAGCATTCATGAAGTGTCTCTTGGCCGAATAGGCACCTAGGGAAGTCATTTGATCAGCCAACAATTCATGTATCAAGTTATGGATGCATTCTCCCATTCGATGAAACTTGCTATCCATGCATCTTCTCTTAATCTTCATTCATGAATTGAAGTTGGAAATTGATTATGCAGCTACTCCTTGGTTGAATAAGTACTTAGGAAACTCAATAGATCACCCAGATTCATTTGGTCATGCATGGAACTAAAAGGGGTCTTGAATCTGGCCGTACATTAACTTGCAATAAATGCCCTTCATACATGCATGTGTGCCGTCCAAAGGAGAAGTATCTTCATTAATTCAAATGCATGTAATTTACCATCATGCACATGAACTTAATTCCCTCCAAGCATTGAACTATGTCGTGCATGAATCTTCTCATTCATTGAACAAACCCGTACATGCACCTAGCCATTAATGTACCTCCACATTCGACTGAACCTACAAAGGAATAAACACATAATTAAATAAAATATAAATATTCATATAATCATAATTTTAAACAGCAACTAGACAACTTAAATGACACTAACTAAATTCAGACACATTAATTAAAATTCAACTAGCATATTAAATTCGGCTATCTCAAATAATCAAAAACACTTAATGAACTAATTTGAGCTAGGGAAATCGGCATGAGCTGTAGCAAATTAAGTTAAAACAAAGCTAAAAATTAGTTTATTGAAATGGAAAAAGAAACGAGCTAGAAAGAAGCTAAAACGAGCTCAAACAAGCTGAAACAAGCTCAAGTGAGCTGGTTGGAGCTGAATTGAGCTGGGGGAGCTAGAGAGGAGCTGAAGTCGATTTGCAAAAGAGTGCATTGAGTCCTCAAAGGAATATCCACAGCTTCTCTACTGTCTAGGGCCTTTTTCTCTTCCCAAATGCGCATAATTAAAGCTGATAAAGCTCCTTGAAGTTGCTTGGTACGAGCTCGAGTCATGGGACCTTTTGGAAGCTCGATAGGATCTTGATATGCACTTGAGGATGCCCCGAGTGTGCATACATCACCAATTTCAACCATGGACTAGATACAAGGGCGTGTGCTTAACCGTGTGGCTAAGTCAATAGCCTCCCTAATTATAACGCGGCCAGGCACACGGGCATGTCTAGTGCCCATGTGGACAAGTCAGTATGTCTGCCCTATTTTGACATGGCTTAGACACACGGACATGTCTAATGCCGTGTGAGGCACACGGCCTATTAGCACAAGCATTTGACCACTGTAACTTTGAAAATTTGTTAAGTTTTCGAGAAATTTTGTATGAGATCAATTTAGTTCTGAACCTTCTCCAAAGCATGTTTAAGGTCTCATTGACCTATGTAAGTGACTTAATGTTGATGTATGACTATGAATGTAAATAATGTTTATGAATTGTTCGTAAAATGTTTCACTTTGTCCGGTAATGCCTTAACCCTAGTCCGACGATGGATACGGGTTAGGGGTGTTACAGTTAAGCTACTCAAGGCTGTTCAATTAACTAAGGCAGCACAATTAAGTTGTTCCTTTCCCCTTGGCTGAACCTAGACAAAGCCATTCAGCTCCAAAAATTTCCAAATTTATTTCAGCTGAACATACTTCATCTAGAAGCTGTCAATGACGTTCCAAATGAGTGGAGAAGCTTCCTGGAATTTTCTTGAAGTTTTCTAGAATTTTCAACTCATTAAAGCTGAACACAATTGTCCATTTGGTTGCTTTATTGACCATTCGACTAGCCTAGGTTTATCACTATAAATACTTGGCTATTTTCATGTATTTGAGACTTTTGAAACTTTGAATGAAATTCTATTATTTTGTGAGATTTACGTCTCTCAAATTTCATTCAAAGACTTAGCTTGGCTTATCTGCTAGTCAGTGGTGTCAACCTTTATCTTTTCCAAACTTATCACTCTAGTTCGAGTGTGGCGTTCAACCCCAAACTTATACCTTTGGTTCCTACCTTTTTAGGTAATGGGTCAAGGTCTCCTTTCTTCCATCACTGAACCACCTTAAGTCATATAAGTCCCGAGTCAACACTCTCCTTTAGTGTTGGTTCAAACTTGAAGCTTAAGTTTGTTTTTCCATTCTGCCCTATTATCAACTTTCCAAATTAATTCTCTATTAGCTGAACCTGTACACCTAACACTTAGCTATTTTGGACCTATTATTCATCCGTATTTTCCATACTTATCCGATTATAAACCTAAAACAAATTTGGAACGATACTTCCTCGTTTGACGATCGGGCAACTAAACAACTCAACTCACCATACCGAGGCAAGATCGTATCAATAGGAGACACCAATGGTCATTAAAGAAACTAAATGGACAGCTTAAATCAGCTTAATTAAGCTAAAGTTTCCTTGAAGCTTCCCAAAAAGGTCCAATGGTGTGAACAGCCTTTTAATAAGCTGCTTTGATCAGCTCAATGGTTTTGAAGGTGTTAAATGATGTATTGAGTGCTCCAATAGACTGTAACACCCCAAACTCGGCCCAAACGTTATGGCCGAATTTGGCGCATCACATTGAAGTGTTTTTGTGAAATCTTGTTTTCATTGAAAACCCTTCCTTAAGATATGAAACCTTAGTTAACTTATGAAAATACTCTTTTTAGTTGCAAAAGCTTTGTTTAAAACATTCGATTTAAGAAAGTTTATCAATTAAAAGTTTGGCTGCAGAAATGTAGTAAATAAAAACTATGGTTTAGAAAATCCCTGTTCAATTTCTCGCAATTACAATGCTTAAGAATAATAATCCAAATAATAACAAAAAGGAGGGGCCTTATTACAATCCAGTCTAAAATCACTTAACTTAATAAATCAGGAACTAAATGCTTTTAAAACAACCAAGTCCAAGTTGTCTTCCTAGCTGGCCACCCAGAGTCCCTCCAGACATCAAACCTCCTATTGAGCATTACCTGAGAAAAATAAAAGAGGGGTGAGTTTTCGCAAACTCAGTGTGTACACCCTCGTCGAGCAGCAAGCATTCATCAATCATCATAAAATCACACATGTAATGCAGTGCAATACAACCCACCCCAATAATCCATCTGCTACACTTCAGCTCCATCCCCCGGTACACTTCATGTGGGGATATAAATATCGACAAACCCAACCGATACACTTTAATGGTAGCCCGATTGTGGAACTACCTTCATTGCAGCAAGCTACTAATCATATAATGGGCTTAAAAAGCCTTCGGTGGATCCACGATAGTCAAGCAACCATGCGATCCTCATATACTTCCTCCGTTCCAAAATTCCCAACCTATATGCAACCTAAGCAGAATATCATATGTATGCATGTCACATCCATAAAACTTACCTTCAACACCTAGGGGTATTTTGGTCATTTTTGCCCTTAGGGGCATTCAGTAATTTTCCCTTTCTTTACGATTTTCACTTACCTTGGCCCGTTAACAAATCCCGTGAGCTAAGATGAACGAATACTATGCACCAGGTAGGATTCCAGAGAAGAGGGGGTGAGTCATTAAGACCGCTTAAGTACCAAGCTCTCTCTAGATCCAATCCTAGACATGCATATACCCGTTGCCACACCCTAACCCTTTGACTTGTCCACGGTCACAATAAATTAATTAAGTTTTATATAGTTATCATATACTAGGCCCAAAACCCCTTACAAAGCCCAGTCAAATTCATATACATGTATACGGCCCACTAGGCCCAATCACTTGTATATGGCCCATTAGGCCCAAATCAGATTTATATGGCCCAAATCACATTATACACATGCTCACATACAAATTTCTATCACATAGCATCAATTATCAATTTTTGCCTATTATGGGCCCAACAGCCCGTTAGGCACATTAAGCCTATTCTAGCCCGGTTGGCCAATTCACAGCCCAAGTCCATGGAATCGCCCATGGGGCCTTAGACAACCTATCAATTTCCCCCTTACGAGTGTTCACACACTTACAAGTATGCCGTAGCCAAACTTTTGGCTTTTCGGCATTTCAGCTTTTTGACTTTTGTCGACTCATTGTGTGTGTGCAGTGTATGTACACACTTGGTAAGCAAGCATGCTACGATTCCCTTAGTCACCAACCTACAAACGATATCACCCTTCAATTAATCACATGCTTAATACATATTTTACCCAAAATCGAAACCTCACCTTAACCTTACCTTGAACACCAATCCCTAGTAGCTTTTTCTTGATCACGTATTCCCTAGATCTGCATTAATCTTACTCATTAAAACCAAATACTAGGGGACTCGCATCCAACATAATTCACCCCCTTATATCACTTAAGACTATTTGGCCAATCTTAGCCAACAAGAGAGGAATACTTACCAAAACTGCAAAACACCTTAGGAGCAATTCGGCAGAGAGCTACAATCCGAGATCTGATACTAATTCCCTACCAAAGTTGATTAGAAAGAGTGAGGGAGGGAAGTACTCAGTATTAACAATACTAGCCAAAAAAGAGATAAGGTACTTACACCAAAAGAGTAATCGGCCTAAGGGAGATTCAACTTTTCGACTTTCAAACTAATATGGTGAATAAGGTTTATTTGGCACAAATTAAAGAAGAAGAGTAGCAGAACGAGTCAGCTAACCCAAAGGGTAAATCAAAAGAGATCTAAGGAGAGAAAGAATGGCAAAAGAATCAGCTAGCAAAGATGGAAAAGCCAATCGGCACTAAAAAAATAAAAAATTTGGCATTAACCTAGGATCCCAAACTCGGCACATATTTATAGCCTCTACCAAATTATCTGACCCTCAATTCCCAATTCAGCTCCATCACTTCCCCCTTCTCATCTCCTCGTTTTTCTCCTTGATAACTCCCCAATCTATTTCCTAAATTTTCTCTTCTGAACACTCCTCTTAGAGTCCATCTTCACACCACTTCCAACCTTCTAGAAGGCCAAAATTAAACTTCTAAAAATACTAAGCTAGGATTCGAACCTTGGATCTCCTTGCTAGACACTAACGCCACCTTCCTACACTCTAAGTGACGTCACTTAACCACTCCTCCACAAGGCTTTTTGATGCTATTTTCCCCTATTTTTATTTAAAAGCCCAACTACTCCCAACCCTGGTTCTTTTAATAATTAAATTAAAATTCCTCCACCACAAAACTCGAACCCAGAACTTCTCCAACATACCTAGACATTCCACATTCCTTAAACCCTTATAGCCAACATGTCATTTGTCATTTCCTTGCCCACTTAAAAAAAAATTTTATGAGACCCAAAGCCCAAAGCCCAATTCATCTAAGCCCAATTCATCTAGGCCCAAAATTTAGGGCGTTACATGGACATTAGGTGTGAAACCAAATATAAGCAGCACCTCAAGTGTGAATGCACAAACCCGAATGGTCATCTAAGGTGAAAGGCATTTTCCAGCAATGTGAATGTGTTTATTCCTTTCTTGGGAAGTCAAAAATGCAGCAGCCATTTTGAATGGGAATGTGACACGTGAACAACCAAATTGGTGTGAACACTTGATCTCCAACAGCCTCCAAGTGTGAATGGATGAAAATAAATAGCTCCCATGGTGTGAAAATGTTTTGTGAGCTGAATGATCTTGTGTGAGCAGCTCCTTGTCCATTGCTCTTCACGAACAATCCATGCACCAGCTAAATTCATGATCACCTAAACACATCAATTAAAATTTGATAAGGACACATTAACTAGCTCAATTAAGTTGCCTAAGTTTAAGACACTTTAAATGGCTGTTTGAGCAAAGACAAATTAAATAGTTTTCAGGCAAATTAAATGGTTATGCAAATTGATACAAATTAATTAACTTAGACATATTTAATGTCGAAAGCACTTAGACTGTAACACCCCTAACCCGTATCCATCGCCGAAATAAGGTTACGGGGCATTACTAGAAAAGATACAACTCTTATTGATGTGATTGGTAGGGTAGATGAGTCGAATTCACGTAGTTGCTCGATCGTAGTTCGAGAGAGTCGTCCGTGCCTCGGATTTTTGTAATAGTAGTAAAAGAATTAGAATAGGATAGCGGAAGGTTTCAAGAAGGGTAAGTTTAGTATAGGTTCGGTTAAGGGTAGCAAAGATGGATGAAGGATAGAAGGCTCGGTTTGGGTTAACAAGAAAAAATTCAAAAGATGGAAACGGAAAACGAACTCAACGTCAGGAATGATTCAACACTAAGAAGTGTCACCCCAATTCCTATATTGTTAAGGTGAAAAATATGGATAGATGGATAGGTGAACGCCACACCAAGATTGGTGATAAGTTCAAAACAAGACGATTTGTAATATCTCGAATTAGGGCCTAATCGGAATAGTGGTTTCGTGACCACAAATTTGAGATAGAAATAATTATTTTATAATTATTTTGAGGTTTATGATATGATTGCATTATTGTGTGAAAATTTCGTGAAGAAATTCTATGCATAAAATGCTTAATTTGAAGTTAGGGACTAAATCGAATAAGTTGTAAAACTTGCATTCTAGAAGTTTTTAGTATGAAATTGCTTTGAAATATTAATTAGGAGGTCTTAAATAGCAATTTGACCAATTTCTAAAATTTTGGACAAAAATGGGCATGTACATGAAAATTTTCAAAGAAAGGTATTAAGGGCATTTTGGTCATTTGGATATTAAATGAAATAAAATGGGAAAAATAACACAAAATAGTCATCTTCCCCATTTTAGTTGCTGCCGAAACTTCACTCTCACCATAGCTAGGGTTTCTTCAACTTTCAAGCTTCATAGTAAGTGATTCTAAGCCCCGTTTTTAATGATTTTTACGTTTTTGAGATCCCGGTAGCTCGATTAAGCTTATGTTAGTAATAATTTAACCTAGGGTTTATATTTGGAAAAATACCCACAGGTGAAATTTGTGTATTTTGATGTTTTATGATAGAATATGAAGTTTTAAATTATGTTAGACAACTTGTACTACTCGATTTTAAGCAAAAACGAGTAAAAGGGCTTAATCGGTAAAAATACCTAATAGTCAGAAGTACATGTTAGAGTGAGAATTTGATGTTGCTATAGAAGAGAAAAGTGATCAGCATGTTATAAAATATAAGAATAAGGAATAAAGTTTAATCCCGAGCCTAGGGGCAAAAATGTAAATATGCAAAAGTTTATGGGTAAAATTGTAATTTTGCCAAAAATTGAATTAAGGATTAATTTGATAATGTGAGTATTAAATAATCTAAATGTGTTATTTTAGATCAAGAAAGACGTGGAATCGACCCCAATCGAGGAAAAGAAAAGATTGTGGACTAAATTGCAAAATCTTTGTATTTTGGTACCAAGGTAAGTTCATGTGTAAATAATGTAACATAATTTTTATTTTTAAGTCATTGATGTCAATTATGTGATATGCTGATTTTTATTATGAAATATATGTTTTGTGGTTATTTTCGAACAAAATGCAAATCATGTGTGCTACTTGCTAAATATAATTATTACCGAGTTTTGGTTTCGGCATTCTACGGAAGACGGCAAGGATATGTATTCGAAGAAAATCCCGTTTGAACCTTAGGAATAGATTAGGATACAAGTGACATGTGACTAGGATGGTTGAGCATCCGAACTCGTTGAGTTGAGTCCGAGTTCACTTATGGATGCGAATGTCCGAACTCGTTGAGTTGAGTCCGAGTTCGTGAGATGTAACTATGCATCCGAGCTCGTTGAGTTGAGTCCGAGTTCACTTATGGATGCGAACGCCCGAGCTCGTTGAGTTGAGTCCGGGTTCGCTTATGGGCGGGTTACATGATTGCTTGATTGCATATGTGGCACTTATGTGCAAGTTATCCATGTATCCGAATTATATTTCGATGAGTTCAACAGGTAAAGTTCTACTCAAATGGAGGAAATGCTTGATAATGATAAATTATGGAAATGGTTAGTTTAGATTATGTTTGATGTTATGGAAAATTAATAAGTTATCTAGTTCATTAAAACTCATAAAAAGAATAAAATTTGCCATAAACAGAACATTAGAGCAACACTGACGTGATTTTGAAAATTTACTAAAAATCATAGAAATTGAATTTGGTGATGGATTAAATATCAAATTGAAGCTTATTATGTCTAGTTTCACATGAAACAAATGAAATAGGTAAAGAAATTATATGTTAGAAGATATCTGAATTTTAGTGAAACAGGGTCAGAGCAGTTTCTGGATCCCCTGTTTCAAATTTATAAATTCACCATAAATTGTACAGATATAATTATGTGGTTTATTTTATATTATCAGAATCTTTATTGAGTCTAGTTTCAGGAGAAACAAACCTCATAATCATATGAATTTTTTACAGAGAGAAATGTGGTTCGTAGTAAACAGAGGTCAGTCCAGTCAAGTCCTGTAAAAGGGGTAACTTTAACTAATAAACTGTACTAATTGACCCAACCAAAAATTCTAGAAAATATTAGTAGATGGGTATATGAGTCTAGATTCAGGGAAAATTTACGGATCTTGATTTCGAGTTTCTTAACTCGAGATATGATTTTTCTTGTGACTGTGATGCAAGTAGCTTGAAAGCTGTGAATGTAGAAACAAATAATTCAAAGTTCTAAAAATGTTAAATTAAGCTTAGTAACACCTCATACTCGACCCCGGTGACGGTCTCGAGCGTGGGGGCATTACACGATTGATGCCACTAGCACAAGCCAGATAAGTCATTCGAAACTTGTACAAGATATGAGAGGAAGCAACCTCACAAGAACAATGTTCATTAACAAATTTGGCAAAAGTCCTTTTACAATGAAATCAACAAACTATTTATACTAGTGTCTTATGCTAGCCGAATAGTCCATTCATGAACTTAACAATTAAGTAATGTACCTAATTAAGACATGAAACTTTCTAGAAAAATGTCCAATGGTGTCCTTGTCCATGTTCGGCCGAATGGGAGGTGAGTGGATAGCTTCATGAATATGCATTGATGTACTTGGATAAATGATCTTCATACATGCATGGCTAGATTCGGCTGATGGAAGTGTTTTGGGCAGCTTCATGTATGAGCATAAACACTTGGATGAATGTGAAGCTTTGGAAACCAATGGGATTGTCTAGGTTCGGCCATGGGATGCATGAAACTTGTAATATCCCGAATTAGGGCCTAATCGAAATAGTGGTTTCGTGACCACAAAATCCGAGATAGAAATAATTATTTTATAATTATTTTGATGTTTATGATATGATTGCATGATTGTGTGAAATTTTCGTGAAGAAATTTTATGCATAAAGTGCTTAAATTGAAATTAGGGACTAAATCGAATAATTTGCAAAACTTGTATTCTAGAAGTTTCTAGTATGAAATTGTTTTGAAATATTAATTAGGAGGACTTAAATAGCAATTTTACCAATTTCTAAGTTTATGGACAAAAATTGGAAATGGATGGAATTTTTGGAAAGTTTAGTAGTAAGGGCATTTTGGTCATTTAGGGGTAAAATGAATTAAAATACAAAATTAAAAGCCAATTTTGCTCATCTTCAACCCCATGGCCGAATATAGCAAGGAGAAACCATGGCTAGGGTTTTTCAAGCTTCCAAGCTCGATTGTAAGTCCATTCTAGCCCCGTTTTTCAAGTTCTTTACATTTTTGGAGTTCCGGTAGCTCGATTTAGCTTATGCTAGCAATAATTTAACCTAGGGTTTATATTTGGAAAAATACCCATAGGTGAAATTTGTGTATTTTGGTGTTTTATGATAGAATATGAGGTTTTAAATTATGTTAGACAACTTGTGCTACTAGATTTTAAGTGAAAACGAGCAAAAGGGCTTAATCGGTAAAAATACCTAATAGTCATAAGTACATGTTAGAGTGAGAATTTGATGTTTCCATAGAAGGGGAAAATGATCAGCATGTCATAAAACATAAGAAAATAGGCTGAAGTTTAATTTACGAGCTTTGGGGCAAAAGTGTAAATATGCAAAAGTTTAGGGGCAAAATTGTAATTTTTCCAAAATATGATTTTGGGTCAATTTGAATAATGTGAGTCCTAATTAGACTATATTTTAAATGATAGAGCAAGAAAAACTGAAATTCGGGCTAAAATAGGGAAAATACCAAGTTGTGGACGAAATGGTAAAAGTAGCCATTTTCGCATACGAGGTAAGTTCATATGTAAATGTTGGTAACATAGTTATTATTTTAAATGTTTTTATGTTATTTAAATGATATGATAATTATTATGAAATATTATACTCGTGATAATTGTTTGATAATATGTCAAATTATGTGATATACTTGGAAAATGTGAAATACTACAGAGAGTATCGAGTATCGGTGATTCTGTAGAAGATGGTTGAGACACATGATCGGAAAAAGGTCCCGTTGAACCTTAGGAATGGATTAGGATACAAGTGACATGTCTTTGGGATATTTGGGCATCCGAACTCGTTGAGTTGAGACCGAGTTCACTTATGGATGCGAATGTCTAAACTCGTTGAGTTGAGTCCGAGTTCGTGAAATGTAACTAGGCATCCGAGCTCGTTGAGTTGAGTCCGAGTTCACTTATGGATGCGAACGCCTGAGCTCGTTGAGTTGAGTCCGAGTTCGTTTATGGGCGGGTTACATAGTAGCTTGGCTACATATGTGGCACTTATGTGCAAACTTTCCATGTATCCGAATTATATTCCGATGTGTTCAACGGGTAAAGTTTTACTCAAATGGAGGAATACTCAAGATGAAAGGGACGTATTGGTAAGTGTTGTGAAATGGATACTTTGAACAGGTATGTACTTAACCCTCGGGTTGAAAAATCGATATAACAACAATATGGTAAGATGATAAATGAAAATATGATATGAATGTCTTGGTGATGATTATGCAAATGATGTTTTATGATTGCTTATATGGTTATGTTACTTACTATTTGCATGTGAACTTACTAAGCATTTATGCTTACTCCCTCCTTTTCATTCCTTGTAGTGTTAACAAGCCAGCTCGGAAATCGGGAACGGTCAGAGGCACGCTCACACTATCCGTATACCATCTTGGCATAATGGATTGTATATTTTGAGTATGGCATGTATAGCATTATAATCATTTTGTATATATGGTCTTATGATATGGTTATTGAGTAGTATAAAAATGCTTGGTAATGATTAGCAATTGGAATGGCTAATTATGATTATATTTGGTGTTATGTATGTCAAATTGCTAGTTAATCTATGGAAACCATGAAATAGCTCCCATGGTGTGAAAATGTTTTGTGAGCTGAATGATCTTGTGTGAGCAGCTCCTTGTCCATTGCTCTTCACGAACAGTCCATGCACCAGCTAAATTCATGATCACCTAAACACATCAATTAAAATTTGATAAGGACACATTAACTAGCTCAATTAAGTTGCCTAAGTTTAAGACACTTTAAATGGCTGTTTGAGCAAAGACAAATTAAATAGTTTTCAGGCAAATTAAATGGTTATGCAAATTGATACAAATTAATTAACTTAGACATATTTAATGTCGAAAGCACTTAGACTGTAACACCCCTAACCCGTATCCATCGCCGAAATAAGGTTACGGGGCATTACTAGAAAAGATACAACTCTTATTGATGTGATTCGGCCGGGTAGATGAGTCGAATTCACGTAGTTGCCTGATCGTAGTTCGAGAGAGTCGTCCGTGCCTCGGATTTTTGTAATAGTAGTAAAAGAATTAGAATAGGATAGCGGAAGGTTTCAAGAAGGGTAAGTTTAGTATAGGTTCGGTTAAGGGTAGCAAAGATGGATGAAGGATAGAAGGCTCGGTTTGGGTTAACAAGAAAAAATTCAAAAGATGGAAACGGAAAACGAACTCAACGTCAGGAATGATTCAACACTAAGAAGTGTCACCCCGATTCCTATATTGTTAAGGTGAAAAATATGGATAGATGGATAGGTGAACGCCACACCAAGATTGGTGATAAGTTCAAAACAAGACGATTTGTAATATCCCGAATTGGGGCCTACTCAAAATAGTGGTTTCGTGACCACAAATCCGAGATAGAAATAATTATTTTATAATTATTTTGAGGTTTATGATATGATTGCATGATTGTGTGAAAATTTCGTGAAGAAATTCTATGCATAAAATGCTTAATTTGAAGTTAGGGACTAAATCGAATAAGTTGTAAAACTTGCATTCTAGAAGTTTTTAGTATGAAATTGCTTTGAAATATTAATTAGGAGGTCTTAAATAGCAATTTGACCAATTTCTAAAATTTTGGACAAAAATGGGCATGTACATGAAAATTTTCAAAGAAAGGTATTAAGGGCATTTTGGTCATTTGGATATTAAATGAAATAAAATGGGAAAAATAACACAAAATAGTCATCTTCCCCATTTTAGTTGCTGCCGAAACTTCACTCTCACCATAGCTAGGGTTTCTTCAACTTTCAAGCTTCATAGTAAGTGATTCTAAGCCCTGATTTTAATGATTTTTACGTTTTTGAGATCCCGGTAGCTCGATTAAGCTTATGTTGGTAATAATTTAACCTAGGGTTTATATTTGGAAAAATACCCATATGTGAAATTTGTGTATTTTGATGTTTTATGATAGAATATGAAGTTTTAAATTATGTTAGACAACTTGTACTACTCGATTTTAAGCAAAAACGAGTAAAAGGGCTTAATCGGTAAAAATACCTAATAGTCAGAAGTACATGTTAGAGTGAGAATTTGATGTTGCTATAGAAGAGAAAAGTGATCAGCATGTTATGAAATATAAGAATAAGGAATAAAGTTTAATCCCGAGTCTAGGGGCAAAAATGTAAATATGCAAAAGTTTATGGGTAAAATTGTAATTTTGCCAAAAATTGAATTAAGGATTAATTTGATAATGTGAGTATTAAATAATCTAAATGTGTTATTTTAGATCAAGAAAGACGTGGAATCGACCCCAATCGAGGAAAAGAAAGGATTGTGGACTAAATTGCAAAATCTTTGTATTTTGGTACCAAGGTAAGTTCATGTGTAAATAATGTAACATAATTGTTATTTTTAAGTCATTGATGTCAATTATGTGATATGCTGATTTTTATTATGAAATATATGCTTTGTGGTTATTTTCGAACAAAATGCAAATCATGTGTGCTACTTGCTAAATATAATTATTACCGAGTTTTGGTTTCAGCATTCTACGGAAGATGGCAAGGATATGTATTCGAGGAAAATCTCGTTTGAACTTTAGGAATAGATTAGGATACAAGTGACATGTGACTAGGATGGTTGAGCATCCGAACTCGTTGAGTTGAGTCTGAGTTCACTTATGGATGCGAATGTCCGAACTCGTTGAGTTGAGTCCGAGTTCGTGAGATGTAACTATGCATCCGAGCTCGTTGAGTTGAGTCCGAGTTCA
This sequence comes from Gossypium longicalyx, assembly GCA_025698465.1. Taxonomy (NCBI): domain Eukaryota; kingdom Viridiplantae; phylum Streptophyta; class Magnoliopsida; order Malvales; family Malvaceae; genus Gossypium; species Gossypium longicalyx. The sequence continues at coordinate 60,515,361 of CM047005.1, forward strand.
CTTATGGATACGAACGCCCGAGCTCGTTGAGTTGAGTCCGGGTTCGCTTATGGGCGGGTTACATGATTGCTTGATTGCATATGTGGCACTTATGTGCAAGTTATCCATGTATCGGAATTATATTTTGATGAGTTCAACGGGTAAAGTTCTACTCAAATGGAGGAAATGCTTGATAATGATAAATTATGGAAATGGTTAGTTTAGATTATGTTTGATGTTATGGAAAATTAATAAGTTATCTAGTTCATGAAAACTCATAAAAAGAATGAAATTTGCCATAAATAGAACATTACAGCAACACTGACGTGAGTTTGAAAATTTACTAAAAATCATAGAAATTGAATTTGGTGATGGATTAAATATTAAATTGAAGCTTATTATGTCTAGTTTCACATGAAACAAATGAAACAGGTAAAAAAATTATATGTTAGAAGATATCTGAATTTTAGTGAAATAGGGTCAGAGCAGTTTCTGGATCCCCTGTTTCAAATTTATAAATTCACCATAAATTGTACAGATATAATTATGTGGTTTATTTTATATTATCAGAATATTTATTGAGTCTAGTTTCAGGAGAAACAAACCTCATAATCATATGAATTTTTTACAGAGAGAAATGTGGTTCGTAGTAAACAGAGGTCAGTCCAGTCAAGTCCTATAATAGGGGTAAATTTAACTAATAAACTGTACTAATTGGCCCAACCAAAAATTCTAGAAAAAAATTAGTAGATGGGTATATGAGTCTAGATTCAGGGAAAATTTACAGATCTTGATTTCGAGTTTCTTAACTCGAGATATGATTTTTCTTGTGACTTTGACGCAAGTAGCTTGAAAGCTGTGAATGTAGAAACAAATAATTCAAAGTTCTAAAAATGTTAAATTAAGCTTAGTAACACCTCATACTCGACTCCGGTGACGGTCTCGGGCGTGGGGGCGTTACGCTATTGATGCCACTAGCACAAGCCAGATAAGTCGTTCGAAACTTGTACAAGATATGAGAGGAAGCAACCTCACAAGAACAATGTTCATTAACAAATTTGGCAAAAGTCCTTTTACAATGAAATCAACAAACTATTTATAATAGTATCTTATGCTAGCCGAATAGTCCATTCATGAACTTAACAATTAAGTAATGTACCTAATTAAGACATGAAACTTTCTATAAAAATGTCCAATGGTGTCCTTGTCCATGTTCGGCCGAATGGGAGGTGAGTGGATAGCTTCATGAATATGCATTGATGTACTTGGATAAATGATCTTCATACATGCATGGCTAGATTCGGCTGATGGAAGTGTTTTGGGCAGCTTCATGTATAAGCATAAACACTTGGATGAATGTGAAGTTTTGGAAACCAATGGGATTGTCTAGGTTCGGCCATGGGATGCATGAAACTTGTAATATCCCGAATTAGGGCCTAATCGGAATAGTGGTTTCGTGACCACAAAATCCGAGATAGAAATAATTATTTTATAATTATTTTGATGTTTATGATATGATTGCATGATTGTGTGAACTTTTCGTGAAGAAATTTTATGCATAAAGTGCTTAAATTGAAATTAGGGACTAAATCGAATAATTTGCAAAACTTGTATTCTAGAAGTTTCTAGTATGAAATTGTTTTGAAATATTAATTAGGAGGACTTAAATAGCAATTTTACCAATTTCTAAGTTTATGGACAAAAATTGGACATGGATGGAATTTTTGGAAAGTTTAGTAGTAAGGGCATTTTGGTCATTTAGGGGTAAAATGAATTAAAATACAAAATTAAAAGCCAATTTTGCTCATCTTCAACCCCATGGCCGAATATAGCAAGGAGAAACCATGGCCAGGGTTTTTCAAGCTTCCAAGCTCGATTGTAAGTCCATTCTAGCCCCGTTTTTCAAGTTCTTTACATTTTTGGAGTCCTGGTAGCTCGATTTAGCTTATGCTAGCAATAATTTAACCTAGGGTTTATATTTGGAAAAATACCCATAGGTGAAATTTGTGTATTTTGGTGTTTTATGATAGAATATGAGGTTTTAAATTATGTTAGACAACTTGTGCTACTAGGTTTTAAGTGAAAACGAGCAAAAGGGCTTAATCTCCAGAAAATACCTAATAGTCATAAGTACATGTTAGAGTGAGAATTTGATGTTTCCATAGAAGGGGAAAATGATCAGCATGTCATAAAACATAAGAAAATAGGCTGAAGTTTAATTTACGAGCTTTGGGGCAAAAGTGTAAATATGCAAAAGTTTAGGGGCAAAATTGTAATTTTTCCAAAATATGATTTTGGGTCAATTTGAATAATGTGAGTCCTAATTAGACTATATTTTAAATGATAGAGCAAGAAAAACTGAAATTCGGGCTAAAATGGGGAAAATACCAAGTTGTGGACGAAATGGTAAAAGTAGCCATTTTCGCATACGAGGTAAGTTCATATGTAAATGTTGGTAACATAGTTATTATTTTAAATGTTTTTATGTTATTTAAATGATATGATAATTATTATGAAATATTATACTCGTGATAATTGTTTGATAATATGTCAAATTATGTGATATACTTGGAAAATGTGAAATACTACCGAGTATCAGTATCGGTATTCCGTAGAAGATGGTTGAGACACATGATTGGGAAAAAGGTCCCGTTGAACCTTAGGAATGGATTAGGATACAAGTGACATGTCACTGGGATATTTGGGCATCCGAACTCGTTGAGTTGAGTCCGAGTTCACTTATGGATGCGAATGTCTAAACTCGTTGAGTTGAGTCCGAGTTCGTGAAATGTAACTAGGCATCCGAGCTCGTTGAGTTGAGTCCGAGTTCACTTATGGATGCGAACGCCTGAGCTCGTTGAGTTGAGTCCGAGTTTGTTTATGGGCGGGTTACATAGTAGCTTGGCTACATATGTGGCACTTATGTGCAAACTTTCCATGTATCCGAATTATATTCCGATGTGTTCAACGGGTAAAGTTTTACTCAAATGGAGGAATACTCAAGATGAAAGGGACGTATTGGTAAGTGTTGTGAAATGGATACTTTGAACAGGTATGTACTTAACCCTCGGGTTGAAAAATCGATATAACAACAATATGGTAAGATGATAAATGAAAATATGATATGAATGTCTTGGTGATGATTATGCAAATGATGTTTTATGATTGCTTATATGGTTATGTTACTTACTATTTGCATGTGAACTTACTAAGCATTTATGCTTACTCCCTCCTTTTCATTCCTTGTAGTGTTGACAAGCCAGCTCGGAAATCGGGAACGGTCAGAGGCACGCTCACACTATCCATATGCCATCTTGACATAATGGCTTGTATATTTTGAGTATGGCATGTATAGCATTATAATCATTTTGTATATATGGTCTTATGATATGGTTATTGAGTAGTATAAAAATGCTTGGTAATGATTAGCCATTGGAATGGCTAATTATGATCATATTTGGTGTTATGTATGTCAAATTGCTAGTTAATTTATGAAAACCATGAAATAGCTCCCATGGTGTGAAAATGTTTTGTAAGCTGAATGATCTTGTGTGAGCAGCTCCTTGTCCATTGCTCTTCACGAACAGTCCATGCACCAGCTAAATTCATGATCACCTAAAAACATCAATTAAAATTTGATAAGGACACATTAACTAGCTCAATTAAGTTGCCTAAGTTTAAGACACTTTAAATGGCTGTTTGAGCAAAGACAAATTAAATAGTTTTCAGGCAAATTAAATGGTTATGCAAATTGATACAAATTAATTAACTTAGACATATTTAATGTCGAAAGCACTTAGACTGTAACACCCCTAACCCGTATCCATCACCGGAATAAGGTTACGGGGCATTACTAGAAAAGATACAACTCTTATTGATGTGATTCGGCCCGGGTAGATGAGTCGAATTCACGTAGTTGCCTGATCGTAGTTCGAGAGAGTCGTTCGTGCCTCGGATTTTTGTAATAGTAGTAAAAGAATTAGAATAGGATAGCGGAAGGTTTCAAGAAGGGTAGGTTTAGTATAGGTTCGGTTAAGGGTAGCAAAGATGGATGAAGGATAGAAGGCTCAGTTTGGGTTAACAAGAAAAAAATTTAAAAGATGGAAATGGAAAACGAACTCAACGTCAGGAATGATTCAACACTAAGAAGTGTCACCCCGATTCCTATATTGTTAAGGTGAAAAATATGGATAGATGGATAGGTGAACGCCACACCAAGATTGGTGATAAGTTCAAAACAAGACGATTGACGCCACTAGCACAAGCCAGATAAGTCGTTCGAATCTTGTACAAGATATGAGAGAAAGCAACCTCACAAGAATAATGTTCATTAACAAATTTGGCAAAAGTCCTTTTACAATGAAATCAACAAACTCTTTATACTAGTATCTTATGCTAGCTGAATAGTCCATTCATGAACTTAACAATTAAGTAATGTACCTAATTAAGACATGAAACTTTCTAGAAAAATGTCCAATGGTGTCCTTGTCCATGTTCGGCCGAATGGGAGGTGAGTGGATAGCTTCATGAATATGCATTGATGTACTTGGATAAATGATCTTCATACATGCATGGCTAGATTCGGCTGATGGAAGTGTTTTGGGTAGCTTCATGTATGAGCATAAACACTTAGATGAATGTGAAGCTTTGGAAACCAATGGGATTGTCTAGGTTCGACCATGGGATGCATGAAACACCCAAGAGGTGTCTCTTGGCCGAATAGGTGCTTAGAAAACTCCAAGGGTCCTCCCACATGCATCGGTTGTACATGGGAGGTGCACCTTTCAATATGCATTAACCTTCCATGTACATGAATGTATGTCCTCCAAACATTGAACCGATCCATGCATGAATCTTCCCATTTAATGAACATTCCCGTTCATGCACCTTGCATTAAATGCCATGAATGTATCTTCCAAATTCGGCTAACCTACATAATTAAATAACGTGAGTCCTAATTAGACTATATTTTAAATGATAGAGCAAGGAAAACTGAAATTCGGGCTAAAATGGGGAAAATACCAAGTTGTGGACGAAATGGTAAAAGTAGCCATTTTCGCATACGAGGTAAGTTCATATGTAAATGTTGGTAACATAGTTATTATTTTAAATGTTTTTATGTTATTTAAATGATATGATAATTATTATGAAATATTATACTCGTGATAATTGTTTGATAATATGTCAAATTATGTGATAGACTTGGAAAATGTGAAATACTACCGAGTATCGGTATCAGTATTCCGTAGAAGATGGTTGAGACACCTGATTGGGAAAAAGGTCCCGTTGAACCTTAGGAATGGATTAGGATACAAGTGACATGTCACTGGGATATTTGGGCATCCGAACTCGTTGAGTTGAGTTCGAGTTCACTTATGGATGCGAATGTCCGAACTCGTTGAGTTGAGTCCGAGTTCGTGAAATGTAACTAGGCATCCGAGCTCGTTGAGTTGAGTCCGAGTTCACTTATGGTTGTGAACGCCTGAGCTCGTTGAGTTGAGTCCGAGTTCGTTTATGGGCAGGTTACATAGTAGCTTGGCTACATATGTGGCACTTATGTGCAAACTTTCCATGTATCCGAATTATATTCTGATGTGTTCAACGGGTAAAGTTCTACTCAAATGGAGGAATACTCAAGATGAAAGGGACGTATTGGTAAGTGTTGTGAAATGGATACTTTGAACAGGTATGTACTTAACCCTCGGGTTGAAAAATTGATATAACAACAATATGGTAGGTAAGATGATAAATGAAAATATGATATGAATGTCTTGGTGATGATTATGCAAATGATGTTTTATGATTGCTTATATGGTTATGTTACTTACTATTTGCATGTGAACTTACTAAGCATTTATGCTTACTCCCTCCTTTTCATTCCTTGTAGTGTTGACAAGCCAGCTCGAAAATCGGGAACAGTCGGAGGCATGCTCACACTATTCGTATACCATCTTGGCATAATGGCTTGTATATTTTGAGTATGGCGTGTATAGCATTATAATCATTTTGTATATATGGTCTTATGATATGGTTATTGAGTAGTATAAAAATGCTTGGTAATGATTAGCCATTGGAATGGCTAATTATGATCATATTTGGTGTTATGTATGTCAATTTGCTAGTTAATCTATGGAAACCATGAAATAGGTAAAATTTACCATAAAATAGATTCAGACAGCAGTAGTGACATGAATTTGAAAAATCATTAAAAATAGTAGAGATATAATTAGATGGTGAATAAAATATGGAATTGAAGAATTATGAGTCTATTTTCATATGGAAGAAACAAAACAGGTATATGAGTTATATTTTATGAGATGTTTAAATTTTTGTGAAATAGTGCCAGAGCGATTTCTGGATCCCCTGTTCTAATTTTGGAAATTCACCATAAATTGTATAAAAATAATTAGGAGTCATACTTTATATGTACAGATTTCTTATTGAGTATAGTTTTATAAGAAACAAACTTCATAGTAATTGAAATTCTGTACAGAGAGATATCTGATTCGTAATACACAGAGGTCAGAGTAGTCGAACCCTAAAACAGGGGAGACTTTAACTAATAAACTGTACTAATTGGCCAAGCCAAAAATTCTAGAAAAAAATTAGTAAATAGATATATGAGTCTAGTTTCAGGGAAAATTTATGGAATTGGATTTTGAGTTTTAAAACTCGAGTTTAAGCGACTGTGATGCAGTTAGCCAGCTTGTCTGAAATTTCTAAAATTAAATTATTTGAGCTGTTTAAGCAATGAATTAAGTCTGTTAACACCTCGTGTTCGACTCCGGCAACGGTCTCGGGTACGGGGCATTACAAAACTCCCAAGAGGTGTCTCTTGGCCAAATAGGTGCTTAGAAAACTCCAAGGGTCCTCCCACATGCATCGGTTGTACATGGGAGGTGCACCTTTCAATATGCATTAACCTTCTATGTACATGAATGTATGTCCTCCAAACATTGAACCGATCCATGCATGAATCTTCCCGTTTAATGAACATTCCCATTCATGCACCTTGCATTAAATGCCATGAATGTATCTTCCAAATTTGGCTAACCTACATAATTAAATAACATGATTAAATAACACACAACTATTCATATAAGTATGATTTAAAGTAATAACTAAATAACTTAATGACACTAACTAAATTTGGACATAATAATTATAAGTCAACTTATCATATTAAATTCGGCTAGCTCAAATAGTCAAAAACACTTAGTGAGCTAAGTTGAGCTAGAGAATTCGGCATGAGCTGTAGCAATCTTAGTTATAAGCTAGATTAAAACTTAGTTTATTGAAATGAAAAAGGAATGAGCTGAAACGAGCTAAATTCGAGCTCAAACGAGCTAAAACAAGCTCAAGTGAGCTGATGTGAGCTGAATGGCGCATGGGGAGCTAGAGAGGAGCTGAAATCGAAATTCAAAACGGTGCATGGAGTCTTCAAGGAGTTGTCCTTAGCTCCTCCAACGTCATGGACCTTGGTATCATCCCAAATGCGCAACACAAAGGCTGATATAGCATCTTGAAGTTGCTTGGTTCGAGCTCGAGTCATGGGGCCTTTTGGAAGCTCGATTGATTCTTGGTGTGCATTTGAGGATGCCCCGGGTGTGCTCACATCACTTATGCATTTATACAATCATTTAGATTAAATGCGAAGACATACATTTATAACTTTAATTTAACAGACTTGAATCATTAATACACAAGGCACAAAACAATTTATTAGATTCACATATAACCATTTGGTTATCTTATAGCATGAATTACTATTCATATAGTCAATTTCCAATGTAATAACTGAAAGATAAAACATGCTAAATACAATTGCTTTATTCAATATCTACTTTCATTTTACCTATTACTTTACATGCATGAAAAATTTCATACACCAAACCAATAAGTTACTCACAAAACCAATTACACATGATCATATCATTTTGATCAAACCGAACATATATGCATCATATAAAACTCATATTACCTTTTTGTTTTATCAATACAAAATTCACTATTCATTTGGTCATTTTTCTATGCATCAGCCAAATACAAATATGTTTAACAATTGACCACTTTTATCTTTATTCAATCACTATACAAGTCTATGTATTTCAAAGAGCCAAACCAATTTATCAAACATAGCTTGTCTAATATTTTAACATACCATAACCGAATATATAAGCATGTTAATATTTCCGATCAAGCAATATATCAAAGATCATATTTAACTAGTTCAAAAATCATATATTTGGCTAAGTACATAAATATACATATTACTAAGATTTATGTCATATCAAACTTATTACCAATATAACTCAACTAATGAATAATTATTAAATCATTACATCATATACTTATATATATGAATATATGCCGATTCATGTTAATTACGTATATTATACATTATACCAAAATACAATTCAAACCTATTTATTTCTTATTAATTCGGTAGTAGTAATAATCATGAAAATCATATAAGTTCTAAATACTTTAAAATAAGCCAAAACATCTCTTGTAAAGCCAATATTCATATAAACATCGTTGTCATTTTACTCCATTAATAAACCAAATCAATAAACTATTCATAAAGACAAATCATACCATATAGCATGCACATCGAACTGAACTCCAAGCATATTAGGATATAATCGAATATTCTTTATTACTAAATCACATAATAATGCTCTAACTAAACATATCAACCAAATTCACATACATGTTTATCTATGCATGAACTAAAGCCAAATCATTTTAACCACAAATAACATAACAAGCTTAAAACATACGTATGGATATACCATAGCCAATTCAATCAAATCACATCCAAAACCACCAACCATTTTCAATATACAAAATGTACATAAACTTGACTAAAGTTTCACATATTCACATAGCATATTAGCCATTTTCACATGGCTTAATATATACATGCTTTAAACTTGACCAAAAACAACCTAGCTTATACATGCCATAAGTTCAAGTGTAAACTTATCAAATACCAACAATGGTCGATTCTGCGATGGACTTTGCTGGCGATCCCCGAGCTCATAACTAATCTCCAAAATCTATAAAACAGATGCAAATATAAACACACACAGTAAGCTATCATAGCTTAGTAAGTCATAAGCAAATAAACAACTCAATAACATTATCAACTTATTTTAACCAAACCAAGTTATACAATCACAGTTACATATAATATCAAGCTCAACATTTCATATTTAACATATGCTTTCATAAATAATCTTATCTTAACCGATTGTACATATATACACATTCAAAGTATTATTCAAATTAAAAGACATAACATCATTGATGTATGCACGCCCGGGGCATCCTAAAGTGCATATCAAGATCCTATTGAGCTTCCAAAAGGTCCCATGACTTGAGCTCGTACCAAGCAACTTCAAGGAGCTTTATCAGCTTTAGTGATGCGTATTTGGGAAGAGAACAAGGCCCTAGACGTTGGAGAAGCTGTGGATATTCCTTTGAGGACTCAATGCACTCTTTTGCAAGTCGACTTCAGCTCCTCTCCAGCTCCCCCAGCTCAATTAAGCTCCAACTAGCTCACTTGAGCTTGTTTCAGCTTGTTTGAGCTCATTTTAGCTTCTTTCTAGCTCGTTTCTTTTTCCATTTCAATAAATTAATTTTTAGCTTTGTTTTAACTTAATTTGATACAGCTCATGCTGATTTCCCTAGCTCAAATTAGTTCATTAAGTGTTTTTGATTATTTGAGTTAGCCGAATTTAATATGCTAGTTGAATTTTAATTAATGTGTCTGAATTTAGTTAGTGTCATTTAAGTTGTCTAGTTGCTGTTTAAAATTATGATTATATGAATATTTATATTTTATTTAATTATGTGTTTATTCCTTTTTAGGTTCAGCCGAATGTAAAGGTACATTAATGGCTAGAAGCATGTACGGGTTTGTTCAATGAATTAGAAGATTCATGCACAACATAGTTCAATACTTGGAGGGAATTAAGTTCATGTGCATGGATGGTAAATTACATGCATTTGAATTAATGAAGATACTTCTCCTTTGGACGGCACACATACATTTATGAAGGGCATTTATTGCATGTTAATGTACGGCCAGATTCAAGACCCCTTTTAGTTCCATGCATGACCGAATGAATGTGGGTGATCTATTGAGTTTCCTAAGTACTTATTCAGCCAAGGAGTAGCTACATAATCAATTTCCAACTTCAATTCATGAATCAAGATTAAGAGAAGATGCATAGATAGCAAGTTTCATCGAATGGGAGAATGCATCCATAACTTGATACATGAATTGTTGTTGGCTGATCAAATGACTTCCCTAGGTGCCTATTCAGCCAAGAGACACTTCATGAATGCTCCATTCATTCCATGGCCGAATCTAGACTAGTCCAATGAGCTCCCAAGTCTTCACATTCATCCAAGTCATTTTTGCTTAACCATGAAGCTTCCCATTGGAGTTCCCCTCAACTGAACCAAGACTTAGCCAAATTAATGACTTTGTTCTAGATCATTCTAGTCTCTTCCTTGCCGAATTGCTTAGCTTCTAAGTTAGTCAATTTGTCCATTCGGCTACTACATGTTAAACTATAAATAGTTTACTCATTTCTTTGTAAAAGGACTTTTGCCAATTTGTTAATGAAACTCTGTTTCTGTGAGGTTGCTTCCTCTCATAGCTTGTACAAATTTCAAAGACTTATCTAGTTTGTGCTAGTGGCATCTACCGATCTTGTTTGAACTTATCACCATTTCTGGTGTGGCGTTCACCTATCATTCTATCCATCCTTTCCACCTTAACAATTTAGGAATCGGGGTGACACTTTTTAGTGTTGAATCATTCCTGATGTTAAGTTCCCTATTCCATCCCCACCTTATATTATCTCTTTCTTATTGTTTCCAAACCGAACCATCCATTCACCCTTCTTTTCGTTACCTTAGCCGAACCTATCACTTCCCTTTTACTTATCTTTTGAAACCCTTCTGCTTATTTAGACCTATCCATCAACTTTTACTTTCGAGACCAAGACACGAACAATTCTTCTCGACTACGATCGGGCAACTACGTGAATTCGACTCAATCACCAGAGCCGGATCACATCATTTGGTATCAAAGCTTGTAAATTAAGAAGTGCCAATGTTTGTATCAAGATCAAAATAGGTCCGTTGTAAAAAAATTTTGAATTAAGAAAAAAAATTCAAGTTGTATTTTTGTTTTACTATTGTAATAGTGCTATTTGAAGCCTAAAAAAAAGAGAGAGAGAAAATACAAAATTAAAAAAAAAAGCGAATGCTCAAAATTCTTCTCTACTCTTTCTGCCTTTGTTCCGATCGTCAAGTATTCTTTTCATCAATTTTGCACCCCCCCAAAATGCCACACTACATTAAAAAATTTTCTTTCAGCCTACCTGTACACCCATACATCTTATCCCTTGTAACCATTTTGAAGCCGACCCCAAAGCACCAAGACGAGTCAAGAGAAACAAAATACGAGGTTATGAGAGTAAGTTTGAGTGGTAAAACGTAGAGAGTGTGAGAACATTCGAGTGTTGAAAAAGCCTAAACGAGTGAAAATACGAGTGGAGTGTTCATCACTTATTTCTTTCCGAGCAAAGTAGTGAGGTTTGTGGTGAGGATTTTAATTATTCTTTTCATTTAACATGGAGCATGCCAGAAAGCTTTTCATTATCAAAAGAAGCCTTAGTATTCAAAGTCCTGAAAATGAACAACAACGGGAGAATATCTTCCATTCCCGATGTCAAGTTCAAGGGAAAGTTTGTAGCTTGATCATCGATGGTGGAATCTGTACCAACATGGCAAGTACTTTAATGGTGGAGAAACTAGTCTTGAACACCACCAAACATCCAAGTCCCTACAAACTCCAGTGGCTCAATGATGGGGGCGAAGTCAAGGTAACCAAATGAGTTCTTGTTTTTTTCTCAATCCATAAATACGAGGATGAGGTACTTTGTGATGTTTTCCCATGCACGCGGGACATCTATTGCTTGGGAGGCCGTGGCAATACGATCGAAGAGTCACCCATGATGGGTATACCAACTGGTATACGTTCAAGTATCAAGGAAAGAATATCACTTTGGCTCTATTGACGCCAAAGCAAGTTTTCGAGGATCAAATTAGAATAAAGTCTGTTGTAAATCAATTAAGAGAAAAAGAAAAGAATAGATGTGAAAAAGAAAGAACAGAGAACGAAAAAGAAAAGAAAAATGAGAAAAGGAATGCAAAAATAGTAATAAAAAAGAAAAAAGAAGAAAATAAAAAGAAGAGCAAGAAAAAGAAAGTAGAAAAAAAAGTTTGTTTGCAAAAAAAAAGAGAAGTCCGAAAAGCATTTTTGTCAAAACAAACCATTCTTGTACTCCTGTACAAGGAAAATATTTTTAGCACTAATGAACTACCCAAGGAATTGCCTTCCACTATTTTGAACCTTTTGCAAGATTTCCAAGATGTTTTCCCGGAAGAGACTCTGAGTGGATTACCACCCCTTCGAGGAATCGAGCACCAAATCGATTTTGTACCCCGAAACGGTAATTCCAAATCGTCCTACCTATAGAACAAATCCTGAAGAAACTAAAAAACTACCAAGGCAAGTCAACGAGTTGATGGAAAAGGGCTATATTAGAGAAAGTCTTAGCCCCTGTGCCGTGCCAATCCTCTTGGTGCCAAAAAAGGATGGTACTTGGCAAATGTGTGTCGATTGTCGTGCTGTGAATAAAATCACTATCAAATATCGACATCCGATTCCTCGACTAGACGAAATGCTAGAAGGCGACGAGTGGAAAACTGCCTTCAAAACAAAACATGGTTTGTGATGTGATCCGGACCGGGTAGATGAGTCGAATTCACGTAGTTGCCCGATCGTAGTTCGAGAGAGTCGTTCGTGCCTCAGATTTTTGTAATAGTAGTAAAAGAATTAGAATAGGATAGTAGAAGGTTTCAAGAAGGGTAAGTTTAGTATAGGTTCGGTTAAGGGTAGCGAAGATGGATGAAGGATTGAAGGCTCGGTTTGGGTTAACAAGAAAAAAAAGAATTTAAAAGATGGAAATGGAAAACGAACTCAACGTCAGGAATGATTCAACACTAAGAAGTGTCACCCCGATTCTTATATTGTTAAGGTGAAAAATATGGATAGATGGATAGGTGAACGCCACACCAAGATTGGTGATAAGTTCAAAACAAGGTGATTGACGCCACTAGCACAAGCCAGATAAGTCGTTCGAAACTTGTACGAGATATGAGAGGAAGCAACCTCACAAGAACAATGTTTATTAACAAATTTGGCAAAAGTCCTTTACAAATGAAAGAAAACAAATATTTATAGGCACATAGATGACCATTCAAATTCGGCATCTAGGTGTTCACACAATAATAAAAACGTTCACACTAATGTATTAAAATAGTTCATAAATTCGGCAGATTCATGCACTAGCTGAATGGACACTTTCTTCCCCCTTGGTTTATGCATGAATTCTTAGTCATAAAGAAAGGCTTCAAGTGACTTGTATGTGCACCAAAAGGTTACATTCATCTCCTTGGGACGTTCATGCACTTGTATGGAACATGTATCTTCATAATTAAACACTTTAATGACATGTAGGTTCATAAATGGCAGCATGAACCTAGTAAATTCGTTCTCCCCTTTGTGTTGAATTATTGAGTTAATTCCTTCCCTTGGACGTTCTTGAACCCATCCATGCATGTGTAGTAGCCTATAGGTCAATTCAAAGTGCGAACATGTTCAAGGAGCTCTATGGTCAACATAGAATTAGTTGGCAACTACTTCTTGGCCGAATAAGTGCCTTGGAAAGTTAGGAGACAGCCACCATACATGCACTTAAGCCATTCATGCATTCTATCATCCCATGCATTTGATCCATTCATGGACTAGCCTTTAATGTCCATACATGCATTCGACACATGCATGAATTTGTAGAAACATTGCATCTAGCCGTACATGCACCAGCATTTAATACTTCTTCATTCATGAGTGCGGAATGCCCAAAAGAGATCTTTCTTCATCCATTCATTGTACCGTCCAAAGGGATGTACCTACATGAAATTAACAAGTCATTAAGACATCTCATGAACACTCATAAATTTAGCATGATGTGAACACAATAATGTCATGCATTAATTCGGCTATGTGAACATAATCAATTTATATAATGATAATGACATATTAATAAAAAATATTAATATAAGACAAGTTTAATGCTTAAATGAATATGTGCAAATTTTTATTTAATGTATTAAAGACAAAACTGAGTTTAAACTAAAATGAGCTAAGCTTTAGCTCGTGACCTAAAGTTGAGCTGAGGCTAAACTCCTAAGCTGAAGTTGAGCTAAGGTTTAGCTCGTGAGCTAAATATGAGCTAGGAGTGAGCTCAGTTTAGCTCAGGCACGTTGGATTGAGCTCGAATAAGTTGGATTTGAGTTGGACGGAGCTCGTGGAGCTGGAAACGAGCTGGGATCAGCTTGCCAACATGTCAATACTCGGCTTGACAGACTTGTTCGATGAAGTTCGCGGGGCGTGCTCGTATCATTCCCCCCTCTTTTAGGCGACTTGTCCTCAAGTCGAGCCGTTTGTCCATGGGAGAACTTTGACTTGTGCATGGTTTTCCTCGATCAAATGGGATTGAAGATGTCACACAAACCTGAAAAATTCTTACCACAGCCAATAAAAAGAAACTCAAAGAAGTCAGATTCAAATGTGTTCGATAGTTCATAAAAAATTCATTCAATCGAACATATGCCAAAATTTTCAATTGGACAAAGCAAGCATTCGTAAATTTATCGAAGAGTTTCATTAGACCATCGTTGCAAACATGAAAACTAAGTTGGATCAAGGGATAATTGGTTGTAAACGATGGTAGGCACTTAAACACATTATTCCTCATCCAAAACATTTCAATATGTTTATTCAAAAATAACAATTCATGGGAATGTACACGCAAAGTGTACCATGGCCAATTGGAAACTAAATCACTCTTTCGCTTATTAACAACATGATTTGTGTAATCACTTTCCAACACAAATGGATCACTACTAGGCCAAAGACAACAATCAATCACAACAAGGTACAAACAATTTCCAAACATCAAACCATCAAAAAGATTTTCAACAACATTCGAATAGAGTAAAGGTATTTGAAAATTTTCAGTAAACTTTTACTTTGTCGATCTTGAAGAGAAGAAAATTTATGATTGGTTTTACCTTTTTCAAACAAGATGAATCTTCTCTCTTCGGACAGATAATGTAAAACAAACCTTTTATCTCAATCAACTTGGATGGGTGACGAAGCACCATAACAGCTCGTGCCTTTTAAAGGGTTACATTCACAAAAATGTAAAAGGTTAGTTTCAATAGGAGGTATGGACTGAAAAGAAAAAAATAAATCATCGTTGAAATTTGATTCAAGTCCCAAAGCATAAGTCGATCTTACCTTCTCAAAATGGAACGAAAATTTCAGATGTGGCCAAGCAAGGTGATTAGTAAACGAATCAAAATTGAAACCCAAATCATTGAATTTCACCTTCTTATCAAAAGTTCGAACATCAAGCAAATATAATTTGAATGCAAATGACGCCAAGTGCTTAATGTTTCCATAAAATGAATTCATGTAGCAAATACCAGGCTTGAACACACGAACTTGATTAGGAATTCCAACAAGCAACATATTAGAAGAAGATATAATCAACTCACCACACGAATTATATTTCACTAGTTCAAACACACATGTTGAATTGACAAAACCGAGCATACCAATATGCAAAGGTTCATGCTTCAAGAGTATCAATCGGGAATGTAAATCAATACATGGAAATTTCGCACAAAAACTCAAAGATTGTTCATGAGGAACACAATTGCACATATCATGTGAAGATCTTTTAACATGGATGCCAAACAAAGAATTTTTAGAGAACATGCAACTTTTCAAACAGGCAGATTTATCACAAATCAATTGAGTAGGCATATTTAAACATAAAGATTTAACACATGAATTCAAAAAGTTTGCATGGTCAAACACATCAGAATTTTTAAGTAACAGACTTTGATCAAACACATTCAAAATTCGCTTAGAGAAAACTAATCCAATGTTGTCAACAAATTTTCCAATGTAGTAATCGTCATAAGAAAAGCTGTATATGGCACCTTTTAAAACAGAATCATTGACAACAATAAGTGAACAAAAATTAGCCAAATCAAGTGACTTTGATTCGATAAACAAAGAATCCTTACCTTTCTTACCTTCGACCGCAAGTGGGTGGTTGTCATTCGCGAACTCACCTTTTTCGAACAACCTAAAACACCTCTCGTTTGGAAGGTAATGTAGATGGAATTGGTCGCACAAACTTCTAGGAACCTGAAAAGTTAAATCACAAGAAGATCGAACAGGTGGGTTAGTAGAAATAATCCTCACTCGCTCACTTATTTTCTCACTCGATTCTTTTTCTTCTGAATCACTCGTTTCTTTTGTTTCAATTTATTTTTCATCTTCTTTTTCACTCTCAAACTCTTTTTCATTCTCTTTTTCAATCTCATTTTCTTTTTCTTTTTCCTTTTGCATTTCAAAGGCTTTTTCAAGTTGATACGAGCTCGCCTCGACTTGAGTTGAGTCGTATGTAGATTGCCGATCGTCTTCGAGAAAGCTTCGTCAGAAATAGAAGGGATGGTTAATTCGGATTGAGATAAGGGAAGTTGAGGAAATGGACGTAATGGTATGAAGGGTAAGAATGAAATTGTATTATGAAATGGTACGAACGGAATGGCCGATTTAGGTACAATTTGGTAAATGAAGAGATGGGGTCGAACAAAAAGAAGTGCAAACAAGAATCGATACTGATTTGGTATCGACCCGTTGTTTATAGGCTCTCTTTAGTTCGGTTTGGGTATGGTAAAGGGAAACCTCGACCCACTATCTAACAAGATAGGAACCTCGATATAAAGGGTTTTGAACGCCACACTAAAACTAGTTATAAGTTCGATTTTGTAAAGAAAAAGGTTGACGCAACTACTAGGTAGATAAGCCAACAAAAATCTTAAACGAGACTTAGAGAAGAAGTTCTTACAAGAACAAAAATTCAGTTTTTATAAAATTTGTCAAAAGTCCTTTACAAAGTAACACAAGCCAAATTTATAGTGAATACAAGGGATAGCCGAATAGGCTCTTGAGGTAGCTAAATGGTTAGCTAAAAATTCCAGAATTTCTGATGAAGCTTCCTTGAAGTTTCTTGTGCATGGAGAATGGCAAAGGGCAGCTTCTAGATGCCTTGATTTAATAGGAAAATTGAATGGGTTGTTTGGGAGCTGAAATGCAATCAATAGGTTCAGCCAAATGCTTAAATTTGATTTAATGCTGTTGCTTGGTTCAGCTGAATGTTCATGTGATTAAGGAGCTATCTAGAGCACTTTAATAGTCTTAGAATGTGAACAAACTGATTTGAACAGCCACACATGTGTGATCAAACAAAACTGAACAGCCCTTGGTGTGAAAGGAATAATCGGGTGGGTGTGAACAACCTTAATTTGCCTTGGGTAGCCAATCAATCTTCTTGAAGAGTTGCAAGGGTTGGCCGAATGGTCACTTAGGGAACACCAAATGATCAGCACACCATCTTTAAATCATCCATGCACCTATGCCGTCCAAGGGGTAATGTACCTACAACAATTAATTCAGCAAATTAAATCCCTTCTAGACACATTAATTCGGCAACATAAAACAAATAAATCCTGCACCATAAATTAGGCTGGACATAATTAATCTTTGTAATAGTTAAGACATATTTAATTGGTCCTCTTTAATTAAGCACTTAATTTAGAACATAATTAAAACATGTCTAGATTATGACAATTAATTATTAAAACTAAATAACTAATTTAACTAACAACAACTTAAATGATTTATTCCAGCATAATAAACTCAATAATGAAATGAGCTAAAAAGAGCTCGTTGAGCTAAGTTATGTTAACGTTGAGCTGATTTGAGTTGATTTGAGCTGATTTGAGCTTGAAGGAGAATGCATGGGTCGCTCGGCTTGCTGATCCAAAAGCTTTTGATAAGTCCAGCAACGGTTTCACCCCAAACTCTATCAACTAATGCTGTTGTTGCGTCTTTGAATCTCTTTGCTCGAG
Source organism: Gossypium longicalyx (assembly GCA_025698465.1). Lineage (NCBI taxonomy): Eukaryota > Viridiplantae > Streptophyta > Magnoliopsida > Malvales > Malvaceae > Gossypium > Gossypium longicalyx. The sequence goes on from CM047005.1 coordinate 60,533,481, forward strand.
CTCAGGTAATCGGTCCTACAGGCAACTCGAGAGGATCTATATTGGCAACTGGCAGCTCGGGAAGTGTGGTCGTATCACAAGTTCTCTCAAGATTCGCTCATTTTCTCTCTTACTTGCCTTTTGCCTCTCTTTTCTTTTTATTTCATTTTCTTTTTCTTCCTTTGCTTTTTCTTTTCTTTTCTTTGTTTTCTCTTTACAAGAATGTACAAAAGAATGATGAGAATACAAATCTTGCTCGAAAGATGAAGAACTATTTACATATGATACACAATCAAAACTTCGTGAAGAATACTCCGAGTAAGATTTTGCTGGCGATCTAGTAGGAGTATGTCTTTCTCTCCAAACGCCATCTTGGAACAAATCAAAATTGTAATTGACTTCTCGTCTTCTCGAATTTCTTGATGAAAAGGACTTCCGATCGAAGTCACTTCTCGAATTCGCTGATGAATATGAGTCATAGTATGAATCTCTTTGTCTCGAAGTAGATGGCGAAAAGGAATCACGATAGGAACTTTTCTCAAGTAGTAGTCGGGGGTATATCTCCGTGGGGTTCTTGTCTCCATTTTTTGACTCGAAGAAACTCTATCACTTTGATCTTGTTTTTCCAAATGATTTAATCTCTCGTGTATGTTCTTAGTGTTGGACTCCATCATTTTTTGCATTTCTTGTACCAAGTATTGGTATTCCGATTCGGTGAACTCTTCGCGTGACATGATTTTTGTTGCTGAAAAGAAAATGTTAGATCACAACAAAAAATAAAAAAAATCAAGTACCTCACCACAAATCTCACTATTTCATTCGCAAAGAAATATTGATGAACACTCCACTCGTGTTTGCCCTCGTTTTTAGGCTTTTTCAAACTCTCAAATGTTCTCACACACTCTAGCCTTTTACCACTCAAACTTACTCTCGTAACCTCGTATTTTTTTTCTTTTGACTCGTCTAGGTGATTTGGGGTCAGCTTCAAAATCGGTTACAAGGGATAAGATGTATAGGTTATGGGTAAGCTAAAAGAAAAATTTTCTTTGGTGTAGTGTGGCGTTTTGGAAATGGGTACAAAGTTGATGGTAAGAATAACTGAAGAACGGCACAAAATATAAAACAGTAGAATCAAACTTGATCACTTCACTCCTTTTTTTTTGTTCTTTCTTTTTTTTTAAATAATTTCGTACCTTTTTTTCTTTTTTTTTACAACTTCAACATATCACTTTTACAAAGATAAAACGAAAATACAACTTTTTTTTCAATTTTTTTACAAGAACCTAGTTCAATCTTGATATGAACGTCGGTGCCTCTCGATTTACAAGCTCTGATACCAAATGATGTGATCCAGCCCAAGTAGATGAGTTGAATTCATGTAGTTGCCCGATCATAGTTCGAGAGAGTCGTTCGTGCCTTGGATTTTTGTAATAGTAGTAAAAGAATTAGAATAGGATAGCGGAAGGTTTCAAGAAGGGTAAGTTTAGTATAGGTTCGGTTAAGGGTAGCAAAGATGGATGAAGGATTGAAGGCTTGGTTTGGGTTAACAAGAAAAAAAAGAATTTAAAAGATGGAAATAGAAAACGAACTCAACGTCAGGAATGATTCAACACTAAGAAGTGTCACCCCGATTCCTATATTGTTAAGGTGAAAAATATGGATAGATGGATAGATGAACGCCATACCAAGATTGGTGATAAGTTCAAAACAAGACGATTGACGCTACTAGCACAAGCCAGATAAGTCGTTTGAAACTTGTACGAGATATGAGAGGAAGCAACCTCACAAGAACAATGTTCATTAACAAATTTGGCAAAAGTCCTTTACAAATGAAAGAAAACAAATATTTATAGGCACATAGATGACCATTCAAATTCGGCATCTAGGTGTTCACACAATAATAAAAACGTTCACACTAATGTATTAAAATAGTTCATAAATTCGGCAGATTCATGCACTAGCTGAATGGACACTTTCTTCCCCCTTGGTTTGTGCATGAATGCTTAGTCATAAAGAAAGGCTTCAAGTGACTTGTATGTGCACCAAAAGGTTGCATTCATCTCCTTGGGACGTTCATGCACTTGTATGGAACATGTATCTTCATAATTAAACACTTTAATGACATGTAGGTTTATAAATGGCAGCATGAACCTAGTAAATTCATTCTCCCCTTTGTGCATGCACTTAATTCAATCAATGTGTTGAATTATTGAGTTAATTCCTTCCCTTGGACGTTCTTGAACCCATCCATGCATGTGTAGTAGCCTATAGGTCAATTCAAAGTGTGAACATGTTTAAGGAGCTCTATGGTCAACATAGAATTAGTTGGCAACTACTTCTTGGCCGAATAAGTGCCTTGGAAAGTTAGGAGACAGCCACCATACATGCACTTAAGCCATTCATGCATTCTATCATCCCATGCATTTGATCCATTCATGGACTAGCCTTTAATGTCCATACATGCATTCGACACATGCATGAATTTGTAGAAACATTGCATCTAGCCGTACATGCACCAGCATTTAATACTTCTTCATTCATGAGTGTGGAATGCCCAAAAGAGATGTTTCTTCATCCATACATTGTACCGTCCAAAGGGATGTACCTACATGAAATTAACAAGTCATTAAGACATCTCATGAACACTCATAAATTCGGCATGATGTGAACAGAATAATGTCATGCATTAATTCGGCTATGTGAACATAATCAATTTATATAATGACAATGACATATTAATAACAAATATTAATATAAGACAAGTTTAATGCTTAAATGAATATGTACAAATTTTTATTTAATGTATTAAAGACAAAACTGAGTTTAAACTAAAATGAGCTAAGCTTTAGCTCGTGAGCTAAAGTTGAGCTGAAGCTAAACTCCTAAGCTGAAGTTGAGCTAAGGTTTAGCTCGTGAGCTGAATATGAGCTAGGAGTGAGCTCGGTTTAGCTCAGGCACGTTGGATTGAGCTCGAATAAGCTGGATTTAAAGCTGGATCAAACTCGTGGAGCTGGAAATGAGCTGGGATCAGCTTGCCAACATGTCAATACTCGGCTTGACAGACTTGTTCGATGAAGTTCGCGTGGCGTGCTCGTATCAGTTTGTATGAGTGGTTGGTCATGCCATTTGGTTTAGCAAACGCTCCTAGTACTTTTATGAGATTAATGAACCATGTGTTGAGATTCTTCATTGGTAAGTTTTGTGTTGTTTACTTCGATGATATCCTCATATATAGCAAGACTTTGGAAGAACATGTAATACATCTCAAGTCTGTTCTTGAAACATTACGTAAGGAAACTCTCTTTGCTAATATTAAGAAATGTACTTTCTATTCTGATAAATTTATTTTTCTTGGTTTTGTGGTTAGTGCACAAGGTTTGGATGTTGAACAAGAGAAAATAAAGGCAATTCAAGAGTGGCCGAGTCCTACCTCCATTAGCCAAGTTCGGAACTTCCATGGGTTGGCAAGCTTTTATCGGTACTAATGCACCTTTACTTGCTTTGCCAGATTTCTCGAAAACCTTTGAACTTGAGTGCGATGCATCCGGTGTGGGAATTGGTGCTGTTTTAACCCAAGACAGATGACCTATTGCCTATTTTAGTGAGAAGCTTAGTGGAGCCCCACTCAATTATCCGGTCTATGGTAAAGAAATGTACGCACTAGTACGGGCTCTTGAAACGTGGCAACACTATTTGTGGCCAAAAGAGTTTGTGATCCATTCCGACCACGAAGCCCTGAAACATATAAAAGGCCAAAACAAGTTGAACAAGAGGCACGCTAAGTGGGTCGAGTACCTTGAATCATTTCCCTATGTAATTAAGTATAAGAAAGGTAAAGACAACGTGGTAGTTGATGTTTTATCGCGAAGGTACACATTACTTTCTACTCTTGAATCAAAGCTGCTTGGGTTTTCTTTCTTAAAAGAATTGTATGCTAACGATGCTGATTTTGGAGAGATTTATTCTACTTGTGAGCATGTTGCATTTGAGAAATTTTATAGGTTTGATGGGTTTCTGTTCAAGGAAGGCAAGCTTTCTATTCCACAAAGTTTATAGGACTCATGGGACATTTTGGAGTTAACAAGATGTTAGCCACACTTAATGAACATTTTTATTGGCCTAGGATGAGGTGAGACGTGGAGCGGGTTTGCGAGCAATGTGTGGCATGCAAATGAGCAAAATCCAAGATTCAACCTCATGGACTTTACACACTATTGCCTATACCTGAAACTCCTTGGACGGACATATCCATGGATTTCATCCTCGATTTGCCCCGAACAAGAACGGGAAAAGATTCCATCTTTGTAGTTGTAGATCAGTTTTCTAAAATGTCACATTTTATTGCCTGTGAGAAAACTGATGATGCTGTACACATTTCTAACCTTTTCTTTAGGGACATTGTTTGTTTACATGGAGTGCCACGGACTATCGTGTCAGATCGAGATGCAAAATTCCTTAGCCATTTTTGGAGGTCTCTATGGGGTAAACTCGGAACCAAATTATTGTTCTCAACTACTTGTCATCCTCAAATGGATGGACAAACTGAAGTAGTCAACCGAGTACTTTCCACACTTCTACGGGCCATCATTCGTAAGAATTTGAAATCATGGGAAGACTGTTTGCCCCATATTGAGTTTACCTATAATAGATCAGTTCATACAACAACCAAACATACACCTTTTGAAGTGGTCTATGGGTTTAATCTGATAACTCCTTTAGATTTAGTTCCCCTACCTAACAACCAATTAATTCACTCTAATGCTAGGAAAAAGGCCGATTACGTGAAGAGGCTACATCAACAAGTACGAGTTAATATAGAGGCGAGGACTAAGTCTTATGTGCAGTAAGCAAACAAAGGGCGAAAGAGAGTCATATTTGAACTGATGATTGGGTTTGGGTCCATGTGCGCAAGGAGCGATTTCCAGCACAACGATGTTCCAATCTACTTCCACGAGGAGATGGACCCTTCCAAGTGCTTGAACGCATTAATGAGAATTCATATAAACTTGACTTACTGGGTGAATACAATATAAGTGCTAGTTTTAATGTTTCAGATTTATCCCCTTCTGATGCAAATTTCGACTTGAGGACAAGTTGCTTTGAAGATAGGGGGAATGATGTATGCACGCCCAGGGCATCCTCAAGTGCATATCAAGATCCTATCGAGCTTCCAAAAGGTCCCATGACTCGAGCTCATACCAAGCAACTTCAAGGAGCTTTATCAGCTTTAGTGATACATATTTGGGAAGAGAACAAGGCCCTAGACATTGGAGAAGATGTGGATATTCCTTTGAGGACTCAATGCACTCTTTTGCAAACCGACTTCAGCTCCTCTCTAGCTACCCCAGCTCAATTAAGCTCCAACCAGCTCACTTGAGCTTGTTTCAGCTCGTTTGAGCTCGTTTTAGCTTCTTTCTAGCTCGTTTCTTTTTCCATTTCAATAAACTAATTTTTAGCTTTGTTTTAACTTAATTTGCCACAGCCCATGCTAATTTCCCTAGCTCAAATTAGTTCATTAAGTGTTTTTGATTATTTGAGCTAGTCGAATTTAATATTGATGTGAGCACACCTGGGGCATCCTCGAATGCACACCAAGGATCCATTGAGCTGCCAAAAGCCCCCATGACTCGAGCTCGAACCAAGCAACTTCAAGATGCTATATCGGCCTTTGTGATGCGCATTTGGGATGATAACCAGCTCCATAACGTTGGAGGAGCTAAGAACAACTCCTTGATGACTCCATGCACCATTTTGCAATCTGATCTCAGCTCCTCTCCAGCTCCCCCATGCGCCATTCAGCTCACATCAGCTCACTTGAGCTCATATTAGCTCGTTTGAGCTCGAATTTAGCTCGTTTCAGCTCATTCCTTTTTCATTTCAATAAATTAAGTTTTAATCTAGCTTATAACTAAGTTTGTTACAGCTCATGCCGAATTCCCTAGCTCATTTTAGCTCACTAAGTGTTTTTGACTATTTGAGCTAGCCGAATTTATTATAAGTTGACTTATAATTATTGTGTCCAAATTTAGTTATTGATATTAAGTTATTTAGTTATTATTTTAAATTATAATTATATGAATAGTAGTGTGTTATTTAATTATGTTATTTAATTTTGTAGGTTAGCCGAATTTGGAAGATTCATGTATGGACTTTAATACAAGGCGCATGCATTGGAGGGTTCAATGGACGGCAATCAAGAGGCACATGCATGTTCATGGTGGACATTCATGTATTTGAAGATTCATGGATCAAATTAATGATGGAACATGCATTGGATGGTTCATGCATTGATCATGTGTTCACACATTGTGTCCACACCATGATGACCCTTCGGCTGGACGTTCACACACAAGTGTCTACTGAAGCTCCTTGTTCACACCAAGTTGACTCTTCATGAAGCCTTAATTAATTAAGCCACTCATGGTGAAACAACATGAATTCAAGGCTCCATTTAAGGTGTTAGCCGAATCTAGCCATGCATGTATGAAGACCATTCATCCAAGTACATCAATGCATATTCATGAAGCTGCCCACTCACCTCCCATTCGGCCGAACATGGACAAGGACACCAGTGGTCATTTTTCTAGAATGTTCATGCCTTAAATTAGATTCATTGCTTAATCGTTAAGTTCATGAATAGTCTATTCGGCTAGCATAAGAAACTAGTATAAATAGTTTTTTGATTTCATTTGTAAAGGACTTTTGCCAAATTTGTTAATGAACTTTGTTCTTGTGAGGTTGCTTCCTCTCATATCTCGTACAAGTTTCGAAGACTTATCTAGCTTGTGCTAGTGGCGTCAACCGACTTGTTTGAACTTATCACCATCCTTGGTGTGGCGTTCACCTATCCTTCTATCCATCTTCCCACCTTAACAATATAGGAATCGGGGTGACACTTTTTAATGTTGAATCATTCCTGACGTTAAGTTTGTTTTCCATCCCCATCTTTCAAATTTCTTTCTTGTTAACCAAACCGGGCCTTCTATCCTTCAACCACCTTTTGCTATCCTTAGCCGAACCTATTGCTAATTCTATATTTCTTAAAACCTTTCGCTATCCAAACCTATCCATTTCATTTCTATTTCTAAAATCCGAGGTACGAACGACTCTCTCGAACTACGATCGGGCAACTACATGAATTCGACTCATCTACCCGGGCCGGATCACATCAAATATGCTAGTTGAATTTTAATTAATGTGTCTGAATTTAGTTAGTGTCATTTAAGTTGTCTAGTTGCTGTTTAAAATTATGATTATATGAATATTTATATTTTATTTAATTATGTGTTTATTCCTTTGTAGGTTCAGCCGAATGTGGAGGTACATTAATGGCTAGGTGCATGTACGGGTTTGTTCAATGAATGAGAAGATTCATGCACGGCATAGTTCAATGCTTGGAGTGAATTAAGTTCATGTGCATGGATGGTAAATTACATGCATTTGAATTAATGAAGATACTTCTCCTTTGGACGGCACACATGCATGTATGAAGGGTATTTATTGCATGTTCATGTACGGCCAGATTCAAGACCCCTTTTAGTTCCTTGCATGACCGAATGAATGTGGGTGATCTATTGAGTTTCCTAAGTACTTATTCAGTGAAGGAGTAGCTGCATAATCAATTTCCAACTTCAATTCATGAATCAAGATTAAGAGAAGATGCATGGATAGCAAGTTTCATCGAATGGGAGAATGCATCCATAACTTGATACATGAATTGTTGGCTGATCAAATGACTTCCCTAGGTGCCTATTTGGCCAAGAGACACTTCATGAATGCTCCATTCATTCCATGGCTGAATCTAGACAAGTCCAATGAGCTCCAAAGTCTTCACATTCATCCAAGTCATTTTTGCTTAACCATGAAGCTGCCCATTGGATTTCCCATCAACCAAACCAAGACTTAGCCAAATTAATGACTTTGTTCTAGATCATTTTAGTCTCTTCCTTGCCAAATTGCTTAGCTTCTAAGTTAGTCAATTTTTCCATTCGGCTACTACATGTTAAACTATAAATAGTTGACTCATTTCTTTGTAAAAGGACTTTTGCCAATTTGTTAATGAAACTCTATTTCTATGAGGTTGCTTCCTCTCATATCTTGTACAAGTTTCAAAGACTTATCTAGTTTGTGCTAGTGGCGTCTACCGATCTTGTTTGAACTTATCACCATTTCTGGTGTGGCGTTCACCTATCCTTCTATCCATCCTTTCCACCTTAACAATATAGGAATCGGGGTGACACTTTTTAGTGTTGAATCATTCCTGACGTTAAGTTCCCTATTCCATCCCCACCTTATATTATCTCTTTCTTGTTGTTTCCAAACCGAACCATCCATTCACCCTTCTTCTTTTTACCTTAGCCGAACCTATCACTTTCCTTTTACTTATCTTTTGAAACCCTTCTGCTTATTTGGACCTATCCATCAACTTTTACTTCTGAGACCAAGACACGAACGATTCTTCTCGACTACGATCGGGCAACTACGTGAATTCGACTCAATCACCCGAGCCGGATCACATCAATCATTATATAACTAAATGTGTTCACACATGTATACATGTACTTATGAACCAAAATACAACATCACATACATATACATAACCTATAGCCGAATATACTTTGCAAGTGCACATATGTTCACGTTAATAACTTATATAATTTGCATCACATATCAAGTGGCCAACTTACCTTATTTTCAAATAGGTAATCAACTAACTCATACCTGATCATTTTAGCTCATTTTACACATTTGTTCACAACTTATCATTACCCGTTGAACCATTCGGAATTGAATAGGATACTCAGATAATCACATATATCATACAAGGCCAACATCCTAGACGTGGTCTTACATGCTATCTCATATCGATGCCACTGTCCCAAACAAGGTCTTACACATCAAATACAATGCTAATGTCCCAGACATTATCTTACTAGTAACCACATATTGATGCCAATGTCCCAGATGTGGTCTTACTCGAGAACACATATTAGGAATCCTATGTCATGACATATGTATCCTAGACATTCCTAAGGTTCATACGGGGCTTTTAGATGTCGTAAATCGATCAAGACAATTTCGTAAACATAATTCCCAAGCTCATTTGCATTCGGCCAATATATATATAAGATCACATATTTCACTTCAGGATATAAATCTCATATTTATTCAAAATTAACAACATGTATTTGCTTATAAACTTACCTCAGACGATGAAAATCGGAACAGGATGACTAGTCGATAACTTTAGTTTTCCCCCGATCCAAATCTGATTTATTTGGTTCTTGATCTAAACATATTCAAATTAAACTCATTCAAACATATTTCCACTCAATTTAGTCCAAAAACACATAAATGGGCAAATTACTATTTTACCCATGACATTTTACACTTTTTACAATTTAGTCCAAATTGCACAAAACATAAAACATGCAAAATTTGCACATACCATGCTTAGGCCAAATCTTCCTTATGTTCATACAAGTCCACAAATTTCATTTATTTCACATTTTATGATGAGATTCAGCTCGGATGGTTGAGTCAAATTCACGTAGTTGCTCGATCGTAGTCGAGAGAGTCGTTCGTGCAGTAATAGAAGTAATGAATAGAATAGGAAAAGCATAAGGTTTCAAAGAAGGGTAAGTTTAGTAATAGGTTCGGCTATGGGTAGAAAAGGTGGATGTTGGATAATTGGCTCGGTTTGGTGATAATAAGAAAGAAACTCAAAGGATGGAGATGGAAAATGAACTTAACGTCAGGATTGGTTCAACACTAAAAAGTGTCACCCCGATTCCTATATGGTTAAGGTGAAAAAAAAGATGAATAGATGGATAGGTGAACGCCACACCAAAGATGGTGATAAGTTCAAACAAGGTCGATTGACGCCACTAGCACAAACTAGATAAGTCTTTCGAAACTTGTACGAGATATGAGAGGAAGCAACCTCACAAGAACAATGTTCATTAACAAATTTGGCAAAAAGTCCTTTTACAAAGAAATAAACAAACTATTTATAGTCTAACAAGTGATAGCCGAATGGTCAAGTTATCTAGCTTAAAGGCTAAGTAATTTAGCTAAGAATGCACTAGAATATTCTAGAATAAATCATTAAAGGGTTAAGTTTACATTCGGCTAATTGGGACTTCAATGGGCAGCTTCATGGTTAAGCAAAATTGACTTGGATGAATGTGAATGAATGGCAGCTCAATAGCTTGTCTAAATTCGTCCATGGATTGATTGGAGCATTAAATAAGTGTCTTTTGGCTGAATAGACACCTAGGGAAGTCATTTGGGCATCAAACAATTCATGTATCAAGAGCTAGATGCATTCTCCCATTCGTTGTAGCTTGCTGTCCATGCATCTTCTCTTAGGCTTCATTCATGAATTGAATTTAGAAATTAATTTGCAGCTACCCTTTGGCTAAATAAGCACTTAGGAACACCAATGGTTCATCCACATGCATTCGGCCATGCATGGAACTAGAAAGGGGACTTGAATCTGGCCGTACATGAACATTCATTAAATGCTTTCCATTCATGCATGTGTGATGTCCAAAGTGAATGTATCTTCATGGATTTGTTGTATCATCCAAGTGGGAATGTATGGCATTTGATGTGATCCGGCCCGGGTTGATGAGTCAAATTCACGTAGTTGCCCGATCGTAGTTCGAGAGAGTCGTTCGTACCTTGAATTTTTGTAATAGAAATAAAATAATGGAATAGATTAAGCGGAAGGTTCTAGATGGATAAGTTTAGTAATAGGTTCAGTTATGTGTAGCAAAGATGGGTGATGGATAATGGTTCGGTTTGGTTAACAAAGAAGAAAGTTGAAAGATGGAGGATGGAAAAACGAACTCAACGTCAGGAATGATTCAACACTAAAAAGTGTCAACCCGATTCCTATATTGTTAAGGTGAAAAGATGGATAGAAGGATAGGTGAACACCACACCAAGATTGGTGATAAGTTCAAACAAGATCGGTAGACGCCACTAGCACAAACTAGATAAGTCTTCGAAACTTGTACGAGATATGAGAGGAAGCTACCTCACAAGAACAAAAGTTCATTAACAAATTTGGCAAAAGTCCTTTACAAATAAAATCAATAAACTATTTATACTAGTTTCTTATGCTAGCCGAATAGACTATTCATGAACTTAACGATTAAGCAATGAACCTAATTTAAGACATGAACATTCTAGAAAAATGACCAATGGTGTCCTTGTCCATGTTCGGCCGAATGGGAGGTGAGTGGGCAGCTTCATGAATATGCATTTATGTACTTGGATGAATGATCTTCATACATGCATGGCTAGATTCGGCTAACACCTTAAATGGAGCCTTGAATTCATGTTGTTTCACCATGAGTGGCTTAATTAATTAAGGCTTCATGAAGAGTCAAACTTGGTGTGAACAAGGAGCTTGAGTAGACACTTGGGTGTGAACGTCCAACTGAAGGGTCATCATGGTGTGAACACAATGTGTGAACACATGATCAATGCATGAACCGTCCAATGCATGTTCCATCATTAATTTGATCCATGAATCTTCAAATACATGAATGTCCATCATGAACATGCATGTGCCTCTTGATTGTCGTCCAGTGAACCTTCCTATGCATGCACCTTGCATTAAAGTCCATACATGAATCTTCCAAATTCGGGTAACCTACAAAATTAAATAACAAAATTAAATAACACACAACTATTCATATAATTATAAATTAAAATAACTAAATAACTTAATAACAATAACTAAATTTGAACACAATAATTATAAGTCAACTTATAATAAATTTGGCTAGCTCAAATAGTCAAAAACACTTAGTGAGCTAAATTGAGCTAGGGAATTCGGCATGAGCTGTAACAAACTTAGTTATAAGCTAGATTAAAACTTAATTTATTGAAATGAAAAAGGAATGAGCTAAATTGAGCTAAGTTCGAGCTAAAACGAGCTAAAACGAGCTCAAGTGAGCTGATGTGAGCTGAATGGCGCATGGGGGAGCTGGAGAGGAGCTGAGATCGGATTGCAAAATGGTGCATGGAGTCATCAAGGATTTGTTCTTAGCTCCTCCAATGTTAGGGAGCTGGTTATTATCCCAAATGCGCATCACAAAGGCCGATATAGCATCTTGAAGTTGCTTGGTTCGAGCTCGGGTCATGGGACCTTTTGGCAGCTCAATGGATTCTTGGTGTGCATTCGAGGATGCCCCGGGTGTGCTCACATCATTCCCCCCGTCTTCAAAGCAACTTGTCCTCAAGTCAGATTCTGCATCAAAAGGGGATAAATCGGATACGTTAAAACTAGCACTTATGTTGTATTCACCTGGTAAGTCAAGTTTATATGAATTCTCATTAATGCGTTCAAGCACTTGGAAGAGTCCATCTCCTCGGGGAAGTAACTTAGAACGTCGCTGGGCTGGAAATCGTTCCTTGCGCATATGGACCCAAACCCAATCACCAGGTTCAAATATGACTTTCTTTCGCCCCTTGTTTGCTTGCTGCACGTAAGACTTAGTTCTTGCCTCTATATTAGCTCGCACTTGTTGATGTAGCCTCTTCACAAAATTGGCCTTTTTCCTAGCATCAGAATGAATCAATTGGTTATTAGGTAAAGAGACTAAGTCTAAAGGAGTTATTGGATTAAATCCATAGACCACTTCAAAAGGTGTATGTTTGGTTGCTGAATGGACCGTTCTATTATAGGTAAACTCAATATGGGGCAAACAATCTTCCCATGATTTCAAATTCTTACGAATGATAGCACGCAGGAGAGTAGAAAGAACTCGATTGACCACTTCAGTTTGTCCATCCGTTTGAGGATGATAAGTAGTTGAGAACAATAATTTGGTTCCGAGTTTACCCCAAAGAGACCTCCAAAAATGGCTAAGGAATTTCGCGTCTCAATCTGACACAATAGTTCGCGGCACTCCATGTAAACGAACAATGTCCCTAAAGAAAAGGTTAGAAATATGTACGGCATCATCAGTTTTTGCACAAGCAATAAAATGTGACATTTTAGAAAATCGATCTACAACTACAAATATAGAATCCTTTCCTGTTTTGGTTTGGGGCAAACTGAGGATGAAATCCATGGATATATCCGTCCAAGGAGTTTTAGGTATTGGTAATGGCAAGTAAAGTCCATGGGGTTGAATCTTGGATTTTGCTTGTTTGCACGCCAAACATCACTCGCAAACCCGCTCCACGTCTCACCTCATCCTAGGCCAATAAAAATGTTCGTTAAGGGTAGCTAACGTCTTGCTAACTCCAAAATGACCCATGAGTCCTCCACTATGTGCTTCTTGCACAAGTAAATCCCGAACAGAGCTTTGTGGAACACAGAGCTTACCTTCCTTGAACAGAAACCCATCAATCCTATAAAATTTCTCAAATGCAACATGCTCACAAGCAGAATAGATTTCTCCAAAATCAACATCGTTAGCATACAATTCTTTCAAGAAAGAAAACCCAAGCAGTTTTGATTCAAGAGTAGAAAGTAAGGTATACCTCCGGGATAGGGCATCAACTACCACGTTGTCTTTACCTTTCTTGTACTTAATTACGTAGGGAAATGACTCAAGGTACTCGACCCACTTAGCATGCCTCTTGTTCAACTTGTTTTGACCCTTTATATGTTTCAAGGATCCGTGGTCGGAATGGATTACAAACTCTTTTGGCCACAAATAATGTTGCCAAGTTTCAAGAGCCCATATCAACGCGTACATTTCTTTGTCGTAGACCGGATAATTGAGTGGGGCTCCGCTAAGCTTCTCACTAAAATAGGCAATGGGTCGTCCGTCTTGGGTTAATACAGCTCCAATACCCACACCGGATGCATCACACTCAAGTTCAAAGGTTTTCAAAAAATCTGGCAAAGCAAGTAAAGGTGCATTAGTAAGACAATTTTTAATCTCAATAAAAGACCTCTCTTGCTCATCTTCCTAATGGAACGCGGAGTTTTTTTATCACGTTTGTTAAGGGTGCAGCCAATGTGCTGAAATTGGGCACAAATCGCAGATAGAAGCTTGCCAATCCATGGAAGCTTCGAACTTGGCTAATAGATGTAGGCCTCGGCCACTCTTGAATCACCTTTATTTTCTCTTGGTTGACTTCCAAACCTTGTACACTAACTACAAAACCAAGAAAGATAACTTTGTCAGAACAAAAAGTACATTTCTTAAGATTAGCAAAGAGAGTTTCCTTACGTAATGTTTCAAGAACAGATTTGAGGTGTTTTACGTGATCTTCCAAAGTCTTGCTATATATGAGGATATCATCGAAGTAAACAACACAAAACTTACCAATGAAGGATCTCAACACATGGTTCATGAGCCTCATAAAAGTACTAGAAGCGTTGGTTAAGCCAAATGGCATGACCAACCACTCATACAAACCATGTTTCGTTTTGAAGGTAGTTTTCCACTCGTCGCCTTCTCGCATACGAATATGGTGATATCCGCTTTTTAGATCGATCTTAGAGAATAGTTTGGCTCCACTTAGTTCATCTAGCATGTCATCTAGTCGCGGAATCGGATGTCGATATTTGATAGTGATTTTATTCACAGCACGACAATTGACACACATTTGTCAAGTACCATCCTTTTTCGGCACCAAGAGGACTGGCACGGCGCAGGGGCTAAGACTTTCTCTAATATAGCCTTTTTCCATCAATTCGTTAACTTGCCGTTGTAGCTCTTTAGTTTCTTCGGGATTCGTTCTATAGGCAGGCCGATTTGGAATTACGGCTCTCGGCACAAAATCAATTTGGTGCTTGATTCCTCGAAAAAGTGGTAATCCATTAGGAGTCTCTTCCGGGAAAACGTCTTGGAAATCCTGCAAAAGACTCAAAATAGAAGACGACAAGTCCTCGGGCAGTTCGTTAGTGCTAAAAAAATTTTCCTTGTACAGGAGTACAAGAATGGTTTGTTTTGATAGTAACGCTCTCCTAACTTCTCTTTTTTTTTCAAACAGAATTTTTTTTCTATTCTCTTTTTCTTTTCTCACTTGTTCTTTTTTTCTTTTACTATTTTTGCATTCTTTTTCTCGATTTTCTTTTCTTTTTCATTTTCTTTTCTTTTTTCACATTCATTCTTTTCTTCTTCTCTCAACTGATTTACAACAGACTTCATTCTCGTTTGATCCTCGAAAACTTGCTTTGGCATCAATGGTACCAAAGTAATACTCCTTCCTTGATATTTGAATGTATACCGATTGGTATACCTGTCATGGGTGACTCTTCGATCGTATTGCCACGGCCTCCCAAGCAACAGATGTCCCGCGTGCATGGGAACAACATCACAAAGTACCTCATCCTCGTACTTACCAATTGAAAAAGAAACAAGTACTTGTTTGGTTACCTTGATTTCGCCACCATCATTGAGCCATTGGAGTTTGTAAGGGCTCAGATGTTTGGTGGTGGTCAAGCCTAATTTCTCCACCATTAAAGTGCTTGCCACGTTGGTACAGCTTCCACCATCGATGATCAAACTACAGACTTTCCCTTGAACTTGGCATCGAGAATGGAAGATATTCTCCCGTTGTTGTTCATTTTCAGGACTTTGAATACTGAGGCTTCTTTTAACAACGAGAAGCTTTTTGGCTTGCGCCATGTTGAACAATAAGACTAATTAGAATCCTCACCCAAGTCTCACTATTCACTCGCAAAGGAAAATTGATGAACACTCCACTCGTGTTTGCACTCATTTTTTTAGGCTTTTTTAAACTCTCGAATGATCTCACACACTTTAGCCTTTTACCACTCAAGCTTACTCTCGTAACCTCGTATTTTGTTTCTTTGACTCGTCTTTGGTGCTTTGGGGTCGGCTTCAAACGGTTACAAGGGTTAAAACGTATGGTGTACGGGTAGGCTAAAAGAAATTTTTTTTTTAAAGTAGTGTGGTGTTTTGGGGGGGTAAAAGTAGATGAAAGAACACTTTGTCAATCGGATCAAAATATAAACAAAAGAAGAACTTGATCACTTCACTTTTTTTTTTTAAATTTTGTATCTCTTTTTTTTTTACAACTTTCAATATAGCACTTTACAATGTTAAAAAAATGAAAATACAATTTTTTTTGTTCGAATATTTTTTTCACCACGAACCTATTTTGATCTTGATACGGACATCGGCGCCTCTCGATTTACAAGCTCTAATACCAAATGATGTGATCCAGCCCTGGTTGATGAGTCAAATTCACGTAGTTGCCCGATCGTAGTTCGAGAGAGTCGTTCGTACCTCGAATTTTTGTAATAGAAATAAAATAATGAAATAGATTAAGCGGAAGGTTCTAGATGGATAAGTTTAGTAATAGGTTCAGTTATGTGTAGCAAAGATGGGTGATGGATAATGGTTCGGTTTGGTTAACAAAGAAGAAATTTGAAAGATGGGGGATGGAAAAACGAACTCAACATCAGGAATGATTCAACCCTAAAAAGTGTCACCCCGATTCCTATATTGTTAAGGTGAAAAGATGGATAGAAGGATAGGTGAACGCCACACCAAGATTGGTGATAAGTTCAAACAAGTTCGGTAGACGCCACTAGCACAAACTAGATAAGTCTTCAAAACTTGTACGAGATATAAGAGGAAGCTACCTCACAACAAAAGTTCATTAACAAATTTGGCAAAAGTCCTTTACAAATGAAATCAACAAACTATTTATACTAGTTTCTTATGCTAGCCGAATAGACTATTCATGAACTTAACGATTAAGCAATGAACCTAATTTAAGACATGAACATTCTAGAAAAATGACCAATGGTGTCCTTGTCCATGTTCGGCCGAATGGGAGGTGAGTGGGCAGCTTCATGAATATGCATTGATGTACTTGGATGAATGATCTTCATACATGCATGGCTAGATTCGGCTAACACCTTAAATGGAGCCTTGAATTCATGTTGTTTCACCATGAGTGGCTTAATTAATTAAGGCTTCATGAAGAGTCAAACTTGGTGTGAACAAGGAGCTTGAGTAGACACTTGGGTGTGAACGTCCAACCGAAGGGTCATCATGGTGTGAACACAATGTGTGAACACATGATCAATGCATGAACCGTCCAATGCATGTTCCATCATTAATTTGATCCATGAATCTTCAAATACATGAATGTCCATCATGAACATGCATGTGCCTCTTGATTGCCGTCCATTGAACCTTCCTGCATGCACCTTGCATTAAAGTCCATACATGAATCTTCCAAACTCGGCTAACCTACAAAATTAAATAACAAAATTAAATAACACACAACTATTCATATAATTATAAATTAAAATAACTAAATAACTTAATAACAATAACTAAATTTGAACACAATAATTATAAGTCAACTTATAATAAATTCGGCTAGCTCAAATAGTCAAAAATACTTAGTGAGCTAAATTGAGCTAGGGAATTTGGCATGAGCTGTAACAAACTTAGTTATAACTAGATTAAAACTTAATTTATTGAAATGAAAAAGGAATGAGCTGAATCAAGCTAAGTTTGAGCTCAAACGAGCTAAAACGAGCTCAAGTGAGCTGATGTGAGCTGAATGGCGCATGGGGGAGCAGGAGAGGAGCTGAGATCGGATTGCAATATGGTGCATGGAGTCATCAAGGAGTTGTTCTTAGCTCCTCCAACGTTAGGGAGCTGGTTATCATCCCAAATGCGCATCACAAAGGCCGATATAGCATCTTGAAGTTGCTTGGTTCGAGTTCGGGTCATGGGACCTTTTGGCAGCTCAATGGATTCTTGGTGTGCATTCGAGGATGCCCCGGGTGTGCTCACATCAGCATTAATCCATATACATGTATCCAAGCCATCCATGAACATGAACTTAATTCCTCCAAACATTGAACTGAAACATGCATGAATTTCCTAATGCATTGAACTTGTTCGTACATGCACCTAGCTTTTAATGTACCTCCATAATCAGCTGAACCTACAAAGACATGAACAAATTTAATTATATCATTTAATCATAATTAAACAGCAGCTAACAACTTAAATAACAACTTAACTAATTAGGACAAATTAAATTAAAATTAACTAGCTTATTAATTTAGCTAGCTCAAATTAAATGAAAACATTTAATGAACTTATTTGAGCTAGGATTTTCATTATTGAGCTGTAGCAAACTAATTAGTATAAAACTAAAACTTAGTTTAATTTATTGAAATAAAGAACGAGCTGAAAGTAAGCTCGGTTGAGCTCAAACGAGTTGAAACGAGCTCAAATGAGCTGAGTTGAGCTGGACAGAGCTCGAGAAACTGGAAATGAGCTAGGATCAGCTTGTCAACAATGCACGGGTTCTTTGGATAGTTGCTTCGAGCTGATTTTGTGAGCATTGTCCCTTGTTTCAAACCAAGGTTTTGCATTAGAAGCTAAAACAGCTTCTAGAAAATGCTTAGCACAAGCTCGAGTTATGGGTGCTTTTGGAAGTTCAATTGAATCTTGATATGCAATTGAGGGAGCCCCGGGTGTGCATACATCATTTTAGTCCTTCAATTTATTATTTTTGCAATTTAGTCCTAATTACTCAAAATCATCAAAAATTTCAATACAAAACATATTAATCTAAAACATATATTTCATATTTCATCAACTAACATCAGAAAACTCAAATATTCATCAATGGAATAACTCAAAATATTCATCAAAATGAGAAATTCAAGCATGGACTTTGTACTTACACTGCAACGATCTTAAAAAGGTAAAAATTATCAAAAACTGAGCTAGAACTCACCTTGAATCAAGCTTGAGAATGGCCGAATACCCTAAGCTTTTATTCTTTTCTTTCTTTTTATTATTCAGTCACAAGAAAAGTATGAACAAAGTTATTTTAATTATGTTATATTATAATAAATATTAACATATTATTTTTAATTTACCTATTTAACCTTTATTATAAAATATAAAACCATTATTAATCATGGCCATTACCGTCCATGACTAATCCATATGGTCAAATTGCAACATAAATATCTCAATTTAAAAAGACAACAACAATTTGGCCCTTTTACAATTAATAATCAAATTTTCATTTTACGTGATTAAGTCCTTTTATTTAATTGGGCACTCAAACGACAAAATTAAAGCACAAAAATTTCACACACACAAATTCACACATAATAAACATAGGAAATAGTTTTTAAATATTTTTTTGACTCAGATTCATGGTCCCAAAACTATCATTCCGAATATGGTCTAAATTGGGCTATTACAACTCTCCCCCTTAGGGATTTTCGTCCCTGAAAATCTTACCGGTGAATAGGTCTGGATGATGTTCTTTCATAGCATCCTTTGGCTCCCACATTGTTTACTCAACTTTGATATGAACCCAATCATATCATGGTTTGACACAACTCGACAACATCGAGCATGGCCTAAGCTCGAGGACCTAAGTGCAAAATGAGGCCTAACCTCACTCGATCAGCTCAATTTTTGCTTATCTCCAGCTTAATGAGTTCATGTGCTCAATTCAACGAGCTTGATTCAGCTTAAATAAGCTTGTTTGAGCTCATCTTTAAATTCTAATTCTTGCATTTTATTAAGCTGGAATAAATTAGTTATTTCGTTTTAATTAAGTTAGTTAATTAGTTAAGGTTTAATAAATTTGTTTAAATCTAGACATTTTAATTTAAATTATTAAATATGTCTTATATTAATACATAGTTTTAATATGTCTAGTTTAGGACATTAATTTAATGTGTCTATCTTAGGGACAAATTTAATTAGCTGCTGATTTAATTTGTCCAGCCCATATTGAATTTGTCCTAGCCGAATTAATGGTAGGTATTAATGTGTCTTAGCTCAAACATGTTCTTAATTTGTCTTTGCTGATTTTAATGAGTGTGTTAATATGTCTTAAGTTGCTACTGGTTTTAATGTGCCAAATTTTTAATGAGCTAATTTAATGTGCTTCATGCTTCAGATGAATTAATGACAACTTGAGCTAAATTAATTTGCTTCATTAACTTGGTGCAGGTACATGCAATGGACGGCACATTAAGTGAGGGAATAGTCCAGCTTTTTCAAAGCTCCTTTTTCATAAACTACAGAGGCATTAAAAGCTACTGGAGAAAACATGCATGGATGAATTTAATGCAAGTAAACATATGCATGAATCAACCAAAGGAGGGAGCTGAACACACATTAATTCCAGCTAACTTTTCGTGCACACCAATAGTCAAGAAGGATTAAATTCAGTAGCAACCTTTTTTTTCTCTACTCTAGGTGATGCCTTGAGCAAAGTAAGGGACACCCTTCTTCATCAAGCAACTAGCTGAAAGGGGGCTGACATTTGAAGTTCTCCAAGCTATTTTAATACCTCCCATGACCGTTCAGCTCAACGAAGCTGATGTGATCCGGCCCGGGTAGACGAGTTGAATACACGTAGTTGCCCGATCGTAGTTTGGGAGAGTTGTTCGTACCTCGAATTTTAGAAATAGAAATGAAATGGATAGGTTTGGATAGCGGAAGGTTTTCAAAAGTTAAGCAAAAGGGTAGTGATAGGTTCGGCTAAGGAAACAAGAAAGGATGTTGGATAGATGGGGGATGGAAAAACGATCTCAACATCAGGAATGATTCAACACTAAAAAGTGTCACCCCGATTCCTATATTGTTAAGGTGAAACGATGGATAGAAGGATAGGTGAACGCCACACTAAGATTGGTGATAAGTTCAAAACAAGACGATTGACGCCACTAGCACAAGCTAGATAAGTCTTTCGAAACTTGTACGAGATATGAGAGGAAGCAACCTCACAAGAACAATGTTCATTAACAAATTTTGGCAAAAGTCCTTTACAAATGAAATCAACAAACTATTTATACTAGTTTCTTAGGCTAACCGAATAGACAATTCATGAACTTAACTATTAAGCAATGAACCTAATTTAAGACATGAATATTCTAGAAAAATGACCATTAGTGTCCTTTGTCCATGTTCGGCCGAATGGGGAGGTGAGTGGGCAGCTTCATGTATGAGCAAACTTTGGAAGCCAAGGGAATGGTCTAGGTTCAGCCATGGGATGCATGAAACTCCCAAAGGGTGTCTCTTGGCTGAATAGGTGCTTAGGAAACTCCAAGGGTCCTCCCACATGCATTGGTTGTACATGGAACTTGGAAGGGGGCTTGAACCTAGCCGTACATGCACTTGCATTAATGACCCTCCATTCATGCATGTGTGCCGTCCAAGGGAGATGCACCCTTCAATATGCATTAACCCTCCATGTACATGAATGTATGTTCTCCAAACATTGAACCGAACCATTTATGAATCTTCCCGTTCAATGAACATTCCCGTTCATGCACCTTGCATTAAATGCCTTGAATGTATCTTCCAAATTTGGCTAACCTACAAAATTAAATAACAAAATTAAATAACACACAACTATTCATAAAATTATAAATTAAAATAATAACTAAATAACTTAATAACACTAACTAAATTTGAACACAATAATTATAAGTCAACTTATAATAAATTTGGCTAGCTCAAATAGTCAAAAAACACTTAGTGAGCTAAAATGAGCTAGGGAATTCAGCATGAGCTGTAGCAAACTTAGTTATAAGCTAGATTAAAACTTAATTTATTGAAATGAAAAAGGAATGAGCTGAATCGAGCTAAGTTCGAGCTCAAACGAGCTAAAACGAGCTCAAGTGAGCTGATGTGAGCTGAATGGCGCATGGGGGAGCTGGAGAGGAGCTGAGATCGGATTGCAATATGGTGCATGGAGTCATCAAGGAGTTGTTCTTAGCTCCTTCAACGCTAGGGAGCTGGTTATCTTCCCAAATGCGTGTCACAAAGGCCGATATAGCATCTTGAAGTTGCTTGGTTCGGGCTCAGGTCATAGGACCTTTTGGCAGCTCAATAGATACTTGGTGTGCATTCGAGGATGCCCCGAGTGTGCTCACATCAGAAGCACCACCAGCGGGCTGCTTGCATTCTGCTGAACCTTCCAATAGGATATTTTGAACTCATTTATTCATTAGCAATTGAGGAAGCTTCAAGGAAATTTTTGTGGCCTATTCTAGCATGTTCTAGCCGATTCTAAATGTCCAATGAGCTGCCAAGAGTGACCATTCGGCTAACTACTTGTTTAGGCTATAAATATGTGATGTTATTCACTTTGTAAAGGTTACTGAATTTTAGACTTTGTCATTTTATGAACTTCATTATTCTAGTGAGAATTCAATTCTCTTTATTCATTTTTGGACTGATTTGACTTATCGGGATTTTGTCTCGTGGCGTCTATCTTTCCTTTATTTTATCTTGAACTTATCACTAACTCGGTGTGGCGTTTATCCCTTCAAAAGACTATACCTTTTGGTTCCTAACTCCCTATACTTAGCGGGTCAAGGTCCATTTCAACTATTCCATCGCTTCTACCGTCATCCACAACCTAGGTGCCATTTTTGAGACTCAGGTCAACAATCTTAATATTGTTGGTTCATTTTTCGGCCTTAGCCATTTCTCCCAATCTATCATCCAACTATCCTAAATCCTTTCTTTGTAACCCTTTTGAGCCTATTCCATAATTGATTTTCACCTTCTTTTCAAACGAACCAAAACTTACCCAATTTACGATCGGGCAACTATTACGACTCAATTCATCCTAAGGCGAGTTCGTATCAAACTTTGTGTTTATGCCATAGTACTTTAACTAATAGAATTTTCTTATTTCACAATTCTTTAACCTTGCGAGCCAGAATGCGAATCAATTCTTCCTCATATGTCATATCGAAATTAATCTCAATCTCTGACGGACTAATCACATGTGAGGGATCAGATCGATATCTACGAAGCATCTAAACATGGAATACATTATGGATATTTTCTAACTCAGGTGGCAACAACAGTCTATAAGCAACCAGCCTGATACGCTCTATAATCTCATACAGCCCAATAAATGCCAGACTTATTTTGCCTTTACGACCGAATCTTTGTATTTTCTTCCACGGTGAGACTTTCAAAAATACTTTGTCTCTGATCTGAAATTCTATATCTTTTCATTTCAAGTCCGCATACGATTTCTAATGATCTGATGTTGTTTTCAGACTTTCACAGATTACTTTTACTTTCTGTTCAGTCTCTCTGATCAAATCGACCCTGTGTATCTTGTTTACACTAAGCTCGATCCAATACAATGGTGTACGACATTTACAACCATACAAAGCCTCGTAAGGTGCCATTTTAATACTAGATCGAAAGCTATTATTGTACGCAAATTCAATCAGATGTAAGTATTGTTCCCACGTACCTTCAAACTTGAAAATGCAACATCTCAACATATCCTCAAGTATCTGAATGATTTGTTCAGACTGACCATCTATTTGTGGATGGAAAGCAGTGCTGAAATGTAATTTTGTACCTAGAGCATCTTGCAGTTTCTTTTAAAACCGCAATGGAAACCTCGAATCTCTATCCGAAACAATAGAAATAGGCACCCTGTGTAATCTCACAATTTGAGAAACATATAACTCAACAAGCTTGTTAAGCAAGTAGTCTGTACGAACTAGAATAAAATGAGCCGATTTAGTCAATTTATCCACAATAACTCAGATTGCATCTTTCTTGCTTGGTTTCAACGGTAAACCGAATACAAAATCCATCGTGACTCTGTCCCATTTCCGCTCACGTATCATGATCGGCTGAAGCAACCTAGAAGGTATCTGATGCTTGACTTTTACTTGCTGACAGACTAAATATTTTAAAACAAAGTTAGAAATGTCTCGTTTCATACCATGCCACCAGTAAAGTTGTTTCAGATCATTATACATCTTCGTACTACTCGGGTGAGCAGTTAACTGACTGTTGTGAGCTTCGTTTAAAATCATCTGAATTAAATCTGAATTTCTCGGGACACATATTCAGTTTCTAAACCTCAAACAACCCTCAGCATCAACTCAAAACTCAAATTCAACATTCGAATCACATTGAGCTCGCTTTGCTACCAAACCATTATCTACTTTCTGAGCATCACAAATCTGTTGAATATATAACGGTCTTCCTTTTAACTCTATGCGCATTCATTGCACGAAAAGCAAACAATGATTTTCAGCTTAGAGCATCAGCAACAACAGTAGCCTTCCCGAATGGTAGTCAATCACAAGCTCGTAGTCTTTTAGCAACTCTAACCATCGGCTTTTCTCAAATTCAGATCTTTCTGAGTCATCAAGTATTTTAGGCTTTTGTGATCAGAATAAACATGACATTTCTCACCAAACAAATAGTGACACCATATCTTCAATGCAAACACAATAGCTGCCAATTCTAGGTCGTGTGTCGAATAGTTCTTTTCATGCGACTTTAACTGTCTCGAGGCATAAGCTATGACTTTGCCTTCCTGATGTGAGCACACTCGGGGCATCCTCGAATGCACATCAAGTATCTATTGAGCTGCCAAAAGGTCCCATGACCCGAGCCCGAACTAAGCAACTTCAAGATGCTATATCGGCCTTTGTGACGTGCATTTGGGAAGATAACCAGCTCCCTGACGTTGAAGGAGCTAAGAACAACTTTTTGAAGACTCCATGCACCATATTGCAAACCGATCTCAGCTCCTCTTCAGCTCCCCTATGCGCCATTCAGCTCACATCAGCTCACTTGAGCTCGTTTTAGCTCGTTTGAGCTCGAACTTAGCTCAATTCAGCTCATTCCTTTTTCATTTTAATAAATTAAGTTTTAATCTAGCTTATAACTAAGTTTGCCATAGCTCATGCCGAGTTCCCTAGCTCATTTTAGCTCACTCAGTGTTTTTGACTATTTGAGCTAGCCGAATTTATTATAAGTTGACTTATAATTATTGTTTCAAATTTAGTTAGTGTCATTAAGTTATTTAGTTATTAATTTAATTTATAATTATATGAATAGTTGTGTGTTATTTAATTTTGTTAATTAATTTTGTAGGTTAGCCGAACTTGGAAGATTCATGTATGGACTTTAATGCAAGGTGCATGCATGGGAGGATTCAATGGACGGCAATCAAGAGGCACATGAATGTTCATGATGAACATTCATGCATTTGAAGATACATGGATCAAATTAATGAAGGAACATGCATTGGATGGTTCATGCATTGACCATGTGTTCACACATTGTGTTCACACCATGATGACCCTTCGGTTGAACGTTCACACCCAAGTGTCTCCTCAAGCTCCTTGTTCACACCAATTTTGACTCTTCATGAAGCCCTAATTAATTAAGTCACTCATGGTGAAACAACATGAATTCAAGGCTCCATTTAAGGTGTTAGCCGAATTTAGCCATGCACGTATGAAGACCATTCATTCAAGTACACCAATGTACATTCATGAAGCTAACTACTCACCTCCCATTCGGCCGAACATAGACAAGACACTAATGGTCATTTTTCTAGAATATTCATGTATTAAATTAGGTTCATTGCTTAATAGTTAAGTTCATGAATAGTCTATTCGGTTAGCCTAAGGAACTAGTATAAATAGTTTGTTGATTTCATTTGTAAAGGACTTTTGCCAAATTTGTTAATGAACTTTGTTCTTGTGAGGTTGCTTCCTCTCATATCTCGTACAAGTTTTGAAGACTTATCTAGCTTGTGCTAGTGGCGTCAACCGACTTGTTTGAACTTATCACCATCCTTGGTGTGGCGTTCACCTATCCTTCTATCCATCGTTCCACCTTAACAATATAGGAATCGGGGTGACACTTTTTAGTGTTGAATCATTCCTGACGTTGAGATCGTCTTTCCATTCCCCATCTATCCAACATCCTTTCTTGTTTCCTTAACCGAACCTATCACTACCCTTTTTACATAATTTTGAAAACCTACCGCTATCCAAACCTATCCTTTTCATTCTATTTCTAAATTCAAAGTACGAACGACTCTCTCGAACTACGATCGGGCAACTACGTGAATTTTGACTCATCTACCCGGGCCGGATCACATCACTTCCTGCATCAAAACATAGCCCAAACCATTTAAAGATGCATCACTATAAATAAAAAATTCTTTACCTGATTCTGGCTGAACTATCACTGGAGCTTCGGTCAACAAGGCTTTCAACTGATCAAAACTTTTCTGGCACTTTTCTGACCACTAGAACTTAACATCTTTCTGAAGTAGCTTTATCATCAGGGTTGCATTTATAGAGAAACCTTTCATGAACCGTCTATAATAACTAGCAAGTCCTAGAAAACTTCAGACTTCAGAAACATTTCTCGGAGGTTTCCAATCAAGTATAGCCGAAATCTTACTTGGATCAACTCGAATACCTGATGCTGATACAACATGGCCCAGAAAACTGACTTCGTGTAACTAGAACTCACATTTACTGAACTTTTCATACAACTATTTATCTCGTAAAGTTTATAACACAAGCCTTAGGTGTTCGGCATACTCATTTTCATCACGAGAATAGATCAAAATGTCATCTATGAACACAACCACAAATCAATCCAGATACTGTCTGAAGATCTGGTTCATCAAGTCCATAAAAATAGCAGGTGCATTAGTAAGTCCGAATGGCATAACCAAAAACTCATAATGTCCGTACCTCATTCGAAAAGCAGTCTTTGGCACATCATAGTCTTTAACTTGCAACTGATAGTAGCCTGATCTCAAATCTATCTTTGAAAACACTGTAGCCCCTTTCAGCTGATTGAACAGGTCATCAATCCGTGGCAACGGATATTTATTCTTTATAGTCACCTTATTGAGCTGTCTATAGTCGATGCACATTCTCATAGTTCTATCTTTCTTTTCACAAATAAAACTGGTGTACCCCAGGGAGAGAAACTCGATCGCGCGAAACCTCTATCTGTCAATTCTTGCAACTGAGCTTTCAATTCTTTTAATTCAGTAGGTGTCATTTTGTATGGAGCTATTGATATCAGAGTTGTCCCCGACACTAACTCAATACCAAACTCTACCTCTCGAATAGGTGGTAAACCCAGTAATTCTTTAGGAAACACATCCAGATACTCGTACACAATAGGTACTGATTCAATCTTTCTTTTGGCCACTTTACTATCAAGCACATAGGCAAAATAAGCTTCACAACCTTTTCTCACATATTTCTGAGCTAATATGAAAGATATCACTGCTGGTAAACCATTCAGATCATTAGATTCAATCTGAATAATCTCATCATTCTGGCACAGCAAAATAATAGTCTTTCTTTTGCAATTTACAATAGCATCATGCAAAGTCAACTAGTCCATACCCAGAATTATGTCAAACTCATCAAATGAAAACAATATCAAATCAGCCGGGAAACATAAATCTCGAATCATCAAAGGACAATTCTTACACACTTTGCCAACCAGAGCACACTGGCCCAAGGGGTTTGATACTCTAATCACAAACTCAGTAGACTCAACAGGAAAAGTCTTACTGAATACTAAAGTCTCACTTACATAAGAATAGGTCGAACTAGGATCAATTAATGCAATTACACTAGTATCATAAAGAGTGAATGTACCAGTATTAACATCTGGGGATGAGGCCTCCTTGCGTGCGCGAATAGCATAGGCTCTAGAAGGTGCACGAGCCTCAGATCTAACTATTGTATCTTTAGTCCCTCTCTGACTGCTACTCACATTACTCGTATTTCTGGCTGGTCTACCTCGAACTGCAATGTTACCCGATCTCATATTCTGTACTGGATTTTGTTCAGCTAACTCACCCGGGGCATCCTCAAGTGCATATCAAGATCCTATCAAGCTTCCAAAGGGTCCCATGAGTCGAGCTTGTACCAAGCAACTTCAAGAAGCTTTATCAGCTTTAGTGATACGCATTTGGGAAGAGAACAAGGCCCTAGACATTGGAGAGGCTGTGGATATTCCTTTGAGGACTCAATGCACTCTTTTGCAAACTGACTTCAGCTCCTCTCCAGCTCCCCCAGCTCAATTCAGCTCCAATTAGCTCACTTGAGCTTGTTTCAGC
The DNA here is from genome assembly GCA_025698465.1 of Gossypium longicalyx. Taxonomy (NCBI): domain Eukaryota; kingdom Viridiplantae; phylum Streptophyta; class Magnoliopsida; order Malvales; family Malvaceae; genus Gossypium; species Gossypium longicalyx. Next base: position 60,561,363 of record CM047005.1, read on the forward strand.
TCGTTTGAGCTTGTTTTAGCTTCTTTCTAGCTCGTTTCTTTTTCCATTTCAATAAACTAATTCTTAGCTTTGTTTTAACTTAATTGCTACAGCTCAAGCCGGTTTCCCTAGCTCAAATTAGTTCATTAAGTATTTTTGATTATTTAAGCTAGCCGAATTTAATATGCTAGTTAACTTTAATTTAATGTGTCTGAAGTTAGTTAGTTGCTATTTAAGTTGTTAGTTGCTGTTTAAATTATGATTAAATGATATAATTAAATGTGTCCATGTCTTTATAGGTTCAGCCGAATATGGAGGTACATTAATGGCTAGGTGCATGTACGGGTTTGTTCAATGAATAAGAAGACTCATGCACGGCATGGTTCAATGTTTGGAGGAATTAAGTTCATGTGCATGGATGGTAAATTATATGCATTTGAATTAATGAAGATACTTCTCCTTTGGATGGCACACATGCATGTATGAAGGGCATTTATTGCATGTTTATGTACGACCAGATTCAAGACCCCTTTTAGTTCCATGCATGATCAAATGAATGTGGGTGATCTATTGAGTTTCCCTAATGATGTGAGCACACCCGGGGCATCCTCGAATGCACACCAAGGATCAATCGAGCTTCCAAAAGGTCCCATGACTCGAGCTCAAACCAAGGAAATTCAAGATGCTATATCAGCCTTTGTGTTACGCATTTGGGAAGATAAGCAGCTCCATGATGTTGGAGGAGCTAAGGACAACTCTTTGAAGACTCCATGCACTATTATGCAATCCGATCTCAGCTCCTTTCCAGCTCCCCCATGCGCCATTCAGCTCACATCAGCTCACTTGAGCTCGTTTTAGCTCGTTTGAGCTTGAACTTAGCTCGATTCAGCTCATTCCTTTTTCATTTCAATAAATTGAGTTTTAATCTAGCTTATAACTAAGTTTGTTATAGCTCATGCCGAATTCCCTAGCTCAATTTAGCTCACTAAGTGTTTTTGACTATTTGAGCTAGCTGAATTTATTATAGGTTGACTTATAATTATTGTGTTCAAATTTAGTTATTGTTATTAAGTTATTTAGTTATTTTAATCTATAATTATATGAATAGTTATGTGTTATTTAATTATGTTATTTAATTTTATAGGTTAGTCGAATTTGGAAGATCCATGTATGGACTTTAATGCAAGGTGCATGCATGGGAGGGTTCAATGGACGGCAATCAAGAGGCACATGAATGTTCATGATGAACATTCATGTATTTGAAGATTCATGGATCAAATTAATGATGGAACATGCATTGGATGGTTCATGCATTGATCATGTGTTCACACATTGTGTTCACACCATGATGACCCTTCAGTTGGACGTTCACACCCAAGTGTCTACTCAAGCTCCTTGTTCACACCAAGTTTGACTCTTCTTGAAGCCCTAATTAATTAAGCCACTCATGGTGAAACAACATGAATTCAAGTCTCCATTAAGGTGTTAGCCGAATCTAGCCATGCATGTATGAAGATCATTCATCCAAGTACATCAATGCATATTCATGATGATGTAAGCACACCGGGGCATCCTCGAATGCACACCAAGTATCCATTGAGCTGCCAAAAGGTCCCATGACCCGAGCTCGAACCAAGTAACTTCAAGATGCTATATCGGCCTTTGTGACGCGCATTTGGGATGATAACCAGCTCCCTAACGTTGAAGGAGCTAAGAACAACTCCTTGATGACTCCATGCACCATATTGCAATCCGATCTCAGCTCCTCTCCAGCTCCCCCATGCGCCATTCAGCTCAAATCAGCTCACTTGAGCTCGTTTTAGCTCGTTTGAGCTCGAACTTAGCTTGATTCAGCTCATTCCTTTTTCATTTCAATAAATTAAGTTTTAATCTAGCTTATAACTAAGTTTGCTACAGCTCATGCAGAATTCCCTAGCTCATTTTAGCTCACTAAGTGTTTTTGACTATTTGAGCTAGCCGAATTTATTATAAGTTGACTTATAATTATTGTGTTCAAATTTAGTTAGTGTTATTAAGTTATTTAGTTATTATTTTAATTTATAATTATATGAATAGTTGTGTGTTATTTAATTTTATTATTTAATTTTATAGGTTAGCCGAATTTGGAAGATACATTCATGGCATTTAAAGAAAGGTGCATGAACGGGAATGTTCATTGAACGGGAAGATTCATGAATGGTTCGGTTCAATGTTTGGAGGACATACATTCATGTACATGGAAGGTTAATGCATATTGAAAGGTGCATCTCCCTTGGACGGCACACATGCATGAATGGAGGGTAATTAATGCAAGTGCATGTACGGCTAGGTTCAAGCCCCCTTCCAAGTTCCATGTACAACCAATGCATGTGGGAGGACCCTTGGAGTTTCCTAAGCACCTATTCGGCCAAAAGACACCCTTTGGGAGTTTCATGCATCCCATGGCCGAACCTAGACCATTCCCTTGGCTTCCAAAGCTTGCTCATACATGAAGCTGCCCACTCACCTCCCCATTCGGCCGAACATGGACAAAGGACATCAATGGTCATTTTTGTAGAATGTTCATGTCTTAAATTAGGTTCATTGCTTAATAGTTATGTTCATGAATAGTCTATTCGGTTAGCCTAAGAAACTAGTATAAATAGTTTGTTGATTTTATTTGTAAAGGACTTTTGCCAAATTGCTTCCTTTCATATCTCGTACAAGTTTCGAAGACTTATTTAGTTTGTGCTAGTGGCGTCTACCGATCTTGTTGAACTTATCACCAATCTTGGTGTGGCGTTCACCTATCCTTCTATCCATCTTTTCACCTTAACAATATAGGAATCGGGGTGACACTTTTTAGTGTTGAATCATTCCTGACGTTGAGTTCGTTTTTCCATCCCCCATCTTTCAACTTTCCTTCTTGTTAACCAAACCGAACCATTTATCCATCACCCATCTTTGCTACACATAACCGAACCTATTACTAAACTTACCCTTCTTGAAACCTTTCGCTTATTCTATTCCATTATTTTACTTTTATTATTAAAATCTGAGGCACGAACGACTCTCTCGAACTACGATCGGGCAACTATGTGAATTCGACTCATCTACCCGGGCCAGATCACATCACATGAAGCTGCCCACTCACCTCCCATTCGGCCGAACATGGACAAGGACACCATTGGTCATTTTTCTAGAATGTTCATGTCTTAAATTAGGTTCATTGCTTAATAGTTAAGTTCATGAATAGTCTATTCGGCTAGCTTAAGAAACTAGTATAAATAGTTTATTGATTTCATTTGTAAAGGACTTTTGCCAAATTTATTAATGAACTTTGTTCTTGTGAGGTTGCTTCCTCTCATATCTCGTACAAGTTTCGAAGACTTATCTAGTTTGTGCTAGTGGCGTCTACCAATCTTGTTGAACTTATCACCAATCTTGGTGTGGCATTCACCTATCCTTCTATCCATCTTTTCACCTTAACAATATAGGAATCGGGGTGACACTTTTTAGTGTTGAATCATTCCTGACGTTGAGTTCATTTTTCCATTCCCCATCTTTCAACTTTCCTTCTTGTTAACCAAACCGAGCCATCTATCCAACATCCTTTCTTGTTTTCCTTAGCCGAACCTATCACTACCCTTTTGCATAACTTTTGAAAACCTTCCGCTATCCAAACCTATCCATTCACTTCTATTTCTAAAATTTGAGGTACGAACGACTCTCTCGAACTACGATCGAGCAACTACGTGAATTTGACTCGTCTACCCAGGCCGGATCACATCACCTAAGTACTTATTCAGCCAAGGGGTAGCTACATAATCAATTTCCAACTTAAATCCATGAATGAAGATTAAGAGAAGATGCATGGATAGCAAGTTACAACGAATGAGAGAATGTATCTAGTTCTTAATGCATGAATTGTTGCTGCCCAAATGACTTCCCTAGGTGTCTATTCAACCAAAAGACACTTCTTTAATGCTCCAATCAATCCATGGATGAATTTAGACAAGCTATTGAGCTGCCATTCATTCACATTCATCCAAGTCAATTTTGCTTAACCATGAAGCTGCCCATTGAAGTTCCTATCAGCCGAATGTGGACTTAACTCTTTAATGATTTATTCTAGAATATTCTAATGCATTCTTAGCTAAATTACTTAGTCTTTAAGCTAGTTAGTTTGACCATTCGGTTATCACTTGTTAGACTATAAATAGTTTACTCATTTCTTTGTAAAAGGACTTTTGCCAATTTGTTAATGAAACTCTATTTCTGTGAGGTTGCTTCCTCTCATATCTCGTACAAGTTTCAAAAGACTTATCTAGTTGTGCTAGTGGCATCTATCAATCTTGTTTGAGCTTATCATCAAGTTGTATTTGAAGATTCTCCATTGTAATAGCATTATTTTGAAGTTATTAAAAAAATTGAAATAAAAAAAAGTAGTGAAGTGTTCTAGTTCTCATCTCTATTGATTATACATTTGTTCCGATCGTCAAGTGTTCATTTCATCAACTTTGTATCCCCCAAAATGCCACACTACATTAAAAAAATTTTCTTTCAGCCTACCTGTACACCCATACGTCTTATCCCTTGTAACCATTTTGAAGCCAAACCCAAAGCACCAAGACGAGTCAAAAGAAACAAATTATGAGGTTACGAGAGTAAGTTGAGTGGTAAAAGGCTAGAGAGTGTGAGAATATTCGAGTGTTGAAAAAAAAGCCTAAACGAGTGAAAACACGAGTGGAGTGTTCATCAATTATTTCTTTTCGAGTGAACTAGCGAGGCTTGTGGTGAGGTTTTAAATATCATTAAAAATCAACATGGATCGAAATATGGAGGAAAGACAACCCATTCGGAATGTGCCGGATTTGAACTTGCAAGCCCTACTTCGTGAAGTTGAGCGGTTGTTTGACCAGAAATTGGAACCGATACAAGACTGACTAGAACAAGTGGAGGGAAGAGGTCAGCGGGCAAGGACCCTTATAAGTCCACCTAGAAACCGTGGCCGTAGGCAAGTTCAAGACAATGAGGTCTCCGCACAAAGTGAAGCCGAGAGTGAAGCTGGCTCGAATGTTAGTGACTAGCAGAGAATCCAACGTCGTCGTGGCCAACGAAAGCAAGAAAGGTTCGATGATGACTTGAAAAGCATTAAGTTATCGATTCCCCCATTCCAAGGTCGTTCGGACCCTGAAGCATATTTAGAGTGGGAGAAAAAGATTGAACTCATTTTTGAGTGCCATAACAATTCAAAGGCTAAGAAAGTTAAGTTAGCTGCCATAGAATTTACTGACTACGCTATGATTTGGTGGGACCAACTTACCTCAAGTCAGAGGCGAAATGGTGAGCGACCCATTAACACTTGGGCCGAAATAAAGGCTGTCATGCGCGGAGGTTCATTCCAACGTACTACCACCGTGAACTCTACCAAAAACTCCAAAACCTTATGATACGATCCGCCTCAAGGTGAGTCGAGTCATATGAAAAAAAATGCCCGATCGTCTACGAGAAGTAATTGACAATTTAGTTTAGTGAAATTGGTATGGAATGAAGTTGTTTGACAAATTAGTAGTTGGTTTAAGAATATGTATGAAAAAGGGTAAGATGTGAAAGAAGGAATTTATTTTAGTTCGAAATGGTAAGAAAAGAAGATGGATTGAACCAAAAGTGCAAAGAAGAACCAATACCGATTTGGTAATGACTCATTGCTTATAAGCCCTTTAGTTAGGTTTAAAAATGGTTAAGGTGACCTCGACCCACTATCTAGCAAGATAGGAACCTCGGTATGTTTGAACGCCACACTACGAGTAGTGATGAGTTCGGTTTTCAACAAAGAAAATGGATGACACAACTAGAACACTAGGTAGTAACAAATCTTTGAACGAAAACAAAGAAAAGTTTGCCTCACTAATTTGGCAGTATATCATTAACAAAAATATTCCAAAAAGTGTCCCCATAAAAAGGCTGGTTACATGAATTTATAGTGACCAAAGGAAGGCTAGCTGAATGGTCACTTTTAATGAAGCTAATAATGAGCTCTAATGAGCTGAATAAATTTAGTTTTAATGCTTGATCATTTAAAAGGTCGTAACAGCCCTTTTAATTCTCCTTTGGACAGCCGAATGGTCATCAGCCTAGAATATCTTTTGGCACATGAACGGTCCTCCTTGCGTAAATGCTGAATTTAAACAACCAAAAGTGTAAATGAATAGCCACCATTATGAAGAAAACGTTTGAAAGCTTCTTGGTTTGTGAAAATAACTCCTTGTAACTCTTTTTGTCCATTAAATTCAGCTGCTGGCCTTCAATATGATTTACTTCTTCAATTAAATGGCTTGCAAAGTCTTTTGAAGTCTCCATGATCAACCGAAAAGACACCAACTTCATTAATTGATTAAAACAACTCAAAATCTAATTCCGTAAATTTTTCCTGAAACTAGACTCATATATCTATTCACTAATTTTTTTCTAGAATTTTTGACTGGGCCAATTAGTACAGTTTATTAGTTAAAGTCTCCCCTGTTTCAGGGTTTGACTGCTCTAACCTCTGTGTATTACGAATCAGATATCTCCCTATAAATAATTTAAATGACTATGAAATTTGTTTCTATTAAAACTAGACTCAATAAGAAATCTGTACATATAAAGCATGACTTCTAATTATTTTTATACAATTTATGGTGAATTTCCAAAGTCAGAATAGGGGATCCAGAAATCACTCCGACCCTATTTCACAAAAATTCAAATATCTCATAAATTATAATTCATATACCTGTTTTTTCAATCCATATGAAAATATACTCATTAAGCTTCAATTTCATAACTTACTCATCATTTAATTCCATTTCTACTATTTTTAGTGATTTTTCAAATTTACATCACTGCTGCTGTCAGATTCTGTTTTATGGCAAATTTTACTTTACTAAGGATTTTCATCGACTAAATATCATTTTAAACATACATAACATCAAATATGACTTAGATTGGCCATTCCAATGGCTAATCATTTACAAACCCTTTTCTTGCCAAACCATAGCCATATCATAAGATCAATTACACAAAGTGAGTATTTTGCCATACATGCCACATTCAAAATATACAAGCCATTTTACCGATTTAAGCCTTCGGATAGTGTGAACGAGTCTTCAACCTATCCCGATTCTCAAGGCGGCTTGTCAAAACTACAATGAAAGAAAAGAAAGGAGTAAGCATAAATGCTCTGTAAGTTCACATGCAAATAGTAAGTAACATAATCATGCAATTCCATATAAAAACATCATTTGCATAAACAACACCAAGACATTCATGTTACATTTGCATTTAATATTATGCTACGATTTCATCATACCTGTCAAATTTTCTCATTTACCACACTTACCAACATGTCACCTTCGTTTTAGGCATTCTCTTTATCCCCTTAAGATTCACCCATTGAACACATCGGAATATAATTCGAATACACGGAAAGTTTGTACATAAGTGCCACATATGTAGCCAAGCTACCATGTAACCCGCCCATAAGCGAACTCGGACTCAACTCAACGAGCTCAGGCGTTCGCATCCATAAGTGAACTCGGACTCAACTCAATGAGCTCGGATGCCTAGTTACATCTCATGAACTCAGACTCAACTCAACGAGTTCAGACATTTGCATCCATAAGTGAACTCAGACTCAACTCAACGAGTTCGGATGCCCAACCATCCTAGTGACATGTCACTTGTATTCTAATCTATTCCCAAGATTCAAAGGGCTTTTTCCTCAATTACACATCTTTTCCGTCTTCCACGGAACATCGAAACCGATACTCGGTAGCAATTCATAATTTGCATATTATTCAATAATAACCATAAAGCATAATATTTCATGATATTAATCATCATATCACATAAATAATATTAAATTACTTAGAATGACAATTATGTTACTACATTTACACATGAACTTACCTCGGTATAAAATTATCAGCAATCGAGCCTATTCTTCGTAAACTTTGTTTTTCCCTCGATCACAACTTGAATCTTATTTCTCTTGATCTATAATGCCAAATTAATCTTATTTAATACATACATTCATAAAAACAGCCCCAAATACGAACTTTGGCAAAATTACCATTTTGCCCCTAAACTTTTGCAAAATTACACTTTTGCCCCTAGGCTCGGGAATTAAACATCATCCTATTTTCTTATGTTTTATGACATGCTGATCATTTTTCTCTTCTATGGCAACATCAAATTCTCATTCTAACATGTACTTATAACTATTAGGTATTTTTACCGATTAAGCTCTTTTTCTCGTTCACTTAAAACTGAGTACCACAAGTTGTCTAGCATAATTTAAAACCTCATATTCTATCATAAAACACCAAAATACACATATTTCACCTATGGGTATTTTTCCAAATATGAACCCTAGGTTGGATTATTGCTAGCATAAGCTAAATCAAGTTACCGGGATTCCAGAAACGTAAAGAACATTAAAAACGGGCCTTGGAATCACTTACTATGGAGCTTGAAAGCTTGAAAAAAACCCTAGCTATGGAGAACCCTTTAATTTTCGTCCTAATGAAGAAGATGGATATATTTTGCCATCTTTTTCCTTTTTTTACTCTTTTAATTACCAAATGACCAAACTACCCTTAATACCTTTCTTTGAAAATTTTCATGTACAAGCCCATTTTTGTCCAAAATTTAAGAAATTGGTCAAATTGCAATTTAAGACCTCCTCATTAATATTCCAAAGTAATTTCATACTAAAAACTTCTAGAATGCAAGTTTTGCAACTTATTCGATTTAGTCCCTAATTTCAAATTAAGCACTTTATGCATAGAATTTCGTCACAAAATTTTCACACAATCATGCAATCATATCATAAACCTCAAAATAATTATAAAATAATTATTTCTATCTCGGATTTGTGGTCACGAAACCACTATTCTGATTAGGCCCTAATTCGGGATATTACAAGGACCGTCTCCGCGAGGTAACAATTTTGATTTTCGTTGAGCCAAAAAATGCTCCTTACGCATGTGAACCCAAACCCACTCTCTGGGTTCAAAGACCATTCGTTTTCGTCCTTTGTTAGCGTTACGCATGTAAGACTCAGTTTTTGCCTCAATGTTAGCTCGCACCTTTGGATGTAATTCTTTAACAAAGTCAGCCTTTTTCTTTGTATCTGTATGAATCAATCCATCAGTAGGAAAAGATATTAAATCTAAAGGTGTCAATGGATTGAAACCATATACAATTTCAAAAGGTGAATATTTGGTAGTAGAATGAACGGAGCGATTGTAGGCAAATTCGATATGTGGTAGGCAATCTTCCCAAGACTTCAAGTTTTTATGGATGATGGCCTGAAGTAATATGGACAATACCCTATTGACGACTTCTGTTTGGCCATCGGTTTGCAGATGGCTGGTGGTCGAGAATAATAGTTTGGTTCCTAATTTTCCCCATAAAGATCTCCAAAAGTGGCTCAAAAATTTTATGTCATGATCCGATACAATAGTCCGAGGAATTCCATGAAGTCGAACGATGTCTCTAAAAAATAAATTTGCAACATGAACAGCGTCATTAGTTTTAGTGCAAGCAATAAAATGAGACATTTTTGAAAAATGATCGACAACCACAAAGATAGAATCCTTCCCCGTTTTTATACGCGGTAGTCCAAGAACGAAGTCCATGGAGATATCGACCCATGGAGCTTCAGGAATAGGTAATGGCGTATATAAACCATGTGGCTGAACCTTTGATTTAGCCTTTTTACAAGCTATACAACTCTTGCAAACTTGTTCCACATATTTGCGCATTCACGGCCAATAGAAGTGTTCTTGAAGGGTTGCAAGCGTCTTGTTAACTCCAAAGTGTCCCATAAGTCTGCCACTATGGGCCTCATGCACTAACAAGTCTCTAACAGAGCCACAAGGAATGCAAAGTTTACCTTCTTTAAAAAGAAAGCCTTCATACTTATAAAAGTTTTCGAACACACCATTCTCGCATGCAGCAAAGATCTCACCAAAATTAGAATCGTTAGCGTAAGAGTCTTTTAACAAAACAAAACCAAGAATTTTGGAGTCTAAATATGACAATAGAGTGTACCTTCTCGAAAGCGCATCAGCCACCATGTTATCTTTACCTTTTTTGTATTTTATAACATAAAGAAACGATTCAAGAAACTCCACCCGTTTTGCGTGACGTCAGTTCAGTTTGTGCTGACCTTTAATGTGCTTTAAAGCTTCATGATCGGAGTGTATAACGAACTCCTTTGGCCATAAATAATGTTGCCACGTCTCAAGGGTCCGTATGAGGGCGTACATCTCTTTATCATATACCGGATAGTTGAGTACAGCTCCACTAATCTTTTCACTAAAATAGGCCACAGGTCGTCCTTCTTGTGTCAAAATAGCACCAATTCCAACGCCTGAGGCATCACACTCAACCTCGAAGGTCTTCGAGAAATCTGGAAGAGCAAGTAAAGGAGCGTTAGTAAGAAAATCCTTAATTTTAACAAACAACTTTTCTTGCTCATTATTCCAATAGAAAGAAAAGTTCTTTTTAATGACGCTCGTAAGAGGGGCAGCAATGGTGCTGAAATTAGGAACGAAACGTCGATAGAAACTTGGTAGGCCATGAAAACTCTGGACTTGCATGATACTCGTTGGCCTTGGCCAATCTTGAATGGCCTTGATCTTTTCTTGGTCTAGTTCGAGACCTTCCGTGCTAACCACAAATCCTAAAAAGACAACTTTATCAGAACAAAAAGAACACTTTTTGAGGTTAACATATAATGTTTCTTTACGTAAAACTTCCAAGATAGATTTAAGGTGCCTTACATGGTCTTCAACTGACTTTCTATATATCAATATATCGTCGAAATAAACAACACAGAACTTACCAATAAAGGACCTTAACACATAGTTCATTAACCTCATGAAAGTGTTGGGGGCGTTGGTTAAGCCAAATGGCATGACCAACCATTCATACAGCCCATGCTTGGTTTTGAATGCCGTTTTCCACTCATCTCCTTCTCGCATCCTAATCTGGTGGTAGCCACTTTTTAAGTCGACTTTCAAAAAACTTTGGCTCCGTTGAGTTCATCAAGCGTGTCGTCAAGGTGAGGAATTAGATGACAGTATTTGATGGTGATCTTGTTTACAGCTCGGCAATCTATGCACATTCACCATGTTCCGTCTTTTTTCGGTACTAACAAAATAGGTACAGCACAAGGACTAAGACTCTCGTGAATGTAGCCCTTTTCCAACAGATCATTGACTTACCGTTGCAATTTTTTAGTCTCTTCTGGATTGGCTCGGTAAGCAGGACGATTTGGAATAGTAGCTCCTGGCACAAAGTCTATTTGATGTTCAATTCCATGAAGTGGTGGTAATCCATTCGGGACTTCCTCCGAAAAAATATCTTTAAAATCCTGCAATAAAGACAAAATAGAAGAAGGTAGGGTGTTGGGTAATTCGTTAGTAGAAAACAAGGTTTCCTTGTACATGAGTACAAGAACAGGGCATTTCATCATTAACGCTTTTCGAATATCACTAATTTTTGCAAAGACACTCATTTTTTCAATTTCCTTCTCTTTTTCTTCTTTTTCTTTGCTGATTTTCTTTTTGCTCTCTTTTGTTTTCTTTTTCTTATTTTTTTCTTCTTTTATTTTTTACAATCTTCTTTTTCTTTCTCTCTCATCTGTTCAACGGATGCCTTCAACTTCAATTGGTCATCGTAAACTTGTTTGGGAGTTAACGGCGCCAACGTAACATTTTTTCCCATAAACTTAAAAGTATACTGATTGGTATACCCGTCGTGTAGCACTCGTCGATCAAACTGCCACAGACGACCAAGAAGTAGATGGCTCGCTTGCATCGAAACAACGTTACATAATACTTCGTCCGAGTACTTTCCAATGGTGAAAGAAATGAGTACTTGCTTGGTCACTTTAAGTTCTCCGCCGTCATTAAGCCACTAAAGTTTATAAGGGCTCGGATGCTTGGTAGTTGGAAAACCAAGTTTTTCAACCATTATCGTACTTGCTACATTTGTACAACTGCCGCCGTCGATGATGACACAACAAACTTTTCCTCCTACTTGACATCGGGTATGAAATATGTTCTCCCGTTGTAGCTCGTTATCCATGCTTTGGAGACTAAGACTCCTTTTGACAACGAGTAGTTCACCTTCTACGGGTTGTTCCAAGTCCTCCTCAGCTTCAAAAGCCGATTCAGTCTCCTTTTCTTCTTCATCTTCCGTCTCAATTTCACTATCAGCTCGAATCACCATGGTCCTACGATTTGGGCACTGGCTGGCTATGTGACCTCTCCCGAGACATTTAAAACATTTGATGTCTTTATTACGATTGAAAGTAACCTCGGGTGCCTTGCCTTTGTTCACTTCGGTATTAGGCTTGTTGGTTTTAGGAAGTGTTATGGTATCCTTTCCTCGAAATGTTGGAGAACCTTTACTCAAAATTTGGCCCCACTTGGATGTGTTAGAAGTGGAAAACCCTCAGCTTGGGCCTTTATGCTTGAGTTGCTTTTCTACCTTGATGGCCATATGAACCATGTCCACCACTTCAAGGTAATGTTGAAGCTCTACAACATTTGCTATGTCTCGATTTAATCCGGCTAGAAATCGCGCCATTGTTGCTTCAGAATCCTCTTGGACATCTACCCGAATCATCGCAATTTCCATTTCCTTATAATAATCTTTGATGCTTTTGGACCCTTGTGTAAGAGTTTGAAGTTTTTGGTGCAACTCCCGATGATAGTAAGAAGGGATAAATCATCGCCTTACAACTACCTTCATCTCGGTCCATGTAGAGATTGGTCATTCTCCGTTGTGTCTTCGACTAGTAGTTAGTTGATCCCACCAGATCATGGCGTAATCTGAGAATTCGATTGCTGCTAATTTCACCTTTTTGTTTTCGGAGTAGTTGTGACAATCAAACACCAACTCGATCTTCTTTTCCCACTCAAGATAGGCTTTCAGATCTGATCTACCTTGGAATGGTGGTATTGAAAGCTTGATGTTCTTAAGATCATCATCTTCACGTCTCCAATGTCGATGTCGTGGTTCCCTCCGGCGATTACTTGCATTTGACTCTTGATCGCTTTCAAGATCACTAGGATCATTTACATTATCATCTTGAGCTCTTTGTCTTTCCCGTTGTTGGTTTGGTCTCTCCCGTCTAGGTTAGACTACTTCAGGAGGTCCTTCACGTTGCTCTCTCGCTTCGACTTAGAATAGGCGATCTTCGAGAGGATTTAATCTTCGATCTAAGAGTCTTTCCATCTCTTGTAATAGAGCTTGCATGTTCAAATCAGGAACGTTGCGAACAGGTTGTCGTGCGGGATGATCTTCCATGTTAGGATCAGCTTCTTGTGACATTGAATTTAGTAAGGAACCTCACACAAAACCTCACGATCACTCAGAAAGAAAGAAGAATTTCACTCACGCTCGTGTTTACGCTCGAGAATAGGCTTTTATTTCCATTCTATTGCGCTCACAACTCTCGTGCCTTTTACCTCTCTATACTTTTCTTGTGATTTCGTAAGCAGATTCGCCAAGGCTTAACCTTAGTCTAGGTGGTCGGTTTCAAATGGGTAACAAGGGATGATGTGATTTAATACAGGGTAGGCTTACAAGAAGAAAAAAAAATTCGGGCGTAGTGTGGCGAAAAGTTCAAGGATGAAAGTGGATGAGAGGGTAAAAGTTTCAGGATCGAAAAATGGAGAAGAAGTAAAAAAAAAATTCTTTTTTTTTCAAGGTTCTTGTTTTCTTTTTAACTTTTTTTTGAATTTTTTTCGTATTTTTTTGAAACTTTTTTTTCGAATTTTTTTTGAATTTTTTTGAAACTTACTTGATGAGTCACAGACTATTCCAGGAGTAATTTCGAATGCTCATACTCCTTGTTTTTGTAGCTCTGATACCAAATGATACGATCCGCCTCAGGGTAAGTCGAGTCGTATGAAAAAAAATGCCCGATCGTCTACGAGAAGTAATTGACAATTTAGTTCAGTGAAATTGGTATGGAATGAAGTTGTTTGACAAATTAGTAGTTGGTTTAAGAATATGTATGAAAAAGGGTAAGATGTGAAAGAAGGAATTTATTTTAGTTCGAAATGGTAAGAAAAGAAAATGGATTGAACCAAAAGTGCAAACAAGAACCAATACCGATTTGGTAATGACCCACTGCTTATATAAGCCCTTTAGTTAGGTTTAAAAATGGTTAAGGTGACCTCGACCCACTATCTAGCAAGATAGGAACCTCGGTATGTTTGAACACCACACTACGAGTAGTGATAAGTTTGATTTTCAACAAAGAAAATGGATGAAACAACTAGAACACTAGGTAGCAACAAATCTTTGAACGAAAACAGAGAAAAGTTTGCCTCACTAAGTTGGCAGTATATCATTAACAAAAATATTCCAAAAAGTGTCCCCATAAAAAGGCTGGTTACATGAATTTATAGTGACCAAAGGAAGGCTAGCTGAATGGTCACTTTTAATGAAGCTAATAATGAGCTCTAATGAGCTGAATAAATTTAGTTTTAATGCTTGATCATTTAAAAGGTCGTAACAGCCCTTTTAATTCTCCTTTGGACAGCCGAATGGTCATCAGCCTAGAATGAGTATCTTTTGGTACATGAACGGTCCTCCTTGTGTAAATGCTGAATTTAAACAACCAAAAGTGTAAAAGAATAGCCACCGTTATGAAGAAAACGTTTGGAAGCTTATTGGTTTGTGAAAATAACTCCTTGTAACTCTTTTTGTCCATTAAATTCAGCTGCTGGCCTTCAATATGATTTACTTCTTCAATTAAATGGCTTGCAAAGTCTTTTGAAGTCTCCATAATCAACCAAAAAGACACCAACTTCATTAATTGATTAAAACAACTTCTTAATGATGTATAAAGCCTCTTTGTAACAGTCCTCTCCTTTGTAACTGAAATCTCTTCAAAAGTCACCTTATTGAATGCTTAACAGCCAATAATAATAATAAATAGGAGCTAAAAAGTCACCTGCAATTAACACATGTAACCGTCACATTTATTCATTTATTAAAACTTAAAACAAATTAACAACTAACTTAAATGAATGAACTAACACTTATGCATCATTTAATCCAGCAACTAGTTTAATTAATAGAAGCATTATTAAATGAACTTTAACTCATGCATCACTAAATTATCCTAGTAACTAGTTTATTTAAAGAAGCATCTATTAAATCAAGTTCATAAAAAACTCAATTAATTTTAAGATGAATTGAATTAATGACCATCAACTCATTATTAAACTAAGATGCTTAAATGCAAGGATTTAAATGCAACTAAATGCAATGCTGATAAAATAAAAAAAAATAATAAATAAATAAATAAAAATTCAATTTAGTTGGAATGGTTCAAAGAGTTGAAATTGAGTTGAAATTGGTTTGCAATATGTTGCAAGGAAACTTTATTGAACTGGTCCCAACTCGTTCTATTCCTCCAACCAAAGTCTCATCCCACAACTGAAAAATTAAGGCCGAAATGGCCTCTTTGAATTGTTTAGCTCGAGCTCGCGTGGTTGGTCCTTGGGGCAGCACCGTTGGATCCTTGCTTGAACTTGATACACTTCGAGATGCGATCGTATCACCTTACCCAAGGTACAATGAGTGTTGAAGACTATTACAAAGAGATAGAAGTTGCTATGATCCGTGCGGACGTGGAAGAGGATCGAGAGGCAACTATGGCTAGATTTCTGTCCGAACTTAATCGTGAGATCGCCAACATCCTGGAGCTATAGCATTATGTAGAGATAGTTGATATGGTCCACATGGTCATCAAGGTCGAGAAACAACTCAAGAAGAAAGGTGCTGCTCGAGGTTATTCAACCACCAATGTGCCTAGGTGGAACCAAGGCACAAGTAAGGGTGCTTCGGCGAGCCAAACAAAAGAACCTATGGCACCCGCCAAAACTACTAAGTCCATGGTTGAAAATAGCAAAGGTAAGGCTGTTGAACGTACCCAAAATCGGTCGAGGGACATTAAATGTTTTTAAGTGCTTTGGAAGAGGGCATATTGCGAGCCAATGTCCGAATCGGAGCACCATGGTGGTCCGAATCGGAGCACCATGGTGATCCGACCCAATGGCAATATTGAATTGGAGGAGGAAGAAGAAAGGGTTAAAAACGATGCCAAAGACCTTTCTGATGCCGAGAAAGAGTTGGAGTACGCGGTCAAAGGTGAGATGCTTGTTGTTAAGAAAAGCTTAAGTGTGAAAGGTGTCGAAATCAATCCGCAACGAGAGAACCTTTTCCATACCCGTTGTTTCATTCGAGGAAAGGTATGTAGTTGATGTGAGCACACCCGGGGCATCCTTGAATGCACACCAAGAATCAATCAAGCTTCCAAAAGGCCCCAGACTTGAGCTCAAACCAAGCAAATTCAAGATGCTATATCAGCCTTTGTGTTGCGCATTTGGGATGATAACAAGGTCCATGACGTTGGAGGAGCTAAGGACAACTCCTTGAAGACTCCATGCACCATTTTGCAATCCAATCTCAGCTCCTCTCTAGCTCCCCATGCGCCATTCAGCTCACATCAGCTCACTTGAGCTCGTTTTAGCTTGATTTTAGCTTGTTTCAGCTCATTCCTTTTTCATTTCAATAAACTAAGTTTTAATCTAGCTTATAACTAAGTTTGCTACAGCTCATGCCAAATTCCCTAGCTCAACTTAGCTCACTACGTGTTTTTAACTATTTGAGCTAGTCGAATTTAATATGATAAGTTGACTTATAATTATTATGTCCAAATTTAGTTAGTGTAATTAAGTTATTTATTTATTATTTTAAATTATAATTATATGAATAGTTGTGTGTTATTTGATCATGTTATTTAGTTTTGTAGGTTAGCTGAATTTGGAAGATACATTCATGGCATTTAATGCAAGGTGCATGCATAGGAAGGTTCAATGGACGGTAATCAAGAGGCACATGCATGTTCATGATGGACATTCATGTATTTGAAGATTCATGGATCAAATTAATGATGGAACATGCATTGGACGGTTCATGTATTGATTATGTGTTCACACATTGTGTTCACACCATGATGACCCTTCGGTTGGACGTTCACACACAAGTGTCTACTCAAGCTCCTTGTTCACACCAAGTTTGACTCTTCATGAAGCCTTATTTAATTAAGCCACTCATGGTGAAACAACGTGAATTCAAGGCTCCATTAAAGGAGTTAGCCAAATCTAGCCATGCATGTATGAAGATCATTTGTCCAAGTACATCAATGCATATTCATGAAGCTATCCACTCACCTCCCATTCGGCCGAACATGGACAAGAACACCATTGGACATTTTTCTAGAAAGTTTCATGTCTTAATTAGGTACATTACTTAATTGTTAAGTTCATGAATGGACTATTCGGCTAGCATAAGATACTAGTATAAATTGTTTGTTGATTTCATTGTAAAAGGGACTTTTGCCAAATTTGTTAATGAACATTGTTCTTGTGAGGTTGCTTCCTCTCATATCTCGTACAAGTTTCGAACGACTTATCTGGCTTGTGCTAGTGGCGTTAATCGTCTTGTTTTGAACTTATCACCAATCTTGGTGTGGCGTTCACCTATCCATCTATCCATATTTTTCACCTTAACAATATAGGAATCAGGGTGACACTTCTTAGTGTTGAATCATTCCTGACGTTGAGTTCGTTTTTCCATTCCTATCTTTTAAATTTCTTTCTTGTTAACCCAAACCGAACCTTCTATCCTTCATCCATCTTTGCTACCCTTAACTGAACCTATTACTAAACTTACCCCTCTTGAAACTTTCCGCTATCCTATTCTAATTCTTTTACTACTATTACTAAAATTCGAGGCACGAACGACTCTCTCAAACTATGATCGAGCAACTATGTGAATTCGACTCATCTACCTGGGCCAGATCACATCATTTGGTATCAGAGCTTGTTAAATCGAGAGGCGTCGACGTTCGTATCAAGATCGAACTAGGTTCGTTATAAAAAAATCGAAAAAAATAAAAAAAATTTAAGTTGTATTTTCATTTTTATCATTGTAAAAGTGCTATATTGAAAGTTATAAAAAAAAAGAGATACGAAATTATATAAAAAAAAGTGAAGTGAACAAGTTCTTTCTATTGTTTATATTTTGTTCCGATCAACAACTGTGTTCTTTTCATCAACTTTGTACCCCCCATTTCCAAAACGCCACACTACACCAAAGAAAAATTTTCTTTTAGCCTACCCATAACCTATACATCTTATCCCTTGTAACCGATTTTGAAGCCGACCCCAAGGCACCTAGACGAGTCGAAAGAAACAAAATACGAGGTTACGAGAGTAAGCTTGAGTGGTAAAAGGCTAGAGAGTGTGAGAACATTTGAGAGTTTGAAAAAAAGCCTAAAAACGAGTGCAAACACGAGTGGAGTGTTCATCAATATTTCTTTGCGAGTGAACTAGTGAGGTTTGTGGTGAGGATTTAATCATTTGGTTCTATTTTAATCATTTTTTTTCTCTAAATCATGTTGCAAGAAGAATTTTTAGAATTTGAATTTTAGTATTTGTTGAAAGAGATGGAGTGCATGCTCGACCGAAGAATTGAGCCGATCCAAGAAAAACTAGATCATCGAGCCAGAACCCAACGAAAGCAAATTAGTCCAAGTGAAAGGACAGAAATGAGAGTGCCAAGGAGATGAACATCCAATGAATGTTCGAGAAGAGATTCTTATCGTGAATCCTATTCCTCGAGGAATCCAAGACAAAAAAGTAGCAAACTTTGAGTCTGAGATCTTTCAAGATGACGAACAAGAAAGTATAAGTTATTCGACATATGCCTCAAAGAAATCATCTGCAAAGGAGTCCTTACGAAGGAGTGAACGTGAATCCTATGTAAATCATTCCATTCATACCCAACAAAACTTATCTCATTTTGATTCTTTTGTTTTATCTTCATTTTGTGGAGAAAGGAAGCGAGAAAAAGAAATAAAAAGAAGAGAGAGACAAGAAAATATTATGAGAGAAAATGAGAGAATTTTGAATGAAATCGAGAAAAGAAAAAAAGAAACAAAAGAAAATGAGTGTGAAAGAAAAGAAAATGAGAGAAAAAAGAAAATTGAAATTGAAAAAGAAAGTGAAAAAGAAAAAGAGATCGAGAGTGAGAAAAAAGATGAAAAAAAATTGAAACAAAAGGAATGAGTGATTCAGAAGAAAAAGAATCGAGTGAGAAAACAAATGAGCAAGTGAGGATTATTTCTACTAATCCACCTGTTCGATCTTCTTGTGATTTAACTTTTCAGGTTCCTAGAAGTTTGTGCGACCAATTCCATCTACATTACCTTCCAAACGAGAGGTGTTTTAGGTTGTTCAAAAAAGGTCGAATGACAACCACCCACTTGCGATCGAAGGTAAGGAAGGTAAGGATTCTTTGTTTATCGAATCAAAGTCACTTGATTTGGTTAAAAACTATTCACATATTAATGTTAACGATGTTGTTTCAAAGGATGCCATGAAGATTTCGTCTTATGACATGTTTTATAACGACAAATTTGTTGATTCTGTTGGATTGGTTCATCCTGTGCAAATTATGAATGTTTGTGATAACAGTTTTTTACGTTTTGATTTGTTTGATTATAAAAATTCTTTGTTTGGCATTCATGTTAAAAGATCTTCACATGATATGTGCAATTGTGTTCTTCATGAACAATCTTTGAGTTTTTGTGTGAAATTTCCATGTAGTGATTTACATTCTCGATTGATACTCTTGAAGCATGAACCTTTGCATATTAGTATGCTCGATTTTGTCAATTCAACATGTGTGTTTAAACTAGTGAAATATAATTCGTGTGGTGAGTTGATTATATCTTCTTGTAATATGTTGCTTGTTGGAATTCCTAATCAAGTTCCTGTGTTCAAGCCTGGTATTTGCTACATGAATTCATTTTATGGAAACATTAAGCACTTGGCATCATTTGCATTCAAATTATGTTTGCTTGAGGTTTGAACTTTTTATAAGAAGGTGAAATTCAATGATTTGGGTTTCAATTTTGATTCGTTTACTAATCACCTTGCTTGGCCACATCTAGAATTTTTGTTTCATTTCGAGAAGGTAAGACCAACCTATGTTTTTGGAATTGAATCAAATCTCCATGGTAACTTTCCTTTTCCATTTAAGTCCATAGTTTTCGATAATACTAACCATTCTCATTTTTGTGAATTCCACCCCTCGAGGAGCAAGACATGTCATGTTGCGTCACCACCTATTCAAATTTAATTCTTTTACTACTATTACAAAAATTCGAGGCATGAACGACTCTCTCAACTACGATCGGGCAACTACGTGAATTCGACTCATCTACCCGGGCCGGATCACATCAGTAGTTTAGTGATTGATGGAGGAAGTTGTACAAATGTTGCGAGCACCCTCCTAGTCGAAAAGCTTGATCTGTCGACAAGTGTGCATCCGAGCCCTTACAAGCTGTAATGGCTCAATGATGGAGTTGGCTTACAGGTAACCAAGCAAGTTCTTATTCCATTTTCAATTGAAAAATATGAAGACGAAGTTCTATGTGATGTGGTGCCCATGCATGGCAATTCGACCGAAGGGTTAAGCACGACGGGTTTGCAAATCAATATACTTACAAGTATCACAACCGAAATTTTACTTTGGCACCCTTGACACCAAGACAAGTTGTGGAGGATCAACAACATTTGAAACAATCTTTGGAGCGTATGAGAGTGGAAAAAGAAAGTGAAAATGAAAAAGAAAGAAAAGAAAATGAGAGAGAAAAGAAAAAGAGTTGTGATAAAAATAAGAACAAAGCGAGAGAAAAGGAAATTCAAAGAAACATGAGTGAAGAAAAGAAAAGAGTTTTAATTAACCAAAGTTTTCTTGTTTCTACTTCTTTTCAGGTTGAATCAAATCCTACATTTCAATTACAATACATTCCCGAAGAGAGAAGGTTTGTGATGATAGGAAAAGGTAAAACTAATCCTTGCTTCCCTGTTCAAGGTATGGGTTCTGGAATCTCTAATACATCTTTGTTCAATTTGATTAATGAAGAAATAAATGTTTTGGTTGATGATCAAATGATTCTTGGTACATGTGATATTGTTGAGTTTGAAGAATGTTTGTGATGCGAGCGCGCCCAGTGAACCTCTTCGAACAAGTCTCCCTAGTCGAGCTGTGACTGTTGGCAAGCTAATCCCAGCTCGTTTCCAGCTCCACGAGCTCCATCCAGCTCAAATCCAGCTCATTCAAGCGCAATCTAGTTGCCTGAGCTAAACTGAGCTTACTCCTAGCTCATTTTCAACTCACGAGCTAAACCTTAGCTCAACTTCAGCTTAGGAGTTTAACCTCAGCTCAACTTTAGCTCAAGGGCTTAAGCTTAGCTCATTTTAGCTCAAACTTAATTTTTGACTTTAATGGATTAAATAAAATTCGAATATATTTATTTAAGCATTAAATTTGTTTTATATTAATATTTGTTATTAATATGTCATAGATATCACATATCTTAAATGTGTTCACATTGTGCCGAATTTATGTGTGTTCACATGATGTCTTTTGAATTGTTTTATTTCTTGTAGGTGCAATACTCATGGACGGCGCAATGAATGCTTGAAGAAACATCTCTTTTGGACATCCCACATGCATGAATGAACAACATTTAATTAGGTGCATGCATGACCAGATTCAGGGTGTTTACAAGTTCATGTATTTGTCAAATACATGAATGCACAAAATACATGAATGTTTGGGTTCAAATGCACATTCGGTTACATGAATGATGAAGATTCATGCATGAATGTATCTAGAAGATCCAATCCCTTTGGACGGCACACATTCATGCATGGAAGGAAATTAATGCAAGTTCATGTAGGGCTTGGTGCAATGTATGAAGAGGTGTATATAGAATTGAGGTTCAATGGACAGCATTTAAGAGAGTACATGTATTGGAGACATTCATGCAAGTAGGGGCTATTTAATGTTCATGTTTTTGAAGGTTCATGGACCGAATTTATGGAGGAACATACATTGGGACGTTTCATGCATGATCCATGCATTTTCAAGCTAACCATTCAAGTATTCAAGGTGCATTAAAGCTTCATTCGGCCAAGGGGGATGACGGAACATCAAAGGGCTGCACATTCATGGATATTCATGATTTTTCTTCTAGAATTATCTAGGTGTCTATGGCCAAATTTTTTAGCTTCTAAGCTTGTCCATTCGGCTACTTTTATTTAGGCTATAAATATATGTTATTTCATTTGTAAGAGGTAAGACTTTTCACTTAATGAAACTTTGTTAAACTTTCATGGAATTTGTGAGATTTCTTTCTCTCATATTTCGATGAGGACTTCGTTGGCTTATCTAGGAAGCCTAGTGGCATCAACCCTATTCTTCACTATCCCAAACTTATCACTATCAAATAGTGTGGCGTCCACCCATATACCGAGGTTCTTACTTTGTTAAGTAGTGGGTCGAGGTTCTATCATTTTCATTTTCACCTTGAAAGTGTATAAGTACTTGGGTCAATATTTCCTAATATTGGTTCTTACTTGCTTTTAAGTTCACCATCTTCCATAACTGTCATTTATTAAACTACCTTCAATCTATTTTCATTCTTTTGTTTCTTTTAAAACTGAACCTTTAATATTCATATTTTAAACCCTACTTTTGAACCCCTTAAATAGCTTCCGCATTATTTAACCTAAAAACATCTTCTTTAAAAGAGCCGAACGATACTTTCTCATAGACGATCGGGTAAACTCGCATACGACTCGACTCACCCTGAGGCGGATTGCATCAGTTTGCTGTCCAATTTGCATTATTCAAGTAAACAAAACCATGAATTCAATCTATCTTTTCCATTATTTGTTTATGATGGACGTTTGTGATTTTTGAATTGTTGCACGAATTCCTGTTTTAGTCACCATGTTTTGCAAACACAAATTGGGATGCCTAAGAAAACTAAGGATATTTTGTTACTAGTACCAATGATCTTCAAGTTCTTAAGTCGAAATGGAACATGTTCATTTGATAGTGAGAGTGGAATATTGGTGCTGTCTTGTTGTAATTGTTTAAAACGCAAGGTGATTAGCCTTTATGATTGTTTGAATAAGTTTGTGTTCTATAATGACTTTCTTTTGTTTACAAGTTCTGTGACGTCTTTGCAGCAAGGTATGACACAAAAATTAACTACATTTGAACAAGAATGAACAAGTAGGCATCCCTATTTCAAAATTAACTGGTGACTCGACTTGAGGACAAGTCGCTTTGAAGATGAGGGGAATGATGTATGAATGCCCAGGGCATCCTCAAGTGCATATCAAGATCCTATCAAGCTTCCAAAGGGTCCCATGACTTGAGCTCATACCAAACAACTTCAAGAAGCTTTATCAGCTTTAGTGATGCGCATTTGGGAAGAGAACAAGGCCCTAGATGTTGGAGAAGCTGTGGATACCCCTTTGAGGACCCAATGCACTCTTTTGCAAACCGACTTCAGCTCCTCTCCAGCTCCCCCAGCTCAATTCAGCTCCAACCAGCTCACTTGAGCTTGTTTCAGCTCGTTTGAGCTCGTTTTAGCTTCTTTCTAGCTCGTTTCTTTTTCCATTTCAATAAACTAATTCTTAGCTTTGTTTTAACTTAATTGCAATAGCTCAAGCCAGTTTCCCTAGCTCAAATTAGTTCATTAAGTGTTTTTGATTATTTGAGCTAGCCGAATTTAATATGCTAGTTAATTTTAATTTAATGTGTCTGAAATTAGTTAGTTGTTATTTAAGTTGTTAGTTGCTGTTTAAATTATGATTAAATGATATAATTAAATGTGTCCATGTCTTTGTAGGTTCAGCCGAATATAGAGGTACATTAATGGCTAGGTGCATGTACAGGTTTGTTCAATGAATGAGAAGATTCATGCACGGCATGGTTCAATGTTTGGAGGAATTAAGTTCATGTGCATGGATGGTAAATTATATGCATTTGAATTAATGAAGATACTTCTCCTTTGGACGGCACACATGCATGTATGAAGGGCATTTATTGCATGTTCATGTACGGCCAGATTCAAGACCCCTTTTAGTTCCATGCATGACCGAATGAATGTGGGTGATCTATTGAGTTTCCCTAAGTACTTATTCAGCCAAGGGGTAGCTACATAATCAATTTCCAACTTAAATCCATGAATGAAGATTAAGAGAAGATGCATGGACAGCAAGTTACAACGAATGGGAGAATGTATCTAATTCTTGATGCATGAATCGTTGCTGCCCAAATGACTTCCCTAGGTGTCTATTCGGCCAAAAGACACTTCTTTAATGCTCCAATCAATCCATGGACGAATTTAGACAAGCTATTGAGCTGCCATTCATTCACATTCATCCAAGTCAATTTTGCTTAACCATGAAGCTGCCCATTGAAGTTCCAATCAGCCGAATGTGGACTTAACTCTTTAATGATTTATTCTAGAATATTCTAGTGCATTCTTCGCTAAATTACTTAGTATTTAAGCTAGTTAGTTTGACCATTTGGCTATCACTTGTTAGACTATAAATAGTTTACTCATTTTTTTGTAAAAGGACTTTTTCCAATTTGTTAATAAAACTCTGTTTCTGTGAGGTTGCTTCCTCTCATATCTCGTACAAGTTTCGAAAGACTTGTCTAGTTGTGCTAGTGGCGTCTACCGATCTTGTTTGAACTTATCACCATTTCTGGTGTGGCGTTCATTGATCCTTCTATCCATCTTCTCCACCTTAACAATATAGGAACCGGGGTGACACTTTTTAGTGTTGAATCGCTCCTGACGTTAAGTTCCCTATTCCATCCCCACCATATATTATCTCCTTCTTATTGTTTCCAAGCTGAACCATTCATTCAATGAAACGACCACACCTCTCGAGTTTCCAGCTGCCAATGTAGATCCTCTTGAGTTGCCCGTAGGACCAATCACCTGAGCTCGAGCAAAGAGATTCAAAGATGCAACAACAGCCCTAGTTGATAGAGTTTGGGGTGAAACTGTTGCTGGACTTCTTGAAAGCTCTTGGACCAGCAAGCCAAGTAAACCATGCATACTCCTTCAAGCTCAAATCAGCTCAAATCAGCTCAACTTCAACTTAACTTAGCTCAACGAGCTTGTTTCAGCTCATTTCATTATTGCGTTTATTATGCTGGAATAAATCATTTAAGTTGCTGTTAGTTAAATTAGTTATTTAGTTTTAATAATTAATTTGTCATAATCTGGACATGTTTTAATTATGTTCTAAATTAAGTACTTAATTAATTAGGACCAATTAAATATGTCTTAACTATTACAAAGATTAATTATGTCCAGCCTAATTTATGGTGCAGGATTTATTTGTTTTATGTTGCCTAATTAATGTGTCTAAAAAGGATTTAATTTGCTGATTTAATTGTTGTAGGTACATTACCCCTTGGACGGCATAGGTGCATGGATGATTTAAAGATGGTGTGCTGATCTTTTGGTGTCCCCTAAGTGACCATTCGGCCAACCCTTGTGATGTGATCCGACCCGGGTAGACGAGTCGAATTCACGTAGTTGCCCGATTGTAGTTCGAGAGAGTCGTTCGTACCTCAGATTTTAGAAATAGAAGTGAATGGATAGGTTTGGATAGCGGAAGGTTTTTAAAAGTTATGCAAAAGGGGTAGTGATAGGTTCGGCTAAGGAAACAAGAAAGGATGTTGGATAGATGGTTCGGTTTAGTTAACAAGAAGGAAAGTTGAAAGATGGGGAATGGAAAAATGAACTCAACGTCAGGAATGATTCAACACTAAAAAGTGTCACCTCAATCCCTATATTGTTAAGGTGAAAAGATGGCTAGAAGGATAGGTGAACGCCACACCAAGATTGGTGATAAGTTCAAAACAAGTCGGTTGACTCCACTAGCACAAGCTAGATAAGTCTTTAAAACTTGTACGAGATATGAGAGGAAGCAACCTCACAAGAACAATGTTCATTAACAAATTTGGCAAAAGTCCTTTACAAATGAAATCAACAAACTATTTATACTAGTTTCTTATACTAGCCGAATAGACTATTCATGAACTTAACTATTAAGCAATGAAACTAATTTAAGACATGAGCTTCTAGAAAAATGACCATTAATGTCCTTTGTCCATGTTCGGCCGAATGGGGAGGTGAGTGGGCAGCTTCATGTATGAGCAAGCTTTGGAAGCCAAGGGAATGGTCTAGGTTCGGCCATGGGATGCATGAAACTCCCAAAGGGTGTCTCTTGGCTGAATAGGTGCTTAGGAAACTCCAAGGGTCCTCCCACATGCATTGGTTGTACATGGAACTTGGAAGGGGGCTTGAACCTAGCCGTACATGCACTTGCATTAATTACCCTCCATTCATGCATGTGTGCTGTCCAAGGGAGATGCACCTTTCAATATGCATTAACCTTCCATGTACATGAATGTATGTCCTCCAAACATTGAAACGAACCATTCATGAATCTTCCCGTTCAATGAACATTCCCGTTCATGCACCTTGCTTTAAATGCCATGAATGTATCTTCCAAATTCGGCTAACCTACAAAATTAAATAACAAAATTAAATAACACACAACTATTCATATAATTATAAATTAAAATAATAACTAAATAACTTAATAACACTAACTAAATTTGAACACAATAATTATAAGTCAACTTATAATAAATTTGGCTAGCTCAAATAGTCAAAAACACTTAGTGAGCTAAAATGAGCTAGGGAATTCGGCATGAGCTGTAGCAAACTTAGTTATAAGCTAGATTAAAACTTAATTTATTGAAATGAAAAAGGAATGAGCTGAATCGAGCTAAGTTCGAGCTCAAACGAGCTAAAACGAGCTCAAGTGAGCTGATGTGAGCTGAATGGCGCATGAGGGAGCTGGAGAGGAGCTGAGATCGGATTGCAATATGGTGCATGGAGTCATCAAGGAGTTGTTCTTAGCTCCTTCAACGTTAGGGAGCTGGTTATCATCCCAAATGCGCATCACAAAGGCCGATATAGCATCTTGAAGTTGCTTGGTTCGAGCTCGGGTCATGGGACCTTTTGCCAGCTCAATGGATACTTGGTGTGCATTCGAGGATGCCCCGGGTGTGCTCACATCATTCCCCCCGTCTTCAAAGTGACTTGTCCTCAAGTCGAACCGACGGTTAATTTTGAAACAGGGAGGTCTACTTAATCGTTCTTGGATGGATGTGTTTAGTTGACGCATCGTGCCTTGCTGCAAAAACGTTTCATAACTTGCAACCAATTGAGATTCATTACAAAGCAGAAACTTATTCAAACGGTCATGGAAGCAAGTTTTCTCACACTTAAGACCATCACAACAGAACAATATCAATATCCCATGTTCACTATCAAATAAACATATCTCGTTATAACTTAAAAACTTAATGAACAAGGATTTTGAGAACAAAATGTTCGTACTTCGCTTGAGCATTTCAAATTGTACTTGCGAAGTATTGGAACTTCGATAGGAATTCATTTGACAATTCAAAACCTATATACATCCGTCATAAGCAAACAATGGAAAAGAAAAATTTATCTCATGGTTTTGTACTCTTAAACTATGCAATTTGGACAGCAAGTATTCATCAAACTTATCAACTTCATGCTTTTCAAAATTCTTGTGTCCATCAACCAAAACAGTTATATCTTCATCGTTAATGTTTTCGTCATCAATCAAGTTGGACAAAAATGTAATAGAAATTCCAGAAACCTTACCTTGTTCACAAAAACAAGAATTAACTTTACCTTTTCCAATCATTACAAACCTTCTCTCTTCGGGAATGTATCGTAACCGCATCATAGGGCTTGAGTCAACCTGAAAAGAATTAAAATGAAGAAAACTTTGGTTAATCAAAACTCTTTTCTTTTCTTCACTCATGTTTCTTTGAATTTCTTTTTCTCTCATTTTTTTATCACAACTCGTTTTCTTTTCTCTTTCAATTTCTTTTCTCTTTTTCATTTTATTTTTCCACTCGCATTCGTTCCAAAGATTGCTTTGACCATTGTTGATCCTCCACAACTTGTTTCGGTGTCAAAGGTGCCAAAGTAAAATTTCGGCCTTGATACTTGAAAGTATATTGATTTGCAAATCCATCATGCTTCACTCTTCGGTCGAATTGCCAAGGCCTCCCAAGCAGTATATGGCCCGCATGCATGGGCATCACATCACAAAGAACTTCATCTTCATACTTTCCAATTGAAAATGGGACAAGAACTTGCTTGGTTACCTTTAACTCAACTCCATCATTAAGCCATTGTAGCTTGTATGGACTCGGATGAACACTTTTCGGCAAATCAAGTCTTTCAACTAGGAGGGTACTCGCAACATTTGTACAACTTCCTCCATCAATCACCATGCTACAAACCTTTCCACGAACAAAACAACGGGTATGAAAAAGGTTCTCTCGTTGTGGATCGAGTTCGTTACCTTGCGAACCTAAGCTCCTCTTAACAATAAGCATCTCACCTTCGATCGCGTACTCCATTTCTTCCTCAGCATCGGAAAGGGTTTCGTTATTGTTTTCAACTTTTTCATCCTCCTCCTCCTCCGATTCAATATCGCCATTTGGTTGAATCACCATGACGCTCTGATTCAGACATTGATTCGCAATATGCTCTCTTCCAAGGCACTTGAAACATTTTATGTCTCTCGTCCGGTTTTGGGTACCTTCAACAGCCTTGCCTTTGCTATTTTCACCCGTAGGCTTGGTAGCTTTGATAGGTGCCATAGGATCTTTTGTTTGGCTCACCGTAGCACTCTTGCTAGTGCCTTGGTTCCATCAAGACACATTGGTGGTTGAATAGCCTCGGGCAGCACCTTTCTTCTTGAGTTGCTTCTCGATTTTGATGGCCATGTGGACCATATCAACTATCTCCACATAATGTTGTAGCTTCACAACATTGGCGATCTCACGGTTAAGTCCGGACAGAAATCTAGCCATAGTGGCTTCTCGATCCTCGTCCACATTCGCACGGATCATAGCAACTTCCATTTCTTTGTAATAGTCCTCGACACTCCTCATACCTTGAGAAAGATTTTGGAGCTTTTGGTAAAGCTCTCGGTGGTAGTGCGTTGGAATGAACCTCCGGCGCATGACAGCCTTCATTTCACCCAAGTGTTAATGGGTCGCTCGCCATTTCGCCTTTGGGTTGTCGTGAGTTGGTCCCACCAAATCATGGCATAGTCGGTGAATTCTATGGCAGCCAACTTAACTTTCTTTACTTCCGAGTAGTTATGGCACTCGAAAATAAGCTCGATCTTTTCTCCCACTCCAAATATGCTTCGAGATCCGAACAGCCTTGGAACAGGGGAATTGATAACCTAATACTTTTCAAGTCATCATCATACCTTTCTCACTCTCGTTGGCCATGATGACGTTGGCCTCTCCGCCGGGCACTAACATTCGAACCAGCCTCGCTTTCGGCTTCACTTGGATCGGAAACCTCGTCATCTCACACATGCCTTCGGTCACGGTCTCGAGGTGGACTTATTGGGGTCCTTGTTCGTCAGCCTCTTCCCTCCACTTGATCGAGTCGATCTTGTATCGGTTCCAGCTTTCGATCAAACAACCATTCAACTTCTCGAAGTAAGGCTTGCATGTTCAAATCCGGCACATTATGAACGGGTTACCTTTCCTCCACATTTCATTCCATGTTGATTTTGTTTTTTTTAATAAATTTTCAAATCCTCACCACAAATCTCACTATTCACTCGCAAAGAAAAATTGATGAACACTCCACTCGTGTTTGCACTCATTTTTTTAGGCTTTTCAAACTCTCAAATGTTCTCACACACTCTAGCCTTTTACCACTCAAGCTTACTCTCGTAACCTCGTATTTTGTTTCTTTTGACTTGACTAGGTGCTTTGGGGTGATGTGATTCGACCCGGGTAGATGAGTCGAATTCACGTAGTTACCCGATCATAGTTCGAGAGAGTCGTTCGTACCTCGAATTTTAATAATAAAAGTAAAATAATGGAATAGAATAAGCGGAAGGTTTCAAGAAGGGTAAGTTTAATAATAGGTTCGGTTATGTGTAGCAAAGATGGGTGATGGATAAACGAACTCAACGTCAGGAATGATTCAACACTAAGAAGTGTCACCCCGATTCCTATATTGTTAAGGTGAAAAGATGGATAACAAGGATAGGTGAACGCCACACCAAGATTGGTGATAAGTTCAACAAGATCGATAGACGCCACTAGCACAAACTAGATAAGTCTTTGAAACTTGTACGAGATATGAGAGGAAGCAACATCACAAGAACAAAGTTCATTAACAAATTTGGCAAAAGTCCCTTACAAATGAAAGAAAACAAATATTTATAGGCACATAGATGACCATTCAAATTCGGCATCTAGGTGTTCACACAATAATAAAAACGTTCACACTAATGTATTAAAATAGTTCATAAATTCGGCAGATTCATGTACTAGCTGAATCGACACTTTCTTCCCCCTTGGTTTGTGCATGAATGCTTAGTCATAAAGAAAGGCTTCAAGTGACTTGTATGTGCACCAAAAGGTTGCATTCATCTCCTTGGGACGTTCATGCACTTGTATGGAACATGTATCTTCATAATTAAACACTTTAATGACATGTAGGTTCATAAATGGCAGCATGAACCTAGTAAATTCGTTCTCCCCTTTGTGCATGCACTTAATTCAATCAGTGTGTTGAATTATTGAGTTAATTCCTTCCCTTGGACGTTCTTGAACCCATCCATGCATGTGTAGTAGCCTATAGGTCAATTCAAAGTGTGAACATGTTCAAGGAGCTCTATAGTCAACATAGAATTAGTTAGCAGCTACTTCTTGGCCGAATAAGTGCCTTGGAAAGTTAGGAGACAGCCACCATACATGCACTTAAGCCATTCATGCATTCTATCATCCCATGCATTTGATCCATTCATGGACTAGCCTTTAATGTCCATACATGCATTCGACACATGTATGAATTTGTAGAAACATTGCATCTAGCCGTACATGCACCAACATTTAATACTTCTTCATTCATGAGTGTGGAATGCCCAAAAGAGATGTTTCTTCATCCATACATTGTACCGTCCAAAGGGATGTACCTACATGAAATAAACAAGTCATTAAGACATCTCATGAACACTCATAAATTCGGCATGATGTGAACACATTAATGTCATGCATTAATTTGGCTATGTGAACATAATCAATTTATATAATGGCAATGACATATTAATAACAAATATTAATATAAGACAAGTTTAATGCTTAAATGAATATGTGCAAATTTTTATTTAATGTATTAAAGACAAAATCGAGTTTAAACTAAAATGAGCTAAGCTTTAGCTTGTGAGCTAAGGTTGAGCTGAGGCTAAACTCCTAAGCTGAAGTTGAGCTAAGGTTTAGCTCGTGAGCTGAATATGAGCTAGGAGTGAGCTCGGTTTAGCTCAGGCAAGTTGGATTGAGCTCGAATAAGCTGGATTTGAGCTGGACAGAGCTCGTGGAGCTGGAAACGAGCTGGGATCAGCTTGCCAACATGTCAATGCTCGGCTTGACAGACTTGTTCGATGAAGTTCGCGGGGCGTGCTCGTATCATGGGGTCGGCTTCAAACGGTTACAAGGGTTAAAACATATGGTGTACGGGTAGGCTAAAAGAAAAAAAATAATTTTTAAAGTAGTGTGGCGTTTAGAGGGGTTAAAATTGATGAAAAGAATATAAGACAATCGAAAGAAATATAAAACAATAGAATCGAACTTTTGATCACTTCACCCTTTTTTTTTAATGATTTTGTTTTTTTTTTACAACTTTCAATATATCACCTTTTCAAAGATAAAAACGAAAATACAAAATTTTTTTTTGTTCGAATTTTTTTCACGACGAACCTATTTTAATCCTGATACGGACGTCGGTTCCTCTCAATTTACAAGCTCTGATACCAAATGATGTGATCCAACCCGGGTAGACGAGTCAAATTCATGTAGTTGCCCGATCGTAGTTCGAGAGAGTCGTTCGTACCTCGAATTTTAGAAATAGAAGTGAATGGATAGGTTTGGATAGCAGAAGGTTTTCAAAATTTATGCAAAAGGGGTAGTGATAGGTTCGGCTAAGGAAACAAGAAAGGATGTTGGATAGATGGTTCGGTTTAGTTAACAAGAAGGAAAGTTGAAAGATGGGGAATGGAAAAATGAACTCAACGTCAGGAATGATTCAACACTAAAAAGTGTCACCCTGATTTCTATATTGTTAAGGTGAAAAGATGGATAGAAGGATAGGTGAACGCCACACCAAGACTGGTGATAAGTTCAAAACAAGTCGGTTGACGCCACTAGCACAAGCTAGATAAGTCTTCGAAACTTGTACGAGATATGAGAGGAAGCAACCTCACAAGAACAATGTTCATTAACAAATTTGGCAAAAGTCCTTTACAAATGAAATCAACAAACTATTTATACTAGTTTCTTATGCTAGCCGAATAGACTATTCATGAACTTAACTATTAAGCAATGAACCTAATTTAAGACATGAACATTCTAGAAAAATGACCATTGATGTCCTTTGTCCATGTTCGGCCGAATGGGGAGGTGAGTGGGCAGCTTCATGTATGAGCAAGCTTTGGAAGCCAAGGGAATGGTCTAGGTTCGGCCATGGGATGCATGAAACTCCCAAAGGGTGTCTCTTGGCCGAATAGGTGCTTAGGAAACTCCAAGGGTCCTCCCATATGCATTGGTTGTACATGGAACTTGGAAGGGGCCTTGAACCTAGTCGTACATGCACTTGCATTAATTACCCTCCATTCATGCATGTGTGCCGTCCAAGGGAGATGCACCTTTCAATATGCATTAACCTTCCATGTACATGAATGTATGTCCTCCAAACATTGAACCGAACCATTCGTGAATCTTCCCGTTCAACGAACATTCCCGTTCATGCACCTTGCTTTAAATGCCATGAATGTATCTTTCAAATTCGGCTAACCTACAAAATTAAATAACAAAATTAAATAACACACAACTATTCATATAATTATAAATTAAAATAATAACTAAATAACTTAATAACACTAACTAAATTTGAACACAATAATTATAAGTCAACTTATAATAAATTCGGCTAGCTCAAATAGTCAAAAACACTTAGTGAGCTAAAATGAGCTAGGAAATTCGGCATGAGCTGTAGCAAACTTAGTTATAAGCTAGATTAAAACTTAATTTATTGAAATGAAAAAGGAATGAGCTGAATCGAGCTAAGTTCGAGCTCAAACGAGCTAAAACGAGCTCAAGTGAGCTGATGTGAGCTGAATGGCGCATGGGGGAGCTGGAGAGGAGCTGAGATCGGATTGCAATATGGTGCATGGAGTCATCAAGGAGTTGTTCTTAGCTCCTTCAACGTTATGGAGCTGGTTATCATCCCAAATGCGCGTCACAAAGGCCGATATAGCATCTTGAAGTAGCTTGGTTTGAGCTCGGGTCATGGGACCTTTTGGCAGCCTAATGGATACTTGGTGTGCATTCAAGGATGCCCCAGGTGTGCTCACATCACCTTGCAACTCTTCAAGAAGACCGATTGGCTACCCAAGACAAATTAAGGCTGTTCACACCCACTTGTTTATTCTTTTCACACCAAGGGCTGTTCGATTTTGTTTGGTCACACATGTGTGGCTGTTCAAATTAGTTTGTTCACATTCTAAGACTATTGAAGTGCTCTAAACAGCTCCTTAATCATATGAACATTTGGCTGAACCAAGCAGCAGCATTAAATCAAATTCAAGCATTTGGCTGAACCTATTGATTGCATTTTAGCTCCCAAACAACCGATTCAATTTTCCTATTGAATCAAGGCATCTAAAAGTTGCCCCTTGCCATTCTCCATGCATAAGAAACTTCAAGGAAGCTTCATCAGAAATTCTAGAATTTTCAGCTAGCCATTTAGCTACCTCAAAAGCCTATTCGGCTATCCCTTGTATTCACTATAAATTTTGGCTTGTGTTACTTTGTAAAAGACTTTTACCAATTTTATAGCCGAACTTTTGTTCTTGTGAGAATTTTCTTCTCTAAGTCTCATTTAAGATTTTTCGTTGGCTTATCTACCTAGTAGTGGCGTAAATATATTTCTTTTACAAAACTAAACTTATCACTAGTTTTAGTGTGGAGTTCAAAACACTTTATACTGAGGTTCCTATTTGCCTAGATAGTGGGTCGAGGTCCATTTTGTTTCAACCATCCCTTCTTAAGAATTAATAAGTCTCAGGTCGATATTTGCTAATATTGGTTCAACTTGTTCTAAGGACCAATCTTACCATACTTTCGTCCATTTTCCAAATATTCCAATCAACCATATTTCGTTCCTATTTCGAACCAAAACCAAATTACCAATATCCTAACTCCTTTTCTTTCTTAAACCTAAGATTAATTAACCGTCTTTGAACCCAAACTTAAACAACCAAATTATCTTCAATCCGAATTATCTATTTCTTTCTATTTCTGACGATACTTTCTTGTAGACGATTGGGCATGTATCATACAACTCAATTCAAGCTGAGGCAAGCTCGTATCATTTGGTATCAGAGCTACCTAAAATGAGAAGTTTAGACATTTAGAGCGGAGCATTCTCGGAGTAGGTTTAGAAAAAAAAAGAGTAAAAAAGAAAAAAATTTACTTCGTGAAATTCAAGTACTATATTGTAATTATCATTTTAGTCGTTTATAAAAAAAGTATATACAAAAAAAAAATAAAAAAAGGGTTTTATGCAATTCGATTGTTATTTGAACGTCAAAGTCCTTGATTTGATATCGTTTTTGATCCACCTTCTATTCTAATCTCCCTAATCATATACACGCCACACTTTCTATCCAATTCCCTATTCTTTCAGCCAACCCTAGACCTATACGCATATCCATTGTTTACCCCATTTGAAACTGACTCCCAAACTAGAAGATCAAGCCTAGTAAATCCTTTACGATGTTATAAGAGAAGAAAGGAATGGAAAAAGGCACGAGTGAGTGAGCGCATTTGAAGGGAGGTAAAAGCCAAACTAGCATAAACACGAGTGTGAGTGCCATCATTCTTTCTTTCCGAGAGATCTTGTGAGGTTTGTAGTGAGGTTGCAACATGTCGCGAAGTCTGAAACATAACATGAACAAAGGATTACCAAGACAACCTGTGAGGAACGTGGCTCCCAGAGGCGGAGGAGTCCCTGATTTAGTCCAACAAGCCCTCCTAAGGGAAATGCAATGTATGTTCCGCGATGAACTTGAATTCATAAATGAGAGACTAGACCGAGTCGAAGAGAGGGGGTGACGAGAAAGAACGCCTCAAGGCCCTAGACATGAAAGAGGCCGAGCAAAGCCGTTCAAAGACGAGATGTATGACCCAAGTGATTTAAAAAGCGACCAAGGTTCAAACCAAAGTGAGCGACACCGAGGTCAGCAAAATTGGGGTCAAAGGGATCGAGGCCAAGTTGATGATGATTTGAAGAACATTAAGCTCTCCATACCACCCTTCCAAGGCAAGTCTGATCTGGAGGCATACTTGGAGTGGGAAAAGAAAATAGAATTGGTGTTCAACTACCATAACTACTCGGAGGCCAAGAAAGTCAAGTTGGCGGTAATCGAATTCTCCGACTACGCCATGGTGTGGTGGGACCAATTGACAACAAGTCGAAGATGAAACGAAGAGAGACCAATCTCAACATGGCAAGAGATGAAAGCAGTGATGAGAAAGAGATTTATCCCGTCTTATTACCACCGGGAATTATACCAAATTTGCAAAACCTTACGCAAGGCCACCGAAGCGTGGAGGATTATTTTAAAGAGATGGAAGTAGTAATGATTCGTGCGAACGTGGATGAAGACCGCAAAGCAACCATGGCAAGGTTCTTAGTTGGGCTAAATCGAGAGATTGCTAACGTGGTGGAGCTTCAGGACTACGTCGAGGTGACCGACATGGTTTATGTTGCGATTAAAGTTGAAAAACAACTCAAGAAGAAAAGCTCCGTTTGGACCTATGCCAACCCCGTAAACAACTCAAAGTGGGGACAAGGTACGAGCAAAAAGAACTTCCCTAATTGCCCGAAGGAACAAAACCATCCTGCAAAGTTTAACAAACCCGTTGGTGAATCAAGCAAAGGCAAAGAAGTTGCCAATCCAAATCACACGAGGGACATCAAGTGCTTTAAGTGCTTGGGACGAGGGAATATCACTAGTCAATTCCCTAATCGAAGAACAATGGTGATGAGTGCCAGCGGCAAATCGAGTCGGAAGATGAGAAAGAAGAGGACTTTGACACCCCTGTCAGTAATGAAGAAGGCGATCTTGAATATGCCGTCGAAGGTGAAACCCTTGTAATCAAACGTAGCCTAAGTTTACAAAGTGCGGAGAATGAACAACAACGCTAGAATATCTTCCATTCGCACTGTCTTGTACAAGGCAAGGTGTGTAGCCTTATTGTGGATGGCGGGAGTTGTACAAACATCGCTAGTACGTTAATGGTGGAGAAACTTGGCTTGGTAACAATGAAGCACCCTTGTCCGTATAAGCTTCAATGGCTTAATGATGGCAGAGAGTTGAAGGTGACAAAACAAGTATTAGTGCCGTTTTCCATCGAAAAATACAACGATGAAGTTCTCTGCGATGTGGTTCCCATGCATGCTGGGCACCTGTTGCTTGGCTGTCCATGGCAATTTGATCGAAAAGTGGTACATGATGGCTACACCAACCGATACACCTTCAAGTATTTAGGCAAGAACATCACTTTAGCACCTTTGACACTGAGACAAGTATAAGAAGATCAAGTGAAGTTGCATGATTCAATTGAAAATTTTAAAGAGAATGAAAAGAAAGAAAAGAGTGAAAAGATGTGTGAAAAAGTGAGTGAAAAGAAACGAGGGAAACAAGTTGTTAAAATGAGAGAAAAGAATAAAGATCAAGAAAAACAAAAGAGTGAAGAAAAAAACAAGTGCAAAAGTGAGTGTGTATGCAAAAGGGAGTGACATTAAAAAATCCTTTATGTTGAGGCAGCCTATACTTGTACTCATGTACAAGGAATCTTATTTGAATACTAATGAATTAGATGCTGCTTTACCTTCTTCTATTGTCTCTCTCTTGCAAGAATTTGAAGTTGTATTTCCCGAAGAAGTTTCGAGCGGCTTACCACCTATTCAGGGAATAGAACATCAAATCGACTTTATTCCTGGTGCGTCTATACCAAACTAACTGGCTTATCATAGTAATCCCAAGGAGACTAAGGAGCTACAAAAACAAGTGAATGAACTCCTTGAAAAGGGATTCATCTGCGAGAGACTTAGTCCGTATGCTGTTCCAGTCTTGTTGGTGCCGAAAAAGGATGGGACTTGGAGCATGTGCGTTGACTGTCGCGCCGTGAATAAAATCACGATTAAATATCGTCATCCAATACCACACCTAGATGATATGCTCGATGAACTAAGTGGAGCTCAGTTGTTCTCCAAAATCAACCTCAAAAGCGGATACCATCAAATACGGATGCGTGAGGGAGATGAGCAGAAAATGGCATTTAAAACCAAACACAGTTTGTACGAGTGGTTGGTAATGCCATTCGGTCTTACTAACGCTGCTAGTACCTTTATGCATTTAATGAACCATGTTCTACGTGCTTACATTGGTAAATTTTGCGTGGTTTATTTTGATGACATTCTTGTTTATAGTAGGTCTTTAGATGATCATTTGAGGCATTTATGAGCTGTTCTTGACGTGTTGCGAAAGGAGACTTTATATGCCAATCTTAAGAAATGCACATTTTGTTCTAGCAAAGTTATTTTCTTAGGATTTGTTGTCATCTCGCAAGGAGTCGAAGTCGATCAAGAAAAGGTGAAAGCCATCCGAGAGTGGCCTAGACCGACCAGCATAAGCCAAGTACGAAGTTTCCATGGCTTGGCGAGTTTTTACCATCGGTTCATCCCAAATTTTAGCATATTGGCCGCACCTCTCACTAGCGTGATAAAAAAGAATTCGGCCTTCTTTTGGAGCGAGGAGCAAGAAAAATCATTCATTTCACTTAAAGATCATTTAACTAATGCCCCACTACTCGTATTACCTGATTTTGACAAAACATTTGAAATTGAATGTGATGCCTCAGGTATCAGGATTGGAGCTGTGTTGACCTAAGAAGGGAAGCCCGTGGCGTATTTTAGTGAAAAGCTAAGTGGCACACCATTGAATTATCCCACATACGATAAGGAAATGTACACTTTGATCCGGGCATTGGAAACGTGGCAACATTATTTGTGGTCGAAGGAGTTTGTCATCCATTCGAACCATGAATCGCTCAAGGACATCAAAGGCCAGCACAAGCTCAACAAAAGGCAGGCAAAATGGGTAGAATTTCTTGAATCCTTCCCTTATGTTATACGGTATAAAAAAGGTAAGGAAAATATTGTAGCCGATGCACTATCTCGTCGTTATACTTTGTTAAATCATTTGGATTCAAAATTGCTTGTTTTGTGTTTTTGAAAGATTTGTATAACTCTGATGCTGATTTTGGGAATATATATATAAATTGTGTGAACATGCTACTATTGATAAGTTTTTCAGGTTCGATGGCTTCCTTTTTCTAGAAGGCAAGCTCTATATCCCACAAAGTTTCGTGCGAGAGTTGCTAGTACTCGAGGCACATGGTGGTGGTCTCATGGGCCATTTTGGCATTGCAAAGACCTTAGCCATGCTGCAATAACACTTCTTTTGGCCACGGATGAAATGAGATGTCGAGAAAATATGTTCGCGATGTTTGGTTTGTAAGAAGGAAAAATTAAAGGTTAACCCACATGGGTTGTACATGCCTTTGCCTATTCTCGAAGGGCCTTGGGTTGATCTTTCAATGGATTTTATCTTAGGTCTACCGCGAACTCGAACCGGAAAAGATTCCATTTTTGTTGTAGTAGATCGGTTTTCAAAAATGTCACATTTTATTGCATGTTCAAAAACTGATGATGCTGCTAATATTGCTAACCTTTTCTTTAAAGAAGTTGTCAGGTTGCATGGAATTCCGAAAACGATAGTGTCTGACCGTGATGCAAAATTTCTTAGCCATTTTTGGAGGACACTTTGGAGCAAGCTAGGCACGAAGTTCTTATTCTCCACGACATGTCATCCCCAAACAGAAGGACAAATTGAGGTGGTGAACCGTGTAATATCCACTCTACTCCAGGCCATCATCCACAAAAATCTCAAATTGTGGGAGGAATGCCTACCTCATATAGAGTTTGCTTATAACCGAACTGTTCACTCTACTACTAAATTCTCTCCATTTAAAATAGTTTACGATTTTAATCCTTTTATCTCCTCTTGATTTAATTCCATTACCTAACAATCAAATTGTTAATGTAGATGCCAAGAAGAAACCGGACTATGTGAAACAATTGCATCAAAAGGTTAAAGCTAATATCGAGGCTAGGACAGAGCAATATGTTTGTAAGGCCAACAAAGGGCGAAAATAAGTCATATTTGAACCTGGAGATTGGGTGTGGGTTCATATGCAAAAGGAAAGATTTTCGGCTCAGCGAAAGTCAAAGTTGCTACCAAAGGGAGATGGGTCGTTTCAAGTTTTGGAACGAATAAATGATAATTCTTATAAACTTGATCTCCCAGGTGAGTACAATGTAAGTGCTACCTTTAATGTAGCTGATCTGTCTTTTTATGATATAGGTGACGATTTGGGGGCAAATCGCCTTAAGAGAGGGGGAATGATACGACCACACCTCCCGAGTTGCCAGCTGCCAATGTAGATCCTCTCGAGTTGCCAGTAGACCGATCACCTGAGCTCGAGCAAAGAGATTCAAAGAAGCAACAACAGCCCTAGTTGATAGTGTTTGAGGTGAAACTGTTGCTGGACTTCTTGAAAGCTCTTGGACCAGCAAGCCAAGCAAACCATACATACTCCTTCAAGCTCAAATCAGCTCAAATCAGCTCAACTTCAACCTAACTTAGCTCAACGAGCTCGTTTCAGCTCATTTCATTATTGCGTTTATTATGTTGGAATAAATCATTTAAGTTGCTGTTAGTTAAATTAGTTATTTAGTTTTAATAATTAATTTGTCATAATCTGGACATGTTTTAATTATGTTCTAAATTAAGTGCTTAATTAATTAGGACCAATTAAATATGTCTTAACTATTACAAAGATTAATTATGTCCAGCCTAATTTATGGTGCAGGATTTATTTGTTTTATGTTGTCGAATTAATGTGTCTAAAAGGGATTTAATTTGCTGATTTAATTGTTGTAGGTACATTACCCCTTGGACGGCATAGGTGCATGGATGATTTAAAGATGGTGTGCTGATCTTTTGGTGTCCCCTAAGTGACCATTCGGCCAACCCTTGCAACTCTTCAAGAAGATCAATTGGCTACCCAAGACAAATTAAGGCTGTTCACACCCACCCAATTATTCTTTTCACACCAAGGGTTGTTCAGTTTTGTTTGTTCACACATGTGTGGCTGTTCAAATCAGTTTGTTCACATTCTAAGACTATTGAAGTACTCTAGACAGCTCCTTAATCACATGAACATTCGGCTGAACCAAGCAGCAGCATTAAATCAAATTCAAGCATTTGGCTGAACCTATTGATTGCATTTCAGCTCCCAAACAACCCATTCAATTTTCCTATTAAATCAAGGCATCTAGAAGCTGCCCCTTGCCATTCTCCATGCACAAGAAACTTCAAGGAAGCTTCATTAGAGATTCTGGAATTTTCAGCTAACCATTTAGCTACCTCAAGAGCCTATTCGGCTATCCCTTGTATTCACTATAAATTTTGGCTTGTGTTACTTTGTAAAAGACTTTTGCCAAATTTATAGCCGAACTTTTGTTCTTGTGAGAATTTTCTTCTCTAAGTCTCATTTAAGATTTTTCGTTGGCTTATCTACCTAGTAGTGGCGTAAATATATTTCTTTTACAAAACTGAACTTATCACTAGTTTTAGTGTGGAGTTCAAAACACTTTATACCGAGGTTCCTATTTGCCTAGATAGTGGGTCGAGGTCCATTTTGTTTCAACCATCCCTTCTTAAGAACTAATAAGTCTCAGGTCGATATTTGCTAATATTGGTTCAACTTGTTCTAAGGACCAACCTTACCATTCTTTCGTCCATTTTCCAAATATTCCAATCAACCATATTTCGTTCCTATTCCGAACCAAAACCAAATTACCAATATCCTAACTCCTTTTGTTTCTTAAACATAAGATTAATTAACCGTCTTTGAACCCAAACTTAAACAACCAAATTATCTTCAATCCAAATTATCTATTTCCTTCTATTTTTGACGACACTTTCTCGTAGACGATCGAGCATCTATGATACTACTCAGTTCAAGCTGAGGCGAGCTTGTATCATTCAACCTCATTTTCGTTTCCTTAGCCAAACCTATCACTTCCCTTTTTACTTATCTTTTGAAACCCTTCCGCTTATTTAGACCTATCCATCAACTTATACTTTCGAGACCAAGACACAAATGATTCTTCTCGACTCTAATCGGGCAACTACATGAATTTGACTCAATCACCCGTGCCGAATCACATCACTAGCTCAAAGCATTCACGAACAAAATGATCTATCGATCCACATTTAAAATAAGCCCAATCATGCAATCTACAACTGCCAGGATGTCATTTACCATAATGTTTACTCTCGGGTTGATTAGATCTAACATTACCAACACTAGCTACTGAGGTAGCTCTCGAGTTCATAGGTGGTCTATCCCGATCCCATTTAGAATAACCTGAAGTAGCCTTAGAATAGCTAAAATCATCTCAGAACTTCTTTGATGCCAACTGAAATGACTTATTCGACGATCTCTTACGTGAATCTCTAGATTCAAAGTTAGCTTTTCTTTTCTCTTTCCCGAGCTCTTCGACTTTGCAGGCTCGCTCAACCAGTACTATGAACTCTTTTATTTCAAGTATGCCAACTAACAGTTTAATGTTTTCGTTCAACCTGTCTTCAAATCTTTTACACATGATAGCTTCGGTTGAAACACACTCTCGAGCATATCGACTGAGTCTCACAAATTTTCATTCATATTCTGTCACAGTCATGTGACCCTATTTTAACTCGAGAAATTCTTTGTGCTTCTGGCCGATAAATCTCTTACTGATATATTTCTTACAGAACTCAGTCTGAAAGAACTCCTAGGTCACCTGCTCTTTCAAAACCACCGATACTAATGTATTCCACCAGTGATATGCGGTGTCTCAAAGCAAAGTTATGGCACATTTCAAACATTCATCTGGGGTACAAGATAACTCATCAAACACAGGGATAGTATTATCAAGCCAGAATTCAGCTTGCTCAGCATCATCATTCTTAGTAGCTCAGAATTCTTAAGCCCCACTTTTTTTATTTTATCAACAGGGGCTTATGAAATCTCAACGGATCAATCACTTGAGGTATTGCAGGTATCAGAGAAGGATTAATTAGGGGTGGAGGTTGTTGTGTAGCCAGATTAGTTTGGATATACTGAGTAAACCAGTCATTCATCATTTGATAAAAGGCTTGTTTAGCCTCTCCCTCTTGGTTGCTTGAGGTCCATCAAGAATCAACCAACACTGTCCCTTACGCGAGAGCAGGGACTATACTCTCGACATCATCAGCTACGGCTCTGTCGGGATCCATTTACTATACGAAAATACATTTTCAAATGTCAGAAGTCATCACACTATCGCAGTGATATGAACTCGTTTCAATGATGATTTGAGTCACAATGTTGCCCGATCATGAATTTGAGTAAATCTGAACTGTTGGCAAAAAGTGGTTTGAAATTATGAAAGATAGTTTCAAATGGAATAGTTTCAAAATGGTTATGGAATTAAAGAATAGGATTCAGCTAAGGCTTAAGAGTGAACCAACAATACTAAATTGTTGACTCGAAACTTAGACAAACACTTAGGTTGAAATCAGTGGAAAGGATAAGGGATAGTTTGATGAAAACCTTGACCCACTATCAATGGATGATAGGACCCAGAGGTAAGGTTGAACACCACACTTAGAAAAGTGGTAAGTTCAGTTTAACAAGGAAAGGATAGACTTCACAAGCAATGCTTGATAAGTCAGATCAGTTCCAAAAGAATAAAGAGAATTGGATAACCCACAATACTCAATTTTAACATAATTTCAGCAAAAGATCCTTTTCAATAGGCTAATTGCACATATTTATAGTACCAAAGAAGTCTAGCTGAAAAGTCACATATGATCATCTTAATGAGCTAATAATAAGCTGAAATAAAGCTCAAAAACTCTTGGAATGCCAAACTAAATAACTTCAACCTTTAATACACTTCAATTCAGCTGAATCAATGGTCTTGAATGCTTAAGAAAACCTTTGAAGTCTCCTTAGTTAGCCAAATGGACACCAGCAACTTTAATGAAAAATTAACTCATGAAGTGATCACTTTAATCATCAATCGGTTATGGAAGATGAAAAAGGCTGTTACCAATTTAAGGATGTATAATGCTCCTTTTAATGGATGATAACAGCTCCTTTTAATGAAAAATAATGTTCCCCTTTGTATGTAACCGAAATTCACTTGAAAAGTCATATTAATCAATTTGCAACAGCCCTTGAATGTAACGGTGTCCAGCTGAAAAGACACCTAAAATGAAACACATTAAAAACAAACATATTAAACACATTTAAACACATAAAACACATTAAACACTTAACTTAAATAAATGAACTTAAAACTTAAAAAACACATGCATCATTAAATTATTCCAAGAACTAAATTAACTAAGATGAACCTAATTAACTAACATGAATAATTTATTCCAGCAACTTAATTAACTAAGATGAACTCAATTAACTAAGATGAGTAATTTATTCCAGCAACTTAATTAATTAAACTAAGTATTTTAACAATTAAAACAACTAAATTAATTAACTAAACATATTAAAAGTTTAATCCAGCAATTATTTAGCTCAAAACACATAAACTAAATAAAACTAAAATTGAACTGAAATCAAATTAAATA
Organism: Gossypium longicalyx; assembly: GCA_025698465.1. Lineage (NCBI taxonomy): Eukaryota > Viridiplantae > Streptophyta > Magnoliopsida > Malvales > Malvaceae > Gossypium > Gossypium longicalyx. Next base: position 60,605,324 of record CM047005.1, read on the forward strand.
TTCCAGCAAATTGATGCACAAGCTAAAACTGAATAATGTTGGACTCAGAACACTTGAATGAGCTATGAACGAGCTAAATGAGCTTGTAGCAAATTGCATGGAACACTTGAATTGAACATCCTTGATTGTTTGATTAGTCCAGCAATGGTTTCCAACCCAAGTTCACTTAATTAAGACCTGCACACAAATAACAAACTGAAATTAGATTTCATTTTACACTTGGGCCCCTCACGTTTAGGCCAATCTCGATGTTGTTGAAGTGTGTCGAAACATGATGCAGTCGGGATCACATCATGCAGTATATAATATGGCATGTATAGCTAGACTCACACGCGCTATGTTAGTCCTAGAATTGACTAAACCGTAGCTATGATACAAATGAAATGTAACACCCCTAACCCGTATCCGTCACTAGAATAGGGTTACGGGGCATTACCAAAAAAGATACAACTCTTATGCATTTATACAATCATTCAGATTAAATGCGAAGCCATACATTTATAACTTTAATTTAACAAACTTGAATCATTAATACACAAGGCACAAAATAATTTATTAGATTCACATATAACCATTTGGTTATCTTATAGCATGAACTACTATTCATATAGTCAATTTCCAATGTAATAACTGAAAGATAAAACATGCTAAATACAATTGCTTTATTAAATATCTACTTTCATTTTACCTATTACTTTACATGCATGAAACATTTCATATACCAAACCAATAAGTTACTCACAAAACCAATTACACATGATCATATCATTTTGATAAAACCAAACATATATGCATCATATAAAACTCATATTACCTTTTTGTTTTATCAATACAAAATTCACTATTCATTTGGTCATTTTTCTATGCATCAGTCTAATACAAATATGTGTAACAATTGACCACTTTTATCTTTATTCAATCACTATACGAGTCTATGTATTTCAAAGAGCCAAACCAATTTATCAAACATAGCTTGTCTAATATTTTAACATACCATAACTGAATATGTAAGCATGTTAATATTACCGATCAAGCAATATATCAAAGATCATATTTAACTAGTTCAAAGATCATATATTTGGCTAAGTACATAAATATACATATTACTAAGATTTATGTCATATCAAACTTATTACCAATATAACTCAACTAATGTATAAATATTAAATCATTACATCATATACTTATATATTTGAATATATGCCGATTCATGTTAATTACATATATTATACATTATACCAAAATACAATTCAGACCTACTTATTTCTTGTCAATTCGGTAGTAAAAATAATCATGAAAATCATATAAGTTCTAAATACTTTAAAATAAGCCAAAACATCTCTTGTAAAGCCAATATTCATATAAACATCATTGTCATTTTACTCCATTAATAAACCAAATCAATAAACTATTCATAAAGATAAATCATACCATATAACATGCACATCAAAATGAGCTTCAAGCATATTAGGATATAATCGAATATTCTTTATTACTAAATCACATAATAACGCTTTAACTAAACATATCAACTTCACATACATGTTTATCTATGCATGAACTAAAGCCAAATCATTTTAACCACGAATAACATAACAAGCTTAAAACATACTTATGGATATACCATAGCCAATTCAATCAAATCATATCCAAAACCACCAACCATTTTCAATATACAAAATGCACATAAACTTGACTAAAGTTTCACATATTCACATAGCATATTAGCCATTTTCGCATGGCTTAATATATACGTGCTTCAAACTTGACCAAAAACAACCTAGCTTATGCATGCCATAAGTTCAAGTGTAAACTTATCAAATACGAACAACGGTCGATAGTGTGATGGACTATGTTGATGATCCCCGAGCTTGTAACTAATCTCCAAAATCTATAAAATAGAGGCAAATATAAATACACACAGTAAGCTATCATAGCTTAGTAAGTCATAAGCAAATAAACAACTCAATAACATTATCAACTTATTTTAACCAAACCAAGTTATACTTGTGACAGCCCGATTTAGATCCTAATCAGAACGGTGGTTTCAGGACCATGAATTTGAGTTAGAAAAATATTTTTAAAAATATTTTTGGTATTTATAATGTGTGAATTTGTGTGTGCTAAATTTTTGTTTTAAAATTTTATCGTTTGGATGCCCGATTTAAAAAAAAGGCTTAATCGCGTAAAATGAAAACTTGATAGTTTAATGTGTGAGGATTGAATTGTTAATGTCTTTATAATATGAAGCTTTTATGTTGTAATTGGGCCACTATTAAGCTAAATGGACAGAAATGGACATGGAGCAAATGATAATATAAAATTATAACAAAGGTTAATTAGGTAATTAGATTAAATGTTATTATAAGTTAAAATAAAACATAAAATAATGTCATTATCATCTTAGTTTGGCTGAATATATCAAAGAAATAAAATAAAAACACCAAGATAGGTTTCGGCAAGAGTTTTGGCTAGATTAAGGTATGTTTTGCTTCGGTTTTTGATAATTTTTACGTTTTTGAGATCGTTGCTTTAAGTACTATCCGACCCATACTTGAATTTTTTATTTTGATGTATATTTTAAGTTTTACCATTGTTGATAGCTTGGTGAATTTTATGTTTGATGATGTTAAATAAAAGTTATGTGATGGATTAACAAGTTTTTGTATTGAAATTTTGATGAAATTGAGTAAATAGGGTTAAATTGCAAAGTGTTTAATTAAGGGACTAAATTTTGAAATAAATGAAATGTGAAGACTTGTATGTGTATGGGGAGTATTCGGCCTAAGCATGGCATGGGCAAATTATGCTTGTTTTGTGTTTTGTGAATTTTGGATTAAATTGCTAAAAGTGCAATTTGTCCATTTATGTGTTTTTGAATGAATTTGATTGAAAATTTGATTAAATAAGTTTAATTTATATCAATTTAGATCAAGAAAAGAGAAAATCAGATTTGGATCGGGGAAAGACCAAAATAATTGAATAATCGATTAATATTGTTTGTTGATATTCGAGGTAAGTCTTTAAGCAATTAAACATTGTTAATTTTGAATGTAAATTAGTTTATTATGCTAATTTGGAATTCATAGATTTATAGTAGAGATAGCCGAATATGATTAAGCATGGAAATAATGTATTTGAGTTTAATTCAACTGAGTTATAACATTTGAAAGTCCGTATGAATTATATGGAATATCTTGAATTTTTTATATATGAATTGTTTATAAGACAACTTTATAATAGAGGTATTCGGGCTTTGAGCCTAGCAAGCCTTGTGCTGGTGAATTAAATCGGGCTTTATGTATAAAATCAAACTTTGAGTTTAGCAGGCCTTGTGTCGGTGTGAGATACAGGCTTAGGCCTAGCAAGCTTTATGCTGGTGAATTATTATAAGTTTATACCTAAAAGACTTTATGCTGATGTGGTAATTAAATATGTTAAATGAGCTAAAATGATCAGGAACGTGATAGTTAGTTACCTATCTGAAAATAGGGTGAATTGATTTCTTGATATGCGATGAAAAAGGATACATGAAGTTGTTGTAGTATATGTGTTAATATGAGAAATATATTTGGCCTTATAGTTGTATATGGATGAAATGTTGAAGTTTGAGTGTTGAATATATGTCTATAAATATATATATATATATGTATATTCGATTATATAAGACAATATGGTTTTGAAATTTTGAGAATATATAGATGATGTATACATGTATATTCGACCAAGGAGAAATTGTTCTATAAAAGTATATGTTAGATATGTATGGAATTAAAAGCTTGAAATTAAATGTGATTACAAATGCATAAGTTGATTTATTTAATTGAAATGATTTAGTAATTGAGATGTTATTATGCATTAATTGTTTAATTTACTTAAGGCTTACTAAGGTAAGTTAGCTTACTCTGTGTGTTTTTGTTTACTCTATTTTATAGATTTTGTATTCAATTTACGAGCTCAGGGATTGTCAGCAAAGTTCACCACACTATCTACAGCTTCGGTGTAACAGTTCGATTTAGACCCTAATCAAAACGATGGTTTTGGGACCACTAATCTGAGTTGGAAAAATATTTAAATATTATTATTCGTGTTTATTATATGTGAACTTGCATGTGTGAAAATTTCGTACGAAAATTTGAGTGTTTGTGTGATTAATTTGATAAAAGGACTTAATCGTGTAAGTTGAAAACTTGATAGTTTAAATCATAAAGGTTGATTTGATAGTGGCTTTTTAATACGGAGTATTTATGTTGCAAATAATCCATTAATTTAGTGATGGCCGAATATAACCATAAAATATATGTTTATGTTATTATATTTATAAGGTTAAATAAGTAAAACATGATAAAAGTTAACATATAATATATTAAAACATAAAAAAATAATAAGAAAGCCAAGCATTCATACTTTGTATTTGCCAAAAATAAAAGGAAGAAAAGAAAAAGAACCAAGGTATTCGGCCATTGTTGATTCAATTTTAAGGTATGTTTTGTTTTATTTTTTGATAATTTTTACGTTTTTGAGATCGTTGCATCGAATACTACCCAACTCATGCTTGAATTTTTCATTTCGGTGAATATTTTGTGTTATGCCATTGATGCATAATTGTGTTTTGTGATGTTTGATGATGAAATATCAAAAATATGTTTTAGATTAACATGTTTTGTATTGGAGTTTTTGATGATTTTGAGTTATTAGGATTAAATTGCAAAAATAATAAATTGAGGGACTAAAATGTGAAATAAATGAAATATATGGACTAGTATGAGTATGTTGAAAATTTGACTCAACTATGTTTTTGTGAGATTTGGTGTGTTTTGTGTTTTGTGCAATTTTGGACTAAATTGAAAAAGTATGAAATATCAGGGGTAAAATTATAATTTTCCCATCTAAGTGTTGTTGGATTAAATTGAATGAAATTGTATTTAAATGAGGTTAATTTGAAATTATATAGATCAAGAACAAAGGAAATCGGACTTGGATTGGGGAAAAACAAAGATAGTCAAATAGCCGATTCGAACGTCCGTCGATATCTGAGTTAAGTTTTTAAGCAATTAAACATGGTTTATTTTGAACATAGAATGATTTACTATGATAATTCATATTTTATAATGTATTATTATGTTAGCCGAATGAGAAATATCAATGAATTAATGTGATTGAGTTGTATTTGAATTATATCAAAACCTCTGAAAGTGCGTATGTGTTACATGGAGTATTATACGATTCGATATATGAAATGCGTTGTGTTTGTGATATTCGGGCTTTGAGCCTAGCAAGCCTTGGGCTGGTGACTTTGATCGGGCTTTGTGCCTAGCAGGCTTAGTGCCGGTGAATAAATATCAGACCTTGAGTCTAGCAGGCCTTGTGCTGGTGTGTAATTCAGGCTTATGCCTAGCAGGTTTTATACCGGTGATTTGTTTTCAAGTCTATGATTATAAGAGTTCAAGTTACTATGGATATTGAGCAAGAGAAATTGAGTTGAATGACATTATATATATTCGGCCACATAGGTAAGTATATGTGAGCTTATATTGAATTTGTGTATTCGGTCATATATGAAGTTATTTTGAATGTGCATATTCGGCTATATGTGATGTTTTATTTAATTTGAACTATAGGTTACATATTATGTTTTATTTAACTTTTATATATTCGGCCACATATGAGTCCATAAAGAATTTTGTGTATTCGGCCATACATGTAAGTGCCAATGTGAAAATATATTTGTTCTTGTATAATCGGCTACATAGGAAAATTATATATATACATGGTGACATATATTTGATTTTGAACATTTGGCCAAGGTATTTTAATGTGTTAATGTGTAATATTATTGATATAATTCGGTTAGTTGAACGTTTTGATTATCCATTGAGTTGCTTATTGTGCTTAAAGCTTACTAAGCTAAGTTAGCTTACTCTATGTGTTTTGTTACTTTGTTTTATAGATTTTGGTTGTAAGTCACGAGCTCGAGGATCGTTATCGAAGTCTGATGTGATCCGGCCTAGGTAGATGAGTCGAATTCACGTAGTTGCCCGATCGTAGTTCGAGAGAGTCGTTCGTGCCTCGAATTTTAGCAATAAAAGAAAAGAATGGAATAGGATAAGTGGAAGGTTTCAAGAAGGGTAAGTTTAGTAATAGGTTCGGTTAAGGGTAACAAAGATGGATGAAGGATAGAAGGCTCAGTTTGGGTTAACAAGAAAAAAAATTAAAAGATGGAAATGGAAAACGAACTCAACGTCAGGAATGATTCAACACTAAGAAGTGTCACCCCGATTCCTATATTGTTAAGGTGAAAAATATGGATAGATGGATAGGTGAACACCACACCAAGATTGGTGATAAGTTCAAACAAGAACGATTGACGCCACTAGCACAAGCCAGATAAGTCGTTCGAAACTTGTACGATATATGAGAGGAAGTAACCTCACAAGCACAATGTTCATTAACAAATTTGGCAAAAGTTCCTTACAAATGAAAGAAAACAAATATTTATAGGCACATAGATGACCATTCAAATTCGGCATCTAGGTGTTCACACAATAATAAAAACGTTCACACTAATGTATTAAAATAGTTCATAAATTCGGCAGATTCATGCACTAGTTGAATGGACACTTCCTTCCCCCCAAGTGTGTGCATGAATGCTTAGTCATAAAGAAAGGCTTCAAGTGACTTGTATGTGCACCAAAGGTTTCATTCATCTCCTTGGGACGTTCATGCACTGTATGGAACATGTATCTTCATAATTAAACACTTTAATGGCATGTAGGTGATGTGAGCACACCCGGGGCGTCCTTGAATGCACACCAAGAATAAATTGAGCTTCCAAAAGGTCCCATGACCCGAGCTCGAACCAAGCAAAATCAAGATGCTATATCAGCCTTTGTGTTGCGCATTTGGGAAGATAACCAGCTCCCTAACATTGAAGGAGCTAAGAACAACTCCTTGATGACTCCATGCACCATATTGCAATCCGATCTCAGCTCCTCTTCAGCTCCCCCATGTGCCATTCTGCTCACATCAGCTCATTTGAGCTCGTTTTAGCTCGTTTGAGCTCGAACTTAGCTCGATTCAGCTCATTCCTTTTTCATTTCAATAAATTAAGTTTTAATCTAGTTTATAACTAAGTTTGCTACAGCTCATGCCGAATTCCCTAGCTCATTTTAGCTCACTAAGTGTTTTTGACTATTTGAGCTAGCCGAATTTATTATAAGTTGACTTATAATTATTGGTTCAAATTTAGTTAGTGTTATTAAGTTATTAGTTATTAATTTAATTTATAATTATATGAATAGTTGTGTGTTATTTAATTATGTTATTTAATTTTGTAGGTTAGCCGAATTTGGAAGATACATTCATGGCATTTAATGCAAGGTGCATGAACGAGAATGTTCATTAAACGGGAAGATTCATGAATGGTTCGGTTCAATGTTTGGAGGACATACATTCATAATGCATGTTGAAAGGTGCATCTCCCTTGGACGGCACACATGTATGAATGGAGGGTCATTAATGCAAGTGCATGTACGGCTAGGTTCAAGCCCCCTTCCAAGTTCCATGTACAACCAATGCATGTGGGAGGACCCTTGGAGTTTCCTAAGCACCTATTCGGCCAAGAGACATCCTTTGGGAGTTTCATGCATCCCATGGCCGGACCTAAACCATTCCCTTGGCTTCCAAAGCTTGCTCATACATGAAGCTGCCCACTCACCTCCCCATTCGGCCGAACATGGACAAAGGACACTAATGGTCATCTTTCTAGAATGTTCATGTATTAAATTAGGTTCATTGCTTAATAGTTAAGTTCATGAATAGACTATTCGGTTAGCCTAAGAAACTAGTATAAATAGTTTGTTGATTTCATTTGTAAAGGACTTTTGCCAAATTATTGAATGAACATTGTTCTTGTGAGGTTGCTTCCTCTCATATCTCGTATAAGTTTCGAAAGACTTATCTAGTTTGTGGTAGTGGCGTCAATCGACCTTGTTTGAACTTATCACCATTCTTGGTGTGGCGTTCACCTATCTTTTATTCCATCTTTCCACCTTAACAATATAGGAACCCGGGTGACACTTTTTAGTGTTGAATCATTCCTGACGTTAAGTTCATTTTCCATCCCCATCTTTCGAACTTCTTTCTTGTTATCACCAAATCGAGCCATCTATCCAACATCCATCTTTGCTACCCTTAGCCGAACCTATTACTAACCCTACACAACTTTGAAAACCTTCCGCTATCCAAACCTATCCCTTCACTTCTATTTTTAAAATTCGAGGTACGAACGACTCTCTCGAACTACAATCGGGCAACTATGTGACTTCAACTCGACTACCCGGGCTGAATCACATCATTTGGTATCAGAGCTTGTAAATCGAGAGGCACTGACGTTCGTATCAAGATCAAACTAGGCTCGTTGTGAAAAAAATTTCAAAAAAAATAAAAAAATTAAGTTGTATTTTTGTTTTATCTTTGTAAAAGTGATATGTTGAAGTTGTAAAAAAAAAGAGAAAAAAAAGTACGAAATTATTTTAAAAAAAAGAAAGAACAAAAAAAAAAGGTGAAGTCATCAAGTTCTTCGTTTGTTTATATTTTGACCCGATCGACAAAGTGTTATTTTCATCAACTTTGCACCCCATTTTCAAAACGCCACACTACACCAAAAAAAAATTTTCTTTTAGCTTACCCATAACCTATACATCTTATCCCTTGTAACCGATTTTGAAGCCGACCCCAAAGCACCAAGACAAGTCAAGAGAAACAAAATACGAGGTTACGAGAGTAAGCTTGAGTGGTAAAAGGCTAGAGTGTGTGAGAGCATTTGAGAGTTTGAAAAAGCCTAAAACGAGTGCAAACACGAGTGGAGTGTTCATCAATATTTCTTTTCGAGTGAAATTGTGAGGTTTGTGGTAAGGTACTTAATTTTTTATTTTGTTTTGTGATCTAACATTTTCTTTTCAGCAACAAAAATCATGTCACGCGAAGAGTTCACCGAATCGGAATACCAATACTTGGTACAAGAAATGCGAAAAATGATGGAGTCCAACACTAAGAACATACACGAGAGATTAAATCATTTGGAAAAACAAGATCAAAGTGATAGAGTTTCTTCGAGTCGAAAAATGGAGACAAGAACCCCACGGAGATATACCCCCGACTACTACTTGAGAAAAAGTTCCTATCATGATTCCTTTTTGCCATCTACTTCGAGACAAAGAGATTCATACTATGACTCATATTCATCAGCGAATTTGAGAAGTGACTTCGATCGAAAGTCCTTTTCATCAAGAAATTTGAGAAGACGAGAAGTCGATTACGATTTTGATTCGTTCCAAGGTGGCGTTCGGAGAGAAAGACATACTCCTACTAGATCGTCAACAAAATCTTACTCGGAGTATTCTTCACGAAGTTTTGATTGTGAATCATATGCAAATAGTTCTTCATCTTTCGAACAAGATTTGTATTCTCATCATTCTTCTGTACATTCTTGTAAAGAGAAAACAAAGAAAAGAAAAGAAAAAGCAAAAGAAGAAAAAGAAAATGAAATAAAAAGAAAAGAGAGACAAAAGGCAAGTAAGAGAGAAAATAAGCGAATCTTGAGAGAACTTGAAAAAGCCTTTGAAAAAGCCTTTAAAAAGCAAAAAGAAAAAGAAAAAGAAAATGAGATTGAAAAAGAGAATGAAAAAGAGTTTGAGAGTCAAAAAGAAGATGAAAAAGAAATTGAAACAAAAGGAACGAGTGATTCAGAAGAAAAAGAATCGAGTGAGAAAACAAGTGAGCAAGTGAGGATTATCTCTACTAACCCACATGTTCGATCTTCTTGTGATTTAACTTTTCAGGTTCCTAGAAGTTTGTACGACCAATTCCATCTATATTACCTTCCAAACGAGAGGTTTTTTAGATTGTTCGAAAAAGGTAAATTCACGAATGACAGCCACCCACTTGCAATTGAAGGTAAGAAAGGTAAGGATTCCTTATTTATTGATTCAAGGTCGTTTGAATACAAAGTTGCTCATATAGATTTTTATGGCCTTATTTTTGAAAATCTTCCATCTTTTGATTTGGTTAATTACTGTTCACATATTAATTTTAACGATGTTGTTTCAAAAGATGCCATGAAGATTCCATCTTATGACATGTTTTATAACGACAACTCTGTTGATTCTATTGGATTGGTTCATCCTGTGCAAATTATGAATGTGTGTGATAATAGTTTTTCATGTTTTGATTTGTTTGATTATAAAAATTCTTTGTTTGGCATCCATGTTAAAAGATCTTCACATGATATGTGCAATTGTGTTCTTCATGAACAATCTTTGAGTTTTTGTGCAAAATTTCCATGTAATGATTTACATTCCCGATTGATACTCTTAAAGCATGAACCTTTGCATATTAGTATGCTCAGTTTTGTCAATTCAACATGTGTATTTAAACTAGTGAAATATAATTCATGTGGTGAGTTGATTATATCTTATTCTAATATGTTGCTTGTTGGAATTCCTAATCAAGTTCGTGTGTTCAAGCCTGGTATCTGCTACATGAATTCATTTTATGGAAACATTAAGCACTTGGCATCATTTGCATTCAAATTATGTTTGTTTGATGTTTGACTTTTTGATAAGAAGGTGAAATTCAATGATTCGGGTTTCAATTTTGATTCATTTACTAATCACCTTACTTGGCCACATCTGGAATTTTCATTTCATTTCGAGAAGGTAAGACCAATCTATGTTTTTGGAATTGAATCAAATTTCCATGGTAACTTTCTTTTTCCATTTAAGTCCATAGTTTTCGTTAATACTAACTGTTCTCATTTCTGTGAATTCCACCCCTTGAGGAGCAAGACATGTCATGGCGCGTCACCACCTATTCAAATTTATCGGAGTAATAGGTTTGTCTTACACTATCTATCCAAAGAGAGAAGATTCATTTTGACCGAGAAAGGTAAACCCAATCCTCAATTGTCTTCTCTTCATATTCGTCAAGGTAAGTCATCTGAAAATTTTCAAACATCTTTGCTCAATTCGGTTGAAGTTGAAAATTCCATTGATTTGTTGTTTGGAAATTATTTATACTTTGATGTGATGGATTTTTCCTTTTGGCTTTGTAATAATGTGATTATTATGCTGGAATTTGGAGACACCCCTCATGTTGTTCAAAAACGAAAGAAAGAGTTAGCATACCTTTGGCCATGGCATACCTTGCATGAACAAGGGACCAAATGAGTTGCTATATTCGGTTAAAGAAATTAAAATGTTTTGGATGAGGAATAATGTGTTTAAGTGCCTGCCATCATTTAAAACCAATTATCCCTTGATCCAACTTAGTTTTCATGTTTGCAATGATGGTCTAATAGAACTCTTTGATAAATTTACGTATGCTTGCTTTGCCCAATTGAGATTTTTGGCATATGTTCGATTGAATGAATTTTTAATGAACTATCGAATACATTGAATTTGACTCCTTTGAGTTTCTTTTTACCGGCTGTGGTAAGAATTTTTCAGGTTTGTGTGACATCTTCCATCCCACTTGATCGAGGAAAACCATGCACGAGTCAAAGTTCTCCCATGGACAAATGGCTCGACTTGAGGACAAGTCGCTTTGAAGATGGGGGGAATGATGTGAGCACACCCGGGGCGTCCTTGAATGCACACCAAGAATCAATTGAGCTTCCAAAAGGTCCCATGACCTGAGCTCGAACCAAGCAAAATCAAGATGCTATATCAGCCTTTGTGTTGCGCATTTGGGAAGATAACCAGCTCCCTAACGTTGAATGAGCTAAGAACAACTCCTTGATGACTCCATGCACCATATTGCAATCCGATCTCAGCTCCTCTTCAGCTCACATCAGCTCACTTGAGCTCGTTTTAGCTCGAACTTAGCTCGATTCAGCTTATTCCTTTTTCATTTCAATAAATTAAGTTTTAATCTAGTTTATAACTAAGTTTGCTACAGCTCATGCCGAATTCCCTAGCTCATTTTAGCTCACTAAGTGTTTTTGACTATTTGAGCTAGCCGAATTTATTATAAGTTGACTTATAATTATTGGTTCAAATTTAGTTAGTGTTATTAAGTTATTAGTTATTAATTTAATTTATAATTATATGAATAGTTGTGTGTTATTTAATTTTGTTATTTAATTTTGTAGGTTAGCCTAATTTGGAAGATACATTCATGGCATTTAATGCAAGGTGCATGAACGGGAATGTTCATTGAACGGGAAGATTCATGAATGGTTCGGTTCAATGTTTGGAGGACATACATTCATGTACATAGAAGGTTAATGCATGTTGAAAGGTGCATCTCCCTTGGACGGCACACATGCATGAATGGAGGGTCATTAATGCAAGTGCATGTACGGCTAGGTTCAAGCCCCCTTCCAAGTTCCATGTACAAACCAATGCATGTGGGAGGACCCTTGGAGTTTCCTAAGCACCTATTCGGCCAAGAGACATCCTTTGGGAGTTTCATGCATCCCATGGCCGAACCTAAACCATTCCCTTGGCTTCCAAAGCTTGCTCATACATGAAGCTGCCCACTCACCTCCCCATTTGGCCGAACATGGACAAAGGACACTAATGGTCATCTTTCTAGAATGTTCATGTATTAAATTAGGTTCATTGCTTAATAGTTAAGTTCATGAATAGACTATTCGGTTAGCCTAAGAAACTAGTATAAATAGTTTGTTGATTTCATTTGTAAAGGACTTTTGCCAAATTTGTTAATGAACTTTGTTCTTGTGAGGTTGCTTCCTCTCATATCTCGTACAAGTTTCGAAGACTTATCTAGTTTATGCTAGTGGCGTCTACCGATCTTGTTGAACTTATCGCCAATCTTGGTGTGGCATTCACCTATCCTTGTTATCGCCAATCTTGGTGTTGAATCATTCCTGACGTTGAGATCGTTTTTCCATTCCCCATCTATCCAACATACTTCCTTGTTTCCTTAGCCGAACCTATCACTACCCTTTTGCATAACTTTGAAAACCTTCCGCTATCCAAACCTATCCCTTCACTTCTATTTTTAAAATTCGAGGTACGAACGACTCTCTCGAACTACGATCGGGCAACTACGTGACTTTGACTCGACTACCCGGCCGAATCACATCAGTATCCATTGAGCTACCAAAAGGTCCCATGACTCGAGCTCGAACCAAGCAACTTCAAGAAGCTATTTTGGCCTTTGTGATGCGCATTTGGGATGATAACCAGCTCCATAACATTGGAGGAGCTAAGAACAACTCCTTGATGACTCCATGCACCATTTTGCAATCCGATCTCAACTCCCCTCTAGCTCCCCCATGCGCCATGCAGCTCACATCAGCTCACTTGAGCTCGTTTTAGCTTGTTTGAGCTCGAATTTAGCTCGTTTCAGCTCATTCCTTTTTCATTTAAATAAACTAAGTTTTAATCTAGCTTATAACTAAGTTTGCTACAGCTCATGCCGAATTCCCTAGCTCAATTTAGCTCACTAGGTGTTTTTGACTATTTGAGTTAGCCGAATTTATTATAGGTTGACTTATAATTATTGTGTCCAAATTTAGTTAGTGTTATTAAGTTATTTAGTTATTAATTTAATTTATAATTATATGAATAGTTGTGTGTTATTTAATTTTGTTATTTAATTTTGTAGGTTAGCCGAATTTGGAAGATTCATGTATGGACTTTAACGCAAGGTGCATGCATGGGAGGGTTCAATGGACGGCAATCAAGAGGCACATGAATGTTCATGATGAACATTCATGTATTTGAAGATTCATGGATCAAATTAATGATGGAACATGCATTGGACGGTTCATTCATTGATCATGTGTTCACACATTGTGTTCACACCATGATGACCCTTCAGTTGGACGTTCACACCCAAGTGTCTACTCAAGCTCCTTGTTCACACCAAGTTTGACTCTTCTTGAAGCCCTAATTAATTAAGCCACTCATGGTGAAACAACATGAATTCAAGGCTCCATTAAGGTGTTAGCCGAATCTAGCCATGCATGTATGAAGATCATTCATTCAAGTACATCAATGCATATTCATGAAGCTAACCACTCACCTCCCATTTGGCCGAACATGGACAAGGACACCATTGGTCATTTTTCTAGAATGTTCATGTCTTAAATTAGGTTCATTGCTTAATAGTTAAGTTCATGAATAGTCTATTCGGCTAGCTTAAGAAACTAGTATAAATAGTTTGTTGATTTCATTTGTAAAGGACTTTTGCCAAATTTGTTAATGAACTTTTGTTCTTGTGAGATTGCTTCCTCTCATATCTCGTACAAGTTTCGAAGACTTATCTAGTTTGTGCTAGTTGCATCTATCGATCTTGTTTGAACTTATCACCAATCTTGGTGTCGCGTTCACCTATCCTTCTATCCATCTTTTCACCTTAACAATATAGGAATCGGGGTGACACTTTTTAGTGTTGAATCATTCCTGACGTTGAGTTCATTTTTCCATTCCCCATCTTTCAACTTTCCTTCTTGTTAACCAAACCGAGCCATCTATCCAACATCCTTTCTTGTTTTCCTTAGCTGAACCTATCACTACCCTTTTGCATAACTTTTGAAAACCTTCCGCTATCCAAACCTATCCATTCACTTCTATTTCTAAAATCTGAGGTACGAACGACTCTCTCGAACTACGATCGGGCAACTACGTGAATTTGACTCATCTACCAAGGCCGGATCACATCACATTTGATCGAGGAAAACCATGCATGAGTCAAAGTTCTCCCATGGACAAATGGCTCGACTTGAGGACAAGTCGCCTAAAAGGGAGGGGGAATGATACGAGCACGCCCCGCGAACTTCATCGAACAAGTCTGTCAAGCCGAGCATTGACATGTTGGCAAGCTGATCCCAGCTTGTTTCTAGCTCCACGAGCTCCGTCCAGCTCAGATCCAGCTTATTCGAGCTCAATCCAACTTGCCTGAGCTAAACCGAGCTCACTCCTAGCTCATATTCAGCTCACGAGCTAAACCTTAGGTCAACTTCAGCTTAGGAGTTTAGCCTCAGCTCAACTTTAGCTCACGGGCTAAAGCTTAGCTCATTTTAGCTCAAAACCGGTTTTAGACTTTAATGCATTAAATAAAATCTGAACATAATTATTTAAGCATCAAATTTGACTTATATTAATATTTGTTTTAATATGTCACAGTCATTACATATTTTAATTATGTTCACATTTTAGCCGATTTAATGCATGACATTAATGTGTTCACATGATGTCTCATAATTTGATTTTATTTTTTTTTTGTAGATACAATGATCAAGGACGGTACAATGTATGGATGAAGGAACATCTCTTTTGGGCATTCCACACTCATGAATGAAGAAGTATTAAATGCTGGTGCATGTACGGCTAGATGCAATGTTTTTACAAATTCATGCATGTGTCGAATGCATGTATGGACATTAAAGGCTAGTCCATGAATGGATCAAATGCATGGGATGATAGAATGCATGAATGGCTTAAGTGCATGTATGGTGGCTGTCTCCTAACTTTCCAAGGCACTTATTCGGCCAAGAAGTAGCTGTCAACTAATTCTATGTTGACCATAGAGCTCCTTGAACATGTTCACACTTTGAATTGACCTATAGGCTACTACACATGCATGGATGGGTTCAAGAACGTCCAAGGGAAGGAATTAACTCAATAATTCAACACACTGATTGAATTAAGTGCATGCACAAAGGGGAGAACGAATTTACTAGGTTCATGCTGCCATTTATGAACCTACATGTCATTAAAGTGTTTAATTATGAAGATACATGTTCCATACAAGTGCATGAACGTCCCAAGGAGATGAATGAAACCTTTGGTGCACATACAAGTCACTTGAAGCCTTTCTTTATGACTAAGCATTCATGCACAAACCAACGGGGAAGAAAGTGTCCATTTAGCTAGTACATGAATCTGTCGAATTTATGAACTATTTTAATACATTAGTGTGAACGTTTTTATTATTGTGTGAACACCTAGATGCCGAATTTGAATGGTCATCTATGTGCCTATAAATATTTGTTTTCTTTCATTTGTAAGGGACTTTTGCCAAATTTGTTAATGAACATTGTTCTTGTGAGGTTACTTCCTCTCATATCTTGTACAAGTTTCGAACGACTTATCTGGCTTGTGCTAGTGGCGTCAATCGTCTTGTTTTGAACTTATCACCAATCTTGGTGTGGCGTTCACCTATCCATCTATCCATATTTTTCACCTTAACAATATAGAAATTGGGGTGACACTTCTTAGTGTTGAATCATTCCTGACGTTGAGTTCGTTTTCCATTTCCATCTTTAAAATTTTTTTTCTTATTAACCCAAACCGAGCCTTCTATCCTTCATCCATCTTTGCTACCCTTAACCAAACCTATACTAAACTTACCCTTATTGAAACCTTCCGCTATCCTATTCTAATTCTTTTACTACTATTACAAAAATCCGAGGCACGAACGACTCTCTCGAACTATGATCGGGCAACTACGTGAATTTGACTCATCTACCCGGGCCAGATCACATCACCCATGCTAGGAAACTTCAAGGAAGCTTCAAGGGACGTTCTAGGAAGTTTCTAAGAAGTTTCAGCTCATTAAAGCTGAATATTTGCTGCCCATTCAGCTCCTAAGTGTCTATTCGGCTAGCTAGATGTTTAGCTATAAATATGTGTTAATTTTATTTTGCAAAAGGTTACTCAAATTTTAGACTTTGTCATTTTTATGAACTGTATTGTTCTAGTGAGAATTCAATTCTCTTTATTCACTTTAGGATTGATTTGACTTATCAAGAATTCATCTTGTGGCGTCTATCTTTCCTTGTTATCCTGAACTTATCACCTTTGTTGGTGTGGCATTCAAAATTATACCTTTAGTTCCCATCACTCTTGATAGTGGGTCAAGGTTCTTCGTTAATTTTCCTACACTGAAATCCACCTAAGCCATTTTTTATGTAAGCACACCTGGGGCATCCTCGAATGCAAATCATAATTTAATCGAGCTTCCAAAAGGCCCCATGACTCGAGCTCGAACCAAGCAATTTCAAGACACTTTATCAGCTTTGGTGTTACGCATTTGGGATGATAACAAGGTCCATAACGTTGGAGGAGCTAAGGACAACTCCTTAAAGACTCAATGCATTCTTTTTCAATCTGATCTCAGCTCCTCTCCAGCTCTCCATGCGCCATTCAGCTCCAATCAGCTCACTTGAGCTCGTTTTAGCTTGTTTGAGCTTGAATTTAGCTCGTTTCAGCTCATTTCTTTTACATTACAATAAACTAAGTTTTAACTTTGTTTTTAATTAAGTTTCCTACAGCTCGTGCCAAATCCCCTAGCTCAACTTAGCTCACTAAGTATTTTGATTATTTGAGCTAGTCGAATTTAATATGATAGTTGACTTATAATTAATATGTCTGAATTTAGTTAGTGTCATTAAGTTGTCTAGTTAATATTTTTTTAATTATGATTATATGAATAATTATATTGTTTAATTGTGTGTTTATTTCATGTAGGTTCAGCCGAATGTGGAGATTCATTCATGGCAAGGTGCATGTACGGGAATGTTCATTGAACGGGAAGATATATGTATGGTTCGGTTCAATGTTTGGAAGCCTTACATTCATGTACATGGAGGGTTAATGAATATTGAAAGATACATCTTCCTTGGATGGTACATATGCATGCATGGAGGACAATTAATGCAAGTGCATGTACGTCTAGGTTCAAGCCTCCTTCCAAGTTCCTTGTACAGCCGATGCATGTGGGAGGACCCTTGGAGTTTTCTAAGCACCTATTCGGCCAAGAGACATCTATTGAAAGTTTCATGCACCCCATGGCTGAACCTAGATAACCCATTGAGCTCCCAAAGGTTCACATTCATCCAAGTGATTAAAGCTCATACATGAAGCTGTCCAAACACATCCCCATCAGCCGAATCAAGACTAGTTAATTAATGTTTTCATTCTAGAACATTCTAGTTAGTTCATGACCAAATTTTCTTAGTCTTTAAGCTAGCTAGTTTGTCCATTCGGTTACTACATGATAGCTTATAAATAGTTTGCTCATTTCATTGTAAAAGGACTTTTGCCAATTTGTTTAATGAACATTATTCTTGTGAGGTTGCTTCCTCTCATATCTCGTACAAGTTTCGAAAGACTTATCTAGCTTGTGCTAGTGGTGTCAATCGTCCTTGTTTGAACTTATCACCAATCTTGGTGTGGCGTTCACCTATCCATCTATCCATATTTTCACCTTAACAATATAGGAACCGAGGTGACAGTTTTTAGTGTTGAATCATTCCTGACGTTAAGTTCACTATTCCATCCCCACCTTTGCATTATCTCCTTCTTATTATTTCAAAATTGAACCATTCCTTTAACATCCTTTCTTGTTTCCTTAGCCGAACCTATCACTACCCTTTTGCATAACTTTTTGAAAACCTTCCGCTGATTCAAACCTATTCTTTCAATTCTATCTCCGAGACCGAGGCACGAACGACCCTTCTCGACTACGATTGGGCAACTACGTGAATTTGACTCAACCACCTGAGCCAGATTACATCAATTTTGAGACTCGAGTCATGATACAATCTAGCCTTGGTTGAGTGAATGAGTCGCCTTTGTTTCTCGATAGCTAAACGAAGAAGTTTCACTCAATTTGTGAAAGTAGGATAAGTATTTGGCTATGAAGGATGTTTTGTGTTAATTAGGTTCAAAAAGGTTTTAGTGTAGTATTTTAGGTAATATTTTATCAAGGAATTGAGTAAAGGACGTAAACAATTTGAAAATAATGGAAAATGGAATAACGGCTTAAGAACAAGAGTGAACCAACACTAGGTGAAGTGCTAACCCAAAACTTATACGTTCTCAAGATGGTTGATGTAAGAAGGTAGAGACCTTGACCCACTATCTTAGGAAAGATAGGAACCTTGGTATAAGGGTTCAAACGCCACACAACTAAATGATGAGTTCGGTTGAACAAAAACTAGGTTGACACCAATAGCTGAGTAGATAAGTCAATAGAGTCTTTGGATAAAAATTGAGAGAAGAAAATCTCACAATATACTTAATATTTAGATATAAATTTGACAAAAGTGTTTTCAAAGTAAAATGAGCCAAAATTTATAGGCTTTACAAGGTAAGCCAAATAGCCTCTTAGGAGAACTAAATGGACAGCTGAAAACTCCAAAATTTTGTAGGAAGCTTCCTTGAAGTATCTTGGGCATGGAGAACATCAATGGTTGCTTCTAGATGACTTAATTTAGCTAACAAATTAAAAGGAGAGTTGAAGAGCTGAATGGTATTAAGCTGGTTCATCCTTTGTCTTGAATGAGCCTTTATTAGATTGCTAGGTTCAGCCAAATATACTTGAGTTTAATGAGCTATTTTGGGCACTTAAATAGGCATAAAATGTGAACAAACTGATTTGAAGAGCCATGTAGGTGTGAACAAACTGAACCGAATAGCCCTTGGTGTGAAAATGATATTTTGCTGGTATGAAAAGACTATTTTTGCATTGGGCAGCCAATTGGACTTCTTGAATAGTTGTGGTGCTTGGCCGAATGGACACTTAGGGGACTCTAATGATCAGCACATCAACTTTAATCCATCCATGCACCTATGACGTCCAAGGAGTCATGAACCTGCACAAATTAAATCAGCCAATTTAATTCATTTAGGACAAATTAAATTCAGCAGCAGAAACATATTAAACTGCACCATAAATTCGGCTAGACATATTTAATCCTTGTAATAGTTAAGACATTTAATAGGACATAATTAATTAAGTACTTAATTAGAACATAATTAAAACATGGCCAGATTATGACAAATTAATTATTAAAACTTAATTAACTGATTTAACTAACAACAAATTAAATGATTTATTCCAACAAATTAATCGCAAAAATAAAATGAGCTAAAAATGAGCTTTTTGAGCTAAGTTGAGCTGATTTGAGCTTGAAGGAGAATGCATGGGTTGCTCGGCTGATACACACTCACCTCGGATGAGAGTTGTGTCATGATGTTTGCCCGATCATAAAATCAAGTAAGCTAAGGGTCGTTCGAGAAATGTTTGTTTAGAAGGAAAGGACTGGGTACAAAGTGGTTCGGTAGGGTAATGGATAGTTTGGTAGAAATTGGGATGGAATTCGGTTAAGGGCCAAAGTAAGAACTAGCACAACGTTAGTATGCTAACCTGTTACTTATGTGACACTTGAGTCGGAAAATGGAAGATGGTTATGGAGTAGTTTATGGAGACCTTGACCCGCTATCAAGAATGATAGGAACCTTGGTATAACTTAGAACGCCACACTTTGGGATTCAAAGTGATAAGTTCGGAAACAAAGATAGAATGACGCCACAAGGTTTCTTGATAAGTCAAACTAGTCTTTGGAGAAAATTGAGAGTTGAAAACAAACTCACAAAGTTTATAAAATTCATAAAATGTTCATTAGTCTTTAACAAGTGAAAAATAAGCCATATTTATAGCCTAAACTATAGCTAACCGAATATCATATGGCATCCAAAGGGACGGCTATCTTAAGCCTTAAGGATTTAGGAAATTTCCTAGCAATTTCTTGGACAAATTCTAGAGTCTTCTTGGCTTGGGAACCGAATGAGAAGCTACTAGAAGAGAATGATTCAGCTAGCCATTAATGGGAAGCTTTATGGACTAGTCCACATTCAGCCAAGTTGCTTGAAAGTAGCTTGAATACTTCTTAAATGTGACGCCTAGATAAGCTTGAAAGCCTTGGATTAATTGAACATTATGGAGGACTCCAATGGCCATTCAAGTGTGAAAGCCCAATATGTATAGTCCTTGTGTGTGAAAACATGGAACCGAATAGCCCTTAGTGTGAAAAGAACTTTCAGCAAAATGTGAACACAAAGATACTGCTTGGGAGAGTTGGCCGGTCATTCTTGGAAAATAAATCACCACCCTTTGGCTTTTGATGTCCACGAAGAGGTGCATTTGATGGCTGCACATTCCCATGTCGTCCCATGCATGCTCCTTTAATGTTTGTGTGCTGCACATTTATTTAAACCATTAGTCAACTTAATCTTAAATTCAGCTGTAACTAATTAAATTTGTCTCTAAACTAGACACATTAAATTGATGTCCTAAACTAGACACATTTAAGCTATGTATTAATATAAGACATATTTAATAATTTAAATTAAAAATGTCCAGATTTAAGACACATTAATTAATTAATTAATTTAAGCATAAATTTAACTAATTAATTGACACAAATAATTAATTTATTCTAGCCAAATAAATGCATCAAATAAATAAAATAGAAATTTAGCTCCATGAGCTAACTAAGTGTCGAATTGAGCTCCCTTGAGCTAACACGAGCTAAGTCAGCTTGTAACACATTGCACAACGAGCTACTCGAGCTAGACTCTTGATGTTCAGCCAAGCCTTCCATCCATACTCGAGCAATGTAACTTGCTACAGCTTCTTGGAACCTCTTGGCACGGGCTCGAGTGATTGGCCCTGATGGCAATTCCATGGTTTTCATGGGCGAGTTCGCATCATCGGCTTGCTGGTCCAAGAGCTTTCAAGAAGTCTAGCAACGGTTTCACCCCAAACTCTATCAACTAAGGCTGTTGTTGAGTCTTTGAATCTCTTAGCCCGAGCTCGCATTATCGGACCTAAGGGCAGCTCAAGTGGTTCCATGATAGTCATTGGTGACCCTTAGGACTTGGGCATATCATTCCCCCCATCTTCAAAGCGATTTGCCCCTAAATTGTCTCCTACATCATAAGGAGAAAAATCAAAAACGTTAAAGCTTGCGCTTATGCTATACTCACCTAGAAGGTCAAGTTTGTAACAATCTTCATTAATTCGTTCCAACACTTGGAAGGGCCCATCTCCTCTCGGTAATAGTTTTGACCTTCGCTAAGCTGGAAACCATTCCTTTCGCATGTGAACCCAAACCTAATCTTTGGGTTCAAACACAACTCGCTTCTTTCCTTTATTAGCCTTGCGCATATATTACTCGGTCATCGCCTCGGTGTTGACCCTTACCTTTTGATGTAGTTGCTTTACCTATTCAGCCTTCCGTTTAGCATCTATGATATGATCTGGCCCGGGTAGATGAGTCAAATTCACGTAGTTGCCCGATCGTAGTTCGAGAGAGTCGTTCGTGACTCAGATTTTTGTAATAGTAGTAAAAGAATTAGAATAGGATAGCAAAAGGTTTCAAGAAGGGTAAGTTTAGTATAGGTTCGGTTAAGGGTAGCAAAGATGGATGAAGGATAGAAGGCTCAGTTTGGGTTAACAAGAAAAGAAATTTAAAAGATGGAAATGGAAAATGAACTCAACGTCAGGAATGATTCAACACTAAGAAGTGTCACCCCGATTCCTATATTGTTAAGGTGAAAAATATGGATAGATGGATAGGTGAACGCCACACCAAGATTGGTGATAAGTTCAAAACAAGACGATTGACGCCACTAGCACAAGCCAGATAAGTCGTTCGAAACTTGTACGAGATATGAGAGGAAGCAACCTAACAAGAACAATGTTCATTAACAAATTTGGCAAAAGTCCTTTACAAATGAAAGAAAACAAATATTTATAGGCACATAGATGACCATTCAAATTTGGCATCTAGGTGTTCACACAATAATAAAAACGTTCACACTAATGTATTAAAATAGTTCATAAATCGGCAGATTCATGCACTATTTGAATGGACACTTTCTTTCCCCTTGGTTTGTGCATGAATGCTTAGTCATAAAGAAAGGCTTCAAGTGACTTGTATGTGCACACCAAAAAGGTTGCATTCATCTCCTTGGGACGTTCATGCACTTGTATGGAACATGTATCTTCATAATTAAACACTTTAATGGCATGTAGGTTCATAAATGGCAGCATGAACCTAGTAAATTCGTTCTCCCCTTTGTGCATGCACTTAATTCAATCAATGTGTTGAATTATTGAGTTAATTCCTTCCCTTGGACGTTCTTGAACCCATCCATGCATGTGTAGTAGCCTGTAGGTCAATTCAAAGTGTGAACATGTTCAAGGAGCTCTATGGTCAACATAGAATTAGTTGGCAGCTACTTCTTGGCCGAATAAGTGCCTTAGAAAGTTAGGAGACAGCCACCATACATGCACTTAAGCCATTCATGAATTCTATCATCCCATGCATTTGATCCATTCATGGACTAGCCTTTAATGTCCATACATGCATTCGACACATGCATGAACTTGTAGAAACCTTGCATCTAGCCGTACATGCACCAGTATTTATTACTTCTTCATTCATGAGTGTGGAATGCCCAAAAGAGATGTTTCTTCATCCATACATTGTGCCGTCCAAAGGAATGTACCTACATGAAATAAACAAGTCATTAAAACATCTCATGAACACTCATAAATTCGGCATGATGTGAACACATTAATGTCATGCATTAATTCGGCTATGTGAACATAATCAATTTATGTAATGACTATGACATATTAATAACAAATATTAATATAAGACAAGTTTAATGCTTAAATAAATATGTGCAAATTTTTATTTAATGTATTAAAGACAAAAATGAGTTTAAACTAAAATGAGCTAAGCTTTAGCTTGTGAGCTAAAGTTGAGCTGAGGCTAAACTCCTAAGCTGAAGTTGAGCTAAGGTTTAGCTCGTGAGCTGAATATGAGCTAGGAGTGAGCTCAGTTTAGCTCAGGCAAGTTGGATTGAGCTCGAATAAGCTGGATTTCAGCTGGACGGAGCTCGTGGAGCTGGAAACGAGTTGGGATCAGCTTGCCAACATGTCAATGCTTGGCTTGACAGACTTGTTCGATGAAGTTTGCAGGGCGTGCTCGTATCATTCCCCCTCTTTTAGGCGACTTGTCCTCAAGTCGAGCCGTTTTTCTATGGGAGAACTTTGACTTGTGCATGGTTTTCCTCGATCAAATGGGATGGAAGATGTCACACAAACCTGAAAAATTCTTACCACAGCCAATAAAAAGAAACTCAAAGAAGTCAGATTCAAATGTGTTCGATAGTTCATAAAAAATTCATTCAATCGAACATATGCCAAAAATTTCAATTGGACAAAGCAAGCATTCGTAAATTTATCAAAGAGTTTCGTTAGACCATCGTTGCAAACATGAAAACTAAGTTGGATCAAGGGATAATTGGTTGTAAACAATGGCAGGCACTTAAACACATTATTCCTCATCCAAAACATTTCAATATGTTTATTCAAAAATAACAATTCATGGGAATATATACGCAAAGTGTGCCTTGGCCAATTGGAAACTAACTCACTCTTTCGCTTATTAACAACATGATTTGTGTAATCACTTTTCAACACAAACGGATCACTACTAGGCCAAAGACAACAATCAATCACAACAAGGTACAAACAATTTCCAAACATCAAACCATCAAAAAGATTTTCAACAACATTCGAATAGAGTAAAGGTATTTGAAAATTTTCATAAACTTTACCTTGTCGATTTTGAAGAGAAGAAAATTTAGGATCGGTTTTACCTTTTTCAAACAAGATGAATCTTCTCTCATCGGACAGATAATGTAAAACAAACCTTTTACCTCGATCAACTTGGGTGGGTGACGAAGCACCATGACAGCTCGTGCTTTTTAAAGGGTTACATTCACAAAAATGTAAAAGGTTAGTTTCAATAGGAGGTATGGACTGAAAAGAAAAAAATAAATCATCGTTGAAATTCAATTCAAGTCCCAAAGCATAAGTAGATCTTACCTTCTCAAAATGGAATGAAAATTTCAGATGTGGCCAAACAAGATGATTAATAAACGAATCAAAATTGAAACCCAAATCATTAAATTTCACCTTCTTATCAAAAGTTCGAACATCAAGAAAACATAATTTGAATGCAAATGTTGCAAAGTACTTAATGTTTCCATAAAATGAATTCATGTAGCAAATACCAGGCTTGAACATACGAACTTGATTAGGAATTCCAACAAGCAACATATTAGAAGAAGATATAATCAACTCACCACACGAATTATATTTCACTAGTTTAAACACACATGTTGAATTGACAAAACCGAGCATACCAATATGCAAAGGTTCATGCTTCAAGAGTATCAATTGGGAATGCAAATCATTACATGGAAATTTAGCACAAAAACTCAAAGATTGTTCATGAAGAACACAATTGCACATATCATGTGAAGATCTTTTAACATGGATGCCAAACAAAGAATTTTTATAATCAAACAAATCAAAACGTGAAAAACTGTTATCACACACATTCATAATTTGCACAGAATGAACCAATCCAACAGAATCAATAGAATTGTCGTTATAAAACATGTCATAAGACAGAATCTTCATGGCATCTTTTGAAACAACATCGTTAACATTAATATGTGAACAGTAATTAACCAAATCAAGTGACTTTGATTCAATAAACAAAGAATCCTTACCTTCCTTACCTTCGATCGCAAGTGGGTGGTTGTCATTCGCGAACTCACCTTTTTCGAACAACCTAAAACACCTCTCGTTTGGTAGGTAATGTAGATGGAATTGGTCGTACAAACTTCTAGGAACCTGAAAAGTTAAATCACAAGAAGATCGAACAGGTGGGTTAGTAGAAATAATCCTCACTTGCTCACTTGTTTTCTCACTCGATTCTTTTTCTTCTGAATCACTCGTTTCTTTTGTTTCAATTTCTTTTTCATCTTCTTTTTCACTCTCAAACTCTTTTTCAATCTCATTTTCATTTTCTTTTTCTTTTTCCTTTTGCGTTTCAAAGGCTTTTTCAAGTTCTCTCAAGATTCGCTCATTTTCTCTCTTACTTGCCTTTTGCCTCTCTTTTCTTTTTATTTCATTTTCTTTTTCTTCCTTTGCTTTTTCTTTTCTTTTCTTTTTTTCTCTTTACAAGAATGTACAAAAGAACGATGAGAATACAAATCTTGTTCGAAAGATGAAGAACTATTTGCATATGATTCACAATCAAAACTTCGTGAAGAATACTCCGAGTAAGATTTCGTTGACGATCTAGTAGGAGTATGTCTTTCTCTCCGAATGCCATCCTGGAATGAATCAAAATCGTAATCGGCTTCTCGTCTTCTCAAATTTCTTGATGAAAAGGACTTTCGATCGAAGTCACTTCTCGAATTCGCTGATGAATATGAGTCATAGTATGAATCACTTTGTCTCGAAGTAGATGGCAAAAAGGAATCACGATAGGAACTTTTCTCAAGTAGTAGTCGGGGGTATATCTCCGTGGGGTTCTTGTCTCCATTTTTCGACTCGAAGAAACTCTATCACTTTGATCTTGTTTTTCCAAATGATTTAATCTCTCGTGTATGTTCTTAGTGTTGGACTCCATCATTTTTTGCATTCCTTGTACCAAGTATTGATATTCCGATTCGGTGAACTCTTCGCGTGACATGATTTTTGTTGCTAAAAAGAAAATGTTAGATCACAACACAAAATAAAAAAAATCAAGTACCTCACCACAAATCTCACTATTTCACTCACAAAGAAATATTGATGAACACTCCACTCATGTTTACACTCGTTTTTAGCCTTTTTCAAACTCTCAAATGTTCTCACACACTCTAGCCTTTTACCACTCAAGCTTACTCTTGTAACCTCGTATTTTGTTTCTCTTGACTCGTCTTGGTGCTTTGGGGTCGACTTCAAAATCGGTTACAAGGGATAAGAGGTATAGGTTATGGGTAGCCTAAAAGAAAATTTTTCTTTGGTGTAGTGTGGCATTTTGGAAATGGGTACAAAGTTGATGGTAAGAATAACTGAAGAACGGCACAAAATATAAAATAGTAGAATCAAACTTGATCACTTCACTCCTTTTTTTTGTTCTTTCTTTTTTTTAAAAATAATTTCGTACCTTTTTTTTTCTTTTTTTTTACAACTTCAACATATCAACTTTACAAAGATAAAACGAAAATACAACTTTTTTTTATTTTTTTACAACGAACCTAGTTCGATCTTGATACGAGCGTCGGTGCCTCTCGATTTACAAGCTTTGATACCAAATGATGTGATCCAGCCCGGGTAGATGAGTCGAATTCACGTAGTTGCCCGATCGTAGTTCGAGAGAGTCATTCGTGACTCAGATTTTTGTAATAATAGTAAAAGAATTAGAATAGGATAGCGGA
Organism: Gossypium longicalyx; assembly: GCA_025698465.1. Taxonomy (NCBI): domain Eukaryota; kingdom Viridiplantae; phylum Streptophyta; class Magnoliopsida; order Malvales; family Malvaceae; genus Gossypium; species Gossypium longicalyx. The sequence continues at coordinate 60,632,443 of CM047005.1, forward strand.
AGGTTTCAAGAAGGGTAAGTTTAGTATAGGTTCGGTTAAGGGTAGCAAAGATGGATGAAGGATAGAAGGCTCAGTTTGGGTTAACAAGAAAAGAAATTTAAAAGATGGAAATGGAAAAGGAACTCAACGTCAGGAATGATTCAACACTAAGAAGTGTCACCCCGATTCCTATATTGTTAAGGTGAAAAATATGAATAGATGGATAGGTGAACACCACACCAAGATTGGTGATAAGTTCAAAACAAGACGATTGACGCCACTAGCACAAGCCAGATAAGTCGTTCGAAACTTGTACGAGATATGAGAGGAAGCAACCTTACAAGAACAATGTTCATTAACAAATTTGGCAAAAGTTCTTTACAAATGAAAGAAAACAAATATTTATAGGCACATAGATGATCATTCAAATTTGGCACTAGGTGTTCACACAATAATAAAAACGTTCAAACTAATGTATTAAAATAGTTCATAAATTTGACAGATTCATGCACTAGCTGAATGGACACTTTCTTCCCCCTTGGTTTGTGCATGAATGCTTAGTCATAAAGAAAGGCTTCAAGTGACTTGTATGTGTACCAAAAGGTTGCATTCATCTTCTTGGGACGTTCATGCACTTGTATGGAACATGTATCTTCATAATTAAACACTTTAATGGCATGTAGGTTCATAAATGGCAGCATGAACCTAGTAAATTCGTTCTCCCCTTTGTGCATGCACTTAATTCAATCAATGTGTTGAATTATTGAGTTAATTCCTTCCCTTGGATGTTCTTGAACCCATCCATGCATGTGTAGTAGCCTATAGGTCAATTCAAAGTGTGAACATGTTCAAGGAGCTCTATGGTCAACATAGAATTAGTTGGCAGCTACTTCTTGGCCGAATAAGTGCCTTGGAAAGTTAGGAGACAGCCACCATACATGCACTTAAGCCATTCATGCATTCTATCATCCCATGCATTTGATCCATTCATGGTGATGTGAGCACACCCGGGGCATCCTCGAATGCACACCAAGAATCCATTAAGCTTCCAAAAGGTCCCATGACCTGAGCTCGAACCAAGCAAATTCAAGATGCTATATCAGCCTTTGTGTTGCGTATTTGGGAAGATAACCAGCTCCATGACGTTGAAGGAGCTAAGGACAACTCCTTGAAGACTCCATGCACTATTTTTCAATCCGATCTCAGCTCCTCTCCAGCTCCCTTATCTACCATTCAGCTCACATCAGCCCACTTGAGCTCGTTTTAGCTCGTTTGAGCTCGAATTTAGCTCATTTCAGCTCATTCCTTTTTCATTTCAATAAACTAAGTTTTAATCTAGCTTATAACTAAGTTTTCTACAGCTCATGCCAAATTCCCTAGCTCAATTTAGCTCACTAAGTGTTTTTGACTATTTGAGCTAGCCAAATTTATTATGATAAGTTGACTTATAATTATTGTGTCCAAATTTAGTTAGTGTCATTAAGTTATTTAGTTATTATTTTAAATTATAATTATATGAATAGTTGTGTGTTATTTAATTGTGTTATTTAATTTTGTAGGTTAGCCAAATTTGGAAGATTCATGTATGGACTTTAATGCAAGGTGCATGCATGGGAAGGTTCAATGGACGGCAATCAAGAGGCACATGCATGTTCATGGTGGACATTCATGTATTTGAAGATTCATGGATCAAATTAATGATGGAACATGGATTGGACGGTTCATGCATTGATCATGTGTTCACACATTGTGTTCACACCATGATGACCCCTCGGTTGGACGTTCACACACAAGTGTCTACTCAAGCTCCTTTTTCACACCAAGTTTGACTCTTCATGAAGCCTTATTTAATTAAGTCACTCATGGTAAAACAACATGACTTCAAGGCTCCATTAAAGGAGTTAGCCGAATCTAGCCATGCATGTATGAAGATCATTTATCCAAGTACATCAATGCATGTTCATGAAGTTATCCACTCACCTCCCATTCGGCCGAACATGGACAAGGACACCATTGGTCATTTTTCAAGAAAGTTCATGTTTTGATTAGGTACATTACTTAATCATTAAGTTCATGAATGGACTTTTCGGCTAGCATAAGAAACTAGTATAAATAGTTTGTTGATTTCATTTGTAAAGGACTTTTGCCAAATTTGTTAATGAACATTGTTCTTGTGAGGTTGCTTCCTCTCATATCTCGTACAAGTTTCGAACGACTTATCTGGATTGTGCTAGTGGCGTCAATCGTCTTGTTTTGAACTTATCACCAATCCTGGTGTGGCATTCACCTATCCATCTATCCATATTTTTCACCTTAACAATATAGGAATCGGGGTGACACTACTTAGTGTTGAATCATTCCTGACGTTGAGTTTGATTTCCATTTCCATCTTTTATATCTTTTTCTTATTAACCAAAACCGAGCCTTCTATCCTTCATTCATCTTTGCTACCCTTAACCGAACCTATACTAAACTTACCCTTCTTGAAACCTTCTGCTATCCTATTCTAATTCTTTTACTACTATTACAAAAATTCGAGGCACGAAGGACTCTCTTGAACTATGATCGGGCAACTATGTGAATTTGACTCATCTACCCGGGCCAGATCACATCACATGGACTAGCCTTTAATGTCCATACATGCATTCAACACATGCATGAATTTGTAGAAACCTTGCATCTAGCCATACCTGCACCAGCATTTATTACTTCTTTATTCATGAGTGTGGAATCCCCAAAAGAGATGTTTCTTCATCCATACAATGTGCCGTCCAAAGGGATGTACCTACATGAAATAAACAAGTCATTAAGACATCTCATGAACACTCATAAATTCGGCATGATGTGAACAAATTAATGTCATGCATTAATTTGGCTATGTGAACATAATCAATTTATATAATGACTATGACATATTAATAACAAATATTAATATAAGACAAGTTTAATGCTTAAATAAATATGTGCAAATTTTTATTTAATGTATTAAAGACAAAAACGAGTTTAAACTAAAATGAGCTAAGCTTTAGCTCGTGAGCTAAAGTTGAGCTGAGGCTAAACTCCTAAGCTAAAGTTGAGCTAAGGTTTAGCTCGTGAGCTGAATATGAGCTAGGAGTGAGCTCGGCTTAGCTCAGGCAAGTTGGATTGAGCTCGAATAAGCTAGATTTGAGCTGGACAGAGCTCGTGGAGCTGGAAACGAGTTGGGATCAGCTTGCCAACATGTCAATGCTCGGCTTGACAGACTTGTTCGATGAAGTTCACAGGGCATGCTCGTATCAATCTACATGAACAAGTTGATCATTAGGAAAAGGGATTAAATCAAGTGGGGTTAGAGGGTTGAAACCATAAACAATCTCAAAAGGTGAGTGTTTAGTCACCGAATGAATGGATCTATTGTAAGCAAACTTGATGTGCAATAGAAACTCTTCCCATGATTTGAGGTTTTTCTGAATAATGGCTCATAGCAAGGTAGACACAACACAGTTCACCACCTCTGTTTGGCCATCCTGATGCGAACTCGGTTGCATCATGTTTCGATACACTTTGATGACATTGAGATTGGCCTAAACTCGAGAGGGTCCAAGAGTCTTTTCAAGTCATAACCATTACATTACAAGGGTTGTTACATATTAAATAAATAGACTTTTTAAGTCATTTTTGGTTACAAATGAAGTGGCTATTACAAGGGATTTTTTTTATACATCAATTAAGGAGTTTTAAAGGGAATTTTAACTCCTCTTAAATTTGGCAGAAATCCCTTTCATTTACCAATAGTTTTTGCTCATTCAAAGATGAAAACAAGCTTTCAAAACACCATTTAGCTGCTAGTGTCTTTTCGACTAGCCAAGAGACAACTCAAGAGACATTTTTCAAACATTCATGGATATTCATTTAGCTGACTTTAAATGAATTCAAGCAAGGAGTTATTAGTTACAAGAATTTCAAAAGTCTTGAGTTTAAATTCAAATTTAATTAGCACATTAAGTTGTGACTTTTCAGCTAGCTTTTCTATACCTATAAATAAGTGTAACTAGCCATTTTAAAGGGAGAATTCTTTTGGGGCTTTTGACACTTTAATGAAAATTTACATCATTTTGTGAGAAATCTTTCTCTCATATTTCGTTGAATACTTATTGGCTTATCTAGGAAGCCTAGTGGCATCAACCTGTTTTCTTCTCTATCTGAACTTATCACTACTTCATAGTGTGGTGTTCACCTTTTATACCGAGGTTCCTACTTCTCTAAGTAGTGGGTCGAGGTTTTATCACTTTCATCCTTCCACCTTGAAAGCCTATAAGTATTTGGGTCAATACTCTTTAGTATTGGTTCTTACTTGCTTTTGAGTTCATTTCACTACATTCCATCTCTATCTTTTATTTTATTATTAGCCAAATTTTCCATTCCTTTCTTGAACCTAAAATCCATTTCATTCCTATTCCATATGCCTTTCCGCCTTATTTTCTTTAATCGAATATATATAAAATTCATATCCATAAACCTTTCTTAAAAACCTTTTTCAATAGCTTCTGCATTCAATAACTTAAAAGTATCACATTCATTTGGGGATGACAAGTTGTCGAAAATAGTAACTTCGTTCCTAATTTTCCCCACAACGACCTCCAAAAATAGCTAAGGAACTTCGTGTCTCAATTAGAGACAATCATTCTCAGAACTCCATGCAACCTGACAACTTCTCTAAAGAACATGTTAGTAATATTAACAGCATCATTAGTTTTTGAACAAGTTATAAAGTGAGACATCTTAGAAAATCTATCGACAACAACAAAAATTGAATCCTTTCTGGTTTTAGACCTTGGTAAGCCAAGAATAAAATCCATGGAAAGATCAACCTAAGGCTCTTCGGGCATCTGTAATGGTGTGTACGATCCATGTGGGTTGATTTTGGATTTTGCTTTCTTGCAAGTCACACAACAGGCACAAATTTTCTCGACGTCCCTTTTAATCTTTGGCCAGAAAAGATGTTCTCGTAACGTGGCCAAGGTCTTGGTTATTCCAAAGTGGCCCATGAGGCCGCCACTATGTGCCTCACTTACTAACAAATCTCGAATTGAGCTTTGCGGAATGCAAAGCTTGCCTTCTCAAAAAAGAAAGTTGTTAAACCTGTAAAACTTATCAATAGCAAAATTTTCACATGATCTATAACTTTCTCCAAAATCAACATGAGCAGCAAACAAATCTTTCAAGAAAACAAATCCAAGAAATTTAGAGTCCAAATAAGATAAACGTGTATATCTCGTCGACAACGCATCAGCCACTATGTTTTCCTTACCTTTCTTGTATTTTATAATATAAGGAAAAGATTCTAAAAATTCTACCCATTTAGCATGTCGCTTGTTCAGTTTAGTTTGGCCCTTGATGTAATTCAAAGCTTCATGGTCCAAATGGATTACTGATACGATCCGACTTTGTGATGAATCAAATTGTATGTAAAATGCCTGATCGTCTACGAGAAGCAAAGATAATTTAGTTTAATGAAATTGGTTTGGAATGAAGTTATTTTGACAAATTAGTGGCTGGTTTAAGAACATGGTATGAAAAATGTATGGTGGAAAAGAAGGAATTTATTTTGGTTCGAATTAGTAAAAATGTGAAAAGAAAGAATTAGTTTTGAAACCAAATGGTTAAGAAAGAAAAATGGATTAAACAAAAGTGCAAACAAGAACCAATACTGATTTGGTATTGACCCATTGCTTATAAGCCCTTTAGTTCGATTTAAGAGTGATTAAGGTGACCTCGATGATGTGAGCACGCCCGGGGCATCCTCAAATGCAAACCAAGAATCAATTGAGCTTCCAAAAGGCCCCATGTCTCGAGCTCAAACCAAGCAAATTCAAGACACTTTATCAGCTTTGGTGTTGCGTATTTGGGATGATAACAAGGTCCATGACGTTGGAGGAGCTAAGGACAACTCCTTAAAGACTCAGTGCATTCTTTTCCAATCCGATCTCAGCTCCTCTCCAGCTCCCCATGCGCCATTCAGCTCCAATCAGCTCACTTGAGCTCGTTTGAGCTTGAATTTAGCTCGTTTCAACTCATTTCTTTTACATTACAATAAACTAAGTTTTAACTTTGTTTTTAATTAAGTTTGCTACAGCTTATGCTGAATCCCCTAGCTCAACTTAGCTCACTAAGTATTTTGATTATTTGAGCTAGCTGAATTTAATATGATAGTTGACTTATAATTAATATGTTTGAATTTAGTTAGTGTCATTAAGTTGTCTAGTTAATATTTTTTAATTATGATTATATGAATAATTATATTGTTTAATTGTGTGTTTATTTCATGTAGGTTCAGCCGAATGTGGAGATTCATTCATGGCAAGGTGCATGTACGGGAATGTTCATTGAACGGGAAGATACATGCATGGTTCGGTTCAATGTTCGGAAGCCTTACATTCATGTACATGGAAGGTTAATGAATATTGAAAGATACATCTTCCTTGGATGGTACACATGCATGCATGGAGGACAATTAATGCAAGTGCATGTACGGCTAGGTTCAAGCCTCCTTCCAAGTTCCATGTACAGCCTGATGTGAGCACACCCGGGGTGTCCTTGAATGCACACCATGATGTGAGCACACCCGGGGCATCCTCGAATGCACACCAAGTATCTATTGAGCTGCCAAAAGGTCCCATGACCCGAGCTCGAACCAAGCAACTTCAAGATGCTATATCGGCCTTTGTGACGCGCATTTGGGAAGATAACCAGCTCCCTAACGTTGAAGGAGCTAAGAACAACTCCTTGATGACTCCATGCACCATATTGCAATCCGATCTCAGCTCCACTTCAGTTCCCCTATGCGCCATTCAGCTCACATCAGCTCACTTGAGCTCGTTTTAGCTCATTTGAGCTCGAACTTAGCTTGATTCAGCTCATTCCTTTTTCATTTAAATAAATTAAGTTTTAATCTAGCTTATAACTAAGTTTGCTACAGCTCATGCCGAATTCCCTAGCTCATTTTAGCTCACTAAGTGTTTTTTTGACTATTTGAGCTAGCCGAATTTATTATAAGTTGACTTATAATTATTGGTTCAAATTTAGTTAGTGTTATTAAGTTATTTAGTTATTATTTAATTTATAATTATATGAATAGTTGTGTGTTATTTAATTTTGTCATTTAATTTTGTAGGTTAGCCGAATTTGGAAGATTCATGTATGGACTTTAATGCAAGGTGCATGCATGGGAGGGTTCAATGGACGGCAATCAAGAGGCACATGAATGTTCATGATGAACATTCATGCATTTGAAGATTCATGGATCAAATTAATGAAGGAACATGCATTTGAAGATTCACACATTGTGTTCACACCATGATGACCCTTCGGTTGGATGTTCACACTCAAGTGTCTACTCAAGCTCCTTGTTCACACCAATTTTGACTTTTCATAAAGCCCTAATTAATTAAGCCACTCATGGTGAAACAACATGAATTCAAGGCTCCATTAAGGTGTTAACCGAATCTAGCCATGCATATATGAAGATCATTCATTCAAGTACATCAATGTATATTCATGAAGCTAACCACTCACCTCCCATTCGGCCAAACATGGACAAGGACACTAATGGTCATTTTTCTAGAATGTTCATGTATTAAATTAGGTTCATTGCTTAATAGTTAAGTTCATAAATAGACTATTCGGTTAGCCTAAGAAACTAGTATAAATAGTTTGTTGATTTCATTTGTAAAGGACTTTTGCCAAACTTGTTAATGAACATTGTTCTTGTGAGATTGCTTCCTCTCATATCTCGTACAAGTTTCGAAGACTTATCTAGTTTGTGCTAGTGGCGTCTACCGATCTTGTTTGAACTTATCACCAATCTTGGTGTGGCGTTCACCTATCCTTCTATCCATCTTTTCACCTTAACAATATAGGAATCGGGGTGACACTTTTTAGTGTTGAATCATTCCTGACGTTGAGATCGTTTTTCCATCCCCATCTATCCAACATCCTTTCTTGTTTCCTTAGCCGAACCTATAGTCCCTTTGGAATAACTTTTGAAAACCTTCCGCTATCCAAATCTATCCATTTTATTTCTATTTCTAAAATCCGAGGTACGAACGACTCTCTCGAACTACGATCGGGCAACTACGTGAATTCGACTCGTCTACCCGGGCCGGATCACATCATTTGGTATCAAAGCTTGTAAATCGAGAGGCACCGACGTCCGTAACAAGATCGAAATAGGTTCGTTGTGAAAAAAAATTGAAAAAAAAATTTAGAAAAAAATTGTATTTTCATTTTTATCTTTGAAAAGGTGATATATTGAAAGTTGTAAAAAAAAAAAAGAGATACGAAATTAAAAAAAAAAGTGAAGTGATCAAAAGTTCGATTCTATTGTTTTATATTTCTTCCGATCGTCTTATATTCTTTTCATCAATTTTAACCCCCCAAAACACCACACTACTTTAAAAAAAATTTATTTTTTTCTTTTAGCCTACCCGTATACCATACGTTTTAACCCTTGTAACCATTTGAAGCTGACCCCAAAGCACCTAGTCAAGTCAAAAGAAACAAAATATGAGGTTACAAGAGTAAGCTTGAGTGGTAAAAGGCTAGAGTGTATGAGAGCATTTGAGAGTTTGAAAAAGCCTAAAAAACAAGTGCAAACACGAGTGGAGTGTTCATCAATTTTTTTCTTTGCGAGTGAATAGTGAGATTTGTGGTGAGGATTTGAAAATCTATTAGAAAAAAAATCAACATGGAACGAAATGTGGAGGAAAGGCAACCCGTTCGTAATGTGCCAGATTTGAACATGCAAGCCTTACTTCGAGAAGTTGAACGGTTGTTTGATCGAAAGTTGGAACCGATACAAGACCGACTCAATGAAGTAGAGGGAAGAGGCCGACGAGCAAGGACCCCAATAAGTCCACCTCGAGACCGTGGCCGAAGGCATGTTCGAGATGACGAAGTTTCTGATCCAAGTGAAGCCAAAAGCGAGGCTGGTTCGAATGTTAGTGCCCGGCGGAGAGGCCAACGTCATCATGGCCAACGAGAGCGAGAAAGGTTTGATGACGACTTGAAAAGTATTAGGCTATCAATTCCCCCGTTCCAAGGCCGTTCGGATCCCGAAACATATTTGGAGTGGGAGAAAAAGATCGAGCTTATTTTCGAGTGCCATAACTACTCGGAAGTAAAGAAAGTTAAGTTGGCTGCCATAGAATTTATGTGAGCACACCCGGGGCATCCTCGACTGCACACCAAGTATCCATTGAGCTGCCAAAAGGTCCCATGACCCGAGCTCGAACCAAGCAACTTCAAGATGCTATATCGGCCCTTGTGACGCACATTTGGGATGATAACCAGCTCCCTAACGTTGAAGGAGCTAAGAACAACTCCTTGATGACTCCATGCACCATATTGCAATCCGATCTCAGCTCCTCTTCAGCTCCCCCAGGCGCCATTCAGCTCACATCAGCTCACTTGAGCTCGTTTTAGCTCGTTTGAGCTCGAACTTAGCTCGATTCAGCTCATTCCTTTTTCATTTCAATAAATTAAGTTTTAATCTAGCTTATAACTAAGTTTACTACAGCTCATGCCGAATTCCCTAGCTCATTTTAGCTCACTAAGTGTTTTTGACTATTTGAGCTAGTCGAATTTATTATAAGTTGACTTATAATTATTGTGTTCAAATTTAGTTAGTGTTATTAAGTTATTTAGTTATTATTTTAATTTATAATTTTATGAATAGTTGTGTGTTATTTAATTTTGTTATTTAATTTTGTAGGTTAGCCGAATTTGGAAGATACATTCATGGCATTTAATGCAAGGTGCATGAACGGGAATGTTCATTGAACGGGAAGATTCATGAATGGTTCGGTTCAATGTTTGGAGAACATACATTCATGTACATGGAGGGTTAATGCATATTAAAGGATGCATCTCCCTTGGACGGCACACATCCATGAATGGAGGGTCATTAATGCAAGTGCATGTACGGCTAGGTTCAAGCCCCCTTCCAAGTTCCATGTACAACCAATGCATCTGGGAGGACCCTTGGAGTTTCCTAAGCACCTATTCAGCCAAGAGACACCCTTTGGGAGTTTCATGCATCCCATGGCCGAACCTAGACCATTCCCTTGGCTTCCAAAGTTTGCTCATACATGAAGCTGCCCACTCACCTCCCCATTCGGCCGAACATGGACAAAGGACACTAATGGTCATCTTTCTAGAATGTTCATGTATTAAATTAGGTTCATTGCTTAATAGTTAAGTTCATGAATAGACTATTTGGTTAGCCTAAGAAACTAGTATAAATAGTTTGTTGATTTCATTTGTAAAGGACTTTTTGCCAAACTTGTTAATGAACTTTGTTCTTGTGAGGTTGCTTCCTCTCATATCTCGTACAAGTTTCGAAGACTTATCTAGCTTGTGCTAGTGGCGTCAACCGACTTGTTTTGAACTTATCACCAATCTTGGTGTGGCGTTCACCTATCCTTCTATCCATCTTTTCACCTTAACAATATAGGAATCGGGGTGACACTTTTTAGTGTTGAATCATTCCTGACGTTGAGTTCATTTTTTTCCATCCCCCATCTATCCAACATCCTTTCTTGTTTTCCTTAGCCGAACCTATCACTACCCTTTTGCATAACTTTTGAAAACCTTCCGCTATCCAAACCTATCCATTCACTTCTATTTCTAAATTTCGAGGTACGAACGACTCTCTCGAACTACGATTGGGCAATTACGTGAATTCGACTCGTCTACCCGGGCCGAATCACATCATTTGGTATCAGAGCTTGTAAATCGAGAGATGTCGACGTCCGTAACAAGATCAAAATAGGTTCGTTGTGAAAAAAAATTTGAAAAAAAATTCAAAAAAAATTGTATTTTCATTTTTATCTTTGAAAAGGTGATATATTGAAAGTTGTAAAAAAAAAGAGATACGAAATTAAAAAAAAAGTGAAGTGATCAAAAGTTCGATTCTATTGTTTTATATTTCTTCCGATTGTCTTATATTCTTTTCATCAATTTTAACCCCCCCAAAGCGCCACACTACTTTAAAAATTATTTTTTTCTTTTAGCCTACCCATACACCATACGTTTTAACCGTTTGAAGCCGACCCAAAAGCACCTAGTCAAGTCAAAAGAAATAAAATACGAGGTTACGAGAGTAAGCTTGAGTGGTAAAAGGCTAGAGTGTGTGAGATCATTCGAGAGTTTGAAAAAGCCTAAAAAAATGAGTGCAAACACGAGTGGAGTGTTCATCAATTTTTTCTTTGCGAGTGAAATAGTGAGATTTGTGGTGAGGATTTGAAAATCTATTAAAAAAATCAACATGGAACGAAATGTGGAGGAAAGGCAACCCGTTCGTAATGTGCCGGATTTGAACATGCAAGCCTTACTTCGAGAAGTTGAACGGTTGTTTGATCGAAAGTTGGAACCGATACAAGACCGACTCGATCAAGTGGAGGGAAGAGGCCGACGAGAGCAAGGTAATTAGTAAACGAATCAAAATTGAAACCCAAATCATTGAATTTCACCTTCTTATCAAAAGTTCAAACATCAAGCAAACCTAATTTGAATGCAAATGATGCCAAGTGCTTAGTGTTTCCATAAAATGAATTCATGTAGCAAATACCAGGCTTGAACACACGAACTTGGTCATTTGATTTAGCAGTCAACATGTTAAATGAGGAAAATATAATCAACTCATCGCATGAATTATATTTCACTAGTTTAAACACACATGTTGAATTGACAAAACCGAGCATACCAATATGCAAAAGTTCATGCTTTAAGAGTATCAATCAGGAATGCAAATCATTACACAGAAATTTCGCACAAAAACTCAAAGATTGTTCATGAAGAACACAATTGCACATATCATGTGAAGATCTTTTAACATGGATGCCAAACAAAGAATTTTTAGAGAACATGCAACTTTTCAAACAGGCAAATTTATCACAAATCAATTGAGCAGGCATATTTAAACATAAAGATTTAACACATGAATTCAAAAAGTTTGCATGGTCAAACACATCAGAATTTTTAAGTGACAGACTTTGATCAAACACATTCAAAATTCGCTTAGAGAAAACTAATCCAATGTTGTCAACAAATTTGCCAATGTAGTAATCGTCATAAGAAAAGCTGTATATGGCACCTTTTAAAATAGAATCATTAACAACAATAAGTGAACAAAAATTAGCCAAATCAAGTGACTTTGATTCGATAAACAAAGAATCCTTACCTTCCTTACCTTCAATCGCAAGTGGGTGGTTGTGATGTGATCCGGCCCGGGTAGATGAGTCGAATTCACGTAGTTGCCCTCGAGAGAGTCGTTCGTGCCTCAAATTTTAGCAATAGTAGTAAAAGAATTAGAATAGGATAGCGGAAGGTTCCAAGAAGGGTAATTTTAATAATAGGTTCGGTTATGTGTAGCAAAGATGGGTGATGGATAAATGGTTCGGTTTGGTTAACAAGAAGGAAAGTTGAAAGATGGGGGATGGAAAAACAAACTCAACGTCAGGAATGATTCAACACTAAAAGTGTCACCCCGATTCCTATATTGTTAAGGTGAAAAGATGGATAGAAGGATAGGTGAATGCCACACCAAGATTGGTGATAAGTTCAAACAAGAACGGTTGACGCCACTAGCACAAGCCAGATAAGTCGTTCGAAACTTGTACGAGATATGAGAGGAAGCAACCTCACAAGAACAATGTTCATTAACAAATTTGGCAAAAGTCCTTTACAAATGAAAGAAAACAAATATTTATAGGCACATAGATGACCATTCAAATTTAGCATCTAGGTGTTCACACCATAATAAAAACGTTCACACTAATGTATTAAAATAGTTCATAAATTCGGCAGATTCATGCACTAGCTGAATGGACACTTTCTTCCCCCCTGGTTTGTGTATGAATGCTTAGTCATAAAGAAAGGCTTCAAGTGACTTGTATGTGCACCAAAAGGTTGCATTCATCTCCTTGGGACGATCATGCACTTGTATGGAACAAGTATTTTCATAATTAAACACTTTAATGGCATGTAGGTTCATAAATGGCAGCATGAACCTAGTAAATTCATTCTCCCCTTTGTGCATGCACTTAGTTCAATCAATGTGTTGAATTATTGAGTTAATTCCTTCCCTTGGACGTTCTTGAACCCATCCATGCATGTGTAGTAGCCTATAGGTCAATTCAAAGTGTGAACATGTTCAAGGAGCTCTATGGTCAACATAGAATTAGTTGCCAGCTACTTCTTGGCCAAATAAGTGCCTTGGAAAGTTAGGAGACAGCCACCATACATGCACTTAAGCCATTCATGCATTTTATCATCCCATGCATTTGATCCATTCATGGACTAGCCTTTAATGTCCATACATGCATTCGACACATGCATGAATTTGTAGAAACATTGCATCTAGCCGTACATGCACCAGTATTTAATACTTCTTCATTCATGAGTGTGGAATGCCCAAAAGATATGTTTCTTCATCCATACATTGTACCGTCCAAAGGGATGTACCTACATGAAATAAAAAAGTCATTAAGACATCTCATGAACACTCATAAGTTCGGCATGATGTGAACACATTAATGTCATGCATTAATTCGGCTATGTGAACATAATCAATTTATATAATGACAATGACATATTAATAACAAATATTAATATAAGACAAGTTTAATGCTTAAATGAATATGTTCAAATTTTTATTTAATGTATTAAAGACAAAACCGAGTTTAAACTAAAATGAGCTAAGCTTTAGCTCGTGAGCTAAAGTTGAGCTGAGGCTAAACTCCTAAGCTGAAGTTGAGCTAGGGTTTAGCTCGTGAGCTGAATATGAGCTAGGAGTGAGCTCGGTTTAGCTCAGGCAAGTTGGATTGAGCTCGAATAAGCTGGATTTCAGCTGGACAGAGCTTGTGGAGCTGGAAACGAGCTGGGATCAGCTTGCCAACATGTCAATGCTCGGCTTGACAGACTTTTTCGATGAAGTTTGCGGGGCGTGCTCGTATCATTCCCCCCTCTTTTAGGTGACTTGTCCTCAAGTCGAGTCGTTTGTCCATGGGAGAGCTTTGACTCATGCATGGTTTTCCTCGGTCAAATGGGATGGAAGATGTCACACAAACCTGAAAAAGTCTCACCACTTTTGGAAAAGAGAAGCTCAAAGAAGTTAGAGACACATGATAATCAAAATTCAAGGAAAACGTACTCAACTGATCATATGCCCAAAATCTTAATTGTGCAAAACAGGCATACGTAAATCTATCAAAAAGTCTTGTTAACCCATCTTTACAAACATGTGAACTTAGCTGAATGAAGGGGTAATTAGTCATGAACATTTGTAAAGATTCAAATGCGTTAATTCACAACCAAAACTTTTCAATATGTTTATTCAAAAATAACAATTCATGGGAATGTACACGTAAATTGTGCCATGGCCAATTGGAAACTAACTCACTCTTTCGCTTATTAACAACATGATTTGTGTAATCACTTTTCAACACAAATGGATCACTACTAGGGCAAAGACAACAATCAATCACAACAAGGTACAAACAATTTCCAAACACCAAACCATCAAAAAGATTTTCAACAACATTCAAATAGAGTAAAGGTATTTGAAAATTTTCATAAACTTTACCTTGTCGATCTTGAAGAGAAGAAAATTTAGGATCGATTTTACCTTTTTCAAACAAGATGAATCTTCTCTCTTCGGACAGATAAGGTAAAACAAACCTTTTATCTCGATCAACTTGGGTGGCTGATGAAGCACCATAATAGCTCGTGCTTTTTAAAGGGTTACATTTACAAAAATGTAAAAGGTTAGTTTCAATAGGAGGTATGGACTGAAAAGAAAAAAATAAATCATCGTTGAAATTTGATTCAAGTCCCAAAGCATAAGTCGATCTTACCTTCTCAAAATGGAACGAAAATTTTAGATGTGGCCAAACAAGGTGATTAGTAAACGAATCAAAATTGAAACCCAAATCATTGAATTTCACCTTCTTATCAAAAGTTCGAACATCAAGCAAACATAATTTGAATGCAAATGATACAAAGTGCTTAATGTTTCCATAAAATGAATTCATGTAGCAAATACCAGGCTTGAACACACGAACTTGATTAGGAATTCCAACGAGTAACATATTAGAAGAAGATATAATAAACTCACCACACGAATTATATTTCACTAGTTTAAACACACATGTTGAATTGACATAACCGAGCATACCAATATGCAAAGGTTCATGCTTCAAGAGTATCAATCGGGGATGCAAATCTCTACATGGAAATTTTGCACAAAAACTCAAAGATTGTTCATGAAGAACACAATTGCACATATCATGTGAAGATCTTTTAACATGGATGCCAAACAAAGAATTTTTAGAGAACATGCAACTGTTCAAACAGGCAAATTTATCACAAATCAATTGAGCAGGCATATTTAAACATAAAGATTTAACACATGAATTCAAAAAGTTTGCATGGTCAAACACATCAGAATCTTTAAGTGACAAACTTTGATCAAACACATTCAAAATTCACTTAGAGAAAACTAATCCAATGTTGTCAACAAATTTGCCAATGTAGTAATCGTCATAAGAAAAGCTGTATATGGCACCTTTTAAAACAAAATCTTTAACAACAGTAAGTGAACAAAAATTAGTCAAATCAAGTGACTTTGATTCGATAAACAAAGAATCCTTACCTTCCTTACCTTCGATTGCCAGTGGGTGGTTGTCATTTGCGAACTCACCTTTTTCGAACAACCTAAAACACCTCTCGTTTGGAAGGTAATGTAGATAGAATTGGTCGTACAAACTTCCAGGAACCTGAAAAATTAAATCACAAGAAGATCGAACAGATGGGTTAGTAGAAATAATCCTCACTTGCTCACTTGTTTTCTTACTCGATTCTTTTTCTTCTGAATCACTCATTTCTTTTGTTTCAATTTCTTTTTCATTTTCTTTTTCACTCTCAAACTCTTTTTCATTCTCTTTTTCAATCTTATTTTCTTTTTCATTTTCTTTTTGCTTCTCAAAGGCTTTTTCAAAGGCTTTTTCAAGTTCTCTCAAGATTCGCTCATTTTCTCTCTTACTTGTATTTTGCCTCTCTTTTCTTTTTATTTCATTTTCATTTTCTTCTTTTTCTTTTTCTTTTCTTTTCTTTATTTTCTCTTTACAAGAATGTACAAAAGAATTATGAGAATACAAATCTTGTTCAAAAGATGAAGAACTATTTGCATATGATTCACAATCAAAACTTCGTGAAGAATACTCCGAGTAAGATTTCATTGACGATCTAGTAGGAGTATGTCTTTCTCTCCGAACACCATCTTGGAACGAATCAAAATCGTAATCGGCTTCTCGTCTTCTTGAATTTCTTGATGAAAAGGACTTTCGATCGAAGTCACTTCTCGAATTCGCTGATGAATATGAGTCATAGTATGAATCTCTTTGTCTCAAAGTAGATGGTGAAAAGGAATCACGATAGGAACTTTTTCTCAAGTAGTAGTCGGGGGTATATCTTCGTGGGGTTCTTGTCTCCATTTTTCGACTCGAAGAAACTCTATCACTTTGATCTTGTTTTTCCAAATGATTTAATCTCTCGTGTATGTTCTTAGTGTTGGAATCCATCATTTTTCGCATTTCTTGTACCAAGTATTGGTATTCTGATTCAGTGAACTCTTCGTGTAACATGATTTTTGTTGCTGAAAAGAAAACGTTAGATCACAAAACAAAATAAAAAATTAAGTACCTCACCACAAACCTCACAATTTCACTCGCAAAGAAATATTGATGAACACTCCACTCGTGTTTGCACTCGTTTTTAGGCTTTTTCAAACTCTCAAATGTTCTCATACACTCTAGCCTTTTACCACTCAAGCTTACTCTCGTAACCTCGTATTTTGTTTCTTTTGACTCATCTTGGTGCTTTGGGGTTGGCTTCAAACGGTTACAAGGGTTAAAACGTATGGTGTACGGGTAGGCTAAAAGAAAAAAAAATTAAAGTAGTGTGGCGTTTTGGGGGGTTAAAAGTAGATGAAAGAACACTTTGTCGATCGGATCAAAATATAAACAAAAGAAGAACTTGATCACTTCACTTTTTTTTAAATTTTGTATCTCTTTTTTTTTATTTTACAACTTTCAATATAGCACTTTAAAATGATAAAAACGAAAATACAAATTTTTTTTGAATTTTTTTCACCACGAACCTATTTCGATCTTGATACGAATGTCGGCGCCTCTCGATTTACAAGCTCTGATACCAAATGATGTGATCTGACCCAGGTAGATGAGTCAAATTCACGTAGTTGACCGATCGTAGTTCGTGCCTTGAATTTTAGCAATAGTAGTAAAAGAATTAGAATATGATAGCGGAAGGTTTCAAGAAGGGTAATTTTAATAATAGGTTCGGTTATGTGTAGCAAAGATGGGTGATGGATAAATGGTTCGCTTTGGTTAACAAGAAGGAAAGTTGAAAGATGGGGGATGGAAAAATGAACTCAACGTCAGGAATGATTCAACACTAAGAAGTGTCACCCCGATTCCTATATTGTTAAGGTGAAAAGATGGATAGAAGGATAGGTGAACACCACACCAAGATTGGTGATAAGTTCAAACAAGAACGATTGACGCCACTAGCACAAGCCAGATAAGTCGTTCGAAACTTGTACGAGATATGAGAGGAAGCAACCTCACAAGAACAATGTTCATTAACAAATTTGGCAAAAGTCCTTTACAAATGAAAGAAAACAAATATTTATAGGCACATAGATGACCATTCAAATTCGGCATCTAGGTGTTCACACCATAATAAAAACATTCACACTAATGTATTAAAATAGTTCATAAATTCGGCAGATTCATGCACTAATTTGAATGGACACTTTCTTCCCCCTTGGTTTGTGCATGAATGCTTAGTCATAAAGAAAGGCTTCAAGTGACTTGTATGTGCACCAAAAGGTTGCATTCATCTCCTTGGGACGTTCATGCACTTGTATGGAACATGTATCTTCATAATTAAACACTTTAATGGCATGTAGGTTCATAAATGGCAGCATGAACCTAGTAAATTCGTTCTCCCCTTTGTGCATGCACTTAGTTCAATCAATGTGTTGAATTATTAAGTTAATTCCTTCCCTTGGACGTTCTTGAACCCATCCATGCATGTGTAGTAGCCTATAGGTCAATTCAAAGTGTGAACATGTTCAAGGAGCTCTATGGTCAACATAGAATTAGTTGGCAGCTACTTCTTGGCCGAATAAGTGCCTTGGAAAGTTAGGAGACAGCCACCATACATGCACTTAAGCCATTCATGCATTTTATCATCCCATGCATTTGATCCATTCATGGACTAGCCTTTAATGTCCATACATGTATTCGACACATGCATGAATTTGTAGAAACATTGCATCTAGCCGTACATGCACCAGAATTTAATACTTTTTCATTCATGAGTGTGGAATGCCCAAAAGATATGTTTCTTCATCCATACATTGTACCGTCTAAAGGGATGTACCTACATGAAATAAACAAGTCATTAAGACATCTCATGAACACTCATAAATTCGGCATGATGTGAACACATTAATGTCATGCATTAATTCGGCTATGTGAACATAATCAATTTATATAATGACAATGACATATTAATAACAAATATTAATATAAGACAAGTTTAATGCTTAAATGAATATGTTCAAATTTTTATTTAATGTATTAAAGACAAAACCGAGTTTAAACTAAAATGAGCTAAGCTTTAGCTCGTGAGCTAAAGTTGAGCTGAGGCTAAACTCCTAAGCTGAAGTTGAGCTAAGGTTTAGCTCGTGAGCTGTATATGAGCTAGGAGTGAGCTCGGTTTAGCTCAGGAAAGTTGGATTGAGCTCGAATAAGCTGGATTTGAGCTGGACAAAGCTTGTGGAGCTGGAAATGAGCTGGGATCAGCTTGCCAACATGTTAATGCTTAGCTTGACAGACTTGTTCGATGAAGTTCGCGGGGCGTGCTCGTATCAGGTTGTCATTCGTGAACTTACCTTTTTCGAACAACCTAAAACACCTCTTGTTTGGAAGGTAATGTAGATGGAATTGGTCGCACAAACTTCTAGGAACCTGAAAAGTTAAATCACAAGAAGATCAAACAGGTGGGTTAGTAGAAATAATCCTCACTTGCTCACTTATTTTCTCGCTCGATTCTTTTTCTTCTGAATCACTCGTTTCTTTTGTTTCAATTTCTTTCTCTTTAATCTCTTTTTCAATTTCTTTTTCAACTTCTTTTTCACTCTCAAATTTCTTTTCATTCTCTTTTTCAATCTCATTTTCTTTTTCATTTTCTTTTTGCTTTTCAAAGGCTTTTTCAACTTCTCTCAAGATTCGCTCATTTTCTCTCTTACTTGCCTCTTGCCTCTCTTTTCTTTTTATTTCATTTTCTTTTTCTTCCTTTGCTTTTTCTTTGCTTTTTCTTTGCTTTTCTTTATTTCCTCTTTACAAGAATGTACAAAAGAATCATGAGAATACAAATCTTGTTCGAAAGATGAAGAACTATTTGCATATGATTCACAATCAAAACTTCGTGACAAATACTCCGAGTAAGATTTCATTGACGATCCAGTAGGAGTATTTCTTTCTCTCCGAACACCATCTTGGAATGAATCAAAATCATAATCGGCTTCTCGTCTTCTTGAATTTCTCGATGAAAAGGTCTTTTGATCGAAGTCACTTCTCGAATTCGCTGATGAATATGAGTCATAGTATGAATCTCTTTGTCTTGAAGTAGATGGCGAAAAGGAATCATGATAGGAACTTTTTCTCAAGTAGTAGTCAGAGGTATATTGATACGAGCACGCCCCGCAAGCTTCATCGAACAAGTCTGTCAAGCTAAGCATTGACATGTTGGTAAGCTGATCCCAGCTTGTTTCTAGCTCCACGAGCCCCGTCCAGCTCAAATCCAGCTTATTCGAGCTCAATCCAACTTGCCTGAGCTAAACCAAGCTCACTCCTAGCTCATATTTAGCTCACAAGCTAAACCTTAGCTCAACTTCAGCTTAGGAGTTTAGCCTCAGCTCAACTTTAGCTCACGAGCTAAAGCTTAGCTCATTTTAGTTTAAACTCGGTTTTGTCTTTAATACATTAAATAAAAATCTGCACATATTCATTTAAGCATTAAACTTGTCTTATATTAATATTTGTTATTAATATGTCATTGTCATTATATAAATTGATTATGTTCACATAGCCGAATTAATGCATGACATTAATGTGTTCACATCATGCCGAATTTATGAGTGTTCATGAGATGTCTTAATGACTTGTTTATTTCATGTAGGTACATCCCTTTAGACGGTACAATGTATGGATGAAGAAACATATCTTTTGGGCATTCCACACTCATGAATGAAAAAGTATTAAATTCTGGTGCATGTACGGCTAGATGCAATGTTTCTACAAATTCATGCATGTGTCGAATGCATGTATGGACATTAAAGGCTAGTCCATGAATGGATCAAATGCATGGGATGATAGAATGCATGAATGGCTTAAGTGCATGTATGGTGGCTATCTCCTAACTTTCCAAGGCACTTATTCGGCCAAGAAGTAGCTGCTAACTAATTCTATGTTGACCATAGAGCTCCTTGAACAAGTTCACACTTTGAATTGACCTATAGGCTACTACACATGCATGGATGGGTTCAAGAACGTCCAAGGGAAGGAATTAACTCAATAATTCAACACATTGATTGAATTAAGTGCATGCACAAAGGGGAGAACGAATTTACTAGGTTCATGCTGCCATTTATAAACCTACATGCCATTAAAGTGTTTAATTATGAAGATACATGTTCCATACAAGTGCATAAACGTCCCAAGGAGATGAATGCAAACTTTTGGTGCACATACAAGTCCCTTGAAGCCTTTCTTTATGACTAAGCATTCATGCACAAACCAAGAGGGAAGAAAGTGTCCATTTAGCTAGTGCATGAATCTGCCGAATTTATGAACTATTTTAATACATTAGTGTGAACGTTTTTATTATTGTGTGAACACCTAGATGCCGAATTTGAATGGTCATCTATGTGCCTATAAATATTTGTTTTCTTTCATTTGTAAAAGACTTTTGCCAAATTTGTTAATGAACATTATTCTTGTGAGGTTGTTTCCTCTCATATCTCATACAAGTTTCAAACGACTTATCTGGCTTGTGCTAGTGGCGTCAATCGTCTTGTTTGAACTTATCACCAATCTTGGTGTGGCGTTCACCTATCCATCTATCCATATTTTTCACCTTAACAATATAGGAATCGGGGTGACACTTCTTAGTGTTGAATCATTCCTGACGTTGAGTTCGTTTTCCATTTCCATCTTTTAAATTTTTTTCTTATTAACCCAAACCGAGCCTTCCATCCTTCATCCATCTTTGCTACCCTTAACTGAACCTATACTAAACTTACCCTTCTTGAAACCTTCCGCTATCCTATCCTAATTCTTTTACTACTATTACTAAAATTTGAGGTACGAACGACTCTCAAACTATGATCGGGCAACTACATGAATTCGACTCATCTACCCAGGCCGGATCACATTATTTGGTATCAGAGCTTATAAATCGAGAGGCGTCGACGTTCGTATCAAGATCAAACTAGGTTCGTAGTAAAAAATTCAAAAAAATTAAGTTATAATTTCGTTTCATCTTTGTAAAAGTGATATGTTGAAGTTGTAAAAAAATAGGTACGAAAATTATTAAAAAAAAGAGAAAAAAAAGGTGAAGTGATCAAGTTCTTCTTTTGTTTATATTTTGACCCGATCGACAAAGTGTTCTTTTCATCAACTTTGCACCCCATTTCCAAAATGCCAGACTACACCAAAGAAAAATTTTCTTTTAGCTTACCCATAACCTATACATCTTATTCCTTGTAACCGATTTTGAAGCCGACCCCAAAGCACCAAGACGAGTCAAGAGAAACAAAATACGAGGTTACGAGAGTAAGCTTGAGTGGTAAAAGGCTAGAGTGTGTGAGAACATTTGAGATTTTGAAAAAGCCTAAAAACGAGTGCAAACACGAGTGGTGTTCATCAATATTTCTTTACGAGTGAAATAGTGAGATTTGTGGTGAGGTACTTGATTTTTTTATTTTGTTTTGTGATCTAACATTTTCTTTTCAGCAACAAAAATCATGTCACGCGAAGAGTTCACCGAATCGGAATACCAATACTTGGTACAAGAAATGCAAAAAATGATAGAGTCCAACACTAAGAACATACACGAGAGATTAAATCATTTGGAAAAACAAGATCAAAGTGATAGAGTTTCTTCGAGTCGAAAAATGGAGACAAGAACCCCACGGACATATACCCCCGACTACTGCTTGAGAAAAAGTTCCTATTGTGATTCCTTTTCGCCATCTACTTCGAGACAAAGAGATTCATACTATGACTCATATTCATCAGCGAATTCGAGAAGTGACTTCGATCGAAAGTCCTTTTCATCAAGAAATTTGAGAAGACGAGAAGCCGATTATGATTTTGATTCGTTCCAAGATGGCGTTCGGAGAGAAAGACATACTCCTACTAGATCGTCAACGAAATCTTACTCGGAGTATTCTTCATGAAGTTTTGATTGTGAATCATATGCAAATAGTTCTTCATCTTTTGAGCAAGATTTGTATTCTCATCATTCTTCTGTACATTCTTGTAAAGAGAAAACAAAGAAAAGAAAAGAAAAAGCAAAGGAAGAAAAAGAAAATGAAATAAAAAGAAAAGAGAGGCAAGAGGCAAGTAAGAGAGAAAATGAGTGAATCTTGAGAGAACTTGAAAAAGCCTTTGAAAATGAAAAAGAAAATGAGATTGAAAAAGAGAATGAAAAGAAATTTGAGAGTGAAAAAGAAGTTGAAAAAGAAATTGAAAAAGAGATTAAAGAGAAAGAAATTGAAATAAAAGAAACGAGTGATTCAGAAGAAAAAGAATCGAGTAGGAAAACAAGTGAGCAAGTGAGGATTATTTCTACTAACCCACCTGTTCGATCTTCTTGTGATTTAACTTTTCAGGTTCCTAGAAGTTTGTGTGACCAATTCCATCTACATTACGTTCCAAACGAGAGGTGTTTTAGGTTGTTCGAAAAAGGTGAGTTCGCGAATGACAACCACCCACTTGCGATTGAAGGTAAGGAAGGTAAGGATTCTTTGTTTATCGAATCAAAGTCACTTGATTTGGTTAATTACTATTCACATATTAATGTTAATGATGTTGTTTCAAAAGATGCCATGAAGATTCCGTCTTATGACATGTTTTATAACACAACTCTGTTGATTCTGTTGGATTGGTTCATCCTGTGCAAATTATGAATGTGTGTGATAACAGATTTCACGTTTTGATTTGTTTGATTATAAAAATTCTTTTTTTGGCATCCATGTTAAAAGATCTTCACATGATATGTGCAATTGTGTTTTTCATGAACAATCTTTGAGTTTTTGTGCGAAATTTCCATGTAATGATTTGCATTCTCGATTGATACTCTTGAAGCATGAACCTTTGCATATTGGTATGCTCGGTTTTGTCAATTCAACATGTGTGTTTAAACTAGTGAAATATAATTCATGTGGTGAGTTGATTATATCTTCTTCTAATATGTTGCTTGTTGGAATTCCTAATCAAGTTCGTGTGTTCAAGCCTGGTATTTGCTACATGAATTCATTTTATGGAAACATTAAGCACTTGGCATCATTTGCATTCAAATTATGTTTGCTTTATGTTCGAACTTTTGATAAGAAGGTGAAATTTAATGATTTGGGTTTCAATTTTGATTCGTTTACTAATCACCTTGTTTGGCCACATCTAAAATTTTCGTTCCATTTTGAGAAGGTAAGATCGACTTATGCTTTGGGACTTGAATCAAATTTCAACGATGATTTATTTTTTTCTTTTCAGTCCATACCTCTTATTGAAACTAACCTTTTACATTTTTGTGAATGTAACCCTTTAAAAAGCACGAGCTGTCATGGTGCTTCGTCACCAACCCAAGTTGATCGAGGTAAAAGGTTTGTTTTACATTATCTGTCCGAAGAGAGAAGATTTATCTTGTTTGAAAAAGGTAAAACCGATCCTAAATTTTCTTCTCTTCAAGATCGACAAGGTAAAGTTTATGAAAATTTTCAAATACCTTTACTCTATTCGAATGTTGTTGAAAATCTTTTTGATGGTTTGATGTTTGGAAATTGTTTGTACCTTGTGATTGATTGTTGTCTTTGGCCTAGTAGTGATCCGTTTGTGTTGGAAAGTGATTACACAAATCATGTTGTTAATAAGCGAAAGAGTGATTTAGTTTCCAATTGGCCATGGTACACTTTGCATGTACATTCCCATGAATTATTATTTTTGAATAAACATATTGAAATGTTTTGGATGAGGAATAATGTGTTTAAGTGCCTGCCATTGTTTACAACCAATTATCCCTTGATCCAACTTAGTCTTCATGTTTGCAACAATGGTCTAACGAAACTCTTTGATAAGTTTACGTATGCTTGCTTTGTCCAATTGAGATTTTTGGCATATGTTTGATTGAATGAATTTTTTATGAACTATTGAACACATTTGAATCTGACTCCTTTGAGTTTCTTTTTATTGGCTGTGGTAAGAATTTTTTAGGTTTGTGTGACATCTTCCATCCCATTTGACCGAGGAAAACCATGCATGAGTCGAAGTTCTCCCATGGACAAACGGCTTGACTTGAGGACAAGTCACCTAAAAGAGGGGGAATGATACGAGCACGCCCCGCGAACTTCATCGAACAAGTCTGTCAAGCCGAGCATTGACATGTTGGCAAGCTGATCCCAGCTCGTTTCCAGCTCCACGAGCTCTGTCCAGCTCAAATCCAACTTATTCGAGCTCAATCCAACTTGCCTGAGCTAAACCAAGCTCACTCCTAGCTCATATTCAGCTCACGAGCTAAACCTTAGCTCAACTTCAGCTTAGGAGTTTAGCCTCAGCTCAACTTTAGCTCACGAGCTAAAGCTTAGCTCATTTTAGTTTAAAATACATTAAATAAAAATTTGCACATATTCATTTAAGCATTAAACTTGTCTTATATTAATATTTGTTATTAATATGTCATTGTTATTATATAAATTGATTATGTTCACATAGCCGAATTAATGCATGACATTAATGTGTTCACATCTTGCCGAATTTATGAGTGTTCATGAGATGTCTTAATGACTTGTTTATTTCATGTAGGTACACCCTTTGGACGATACAATGTATGGATGAAGAAACATCTCTTTTGGGCATTCCACACTCATGAATGAAGAAGTATTAAATGCTGGTGCATGTACAGCTAGATGCAATGTTTCTACAAATTCATGCATGTGTCGAATGCATGTATGGACATTAAAGGCTAGTCCATGAATGGATCAAATGCATGGGATGATAGAATGCATGAATGGCTTAAGTGCATGTATGGTGGCTGTCTCCTAACTTTCCAAGGCACTTGTTCGGCCAAGAATAGCTGCTAATTAATTCTATGTTGACCATAGAGCTCCTTGAACAAGTTCACACTTTGAATTGACCTATAGGCTACTACACATGCATGGATGGGTTCAAGAACGTCCAAGGGAAGGAATTAACTCAATAATTCAACACATTGATTGAATTAAGTGCATGCACAAAGGGGAGAACGAATTTACTAGGTTCATGCTGCCATTTATGAACCTACATGCCATTAAAGTGTTTAATTATGAAGATACATGTTCCATACATGTGCATGAACGTCGCAAGGAGATGAATGCAACCTTTGGTGCACATACAAGTCACTTGAAGCCTTTCTTTATGACTAAGCATTCATGCATAAACCAAGAGGGAAGAAAGTGTCCATTCAGCTAGTGCATGAATCTGCCAAATTTGTGAACTATTTTAATACATTAGTGTGAACGTTTTTATTATTGTGTGAACACCTAGATGCTGAATTTGAATGGTCATCTATGTGCCTATAAATATTTGTTTTCTTTCATTTGTAAAAGACTTTTGCCAAATTTGTTAATGAACATTATTCTTGTGAGGTTGTTTCCTCTCATATCTCGTACAAGTTTCAAACGACTTATCTGGCTTGTGCTAGTGGCGTCAATCGTCTTGTTTGAACTTATCACCAATCTTGGTGTGGCGTTCATCTATCCATCTATCCATATTTTTCACCTTAACAATATAGGAATCGGGGTGACACTTCTTAGTGTTGAATCATTCCCGATGTTGAGTTCGTTTTCCATTTCCATCTTTTAAATTTTTTTCTTGTTAACCCAAACCAAGCCTTCTATCCTTCATCCATCTTTGCTACCCTTAACCGAACCTATACTAAACTTACCCTTCTTGAAACCTTCCGCTATCCTATTCTAATTCTTTTACTACTATTACTAAAATTTGAGGCACAAACGACTCTCTCAAACTACGATTGGGCAACTACGTGAATTCGACTCATCTACCCGGGCCGGATCACATCATATATCTTCGTGGGGTCTTGTCTCCATTTTTTGACTCGAAGAAACTCTATCACTTTGATCTTGTTTTTCCAAATGATTTAATCTCTCATGTATGTTCTTAGTGTTGGACCCCATCATTTTTCGCATTGCTTGTACCAAGTATTGGTATTCCAATTCAGTGAACTCTTCCCGTGACATGATTTTTGTTGCTGAAAAGAAAATGTTAGATCACAAGACAAAATAAAAAAAATTAAGTACCTCACCACAAACCTCACAATTTCGCTCGGAAAGAAGAAGGAAAAGGTGTCACTCCCACTCGTGTTTACACTCGTTTGGCTTTTACCTCCACTCGAATGTTCTCACTCGCTCGTGCCTTTTACCTCTCAATCTTCCTCTCGTAACCTTGTAACAGACTTAGTATGACTTGATCTCTAGTATTGTGGATCGGTTTCAAATGGTACAAGGGTTAAAACGTATGGTGTACGGGTAGGCAAAAAAAAAGTTTCTGGTATAGTGTGGCATTTTGGGGGGTACAAAGTTGATGGTAAGAATAACTGAAGAACGACACAAAATATAAAATAGTAGAATCAAACTTGATCACTTCACTCCTTTTTTTTTGTTCTTTCTTTTTTTTTAAATAATTTCGTACCTTTTTTTTTACCAACTTCAACATATCACTTTTACAAAGATAAAACAAAAATACAACTTAATTTTTTTCAAATTTTTTTAACTACGAACCTATTTCGATCTTGATACGAACGTCAACACCTCTCGATTTACAAGCTCTGATACCAGATGATGCAACTCGCCTAGGGAAGTGTCGAGTCATATGCTGAGTTGCCCGATCGTCTACGAGAAAGTATCGTTCAATTGGCTTTTAGAATGAAGTTGATAGGAAAATTAGGACGGAAGCTATGTATAATGGTTTAATGATGGATATGGAAGAAAGGGTTCTTAAAAGTAAACACGAACCAATATTAGAAAATATCGACCCAAATGCTTATAGGCTTTCAAGGTGGAGGATGTAAGTGATAAACCTCGACCTGCTACTTCACAAAGTAGGAACCTCGGTATAAGGGTGAACGCCACACTCGGTTGAGTGATAAGTTCAAGGAAGAACAAGGTTGACGCCACTACTAGGTATCTGTCAACAAAGTCTCAAACAGAGTTTAGAGAAGAAAATTCTCACAAGATTAAATTCAATAAAAATTTTGGCAAAAAGTTTTTTACAAATGAAAGAAAACAAATATTTATAGGCACATAGATGACCATTCAAATTTGGCATCTAGGTGTTCACACAATAATAAAAACGTTCAAACTAATGTATTAAAATAGTTCATAAATTCGACAGATTCATGCACTAGTTGAATGGACACTTCCTTCCCCCCAAGTGTGTGCATGAATGCTTAGTCATAAAGAAAGGCTTCAAGTGACTTGTATGTGCACCAAAGGTTGCATTCATCTCCTTGGGACGTTCATGCACTTGTATGGAACATGTATCTTCATAATTAAACACTTTAATGGCATGTAGGTTCATAAATGGCAACATGAACCTAGTAAATTCGTTCACCCCTTTGTGCATGCACTTAATTCAATCAATGTGTTGAATTATTGAGTTAACTCCTTCCCTTGGACGTTCTTGAACCCATCCATGCATGTGTAGTAGCCTATAGGTCAATTCAAAGTGTGAACATGTTCAAGGAGCTCTATGGTCAACATAGAATTAGTTGGCAGCTACTTCTTGGCCGAATAAGTGCCTTGGAAAGTTAAGAGAAGCCACCATACATGCATTTAAGCCATTCATGCATTCTATCATCCCATGCATTTGATCCATTCATGGACTAGCCTTTAATGTCCATACATGCATTCGACACATGCATGAGTTTTTAGAAACCTTGCATCTAGCCATACATGCACCAGCATTTAATGCTTCTTCATTCATGAGTGTGGAATGCCTAAAAGAGATGTTTCTTCATCCATACATTGTGCCGTCTTTGATCATTGTATCTGATGCGAGCACGCCCAGTGAACCTCTTCGAACAAGCCTCCCTAGTCAAGCTGTGACATGTTGGCAAGCTAATCCCAGCTTGTTTTCAGCTCTACGAGCTCTATCCAGCTCATTCAAGCGCAATCTAGTTGCATGAGCTAAACCGAGCTTACACCTAGCTCATTTTCAACTCACGAGCTAAACCTTAGCTCAACTTCAGCTTAGGAGTTTAATCGCAGCTCAACTTTAGCTCAAGGGCTTAAGCTTAGCTCGTGGAGTTCACCATGACTGCATTTGACTACTATTGACTTTTTATTTAATAAGTTCAATAATTAGTTAATTACTATCCTACATATTAAATTTAGTTCACATTAGTTTTATTAAATGTGTCTTAAAAGAGTTTATTGATGATAATTAAATTTGTCATAACCGAATTTAATGTTGATATTTGTGTTCACATTAGTTTGAATTGATTCTGTTCACATTTCTTGTAGAAACTCAATGGACATATGGAGCATGAAGCAACATGTCTTTCTTGGAGGTGCATGGACGGTTAAGAGCTTTGAATCTC
Organism: Gossypium longicalyx; assembly: GCA_025698465.1. Taxonomy (NCBI): domain Eukaryota; kingdom Viridiplantae; phylum Streptophyta; class Magnoliopsida; order Malvales; family Malvaceae; genus Gossypium; species Gossypium longicalyx. The sequence continues at coordinate 60,661,423 of CM047005.1, forward strand.
TTAGGTGCATGTTCGGCTAAGTGCATGCATGTCCACATTCAATGTCTTCAAGGTTCATGAATGTTTCCATTCATGTATGGTGTGCTATCTCTTCATTTTTCAAGATAACCATTCGGCCAAAGGACACTCTCACATGCATGAAGATAGCTTGGCCGATTAGCTTCCCTATGACTCTCCTTAATTCGTTCAAACTTATGTTCACATGGCAAGACTATTCGGTTCACCTTGTTCACACTAGAAGACTCTTCAACATTCGGTTTTCACACACATGATGGCCCTTGAAGTCTCCTCAATTAATTCCCAACTCTTCACCACGTAACATAAATTGATTGCCTCAATTACTCAAGTTGGCCGAACCTAGCTAATGTCCAAAGGAGTCTCTCATTCATGATTCATTTCCTTAAGCATGAAGAACCTTCAAGACATCTCCACCATAGCCGAATTTGGTCATGAACATCAAGGGACGTCTTTCTAGAATTTTCAAGATGCATTCATGAGACTTTTACTTAATTATTAAGTATGTAAAGTGTCCATTCGGCTAGCTAGTCTTTAGGCTATAAATACTTGTTATTTTTCTTTGTAAAGGGACTTTTTGAAACTTTGTTAATGTTATACTGCCGAAATTGTAAGGCAAAATTTTCTTATATTTCGTTCAAAGATTCATTTGGCGTTCCTAGCATTGTAGTTGTGTCAATCGTGTTCTTTTTCGATTATGAACTTATCACTACTCGTAGTGTGGCGTTCACCCCAAACTTTATACCTTTGGTTCTTACCTTCCTAGGTAACGGGTCAAGGTCCTATCCTATCTCCCAAATCACCTTAAGAGTCCTATAAGTCTCGGGTCAACACTCGTATATAGTGTTGGTTCATTCTTGACCCTTAAGCCCACTTCGTTCCATCACCACAAATCATCTCATTTCTTTTTTTTCCCTTGTTAGCCGAACCTATACCAACCTATACCTAGTCATTTTGAACCTATTCTTGTTACCAAAATCGACCAATTTGTTCATATTTCTTTGTCCCTACCCTTTCGTTCCTACCATTCCGTTCGTACTCCTCTTTCTACTTCGACCATTCCGACAACTCAACTAAATCTAACGTAACTTCTCGTAGACGATCGGGCAAACTCGCATACGACTCGACTCCCCTAAGGCAGATCTGTAATGCCCTGTACCCGAGACCATTACCAGAGTCAAACACGAGGTGTTAACAGACTTAATTCATTGCTTAAACAGCTCAAACAATTTAATTTTAGAAATTCAAGACAAGCTGGCTAACTGCATCACAGTCGCTTAAAAATCCATATCTCGAGTTTTGAAACTAAAAATCCAATTCCGTAAATTTTCCCTGAAACTAGACTCATATATATATTTACTAATTTTTTTTAGAATTTTTGGCTAGGCCAATTAGTACAGTTTATTAGTTAAAGTCTCCCCTGTTTCAGGGTTTGACTGCTCTGACCTCTATGTATTACGAATCAGATATCTCTCTATACAGAATTTCAATGACTATTAAGTTTATTTCTCTTAAAACTAGACTCAACAATAAATCAGTACATATAAATTATGACTTATAATTATTTTTATACAATTTATGGTGAATTTCCAAAGTCAGAACAGGGGATCCAGAAATCGCTCTGGCCCTGTTTCACAAAAATTTAAACATCTCATAAAATATAACTCATATACCTATTTCGTTTCTTCCATATGAAAATAGACTCATAATTCTTCAATTCCATATTTTATTCATCATCTAATTATATTTCTACTATTTTTAATGATTTTTCAAATTCACGTCACTATCATTGTATGCGAATCTATTTTATGGTAAATTTTACCTATTTCATGGTTTCCATGGATTAACTAGCAATTTGACATACATAACACCAAATATGATCGTAATTAGCCGTTCCAATGGCTAAGCATTTTTATACTACTCAATAACCATATCATAAGACCATATATACAAAATGATTATAATGCTATACATGCCATACTCAAAATATACAAGCCATTATGCCAACATGGTATACGGATAGTGTGAGCGTGCCTCCAACCGCTTTCGATTTCTCGAGCTGGCTTGTCAACACTACAAGGAATGAAAAGGAGGGAGTAAGCATAAATGCTTAGTAAGTTCACATGCAAATAGCAAGTAACATAACCATATAAGCAAACATAAAACATCATTTGCATAATCATCACCAAGACATTCATATCATATTTTCATTTATCATCTTATCATATTGTTGTTATATCGATTTTTCAACCCGAGGGTTAAGTACATACCTGTTCAAAGTATCCATTTTACAACACTTTCCAATACGTCCCTTTCATCTTGAGTATTCCTCCACTTGAGTAGAACTTTACCCGTTGAACACATCGGAATATAATTCGGATACATGGAAAGTTTGCACATAAGTGCCACATATGTAGCCAAGCTACTATGTAACCCGCCCATAAGAGAACTCGGACTCAACTCAACGAGCTCGAGCGTTCGCATCCATAAGTGAACTCGGACTCAACTCAATGAGCTCGGATGCCTAGTTACATCTCACGAACTCGAACTCAACTCAACGAGTTCAGACATTCGCATCCATAAGTGAACTCGGACTCAACTCAATGAGCTCGGATGCCTAGTTACATTTCACGAACTCAGACTCAACTCAACGAGTTCGGACTTTCGCATCCATAAGTGAACTCAGACTCAACTCAACGAGTTCGGATGCCCAAATATCCCAGTGACATGTCACTTGTATCCTAATCCATTCCTAAGGTTCAACGGGACTTTTTCCCAATCATGTGTCCCAACCATCTTCTACGGAATACCGATACCGATACTCGGTAGTATTTCACATTTTCCAAGTATATCACATAATTTGACATATTATCAAACAATTATCACGAATATAATATTTCATAATAATTATCATATCATTTAAATAACATAAAAACATTTAAAATAATAACAATGTTACCACATTTACATATGAACTTACCTAGTATGCCAAATGGCTACTTTTACCATTTCGTCCACAACTTGGTATTTTCCCCATTTTAGCCCGAATTTTAGTTTTCCTTGCTCTATCATTTAAAATATAGTCTAATTAGGACTCACATTATTCAAATTGACCAAAAATCATATTTTGGAAAAATTACAATTTTACCCCTAAACTTTTGCATATTTACACTTTTGCCCCAAAGCTCGTAAATTAAACTTCAGCCTATTTTCTTATGTTTTATGACATGCTGATCATTTTTCCCTTCTATGGTAACATCAAATTCTCACTCTAACATGTACTTGTGACTATTAGTTATTTTTACCGATTAAGCCCTTTTGCTCGTTTTCACTTAAAACCGAGTAGCACAAGCTGTCTAACATAATTTAAAACCTCATATTCTATCATAAAACACCAAAATACACAAATTTCACCTATGGGTATTTTTCCAAATACAAACCCTAGGTTAAATTATTGCTAGCATAAGCTAAATCGAGCTATCGGGACTCTAAAAACGTAAAGAACTTGAAAAACGGGGCTAGAATGGACTTACAATCGAGCTTGGAAGCTTGAAAAACCCTGGCCATGGTTTCTCCTTGCTATATTCGGCCATGGGGTTGAAGATGAGCAAAATTGGCTTTTAATTTTGTATTTTAATTCATTTTACCCCTAAATGACCAAAATGCCCTTACTACTAAACTTTCCAAAAATTCCATCCATGTCTAATTTTTGTCCGTAAACTTAGAAATTGGTAAAATTGCTATTTAAAACCTCCTAATTAATATTTCAAAACAATTTCATACTAGAAACTTCTAGAATGCAAGTTTTGCAAATTATTCGATTTAGTCTCTAATTTCAATTTAAGCACTTTAGGCATAGGATTTCATCACGAAATTTTCACACAATCATGCAATCATATCATAAACATCAAAATAATTATAAAATAATTATTTCTATCTCGAATTTTGTGGTCACAAAACCACTATTCCGACTAGGCCCAAAATCAAGATATTACAGGATTGTATCAGTATCTACAAAAAAATAAAATCAATTTATGAGACATCATGTGAACACATTAATGTCATGCATTAAATTGGCTAAAATATGAACATAATTAAAATATGTAATGACTGTGACATATTAAAACAAATATTAATATAAGTCAAATTTGATGCTTAAATAATTATGTTCAGATTTTATTTAATGCATTAAAGTCTAAAACCGGGTTTGAGCTAAAATGAGCTAAGCTTTAGCCCTTAAGCTAAAGTTGAGCTGAGATTAAACTCCTAAGCTAAAGTTGAGCTAAGGTTTAGCTCGTGAGCTGAATATGAGCTAGGAGTGAACTCGATTTAGCTCAGGCAAGTTGGATTGAGCTCGAATAAGTTGGATTTGAGCTGGACGGAGCTCGTGGAGCTGGAAACGAGCTGGGATCAGCTTGCCAACATGTCAATGCTTGACTTGACAGACTTGTTCGATGAAGTTCGCGGGGCGTGCTCGTATCAGAAGTTTCCATGGCTTGTGAGTTTCTACCATCGTTTCGTCTCGAATTTTAGCACATTGGCTACACCTCTCACTAGCGTGATAAAAAAGAATTTGGCCTTCTTTTGGAGTGAGGAGCAATAAAATTCTTTTATTTCACTTAAAGACTGTTTAACTAATTCCCCATTACTCGTATTACTTGATTTTGATAAAACATTTGAAATTGAATGTGATGCCTAAAGTATCGGGATTGGTGCTGTGTTGACCCAAGAAGGAAAGCCCGTGGCGTATTTTAGTGAAAAGCTAAGTGGCGCACCATTGAATTACCCAACATACGATAAGGAAATGTACGCTTTGATCTGGGCATTGGAAACATGACAACACTATTTGTGGTTGAAGGAGTTTGTCATCCATTCAGACCATGAAGCGCTCAAACACATCAAAGGCTAACATAAGCTCAACAAAAGACATGCAAAATGGGTAGAATTCCTTAAATCCTTCCCTTATGTTATACGGTATAAAAAAGGTAAGGAAAACATTGTGGCCAATGCACTATCTCGTCGTTATACTCTGTTAAATCATTTGGATTCAAAATTGCTTGGTTTTATGTTTTTGAAAGGTTTGTATATCTCCAATGTTGATTTTGGGAATGTGTATAAATTGTGTGAACATGCTACTGTTGATAAGTTTTTCAAGTTCGATGGCTTCAATTTTTGAGAAGGTAAGCTTTGTATCCCGTAAAGTTTCGTGCGAGAAATGCTCGTACTCGAGGCACATGGTGGTGGCCTCATGGGCCATTTTGGCATTGCAAAGACCTTGGTTGTGTTGCAAGAACATTTCTTTTGGCCACGGATGAAACGGGATGTAGAGAAAATATGTTCGTGATGCATGGCTTATAAGAAAGCAAAATCGAAGGTTAACCCACATGGGCTTTACATGCCTTTGCCCATTCCCGAAGGGCATTGGGTTGATCTATCAATGGATTTTATTCTAGGTCTACCAAAAACTCGAACCGGGAAAGACTCCATTTTTGTAGTAGTAGATCGGTTTTCAAAAATGTCACATTTTATTGTGTGTTCAAAAATTGATGATGCTGTTAATATTGCTAACCTCTTCTTTAAAGAAGTTGTCAGGTTGCATGGAATTCTGAAGACGATAGTGTCCAACCGTGATGCAAAATTTCTTAGCCATTTTTGGAGGACACTTTGGAGTAAGTTAGGCACGAAGCTCTTATTCTCCATGACATGTCTGATACGATCACGTCTCGGAGTGCATCAAGTTCGAGCAAGGATCCAACGGTGCTGCCCCAAGGACCAATCACACGAGCTCAAGCTAAACAATTCAAAGAGGCCATTTCGGCCTTAATTTTTTAGTTGTGGGACGAGACTTTGGTTGGAGGAATAGAACAAGTTGGGACCAGTTCAATAAAGTTTCCTTGCAACATATTGCAAATCGATTTCAGCTCAATTTCAACTCTTTGAACCGTTCCAACTAAATTGATTTTTTTTATTTAGTTGCATTTAAATCCTTGCATTTAAGCATCTTAGTTTAATAATGAGTTGATGGTCATTAATTCAATTCATCTTAGTTTAATTAATTGAGTTTTTTATGAACTTGATTTAATAGATGCTTCTTTAAATAAACTAGTTACTAGGATAATTTAATGATGCATGAGTTAAAGTTCATTTAATAATGCTTCTATTAATTAAACTAGTTGCTGGATTAAATGATGCATAAGTGTTAGTTCATTCATTTAAGTTAGTTGTTAATTTGTTTTAAATTTTAATAAATGAATAAATGTGACGGTTACATGTGTTAATTGTAGGTGACTTTTTAGCTCCCATTTTTATTATTATTATTGGCTGTTAAGCATTCAATAAGGTGACTTTTTGAAGAGATTTCGGTTACAAAGGAGAGGGCTGTTACAAAGAGGCTTTATACATCATTAAGAAGTTGTTTTAATCAATTAATGGAGTTGGTGTCTTTTCGGATGATCATGGAGACTTTAAAAGACTTTGCAAGCCATTTAATTGAAGAAGTAAATCATATTGAAGATCAGCAGCTGAATTTAATGGACAAAAAGAGTTACAAGGAGTTATTTTCACAAACAAATAAGCTTCCAAACGTTTTCTTCATAATGGTGGCTATTCATTAACACTTTTGGTTCTTTAAATTCAGCATTTACACAAGGAGGACCATTCATGTGCCAAAAGATACTCATTCTAGGCTGATGACCATTCGGCTGTCCAAAGGAGAATTAAAAGGGTTGTTACGACCTTTTAAATGATCAAGCATTAAAACTAAATTTATTCAGCTCATTAGAGCTCATTATTAGCTTCATTAAAAGTGACCATTCAGCTAGCCTTCCTTTGGTCACTATAAATTCATGTAACCAGCCTTTTTATGGGGACACTTTTTGGAATATTTTTGTTAATGATATACTGCCAAATTAGTGAGGCAAACTTTTCTCTGTTTTCGTTCAAAGATTTGTTGGCTACCTAGTGTTCTAGTTGTGTCATCCATTTTCTTTGTTGAAAACCGAACTTATCACTACTCGTAGTGTGGCGTTCAAACATACTGAGGTTCTTATCTTGCTAGATAGTGGGTCGAGGTCACCTTAACCATTCTTAACCGAACTAAAGGGCTTATAAGCAACGGGTCATTACCAAATCGGTATTGGTTCTTATTTGCACTTTTGGCTCAATCCATTTTCTTTTCTTACCATTTTGAACTAAAATAAATTCCTTCTTTCACATCTTACCCTTTTTCATACATATTCTTAAACCAACTACTAATTTTTCAAACAACTTCATTCCATACCAATTTCACTAAACTAAATTGTCAATTACTTCTCGTAGACGATCAGGCATTTTTTTCATACGACTTGACTCACCCTGAGGCAGATCGTATCAATGTCATCCCCAAATGGATGGCCAAACTGAAGTGGTGAACTGTGTACTATCCACCCTGCTACGGGCCATTATCTGCAAAAATCTCAAGTCGTGGGAGGAGTGTCTGCCTCACATAGAGTTTGCTTACAACCGAACTATTCACTCTGCTACTAAATTCTCTCCATTTTGAAATAGTTTATGGTTTTAATCCTTTATCTCCTCTTGACTTAATTCTATTACCTAACGATCAAATTGTTAATGTAGATGCCAAGAGGAAAGCAGAATATGTTAAACAATTGCATCAAAAAGTTAAAGCTAATATCGAGGCTAGGACGGAGAAATATGTGCACAAGGGCAACAAAGGGCAAAAACAAGTCATATTTAAACCCAAAGATTGGGTGTGGGTTCATATGTGAAAAGAATGATTCCCCACCCAACGGAGGTCTAAATTGTCACCCAGAGGAGATGGACTGTTTCAAGTTATCGAGAGAATCAATGAGAACGCCTACAAATTAGATTTTTTGGGTGAGTATAATGTGAGTGCAACTTTCAATATCTCTAACTTATCCCTATTTGATGTAGAATTTGACTTGAGGACAAGCCAATTCTAAGAGGGGGGATGATGTGAGCACGCCCTGAAATTCTCCTAGCTCAAGCATAGACCTGACCATTCTGCCCTAAGGTCCCATTACACGAGCACGAGCTAAAGCATTTAAAGATCACGTTTCAGCCTTAACTAAACACATATGGGATGAACCCATGGCCGGGCACATTTAAGAAGCTCAAGTCAGCTCAACGAAGACTCCATGCATTTTTTTACAAGCTGACCTTAGCTCCCCTTCAATTCCAAGAGCTCAACTCAGCTCCATCTAGCTTAATTGAGCTCAATTTTAATTTTATTTTATTTTATAATGCTGGAATAAATTAAATAAGTTAACTAATTTAGTTTAAGTCAACTCAAATAAATTAATTGCGTTTTAATTGGTATAAATCTGGACCTTTTGAATAGGTATAATGGTGTCTTAAGTTAGCTTAATTTATTAGCTAATTAATTTGTCAAGTTTAAGACCGGTTTTAAATGTGCTGCTCATTAAATTGCCCAGCCGATTTTTGCTATTAAATTTGTCCAAGTTCCAGCCGATTTAATACATGTCTTAACCTTGCATAATTAATTTGTCCTAGCTACTACAAGATTTAAATGTGTCTTGAGCTGCTGGAAATTGTTGTGTCTTAATAGGATTAATGTGCCAAATTTATTTGAGTGCAGGTTGCATGTACAGCATTTAAGCTAGTTAAAGCACTGCTGATTAATGTTCCCCAACAGCCATGATGGTTCGGTCATTGCAACAGCCACCATCAGTTGCTGGTTGCTCTCCCCAACGTGACCACTTAGCTCTCCCAAGCTGCTCTTAAATACTTTCACACCAGTAGCCAAGCCGTTCACATTACAAGGCTGTTCAAGTCTTTGTTTTCACACCTCAAGACTGGCTAGCTACCCAAGGAGCTCACTTAAGGCTCAAGACCATTCGGCTCTTCTAAGCACCAGCTCCTTAATTTTTTTCAAGCTCCAATGCCAAATTTAATTATGCATTTTAGCTCCCAAAATGTGTCATTAATTTTCAGTTGAACAAATTCTTCTAGAATGTCGTCCAATGAGTTCTCCAAAGCCAATAAGCTTCAAGGAAACTAATGTATGCACGCCCAGGGCATCCTCAAGTGCATATCAAGATCCTATCGAGCTTCTAAAAGGTCCCATGACTCGAGCTCGTACCAAGCAACTTCAAGGAGCTTTATCAGCTTTTGTGATACGTATTTGGGAATAGAACAAGGCCCTAGACATTGGAGAAGCTGTGGATATTCCTTTGAGGACTCAATACACTCTTTTGCAAACTAACTTCAGCTCCTCTCCAGCTCCCCCAGCTCAATTCAGCTCCAACTCACTTGAGCTTGTTTTAGCTTCTTTCTAGCTCGTTTCTTTTTCCATTTCAATAAACTAATTTTTAGCTTTGTTTTAACTTAATTTGCTACAGCTCATGCTGATTTACCTAGCTCAAATTAGTTCATTAAGTGTTTTTGATTATTTGAGCTAGCCGAATTTAATATGCTAGTTGAATTTTAATTAATGTGTCCGAATTTAGTTAGTGTCATTTAAGTTGTCTAGTTGCTGTTTAAAATTATGATTATATGAATATTTATATTTTATTTAATTATGTGTTTATTCCTTTGTAGGTTCAGCCGAATGTGGAGGTACATTAATGGCTAGGTGCATGTACGGGTTTATTCAATGAATGAGAAGATTCATGCATGGCATAGTTCAATGCTTGGAGGGAATTAAGTTCATGTGCATGGATGGTAAATTACATGCATTTGAATTAATGAAGATACTTCTCCTTTGGATGGCACACATGCATGTATGAAGGGTATTTATTGCATGTTCATGTACGGCCAGATTCAAGACCCCTTTTAGTTCCATGCATGACCGAATGAATGTGGGTGATCTATTGAGTTTCCTAAGCACTTATTCAGCCAAGGAGTAGCTACATAATCAATTTCCAACTTTAATTCATGAATGAAGATTAAGAGAAGATGCATGGACAGCAAGTTTCATCGAATGGGAGAATGCATCCATAACTTGATACATGAATTGTTGGCTGATCAAATAACTTCCCTAGGTGCCTATTCGGCCAAGAGACACTTCATGAATGCTCCATTCATTCCATGGCTGAATCTAGACAAGTCCAATGAGCTCCCAAGTCTTCACATTCATCCAAGTCATTTTTTCTTAACCATGAAGCTGCCCATTGGAGTTCCCATCAGCCGAACCAAGACTTAGCAAATTAATGACTTTGTTCTAGATCATTCTAGTCTCTTCTTTGCCGAATTGCTTAGCTTCTAAGTTAGTCAATTTTTCCATTCGGCTACTACATGTTAAACTATAAATAGTTTACTCATTTCTTTATAAAAGGACTTTTGGCCAATTTGTTAATGAAACTTTGTTTCTGTGAGGTTGCTTCCTCTCATATCTCGTACAAGTTTCGAAGACTTATCTAGTTTGTGCTAGTGGCATCTACCGGTCTTGTTTGAACTTATCACCATTTCTGGTGTGGCATTCAACTATCCTTCTATCCATCCTTTCCACCTTAACAATATAGGAATTGGGGTGACACTTTTTAGTGTTGAATCATTCCTGACGTTTAAGTTCCCTATTCCATCCCCACCTTATATTATCTCTTTCTTGTTGTTTCCAAATCGAACCATCCATTCACCCTTCTTCTCGTCACCTTAGCCGAACCTATCACTTCTTTTTTACTTATCTTTTGAAACCCTTCTGCTTATTTGAAACACTTAACCACTAAAGTAAACATACAATTGTGTCACAAACATATGAAAATAAATATAAAAAATATTTTTGGGGCATTACACCATAAACTCTTTACAACTGCGATCTGTCCTTGAGAAGGACTAGTTGAACGGCTTGACCTTCCTTGACTAGTTCCATAACATGAGGATTGTCCTCAAACAGGAACGTAAATTATATGTCATTGAAGAACCTTTCCTAATGAACCAACAGGAAATGCCTCTAGAGTTGACAATGATGCTTATAAAAAGCATCTTGATGATATGTTAGACGTGTAACACCCTCAACCCGATTCGATTCATCAGATCTGAATCTAGGGTGTTACACCTTTATTTTCAGACTTACTAAAAAACATTACTTACAAAATTTCAATATTTACATCTTATTCAAGAACTCTGTTCTAATTGACTTACAACTGGAAGTACTATAGGTAATTACAACCATCGTATAAGACTACAAATAGTGAGAAATCATAGGCAAATATCATAATTTAATTACAAAGTTCCATTTATTTTATCATTTGGTGATAATACTGACTAAAATTTTTTCTACCAACTAAAAATTTCAATTGCAATCGAGTTCATTTAGTAAGTCTAAATATTATTTTGTTAATAGGAACTAAAACATAAATTTTATAAACTTTTAATACATTACCCAAAATATTATCTAAGAATATTTCTACCAAATTTTAACACTTACAAGTCTAATTCCAAAATATTATCGAGTTTCACTACCATTAAATGCTTCAATTAATCTAATCAAGTTTTAGGACTAAATTATAATCATACTTAGCAAACATCAATTATATCACACATGGTACATACCTTATGATGTGATCCGGCCCGGGTAGTCGAGTCGAAGTCACGTAGTTGCCCGATCATAGTTCGAGAGAGTCGTTCGTACCTCAAATTTTAGAAATAGAATGAAAAGGATAGGTTTGGATAGCGGAAGGTTTTCAAAAATTATGTAAAAAGGGTAGTGATAGGTTCGGTTTAGGAAACAAGAAAAGATGTTGGATAGATGGGGGATGGAAAGACGATCTCAACGTCAGGAATGATTCAACACTAAAAAGTGTCACCCCGATTCCTATATTGTTAAGGTGATAGGATGGATAGAAGGATAGGTGAACGCCACACCAAGAATGGTGATAAGTTCAAACAAGTCGGTTGACGCCACTAGCACAAGCTAGATAAGTCTTTGAAACTTGTACGAGATATGAGAGGAAGCAACCTCACAAGAGCAAAGTTCATTAACAAATTTGGCAAAAGTCCTTTACAAATGAAATCAACAAACTATTTATACTAGTTTCTTAGGCTAACCGAATAGACTATTCATGAACTTAACTATTAAGCAATGAACCTAATTTAATACATGAATATTCTAGAAAAATGACCATTAGTGTCTTGTCCATGTTCAGCCGAATGGGAGGTGAGAAGTTAGCTTCATGAATGTACATTGGTGTACTTGAATGAATGGTCTTCATACATGCATGGCTAGATTCGGCTAACACCTTAATGGAGCCTTGAATTCATGTTGTTTCACCATGAGTGACTTAATTAATTAGGGCTTCATGAAGAGTCAAAATTGGTGTGAACAAGGAGCTTGAGGAGACACTTGGGTGTGAACGTTCAACCGAAGGGTCTGTGTGAACACATGGTCAATGCATGAACTGTCTAATGCATGTTCCTTCATTAATTTGATCCATGTATCTTCAAATGCATGAATGTTCATCATGAACATTCATGTGCCTCTTGATTGCCGTCCATTGAATCCTCCCATGCATGCATCTTGCATTAAAGTCCATACATGAATCTTCCAAGTTCGGCTAACCTACAAAATTAATTAATAAAATTAAATAACACACAACTATTCATATAATTATAAATTAAATTAATAACTAAATAACTTAATGACACTAACTAAATTTGAAACAATAATTATAAGTCAACTTATAATAAATTCGGCTAGCTCAAATAGTCAAAAACACTGAGTGAGCTAAAATAAGCTAGGGAACTCGGCATGAGCTGTAGCAAACTTAGTTATAAGCTAGATTAAAACTTAATTTATTAAAATGAAAAAGGAATGAGCTGAATTGAGCTAAGTTCGAGCTCAAACGAGCTAAAACGAGCTCAAGTGAGCTGATGTGAGCTGAATGGCGCATAGGGGAGCTGAAGAGGAGCTGAGATCGGTTTGCAATATGGTGCATGGAGTCTTCAAAAAGTTGTTCTTAGCTCCTTCAACATCAGGGAGCTGGTTATCTTCCCAAATGCGCGTCACAAAGGCCGATATAGCATCTTGAAGTTGCTTGGTTCGGGCTCGGGTCATGGGACCTTTTGGCAGCTCAATAGATACTTGATGTGCATTCGAGGATGCCCCGGGTGTGCTCACATCATTCCCCCTGTCTTCAAAGCGACTTGTCCTCAAGTCGGATTCTGCATCAAAAGGGGATAAATCGGATACATTAAAACTAGCACTTATGTTATATTCACCCGGTAAGTCAAGTTTATATGAATTCTCATTAATGCGTTCAAGCACTTGGAAGGGTCCATCTCCTTGGGGAAGTAACTTGGAACGCCGCTGGGCTGGAAATCGTTCCTTGTGCATATGGACCCAAACCCAATCACCGGGTTCAAATATGACTCTCTTTCGTCCCTTGTTCGCTTGCTGCACGTAAGACTTAGTCCTTGCCTCTGTGTTAGCTCGCACTTGTTGATGTAGCCTCCTCACGAAATCGGCCTTTTTCCTAGCGTCAGAATGAATCAATTGGTTATTAGGTAAAGAGACTAAGTCTAAAGGAGTTATTGGATTAAATCCATAGACCACTTCAAAAGGTGTATGTTTGGTTGCTGAATGGACCGTTCTATTATAGGCAAACTCAATATGGGGCAAACAATCTTCCCATGATTTCAAATTCTTACGAATGATAGCCCGCAGGAGAGTAGAAAGTACTCGATTGACCACTTCGGTTTGTCCATCCGTTTGAGGATGACAAGTAGTTGAGAACAATAATTTGGTTCCAAGTTTACCCCAAAGAGACCTCCAAAAATGGTTAAGGAATTTCGCGTCTCGATCTGACACAATAGTTCGTGGCACTCCATGTAAACGAACAATGTCCCTAAAGAAAAGGTTAGAAATATGTACGGCATCATCAGTTTTCGCACAAGCAATAAAATGTGACATTTTAGAAAATCGATCTACAACTACAAATATAGAATCCTTTCCCGTTTTGGTTCGGGGCAAACTCAGGATGAAATCCATGGATATATCCGTCCAAGGAGTTTCAAGTATTGGTAATGGAGAGTAAAGTCCATGGGGTTGAATCTTGGATTTTGCTTGTTTGCACGCCAAACATCGCTCGCAAACCCGCTCCACGTCTCGCCTCATCCTAGGCCAATAAAAATGTTCGTTAAGGGTAGCTAACGTCTTGCTAACTCCAAAATGACCCATGAGTCCTCCACTATGTGCTTCTTGCACAAGCAAATCCCGAACAGAACTTTGTGGAACACAGAGCTTACTTTCCTTGAACAGAAACCCATCAAACCTATAAAATTTCTCAAATGCAACATGCTCACAAGCAGAATAGATTTCTCCAAAATCAACATCGTTAGCATACAATTCTTTCAAGAAAGAAAACCCAAGCAGTTTTGACTCAAGAGTAGAAAGTAAGGTATACCTCCGGGATAGGGCATCAGCTACCACGTTGTCTTTACCTTTCTTGTACTTAATTACGTAGGGAAATGACTCAAGGTACTCGACCCACTTAGCATGCCTCTTGTTCAACTTGTTTTGACGCTTTATATGTTTCAAGGATTCATGGTCGGAATGGATTACAAACTCTTTTGGCCACAAATAATGTTGCCAAGTTTCAAGAGCCCGTATCAACGCATACATTTCTTTGTCGTAGACCGGATAATTTAGTGGGGCTCGCTAAGCTTCTCACTAAAATAAGCAATGGGTCATCCGTCTTGGGTTAATACAGACTCCAATACACACCGGATGCATCACACTCAAGTTCAAAGGTTTTCGAAAAATCTGGCAAAGCAAGTAAAGGTGCATTAGTAAGACAATTTTTAATCTCAATAAAAGACCTCTCTTGCTCATCTTCCCAATGGAACGCGGAGTCTTTTTTAATCACGCTTGTTAAGGGTGCAGCCAATGTGCTGAAATTGGGCACAAATCACCGATAGAAGCTTGCCAATCCATGGAAGCTTCGAACTTGGCTAATAGATGTAGGCCTCGGCCACTCTTGAATCGCCTTTATCTTCTCTTGGTCGACTTCCAAACCTTGTGCACTAACTAAAAAACCAAGAAAGATAACTTTGTCAGAACAAAAAGTACATTTCTTAAGATTAGCAAAGAAAGTTTCCCTATGCAATGTTTCAAGAACAGATTTGAGGTGTGTTACGTGATCTTCCAAAGTCTTGCTATATATGAGGATATCATCGAAGTAAACAACACAAAACTTACCAATAAAGGATCTCAACACATGGTTCATGAGCCTCATAAAAGTACTAGGAGCGTTGGTTAAGCCAAATGGCATGACCAACCACTCATACAAACCATGTTTCGTTTTGAAGGTAGTTTTCCACTCGTCGCCTTCTCGCATACGAATCTGGTGATATCCACTTTTTAGATCGATCTTAGAGAATAGTTTGGCTCCACTTAGTTCATCTAGCATGTCATCTAGTCGCAGAATTGGATGTCGATATTTGATAGTGATTTTATTCACGGCACGACAATCGACACACATTCGCCAAGTACCATCCTTTTTTGGCACCAAGAGGACTGGCACGGCGCAGGGGCTAAGACTTTCTCTAATATAGCCCTTTTCCATCAATTCGTTAATTTGCCGTTGTAGCTCTTTAGTTTCTTCGGGATTCGTTCGATAGGCAGGCCAATTTGGAATTACGGCTCCCGACACAAAGTCAATTTGGTGCTCGATTCCTCGAAAAGGTGGTAATCCATTAGGAGCCTCTTCCGGGAAAACGTCTTGGAAATCCTGCAAAAGACTCAAAATAGAAGACAGCAAGCCCTCGGGCAGTTCGTTAGTGCTAAAAATATTTTCTTTGTACAAGAGTACAAGAACGGTTTGTTTCGATATTAATGCTCTCCTAACTTCTCTTTTTTTTGCAAACAAATTTTTTTTCTATTCTCTTTTTCTTTTCTCACTTGTTCTTTTTTTTCTTTTACTATTTTTGCATTCTTTTTCTCGATTTTCTTTTCTTTTTTCACATTCATTCTTTTCTTCTCCTCTCAACTGGTTTACAACAGACTTCATTCTCGTTTGATCCTCGAAAACTTGCTTTGGCGTCAATGGTACCAAAGTAATACTCCTTCCTTGATATTTGAATGTATACCAATTGGTATACCCGTCATGGGTGACTCTTCGATCGTATTGCCACAACCTTCCAAGCAACAGATGTCCCGCATGCATGGGAACAACATCACAAAGTACCTCGTCCTCGTACTTACCAATTGAAAAAGAAACAAGTACTTGTTTGGTTACCTTGATTTCGCCGCCATCATTGAGCCATTGAAGTTTGTATGGGCTCGGATGTTTGGTGGTGGTCAAGCCTAGTTTCTCCACCATTAAAGTGCTTGCCACGTTGGTACAGCTTCCACCATCGATGATCAAACTACAGACTTTCCCTTGAACTTGGCATCGAGAATGGAAGATATTCTCCCGTTGTTGTTCATTTTCAGGACTTTGAATACTGAGGCTTCTTTTAACAACGAGAAGCTTTTTGGCTTGCGCCATGTTGAACAATAAAGATAATTAGAATCCTCACCACAAATCTCACTATTCACTCGCAAAGAAAATAATGTATCAGCACTCCACTCGTGTTTGCACTCGTTTTTAGGCTTTTTCAAACTCTCGAATGATCTCACCACTCTTGCCTTTTACTGCTCAAGCTAACTCTCGTAACCTCGTATTTTGTTTCTTTTGACTTGACTAGGTGCTTTGGGGTCAGCTTCAAACGGTTACAAGGGTTAAAACGTATGGTGTACGGGTAGGCTAAAAAGAAAAAAATAATTTTTAAAGTAGTGTGGCGTTTTGGGGGGTTAAAATTGATGAAAAGAATATAAGACGATCGGAAGAAATATAAAACAATAGAATCAAACTTTTGATCACTTCACTTTTTTTATTTTTTTTAATTTGAATTTTTTTTAATTTCGTATCTTTTTTTTTACAACTTTCAATATAGCACTTTACAATTATAAAAACGAAAATACAATTTTTTTTTGCTCGAACCTTTTTTTTGAATTTTTTTCACCACGAACCTATTTTGATCTTGATACGAACGTCGGCGCCTCTCGATTTACAAGCTCTGATACCAAATGATGTGATCCAAGCCCAGATAGTCGAGTCGAAGTCACGTAGTTGCCCGATCGTAGTTTGAGAGAGTCGTTCGTACCTCGAATTTTAGAAATAGAATGAAAAGGATAGGTTTGGATAGCGGAAGGTTTTCAAAAATTATGTAAAAAGGGTAGTGATAGGTTCGGTTTAGGAAACAAGAAAAGATGTTGGATAGATGGGGGATGGAAAGACGATCTCAACGTCAGGAATGATTCAACACTAAAAAGTGTCACCCCGATTCCTATATTGTTAAGGTGATAGGATGGATAGAAGGATAGGTGAACGCCACACCAAGAATGGTGATAAGTTCAAACAAGTCGGTTGACGCCACTAGCACAAGCTAGATAAGTCTTCAAAACTTGTACGAGATATGAGAGGAAGCAACCTCACAAGAACAAAGTTCATTAACAAATTTGGCAAAAGTCCTTTACAAATGAAATCAACAAACTATTTATACTAGTTTCTTAGGCTAACCAAATAGACTATTCATGAACTTAACTATTAAGCAATGAACCTAATTTAATACATGAATATTCTAGAAAAATGACCATTAGTGTCTTGTCCATGTTCGGCCGAATGGGAGGTGAGAAGTTAGCTTCATGAATGTACATTGGTGTACTTGAATGAATGGTCTTCATACATGCATGGCTAGATTCGGCTAACACCTTAATGGAGCCTTGAATTCATGTTGTTTCACCATGAGTGACTTAATTAATTAGGGCTTCATGAAGAGTCAAAATTGGTGTGAACAAGGAGCTTGAGGAGACACTTGGGTGTGAACTTTCAATCGAAGGGTCATCATGGTGTGAACACAATGTGTGAACACATGGTCAATGCATGAACCGTCCAATGCATGTTCCTTTATTAATTTGATCCATGTATCTTCAAATGCATGAATGTTCATCATGAACATTCATGTGCCTCTTGATTGCCGTCCATTGAATCCTTCCATGCATGCACCTTGCATTAAAGTCCATACATGAATCTTCCAAGTTCGGCTAACCTACAAAATTAATTAACAAAATTAAATAACACACAACTATTCATATAATTATAAATTAAATTAATAACTAAATAACTTAATGACACTAACTAAATTTGAAACAATAATTATAAGTCAACTTATAATAAATTCAGCTAGCTCAAATAGTCAAAAACACTGAGTGAGCTAAAATGAGCTAGGGAACTCGGCATGAGCTGTAGCAAACTTAGTTATAAGCTAGATTAAAACTTAATTTATTAAAATGAAAAAGGAATGAGCTAAATTGAGCTAAGTTCGAGCTCAAGCGAGCTAAAAAACGAGCTCAAGTGTCTTGATGTGAGCTGAATGGCGCATAGGGGAGTGAAGAGGAGTGAGATCGGTTTGCAATATGGTGCATGGAGTCTTCAAAAAGTTGTTCTTAGCTCCTTCAACATCAGGGAGCTGGTTATCTTCCCAAATGCGCGTCACAAAGGCCGATATAGCATCTTGAAGTTGCTTGGTTCAGGCTCGGGTCATGGGACCTTTTGGCAGCTCAATAGATACTTGATGTGCATTCGAGGATGCCCCGGGTGTGCTCACATCACCTTAGCCAGAAGCATTCCACTCATTGGCAATATTTAAACATGTGATTATACATTGGATAAATGGATCTCAAAACTCATACATATCAAAAACAGCTTCAGATTGAGCAGATCGAAGCCACACACTCCCTTATATATAAATGCCATTAGAAGCATGTAGCTTAACAATTTCAACATCAATATAATTAAACACAACAAATGCCTTTATCCATGAATCTTAAACCAATCATAACACCAACATCAAGTGCTCAAAAAATTAGTAATTCATGCTCAATTAACAATCCATTCAATCCAAATTAATCATGCCAAAAGCTTTACATACAATTTCCAAAAGCTAATTGCAATAATGCTCTTGTAAAATAAAATAAAATAATGCAAATCCAACCAAATAAGATGCAATTAACTCATTAAAAACACTATTTAAAACTTCAATTCAACACATAACCAGGCATATTTATCAATAGCCTTTAAAATTACTCACCTCCACACTCTATTATTCAAACAAAAGTGTGTTCAAGTAGGTAAGTTTGAGCCTCAAATCTGGTTAGCACCATCCTCATCCTAGTGTGAAGCTTTAACAGAGACAAAATATGCATCAAAAACTAACATTAACATCAAGAAAGTCAAAATTTCTTAAACTTTATGGATCTAAATCATTTCTCTAATCTACCTTACCAAAATTGCACAATTAAGCTGAAACATATAGTTCATTAACTAAACGACCTTCTCAGCACCACAAACCACTTTTAAACTTCATTCCTAGTCCATTAACATAAAACCTAATTTGTAATTTCATCTATTAAATTATTTTAAAATTTTCTGAGAAATCAACTCATTTTCTTGATTAAAAATGAATTTATCAAAATTGATCAACCAAATGATTTTGATCTCCTGTTTTATGATTAAAAACCTCTTAGTAAATATATTTTGAGCTTAGACATCCATTAAAAATTGGATTCCAACTCAAAATCATGGATTCACCATTGTTGAGTTCCATGTTCAAGAAAGAAGAAATCAAAATTTGAAAATCCATTTTAATAAATTTAAATAGCTAATAATGATTGAAATCAACTTAAAAATGAATTTAGAGTTGAGAATTACCTTCTATTGGTCTAAAATCATCAATTTATAAGATTGAATCAAGATCCATGAAGAAATTTCAGATGACTTTTACTCAACTTTGGAAAAATTTTATGGAGATTTTGGAGATAATTGTGAGAGGGTAAAAGTTTAGATCTATTCTCTGATATGTGGTTTATGAAAATGAGAGAGTGAAAATGGTGTGCAAAGTGAGGTACTTGCAGTGTTTTTAAAACTGAAAACCCCCACCTGATTTTCAAAAATTGGGGAAATTGCCATCAGGCCACTCCTACATTTCCCTTGTTTTACAAAATACTCCTTACCCTCAAAAATTCCAAAAATAATGATAATTTTCTATAAACCACTCTTACATTTTCCTTGTTTTGCAAAATGGTCCTAATTAGTTAATATTTTAAGTTTTCTCAATTTAACCCCCATTTTAATTTATTTTTCAATTCTAATTAGACCAAAAATATTTATTTTACCCAAATTTATTTAAAACCATAAAATTAATTTTTCTAAAAATATTTTTATTTTTTGAAATATTATTTATCGATTTTTAAATAAAATTAACCTAACTAAATTAAAAAATCACTAATAAACATAATTAACTCCTAAGTTTCACTCGAAACCCATTAAACTTACCCAAAACAACTAACCTATTTTCAAGCCCTTACAGATCTTACAGGCTGGATTCTTTTGGTCTACGGTGTTTAAGGTGGCATACACATACGTGAAAAATTATGAGAGATGCTAGAGGATTGGAAACATATTAAGAAGGAACGAGATTCCATTGACAAACATCCTAGAGGTAGAATTATTTGATATTTGGGGTATTGATTTTTTAGGACTGTTTCCTTCTTTTTATTATAATAGGTGCATCCTAGTGGCTATCGATTATGTATCCAAGTGGGTTGAAGCTGAGGCATACCCAAAAAATGATGCTAAGGTTGTCATGCAATTCTTACATAAGCATGTGTTTACACGATTTGGGATTTCGAGAGCTATAATTAAAGATGAAGGATCCCACTTTGTAAACAAATGGCTTAAGTGGTTGCTCGGCAAGTATGATGTGAAACACAAAATTGCCACTGCATACCATCTACAGTCAAATGGGTAAGTTAAACGAGTAAACCATGGGATCAAAGGAATCCTTGAGAAGGTAGTACACCCTAATAGAAAAGATTGGTCCCGAAGGCTCAATAGTGCTCTATGTGCCTATCAAACAACTTTCAAGACATCATTAGGAATGAATTCTTATCGGTTAGTCTTTGGAAAGGCATGTCATTTGCTACTTGAGTTGGAAAATAAAGCTCACTAGGCCTTGAAACAATTAAATATGGATCTAAAGCAAGTCGGTGAGAGAAAAATGTTACAACTTGATGAGCTTGGGGACTTGAGGTTATTCTCATATGAAAATGATAAGATGTATAAAGAAAAGGTTAAGAGATGGCATGACAATCGTATACAACCTGGAGAATTCAGAGAATGTCAAAGAGTCTTGTTGTTCAACTCAAGGCTTAAGTTATTTCCTGGAAAGCTCAAATCCCGTTGGACTGGACCTTACACCATTCACAAAGTCTATTTGTATAGAGCGGTGGAACTACACAATAATAAGGGAGGTACATTTAAAGTTAATGGTCAATGTCTCAAGCATTATTAGGATGGTGAAGTAGAGCAAATTGAAAATTCATTCAATTTAATAGACCCTTGATTTTTCATATTTGTAACTTGAATAAATGTCATATTTAGAATTTTTTTTTGACAGAGTACATTAAAATGATTTTGTCTAAGAAGATTGGAACTTAAGTGGGACCATTTGTGGTGTGAGCATGCCTTATGACTCTCGTAGCTCGAGCAAGGATCCCATGGAGCTGCCTCAAGGCCCTATTACAAGAGCCCAAGTGATACGAGCACGCCCCGCGAACTTCATCGAACAAGTCTATCAAGCCGAGCATTGACATGTTGGCAAGCTGATCCCAGCTCATTTCCAGCTCCGTCCAGCTTAAATCCAGCTTATTCAAGCTCAATCCAACTTGCCTAAGCTAAACCGAGCTCACTCCTAGCTCATATTCAGCTCATGAGCTAAACCTTAGCTCAACTTCAGCTTAGGAGTTTAATCTCAGCTCAACTTTAGCTTAAGGGCTAAAGCTTAGCTCATTTTAGCTCAAACCCGATTTTAGACTTTAATGCATTAAATAAAATCTGAACATAATTATTTAAGCATCAAATTTGACTTATATTAATATTTGTTTTAATATGTCATAGTCATTACATATTTTAATTATGTTCACATTTTAGCCAATTTAATACATGACATTAATGTGTTCACATGATTTGATTTTATTTTTTTGTAGATACAATGATCAAGGACGGCACAATGTATGGATGAAGAAACATCTCTTTTGGGCATTCCACACTCATGAATGAAGAAGTATTAAATGCTGGTGCATGTACGGCTAGATGCAATGTTTCTACAAATTCATGCATGTGTCGAATGCATGTATGGACATTAAAGGCTAGTCCATGAATGGATCAAATGCATGGGATGATAGAATGCATGAATGACTTAAGTGCATGTATGGTGGCTGTCTCCTAACTTTCCAAGGCACTTATTCGGCCAAGAAGTAGCTGCTAACTAATTCTATGTTGACCATAAAGCTCCTTGAACATGTTCACACTTTGAATTGACCTATAGGCTACTACACATGCATGGATGGGTTCAAGAACGTCCAAGGGAAGGAATTAACTCAATAATTCAACACATTGATTGAATTAAGTGCATGCACAAAGGGGAGAACGAATTTACTAGGTTCATGCTGCCATTTATGAACCTACATGCCACTAAAGTGTTTAATTATGAAGATACATGTTCCATACAAGTGCATGAACGTCCCAAGGAGATGAATGCAACCTTTTGGTGCACATACAAGTCACTTGAAGCCTTTCTTTATGACTAAGCATTCATGCACAAACCAAGGGGGAAGAAAGTGTCCATTCAGCTAGTGCATGATTTGCCGAATTTATGAACTATTTTAATACATTAGTGTGAACGTTTTTATTATTGTGTGAACACCTAGATGCCGAATTTGAATGGTCATCTATGTGCCTATAAATATTTGTTTTCTTTCATTTGTAAAGGACTTTTGCCAAATTTGTTAATGAACATTGTTCTTGTGAGGTTGCTTCCTCTCATATCTCGTACAAGTTTCGAATGACTTATCTGGCTTGTGCTAGTTGCGCCAATCGTCTTATTTTGAACTTATCACCAATATTGGTGTGGCGTTCACCTATCCATCTATCCATATTTTTCACCTTAACAATATAGGAATCGGGGTGACACTTCTTAGTGTTGAATCATTCCTGACGTTGAGTTCGTTTTCCATTTCTATCTTTTAAATTCTTTTTTTTCTTGTTAACCCAAACCGAGCCTTCTATCCTTCATCCATCTTTGCTACCCTTAACTGAACCTATACTAAACTTACCCTTCTTGAAACCTTCCGCTATCCTATTCTAATTCTTTTACTACTATTACAAAAATTCGAGGCATGAACGACTCTCTCGAACTATGATCGGGCAACTACGTGAATTCGACTCATCTACCCGGGCCAAATTACATCACCAAGCCAAGGCTTTTAAAGATTCTATTTCAGCTCTCGTAGCTCGTATCTGGGACGATATTCCTCCTGGTCACATCAAGGAAGATTGTTCCTTGAAATCATCAAGTTGTATTTGAAGATTCTCCATTGTAAAAGCATTATTTTGAAGCTATAAAAAAAAGGACAAGAAATTCGAAATAAAAAAAGGTGAAGTGTTCTAGTTCTCATCTCTGTTGAATTATACATTTGTTCCGATCGTCAAGTGTCATTTCATTAATTCTGTACCCCCCAAAATGCCACACTACATTTAAAAAGAAATTTTATTTCAGCCTACCTGTACACCTATACAGTTTATCCTTTGTAACCATTTTTGAAGCTGGCCCCAAAGCACCAAGACTAGTCAAGAGAAACAAAATACAAGGTTACGAGAGTAAGTTGAGTGGTAAAAGGCTAGAGAGTGTGAGAACAATCGAGTGTTGAAAAAGCCTAAACAAGTGAAAACACGAGCAAGAGTGATATCCATTAATTATTTCCTTTCAAGTGAAATAGTGAGGTTTGTGGTGAGGTTTTAAATTTTGTTGATAATCAACATGGATCGAAATGTGGAAGAAAGACAACCCGTTCAGAATGTACCAAATTTGAACTTGCAAGTCCTACTTCATGAAGTTGAGCGATTGTTTGACCGAAAATTGGAACCGATACAAGACCGACTCGAACAAGTGGAGGAAAGAGGTCGATGGGCAAGGACCCCAATAAGTCCACCTAGAGACCGTGGCCGAAGGCAAGTTCAAGACGATGAGGTATCTGCACCAAGTGAAGCCGAGAGTGAAGTTGGCTAAAATGTTAGTGATCGGCAAAGAGCCCAACGACGTCGAGGCCAACGAGAGCGAGCTCTCTCGTTCGTTATCTCGAAAGACCTTAGACTCGAAGCTTTCTTTCTTTCTACTTGAATTTCTTGTCGAATAGGTATCACGATAGAAATCTCTTCTCGAGTAGTCATCGGATGTGTGTCTCCGTGATGTTCTTGACTCCGTTTTCTAACTTGGTGAATTTTACTTCCATTGAGCTCTTACTCGATGGTCTAGTTTTTCTTGGATAGGCTTGATTTTTTGATCGAGCATGCACTCCATCTCTTTCAACAAATATTGAAATTCAAAGGCTAAAAACTCTTCTCAAGACATGATTAATAGATGAAAAGAAAAGTGAATAAAAAAAACAGAAAATGAATACCTCACCACAAACCTCACTAGCCACTCACAAGAAAATTTGATTGGCACTCACACTCGTGTTTTACACTCGAGAATAGGCTTTTATCTCCACTCTATTGCTCACAACTCTCATGCCTTTTACCTATCTTTACCTTTCTCGTGATTTCGTAAGCAAATTCGCTCCTTAGTCTAGGTGGTCAGTTTCAAATGGGTAACAAGGGATGATATGATTTAATACAGGGTAGGCTTACAAGAAAAAAAAATAATTCAGGTATAGTGTGGCAAAAAAGTCAAAGATAGAAGTGGATGAGAAAGTAAGATTTTCAAGATCGAAAAATAGAGAAAAAGTAAAAAACAATGTTCTAGTTTCAAAAAAAAATTCTGATTTTTTTTGAATTTTTTCAAATTTTTTTCAAATTTTTTTTGAACTTTTTTTTGAAACTTTTTTTCACTTACTTGATGAGTCACGAACTATTCCGGGAGTAATTTCAAACTCTCATATTCATCATTTTGTAGCTCTGATACTAAATGATATGATTCATCCCGGGGTGAGTCGAGTCGTATGTGAGTTTGCCTGATCGTCTACAAAGAAGTATCATTCGATTTGTTCAAAGGATGTTTTAAGTGAATAATGGTAGAAGCTATGTAAAAAAGGTTCAAGATGGATTTATGGTTATGAGGTTTATGTAGGTTCGATTATAGAAAAATAATAAAAGATAGAAATAAATATAGTAATTGGATAACCAACAACGGATATGAAGTGAATTGATGGTTCGATTATGATGAAACGAAAAGTTGGAATGGAATGGAATGAAAAAGGTAAGGTGGAAAAGAAAGAATTTGTTTTGGTTTGAAATATTAAGATGTGAAAAGAAAGAATTAGTTTTGGAACCAAATGGTTAAGAAAGGAAAATGGATTGAACAAAAGTGCAAACAAGAACCAATACCGATTTGGTATCGACCCGTTGCTTATAAGCCCTTTAGTTCGGTTTAAGAGTGGTTAAGGTGACCTCGACCCACTATCTAGCAAGATAGGAACCTTGGTATGTTTGAACGCCACACTACGAGTAGTGATAAGTTCAGTTTTTGACAAAGAAAATGGATGACACAACTAGAATACTAGGTAGCCAATGAATCCTTGAACGAAAATAGAGAAAAGTTTGCCTCAAAAATTTGGCAGCATAACATTAACAAAATGTCTAAAAGTCTCTTTCCTTCAATAAACTGATTACATATATTTATAGTGTCAGAAAAGACTAGCTGAATGGTCGCTTTTAATGAAGCTAATAAAGAGCTCCAATGAAAAGTCACAACCAAGTAACTCCAACCTTCAATGTGATTTACTTCTTCAATTAAGTTGCTTTCAAAGTCTTTTGAAGTCTCCATGACCAACCAGCTTCTTTGATGGAGAATTGAATGCATGTAGTGATTACTCATGAAGCAAACGGTTATTGAAGATAAAACAAAGTTGCTGCCCTATTTAAAGAAGAATAATGCTCTTCTTTAATTGATAAAAACAACTTCTTAATGATATACAAAGCCTCTTTGTAACAGCCCCCTCTTTTGTAACCGAAATCTCTTGAAAAGTCACCTTATTGAATGCATAACAGCCTTTAAATGTATTGGATGTGAGCTGGAAAGTCACCTGCAATTAACACATGTAATCGACACATTTATTCAATTATTAAACTTAAAAACAAATTAAATAAATGAACTATCACTTATGCATCATTTATTCTAGCAACTAGTTTAATTAAAAGAAGCATTATTAAATAAACTTTAACTCATGCATCAACAAATTATCCTAGTAGCTAGATTATTTAAAGAAACAACTATTAAATTAGGTTCATAAAAACTCAATTAATTAAACTAAAATGAGTTGAATAAATGTCCAGCAACTCATTTATTAAACTAAGATGCTTAAATGCATGGTTTGAAATGCAAACTAAATGCACAAATGAGTACTTAATGCAAGACTTAATTTAATGATGCAGACTTAAACTAACATGGTAGTTACATAATGCATGTCATTATTTATGATGCATACTTAACTAGCATGGAAGTTATATAATGCATAACTTCATTAAAAATATGCAAACTTATTAATTTAAATAAAACTACATTAAATTTAAAAAAAATCCTTAAAACGTTGGCCCAATAATCAATAAGGCCTATGAGATGTTTCATCTTGCACTTGGGCCCTTCAAGTTTAGGCCAATTCTGAGGTCGGCAAGTTGTGTCGAAACATGATGCGACCGGATTCACATCATACCCCTCTTGAAGATAATTTGTCCTCAAATCGGGCCATTTGCTCGAAAAAAATTTCTCAAGATAAAAAATCAGCCCTCCCTCTTTAGGAGGGTACCACCTCACATTGTCACCTACAAAAGAATAAAACAAATTAGTGACACAATAAAGGTTAAACCAGGAGGCAAAATTTTCTCTATTTTTGTTCAAGGATTCGTTGGCTACCTAGTGTTCTAGTTGTGTCATCCGTATTCTTTGTCGAAAACCAAACTTATCACTACTTGTAGTGTGGCGTTCAAACATACCAAGGTTCCTACTTTGCTAAGTAGTGAGTTAAGGTTCTCCTATTCTCCATCCAACCACCTTGAAAACTTATAAGCATTTGGGTCAATATTTTTTCTAATATTGGTTCGTGTTTGTTTTTGAGATCATTTTCATTTCATTCCATTCTATCTTTTTGTTTCATCATAATCGAACCATCAATTCACTTCACATTTGTTGTTGGTTATCCAATTACTATATTTATTTCCATCTTTTATTATTTTTTTATAACCGAACCTACATAAACCTCATAAACATAAACCCATCTTTGAACCCTTTTTACATAGCTTCCGCCATTATTCACTTAAACATCCTTTGAACAAACCAAACGATACTTCTTCGTGGAAAATTGGGCAAACTCACATACGACTCGACTCACCCCGAGGCGGATCGTATCAGAATGCATAATAGCCTTTAAATGTAATGGATGTGAGCTGGAAAGTCACCTGCAATTAACACATGTAACCGACACATTTATTCAATTATTAAACTTAAAAATAAATTAAATAAATGAACTATAACTTATGCATCATTTATTCCAGCAACTAGTTTAATTAAGAGAAGCATTATTAAACGAACTTTTAACTCATGCATCAAAAAATTATCCTAGTAGGTAGATTATTTAAAGAAACAACTATTAAATTAAGTTCATAAAAACTCAATTAATTAAACTAAAATGAGTTGACTTAATAACCAGCAACTCATTTATTAAACTAAGATGCTTAAATGCAAGGATTAAAAATGCAACTAAATGCAAAGCTGAAAAATAAAAAAGTTTAATTTAGTTGGAACGGGTTCAAAGAGTTGGAATTGAGCTGAAATCGGTTTGCAATATGTTGCAAGGAATCTTTATTGAACTGGTCCCAACTCGTTCTATTTCTCCAACCAAAGCCTCGCCCCACAATTGGTTAACTAAGGCCAAAATGGCCTCTTCGAATTGCTTAGCTCGAGCTCACGTAAACGGTCCTTGGGGCAGCACCGTTGAATCCTTGCTAGAACTTGGTGCACTCCGAGACGTGATCGTATCATTCCCACTCCTTCAAAATGACTTGTCCTCAAGTCAAAATCTGCGTCAAAAGGGGTTAAATCTAACATGTTAAAAGTCGCACTAACATTAAATTCACCAGGAAAATCGAGTTTATAAGAGTTTTCATTGATGCACTCAAGAATTTGGAAAGGACCGTCTCCGCGAGGTAACAATTTTGATTTTCGTTGAACCAGAAAACGCTCCTTGCGCATGTGAACCCAAACCCACTCTCTGAGTTCGAAGACCACTCATTTTCATCCTTTGTTAGCTTTACACACGTAAGTCTCAGTTCTTGCCTCGATGTTAGTTCGCACCTTTTGATGTAATTCTTTAACAAAGTCAGCCTTTTTCTTCGCATTTGAATGAACCAATCGATCAGTAGGCAAATGTAATATATCTAAAGGTGTTAATGGATTGAAACCGTATACAATTTCAAAAGGTGAATATTTGGTAGCAGAATGGACGGAGCGGTTGTAGGCAAACTCGATATGTGGTAGGCAATCTTCCTAAGACTTCACTTTTTTACAGATGATGGCTCGAAGTAATGTGGACAATACCCTATTGACAACTTCTGTTTGGCCATTGGTTTGGGGGTGGCTGGTGGTTGAGAATAATAATTTGGTTCCTAATTTTCCCCATAAGGATCTCTAGAAATGGCTCAAAAATTTTGTGTCACAATCTGATATAATGGTACGAGGAATGCCATGAAGTCGAATGATGTCTCTGAAGAACAAATTTGCAACATGAACAATGTCATCAGTTTTAGGGCAAGTAATAAAATGAGACATTTTTGAAAAATGATCAACAACCACAAAGATAGAATCCTTCCCCGTTTTTGTGCGCAATAGTCCAAGAATGAAGTCCATGGAGATATCGACCCACAGAGCTTCAAGAATAGGTAATGGCATATATAAACCATGTGGCTGAACCTTTGATTTAGCCTTTTTACAAGCTATACACCTCTCATAAGCTTGTTCCACATATTTGTGCATTCGCGGCCAATAGAAGTGTTCTTGAAGGGTTGCAAGCATCATGTTGACTCCAAAGTGTCCCATAAGTCCACCATTATGGGCCTCGTGCACTAATAAGTCTCTAACAGAACCACAAGGAATGCAAAGTTTACCTTCTTTAAAAAGAAAGCCTTCATACCAATAAAAGTTTTCAAACACACCATTCTCGCACGCAACAAAGATCTCACCAAAATCAAAATCGTTAGCGTAAGAGTCTTTTAACAAAGCAAAACCAAGAATTTTGGAGTCTAAATATGACAATAAAGTGTACCTTCTCGAAATCGCATCAGCCACTATGTTATCTTTACCTTTTTTGTATTTTATAACATAGGGAAATGATTCAAGAAACTCCACCCATTTTGCGTGACATCGGTTCAATTTGTGCTGGCCTTTAATGTGCTTTAAAGCTTCATGATCGGAGTGTATAATGTGAACTCCTTTGGCCATAAATAATGTTGCCACGTCTCAAGGGCTCGTATGAGCGCGTACATCTCTTTATCATATACCGGATAGTTGAGTACAACTCCACTAATATTTCAGCCACAGATCATCCTTCTTGTGTCAAAACAGCTCTGATTCCAATGCCTGAGGCACCACACTCAACCTTGAAGGTTTTCGAGAAATCTGGAAGAGCAAGTAAAGGAGCGTTAGTAAGAAAATCTTTAATTTTAACAAATGACTTTTCTTGCTCATCATTCCAATAAAAAGCAGAGTTCTTTTTAAT
This sequence comes from Gossypium longicalyx, assembly GCA_025698465.1. Classification (NCBI taxonomy): domain Eukaryota; kingdom Viridiplantae; phylum Streptophyta; class Magnoliopsida; order Malvales; family Malvaceae; genus Gossypium; species Gossypium longicalyx. Next base: position 60,691,283 of record CM047005.1, read on the forward strand.
GACGCTCCTAAGAGGGCAACAATGGTGCTGAAATTAGGAACGAAACATCGATAGAAACTCGCTAGGCCATGAAAACTCTAGACTTGCGTGATACTCGTTGGCCTTGGCCAATCTTGAATAGCCTTGATCTTTTCTTGGTCTACCTCAAGACCTTCCGTGCTAACCACAAATCCTAAAAAAACAACTTTATCAGAATAGAAAGAACACTTTTTGAGGTTAGCATATAATGTTTCTTTATGTAAAACTTCCAAAACAGATTTAAGGTGCCTTACATGGTCTTCAATTGACTTGCTATATATCAATATATCATCGAAATAAACAACACAGAACTTACCAATAAATGACCTTAACACATAATTCATTAACCTCATGAAAGTGCTAGGAGCGTTGGTTAGGCCAAATGGCATAACCAACCATTCGTACAGCCCATGCTTGGTCTTGAATGCCATTTTCCACTCGTCTCCTTCTCGCATCCTAATCTGGTGGTAGCCACTTTTTAAGTCAATTTTCAAAAATACTTTGGCTCCACTGAGTTCATCAAGCATGTCGTCAAGGCGAGGAATTGGATAATGGTATTTGATGGTGATCTTGTTTACAGCTCGGCAATCTACGCACATTCGCCATGTTTCATCTTTTTTTGGTACTAGCAAAACAGGTATAGCACAAGGACTAAGACTCTCGCGAACGTAGCATTTTTCCAACAGATCATTGACTTGCCGTTGTAGTTTTTTAGTCTCTTCCGAATTGCCTCGATAAGCAGGACGGTTTGGAATAGTAGCTCCCGACACAAAGTCTATTTGATGTTCAATTCCATGAAGTGGTGATAGACCATTCGAGACTTCCTTTAGGAAAACATCTTTAAAATCCTGCAACAAAGACAAAACAGAAGAAGGTAGGGTGTCGGGTAATTCGTTAGTAGAAAACAAGGTTTCCTTGTACATGAGTACAAGAACAGGGTGATTCATTACTAACGCTTTTTGAATATCTCTAACTTTTGCAAAGACACTCATTTTTTCAATTTCCTTCTCTTTTTCTTCTTTTTCTTTGCTGATTTTCTTTTCGCTCTCTTTTATTTTCTTTTTCTTATTTTTTTCTTCTTTTATTTTTTTACAATCTTCTTTTTCTTTCTCTCTCATTTGTTCAACGGATGCCTTCAACTTCAATTGGTCATTGTAAACTTGTTTGGGAGTTAACGATGCTAACATAACATTCTTTCCCATAAACTTGAAAGTATACCGATTGGTATACCCGTCGTGTAGCACTCGCCAATCAAACTGCCACGGACGACCAAGGAGTAGATGGCCCACGTGCATCAAAATAACGTCACATAATACTTCGTCCGAGTACTTTCCAATAGTAAAAGAAACGAGTACTTGCTTGGTCACTTTAAGTTCTCCACCATCGTTGAGCCACTGAAGTTTATAAGGGCTTGGATGCTTGGTAGTTGGCAAACCAAGCTTTTCAACCATCATCGTACTTGCTACGTTTGTACAACTGCCGTCGTCGATGATGACACAACAAACTTTTCCTCTTACTTGACATTGGGTATGAAATATGTTCTCTCGTTGTAGCTCGTTATTCAGGCCTTGGCTCTTTTTCTTTCATTTCTTTTTTTCTCAATTTCTTTCTCACATGTCTTTTTGATGTTATTACAAGAGGAAGATAACATAGAAAAATCAAGATGGGAATCTTTTTGTTGGAAAATGTATGAAAGATCCGTGTATGAATTATGATCATCTCTTCACGAGCATTCCTCCGTGGATGAGTGTCTTTGAGCATATGAATACTTTCTCGGGCCTTCTCATTCGTCACCATAATAGGCTTCATACTCGAAGTTTGTTGTGCTTTGTCTTGAATTCCTCGTTGAGTAGGAATCATGATATACATCTCTTCGGGAATGACTATCCACAGGCGAATACTTAGATGTAACACGTTCTCTTTTTCGTGAAGATTTCTCCGCAAATGAAAACTTTAAGTCACTTGAATAGGATTTCCTACATTCTCATTTGTCATCTTGAAAGATTTCAGATTCAGGGATTGCTTCATACCATCTCGGCTTTTTTGATGGATAAGAGTCTCGGTATGAGTCTCTCCATGACTGATCATCGGATGTAGGTCTTTATGACAACCTTGATTCCACCTTTTGACTTGAAAAAAGTTGTTCTCGTCGATCTCTTTCCTCGATTCGATCCAAATGCTCATGCAACTTGTCCAACTTGGATTTCAAAATTCTACGCATCTCTTTCATCAAATATTGATAATCATATTTTGAAAACACTTCTTGGTTCATGATTTTTTTGTGAGGGAAAAGGAAAGTGATTAAAACAGGAATGAAAAATTTTGTCAATAAAAACCTCACAAATTCTCTCAAAAAGAAAAAAATTGCACACGTTTGGCTTTTTTGCACTCGAATAGTCTCACCACACACTCATGCCTTTTTCCACTCTATTCGCTTCTCTCGATTCACGATGGACTACTTAGGCTTAGCAGTCTCATCAATGTGGAGTTGGCTTACAAAAATAATAATCGGTTTGGGCTGGAAATGATGTTGGGACAAGGGAGGGCTAGAAGCAAAAAGAAAAGGTGAAGGTGTGGCCGTTTGGGTAGATGGTGATAGTAGCAAGAAATTGATTATCAGGATTTACAAAAGATGAATACAACTTTCAGAACTATCAATAGAACTTTTTATTTTTTTTAATTTCAAATTTTTTTCTCTTTTTTTAAATTTCAAATTTTTTTTCTCTTCTTTTTTTATATTTTTTTTGAGATTTTTTTCACTATTTCCAAATTTTCTTTTTTTTCTTCAAATAAATATGTATATATTTTTTTACGAATTTTTTTCAATTTTTTTAATTTTTTTTACAAATACGATACCAAAACTTTCAAAAACAATGATACTTACCTCAATTTAACCAGCTCTGATACCAAATGATACGAGCTCACCTCAAGATGATTTGAGTCGTAATAGTTGCCCGATCATAAGTTGGGTAAGTTTTGGCTCGTTTGAAAAGAAGGTGAAAATCAATTATGGAATAGGCTCAAAAGGGTTACGAAGAAAGGATTTAGGATAGTTGGATGATAGATTAGGAGAAATGGCTAAGGCCAGAGAATGAACCAACAATATTAAGATTTTGAATCAAGTCTAAAAAATGGCACCTAGGTTGTGGATGACGGTCGAAACGATGGAATAGTTGAAATGGACCTTGGCCCGCTAACTATAGGGAGTTAGGAACCAAAGGTATAGTCTTTTTGAAGGGATGAACACCACACCAAGTTGGTGATAAGTTCAGGATAAAATGAAGGAAAGATAGACGCCATGAGACGAAATCTCGATAAGTCAAATCAGTCCAAAAGTGAATAAAGAGAATTGAATTCTCACTAGAACAATGAAGTTCATAAAATGACAAAGTATAAAATTCAGTAACCTCTACAAAGTGAATAACATCACATATTTATAGCCTAAACAAGTAGTTAGCCGAATGGTCACCCTTGGCAGCTCATTGGACTTTTAGAATCGGCTAGAACATGCTAGAATAGGCCATAGAGATTTCCTTGAAGCTTCCCTTTTGCTGATACTTGAAAGAACTTATCCATCTTCTTTAACTAGGTTCGGTCGAATACTTGAAGAGAGAGGGGAGAGTGCTTCGTGAGCTGAACAGTCATGTAGTATTTAAATGAAGCTTGGAAAAAGTCAATGGATAGCTCCCTTGGTTCAGTCGAATACTTAATGAAGAAGCATGCTCATTTATCTTCACTAGGCGTCACTCTTAATGGTGGCTGCTGGAATTAAATCCTAATGGCTTTTGCTTTCCATGAAAAGGCAGCTTCTTTATTGCTCCAACAGCTTCTTAAATGCTTTGCTGATCACGAGTTACATTCATTGTGCCACCCATTTCTTGGGAAAAGAATTCGACAGCCCCTTAAATGCTGTCCCACACATGCTGCTACTTTAATTCGGTCAGCAACCATGCATCATAAATTTGGCTGGGCAAAGTAGCAACATGAATTAAATTCATGTTAAACACATTAAATTTGGCACATTAAACCTGCAGCAATGTTAAGACAATTTAAATTCATGTTTTAATCACAATACATTAATAACATGTCTAAACAAGGACACATTAATAACTCACGTTTAATGCTAGGACAACCATTAAATTCGACCTAGACAAATAAGCAGCAGCTAATTAATTTGTCCTAAACTAAGACACATTAAACTTTATATAGTATATGACATATTTAATAATTTAAATTAATATTTCCAGATTTAAGAAACCTTAAATTAACTAATTATTGAAGCTGAAATTTAACTAATTAACTAACACATTAATTAAATTTATTTCAGCCACATAAAAAACAAATTAAAAATATGGAAATGAGCTCAAACGAGCTTGTTTAAGCTGAATCAAGCTCATTAAATTGAGTACACAAACTCATTGAGCTGGAGATGAGCAAAAATTGAGCTGATCGAGCTGAGGTTAGGCCTTATTTTGCACTTAGACCCCTCGAGCTTAGGCCATGCTCACTGCTGTCGAGTTGTGTCAAACCATGATACGATTGGGTTCGTATCACTTTGTGATGTTGTTCCCATGCACGCGGGACATCTGTTGCTTTGGAGGCCGTGGAAATACGATCGAAGAGTCACATGACGGGTATACCAACCAATATACATTCAAGTATCAAGGAAAGAATATCACTTTGGGTCCGTTGACGCCAAAGCAAGTTTTCGAGGATCAAATGAGAATGAAGTCTATTGTAAATAAATTAAGAGAAAAAGAAAAGAATGGATGTGAAAGAGAAAGAAAAGAGAACGAAAAAGAAAATAAAAATGAGAAAAGGAATGCAAAAAAAGGAAAAGAAAGAAAAGAAAAAGAAGAGCAAGAAAAAGAAAGTAGAAAAAAAAGTTTGTTTGCAAAAAAAAGAGAAGTCCGGAAAGCGTTTTTGTCAAAACAAACCATTCTTGTACTCCTGTACAAGGAAAATCTTTTTAGCACTAACGAACTGTCCGAGGAATTGCCTTCCACTATTTTGAACCTTTTGCAGGATTTCCAAGATGTTTTCCCAGAAGAGACTCCGATTGGATTACCACCCCTTCGAGGAATCGAGCACCAAATCAATTTTGTGCCCGGAGCGGTAATTCCAAATTGTCCTACCTATAAAATGAATCTTGAAGAAACTAAAAAACTACAAAGGCAAGTCAACGAGTTGATGGAAAAGGGCTATATTAGAGAAAGTCTTAGCCCTTGTGCCGTGTCAGTCCTCTTGGTGTCAAAAAAGGATGGTACTTGGTGAATGTGTGTCGATTGTCGTGCTATGAATAAAATCACTATCAAATATCGACATCCGATTCCTCGACTAGACAATGTGCTAGACGAACTGATGTAAGCATGCCCGGGTCATCCACGAATGCAATTCATAATTCAATCGAGCTTCCAAAAGGCCCCATGACTCGAGCTCGAACCAAGCAAATTCAAGACGCCTTAATAGCCTTGGTGTTGCACATTTGGGATGATAACAAGTACCATGACATTGGAGGAGCTAAGGATAACTCCTTGAAGACCCAATGCATTCTTTTGCAATCCGATCTCAGCTCCCCATGCGCCATTCAGCTCCAATCAGCTCACTTGAGCTCGATTTAGCTCGTTTGAGCTTGAATTTAGCTTGTTTCAGCTCATTTCTTTTACATTACAATAAACTAAGATTAAACTTTGTTGTTAATTAAGTTTGCTATAGCTCATGTCAAATTCCCTAGCTCAACTTAGCTCACTAAGTGTTTTTGACTATTTGAGCTAGCCGAATTTAATATGATAGTTGACTTATAATTAATATGTCTGAAATTAGTAGTGTCATTAAGTTGTTTAGTTAATATTTTTTAATTATGATTATATGAATAATTATTTTATTTAATTATGTTATTTAAATTATGTAGGTTCAGCCGAATGTGGAGATTCATTCATGGCAAGGTGCATGTACGGGAATGTTCATTGAACGGGAAGATTCATGCATGGTTTGATTCAATGTTCGGAGGACCTATATTCATGTACATGGGGGAATAATTGCATGCAATGGATATTGAAGAATACATCTCCCTTGGACGGCACACATGCATGAATGGAGAACAATTAATGCAAATTCATGCACGGCTATATTCAAGCCTCCTTCCAAGTTCCATGTACAGCCGAATGCATGTGGAAGGACCCTTAGAATTTCTATGCACCTATTCGGCCAAGAGACACCTCTTGGAAGCTTTATGCACTCCATGGCCGAACCTAGTCAACCTATTGAGCTTTCAAAGGCTAACATTCATTCAAGTAATTAAAGCTCATACATGAAGCTGTCCAAACACATCCCCATCAGCTGAATCAAGACTAGTTAATTAATGTTTTCATTCTAGAATATTCTAGCTAGTTCATGACCGAATTTGCTTAGTCTTTAAGCTAGCTAGTTTGTCCATTCGGTTACTACATGATAGCTTATAAATAGTTTGCTCATTTCATTGTAAAAGGACTTTTGCCAAATTATTGAATGAACATTGTTCTTATGAGGTTGCTTCCTCTCATATCTCGTACAAGTTTCAAAAGACTTATCTAGTTTGTGCTAGTGGCGTCAATCGACCTTGTTTGAACTTATCACCATTCTTGGTGTGGCGTTCACCTATCTTTTATTCCATCTTTCCACCTTAACAATATAGGAACCAGGGTGACACTTTTTAGTGTTGAATTATTCCTGACGTTAAGTTCATTTTCCATCCCCATCTTTTGAATTTCTTTCTTGTTATCACCAAATCGAGCCATCTATCCAACATCCATCTTTGCTACCCTTAGCCAAACCTATTACTAACCCTACACTTCTTTGAAACCTTCCGCTTATCCAAACCTATCCATTCACTTCTATTTCTAAAATTCGAGGCACGAATGAATCTCTCGTCTACGGTCAGGCAACTACGTGAATTCGACTCAACCTGATACGATTCACCTCGGGGTGAGTCGAGTCGTATGCGAGTTTGCCCGATCGTCTTCGAGAAAGTATCATTCGGCTCTTTTAAAGAAGATGTTTTTAGGTTAAATAATGCGGAAGCTATTTAAAGGGTTCAAAAGTAGGGTTTAAAATATGAATATTAAAGGTTCAGTTTTAAAAGAAACAAAAGAATGAAAATAGATTGAAGGTAGTTTAATAAATGATGGTTATGGAAGATGGTGAACTTAAAAGCAAGCACGAACCAATATTAGAAAATATCGACCCAAATGCTTATAGGCTTTCAAGGTGGAGGATGAAAGTGAGAAACCTCGACCCGCTACTTAGCAAAGTAGGAACCTCAGTATAAGGGTGAACGCCACACTCGGTTGAGTGATAAGTTCATGGAAGAACAAGGTTGACGCCACTACTAGGTAGATAAGTCAACAAAGTCTCAAACAAAGTTTAGAAAAGAAAATTCTCACAAGATTAAATTCAATAAAAATTTTGGCAAAAAAAAGTCCTTTACAAATGAAAGAAAACAAATACTTATAGGCACATAGATGACCATTCAAATTTGGCATCTAGGTGTTCACACAATAATAAAAACGTTCACACTAATGTATTAAAATAGTTCATAAATTCGGCAGATTCATGCACTAGTTGAATGGACACTTCCTTCCCCCCAAGTGTGTGCATGAATGCTTAGTCATAAAGAAAGACTTCAAGTGACTTGTATGTGCACCAAAGGTTGCATTCATCTCCTTGGGACGTTCATGCACTTGTATGGAACATGTATCTTCATAATTAAACACTTTAATGGCATGTAGGTTCATTAATGGCAGCATGAACCTAGTAAATTCGTTCACCCCTTTGTACATGCACTTAATTCAATCAATGTGTTGAATTATTGAGTTAATTCCTTCCTTTGGATGTTCTTGAACCCATCCATGCATGTGTAGTAGCTTATAGGTCAATTCAAAGAGTGAACATGTTCAAGGAGCTCTATGGTCAACATAGAATTAGTTAGCAGCTACTTCTTGGCCGAATAAGTGCCTTGGAAAGTTAGGAGACAGCCACCATACATGCATTTAAGCCATTCATGCATTCTATCATCCCATGCATTTGATCCATTCATGGACTAGCCTTTAATGTCCATACATGCATTCGACACATGCATGAATTTGTAGAAACCTTGCATCTAGCCGTACATGCACCAGCATTTAATACTTCTTCATTCATGAGTGTGGAATTCCCAAAAGAGATGCTTCTTTATCCATACATTGTGCCATCCTTGATCATTGTATCTACAAAAAAAAAATCAAATTATGAGACATCATGTGAACACATTAATGTCATGCATTAAATCGGCTAAAATGTGAACATAATTAAAATATGTAATAACTATGACATATTAAAACAAATATTAATATAAGTCAAATTTGATGCTTAAATAATTATGTTCAGATTTTATTTAATGCATTAAAGTCTAAAATCGGGTTTGAGCTAAAATGAGCTAAGCTTTAGCCCTTAAGCTAAAGTTGAGCTGAGATTAAACTCCTAAGCTAAAGTTGAGCTAAGGTTTTGCTCGTGAGCTAAATATGAGCTAGGAGTGAGCTCGGTTTAGCTCAGGCAAGTTGGATTGAGCTCGAATAAGCTGGATTTGAGCTGGACGGAGCTCGTGGAGCTGGAAACGAGCTGGGATCAGCTTGCCAACATGTCAATGCTTGGCTTGACAGACTTGTTTGATAAAGTTTGCGGGGCATGCTCGTATCACAACCACCCGAGTTGGATCACATCACAAACTAAGTGGAGCCAAACTATTTTCCAAGATTAATTTAAAAAGTGGATATCACCAGATTCATATGCGAGAAGGCAATGAGTGGAAAACTACCTTCAAAACGAAACATGGTTTGTATGAGTGGTTGGTCATGCCATTTGGTTTAACCAATGCTCCTAGTACTTTTATGAGATTAATGAACCATGTGTTGAGATCCTTTATTGGTAAGTTTTGTGTTGTTTACTTCGATGATATCCTCATATATAGCAAGACTTTGGAAGAACATGTAATACATCTCAAGTCTGTTCTTGAAACATTACGTAAGGAAACTCTCTTTGCTAATATTAAAAAATGTACTTTCTGTTCTGATAAAGTTATTTTTCTTGGTTTTGTGGTTAGTGCACAAGGTTTGGAAGTTGACCAAAAAAATAAAGGCAATTCAAGAGTGGTCGAGGCCTACATCCATTAGCCAAGTTCGAAGCTTCCATGGATTGGCAAGCTTTTATCGGCGCTTTGTGCCCAACTTCAGTACATTGGCCGTACCCTTAACAAGCGTGATAAAAAAGAACTCTGTATTCCATTGGGGAGATGAGCAAGAGAGGTCTTTTATTGAGATTAAAAATTACCTTACTAACGCACCTTTACTTGCTTTGCCAGATTTCTCGAAGACCTTTGAACTTGAGTGCGATGCATCCGGTGTGGGAATTGGTGTTGTTTTAACCCAAGACGGATGACCTATTGCCTTTTTTAGTGAGAAGCTTAGTGGAGCCCCACTCAATTATCCGGTATACGGTAAAGAAATGTACGCACTAGTACAGGCTCTTGAAACATGACAACACTATTTGTGGCCAAAAGAGTTTGTGATCCATTCCGACCACGAAGCCCTAAAACATATAAAAGGCCAAAACAAGTTGAACAAGAGGCACGCTAAGTGGGTCGAGTACCTTGAATCATTTCCCTATGTAATTAAGTATAAGAAAGGTAAAGAAAACGTGGTACCTAATGCTTTATCACGAAGGATGAGGCGAGACGTAGAGCAGGTTTGCGAGCGATGTGTGGCATGCAAACGAGCAAAATCCAAGATTCAACCTCATGGACTTTACACGCCATTGCCTATACGTGAAACTCCTTGGACGGACATATCCATAAATTTCATCCTCGATTTGCCTCGAACAAAAACGAGAAAAGATTCCATCTTTGTAGTTGTAGATCAGTTTTCTAAAATGTCACATTTTATTGCCTGTGCGAAAACTGATAATTCCGTACATATTTCTAACCTTTTCTTTAGGGACATTGTTCGTTTACATGGAGTGCCACGGACTATCATGTTAGATCGAGACGCAAAATTCCTTAGCCATTTTTGGAGGTCTCTATGGGGTAAACTCGGAACCAAATTATTGTTCTCAATTACTTGTCATCCTCAAACAGATGGACAAACTGAAGTAGTCAATCGAGTACTTTCCACACTTCTACGGGCCATCATTCGTAATAATTTGAAATCATGGTAAGACTGTTTGCCCCATATTGAGTTTGCCTATAATAGATCAGTCCATATAGCAACCAAACATTCACCTTTTGAAGTGGTCTATGGGTTTAATCCAATAACTCCTTTAGATTTAGTTCCCTTACCTAACAACCAATTGATTCACTCTAATGCTAGGAAAAAGGTCGAATACGTGAAGAGGCTACATCAACAAGTGCGAGTTATGATGTGGTCTGGCTTGGGTGATTGAGTCGTTTTCACGTAGTTTGTCCATTTGTTTGAGGATGACAATTGATTCACTCTAATCATTCGTGTCTTGGTCTCGAAAGTATAAGTTGATGGATAGGTCTAAATAAGCAGAAGGGTTTCAAAAGATAAGTAAAAAAGGAAGTGATAGGTTCGGCTAAGGAAACAAAAAGGAGGTTGAATGTTGGTTCGGCTTGGAAACAATAAGAAGGAGATAATATATGGTGGGGATGGAATAGGGAACTTAACGTCAGGAGTGATTCAACACTAAAAAGTGTCACCCCCATTCCTATATTGTTAAGGTGGAAAAGATGGATAGAAGGATAGGTAAACGCCACACCAGAAATGATGATAAGTTCAAACAAGATCGGTAGACGCCACTAGCACAACTAGATAAGTCTTTCGAAACTTGTACGAGATATGAGAGGAAGCAACCTCACAGAAATAGAGTTTCATTAACAAATTGGCAAAAGTCCTTTCATAAAAAAATGAGTAAACTATTTATAGACTAACATGTAGTAGCCGATTAGACACATTGACTAACTTAAGGGCTCGGCTATGAATGCACTAGAATATTCTAGAACAAATCTTTAATTTGCTAGGGCTAGATTTGGCTGATGGGAGCTCCATTGGACAGCTTCATGTATGATACGAACCCAATCGTATCATGGTTTGACACAACTCGACAACATCGAGCATGGCCTAAGCTCGAGGGGCCTAAGTGCAAAATGAGGCCTAACCTCAGCTCAATTTTTGCTCATCTCTAGCTCAATGAGTTCGTGTGCTCAATTCAACGAGCTTGGTTCAGCTTAAATAAGCTCGTTTGAGCTCATCTTTAAATTCTAATTCTTGCATTTTATTAAGCTGGAATAAATTAGTTATTTCATTTTAATTAAGTTAGTTAATTAGTTAAGGTTTAATAAAATGTTTAAATCTGGACATTTTAATTTAAATTATTAAATATATCTTATATTAATACATAGTTTTAATATGTCTAGTTTAGAACATCAATTTAATGTGTCTATCTTAGGGACAAATTTAATTAGCTGCTGATTTAATTTGTCCAGCCCATATTGAATTTGTCCTAGCCGACTTAATGGTAGGTATTAATGTGTCTTAGCTCAAACATGTCCTTAATTTGTCTTTGCTAATTTTAATGTGTGTTAATATGTCTTAAGTTGCTACTGGTTTTAATGTGCCGAATTTTCAATGAGCTAATTTAATGTGCTTCATGCTTTAGATGAATTAATGACAACTTGAGCTAAATTAATTTGCTTCATTAACTTGGTGTAGGTACATGCAATGGACGGCACATTAAGTGAGGGAATAGTCTAGCTTTTTCAAAGCTCCTTTTTCGTGAACAACAAAGGCATTAAAAGCTGCTAGAGAAAACATGCATGGACGAATTTAATGCAAGTAAACACATGCATGAATCGGCCAAAGGAGGGAGCTGAATCAACATCCTTTTTCAGCTGACTTTTTCATGCACAGCAACAGCGATGAAGAATTAATTTGCTGACTTTTTTGTGCACAGCAATAGCCTTGAAGATTTAATTTCCAGCTGCAGCAATTACACTCTTTTAAAGTGACGCCTTGGACATCTCAATGGTCATGCTTCTTCACTAGGATATCAGCTGAATATTGCTGCCCATTGAAGTCTTCTAAGCTTACTTAAATGCCCCTTTGACCGTCCAGCTAACCAAAGCAGCACCTGGACTTGTTCACTCACTTGGCCAAATACAATAAGGGGAATTTTCAGCTCATTTAATTCTCCAGCTGATGAGGAAACTTCAAGAAACTTTCTTGGCATCTTCTAAGAAATATTCAACTCTTCTAGCTGAATTACAAGCTGACCATTCAGTTTTCTATGTGGCTGATCAGCTCACATTTATTTTAAATGATTCCAGCTGCATGAAGACACCTTGGAAGCTATCCAAATACGTTCTCAAGGCTGGAGGAAGCATCCTAGAATTTTCCTGAATTTTTCTGGAAATTTCAGCTCATTTAAACATTGAAATTAAGTGTCTATTTGGCTGCCAATTGTCCATTCGGCTAGCCTTAGTCTTTAGCTATAAATACTTGTTTTTAGATGTTGTAAAGGTTAGACATTTTTAGACTTTTCTACTTATATGAACTTAATTGTTCTAGTGAGAATTCAATTCTCTTTATTCACTTTAGGACTAATTTGACGTATCGGGATTTCATCTCGTGGCGTCTATCTTTCCTTTGTTTTATTCTGAACTTATCACCTCTGGTGTGGCATTCAATGTAACGCCTCGTACTCGAAACTGTTGCCGGAGTCGAACACGAGGTGTTAACAGACTTAATTCATTACTTAAACAGCTCAAACAATTTAATTTTACAAATTCCAGACAAGCTGGCTAACTGCATCACAGTCACTTAAAAATTCATATCTCGAGTTCTGAAACTCAAAATCCAATTCCATAAATTTTTCCTGAAACTAGACTCATATAACTATTTACTAATTTTTTTTCTAGAATTTTTGGCTTGGTCAATTAGTACAGTTTATTAGTTAAAGTCTCCCCTATTTCAAGGTTTGACTGCTCTGACCTCTGTGTATTACGAATCAGATATCTCTCTGTACAGAATTTCAATACTATGAAGTTTGTTTCTCTTAAAACTAGACTCAATAAGAAATCTGTACATATAAATTATGACTTCTAATTATTTTTATACAATTTATGGTGAATTTCCAAAGTCAGAACAGGGGATCCAAAAATCGCTCTGGCCCTGTTTCACAAAAATTTAAACATCTCATAAAATATAACTCATATACCTGTTTCATTTCTTCCGTATGAAAATAGACTCATAATTCTTCAATTCCATATTTTATTCATCATCTAATTATATCTCTACTATTTTTAATGATTTTTCAAATTCACGTCACTACTGCTATCTGAATCTATTTTATGGTAAATTTTACCTATTTCATGGTTTCCATGGATTAACTAGCAATTTGACATACATAACACCAAATATGATCATAATTAGCCATTCCAATGCTAATCATTACCAAGCATTTTTATACTACTCAATAACCATATCATAAGACCATATATACAAAATGATTATAATGCTATACATGCCATACTTAAAATATACAAGCCATTATGCCAAGATGGTATACGGATAGTGTGAGCGTGCCTCCGACCGTTCCCGATTTTCGAGCTGGCTTGTCAACACTACAAGGAATGAAAAGGAGGGAGTAAGCATAAATGCTTAGTAAGTTCACATGCAAATAGCAAGTAACATAACCATATAAGCAAACATAAAACATCATTTGCATAATCATCGCCAAGACATTCATATCATATTTTCATTTATCATCTTACCATATTGTTGTTATATCGATTTTTCAACCCGAGGGTTAAGTACATACCTGTTCAAAGTATCCATTTCACAACACTTACCAATACGTCCCTTTCATCTTGAGTATTCCTCCATTTGAGTGGAACTTTACCCGTTGAACACATCGGAATATAATTTGGATACATGGAAAGTTTGCACATAAGTGCCACATATGTAGCCAAGCTACTATGTTGATGTGAGCACACCCGGGGCATCCTCGAATGCACACCAAGTATCTATTGAACTGCCAAAAGGTTCAATGACCCGAGCTCGAACCAAGCAACTTCAAGATGCTATATCGGCCTTTGTGACGCGCATTTGGGAAGATAACCAGCTCCCTAACGTTGAAGGAGCCAAGAAAAACTCCTTGATGACTCCATGCACCATATTGCAATCCGATCTCAGTTCCTCTTCAGCTCCCCCATGCGCCATTCAGCTCACATCAGCTCACTTGAGCTCGTTTTAGCTCGTTTGAGCTCGAACTTAGCTCGATTCAGCTCATTCCTTTTTCATTTCAATAAATTAAGTTTTAATCTAGCTTATAACTAAGTTTGCTACAGCTCATGCCGAATTCCCTAGCTCATTTTAGCTCACTAAGTGTTTTTGACTATTTGAGCTAGCCGAATTTATTATAAGTTGACTTATAATTATTGTGTTCAAATTTAGTTAGTGTTATTAAGTTATTTAGTTATTATTTTAATTTATAATTATATGAATAGTTGTGTGTTATTTAATTTTGTTATTTAATTTTGTAGGTTAGCCGAATTTGGAAGATACATTCATGGCATTTAATGTAAGGTGCATGAACGGGAATGTTCATTGAACGGGAAGATTCATGAATGGTTCGGTTCAATGTTTGGAGGACATATATTCATGTACATGGAAGGTTAATGCATATTGAAAGGTGCATCTCCCTTGGACGGCACACATGCATGAATGGAGGGTAATTAATGCAAGTGCATGTATGGCTAGGTTCAAGCCCCCTTCCAAGTTCCATGTACAACCAATGCATGTGGGAGGACCCTTGGAGTTTCCTAAGCACCTATTCGGCCAAGAGACACCCTTTGGGAGTTTCATGCATCCCATGGCCGAACCTAGACCATCCCCTTGGCTTCCAAAGCTTGCTCATACATGAAGCTGCCCACTCACCACCCCATTCGGCCGAACATGGACAAAGGACATCAATGGTCATTTTTCTAGAATGTTCATGTCTTAAATTAGGTTCATTGCTTAATAGTTAAGTTCATGAATAATCTATTCGGTTAGCCTAAGAAACTAGTATAAATAGTTTGTTGATTTCATTTGTAAAGGACTTTTGCCAAATTTATTAATGAACTTTGTTCTTGTGAGGTTGCTTCCTCTCATATCTTGTACAAGTTTCGAAGACTTATCTAGTTTGTGCTAGTGGCGTCTACCGATCTTGTTGAACTTATCACCAATCTTGGTGTGGCGTTCACCTATCCTTCTATCTGATGTGATCCGGCCCGAATAGACGAGTTGAATACAAGTAGTTGCTCGATCGTAGTTCGAGAGAGTCGTTCGTACCTCAAATTTTAAAAATAGAAATAAAATAGATAGGTTTGGATAACGGAAGGTTTTCAAAAGTTAAGCAAAAGGGTAGTGATAGGTTTGGCTAAGGAAACAAGAAAGGATGTTGGATAGATGGGGGATGGAAAAATGATCTCAACGTCAGGAATGATTCAACACTAAAAAGTGTCACCCCGATTCCTATATTGTTAAGGTGAAATGATGGATAGAAGGATAGGTGAACGCCACACCAAGATTGGTGATAAGTTCAAACAAGATCGGTAGACGCCACTAGCACAAACTAGATAAGTCTTCGAAACTTGTACGAGATATGAGAGGAAGCAACCTCACAAGAACAATGTTCATTAACAAGTTTGGCAAAAGTCCTTTACAAATGAAATCAATAAACTATTTATAATAGTTTCTTAGGCTAACCGAATAGTCTATTCATGAACTTAACTATTAAGCAATGAACCTAATTTAATACATGAACATTCTAGAAAAATGACCATTAGAGTCTTTGTCCATGTTCGGCCAAATGGGGAGGTGAGTGGGCAGCTTCATGTATGGGCAAGCTTTGGAAGCCAAGGGAATGGTCTAGGTTCGGCCATAGGATGCATGAAACTCCCAAAGGATGTCTCTTGGCCGAATAGGTGCTTAGGAAACTCCAAGGGTCCTCCCACATGCATTGGTGGTACATGGAACTTGGAAGGGGGCTTGAACCTAGCTGTACATGCACTTGCATTAATGACCCTCCATTCATGCATGTGTGCCGTCCAAGGGAGATGCACCTTTCAACATGCATTAACCTTCCATGTACATGAATGTATGTCCACCAAACATTGAACCGAACCATTCATGAATCTTCCCGTTCATGCACCTTGCATTAAATGCCATGAATGTATCTTCCAAATTCGGCTAACCTACAAAATTAAATAACAAAATTAAATAACACACAACTATTCATATAATTATGAATTAAAAAATAACTAAATAACTTAATAACACTAGCTAAATTTGAACACAATAATTATAAGTCAACTTATAATAAATTCGGCTAGCTCAAATAGTCAAAAACACTTAGTGAGCTAAAATGAGCTAGGGAATTCGGCATGAGCTGTAGCAAACTTAGTCATAAGCTAGATTAAAACTTAATTTATTGAAATGAAAAAGGAATGAGCTGAATCAAGCTAAGTTCGAGCTCAAACGAGCTAAGACGAGCTCAAGTGAGCTGATGTGAGCTGAATGGCGCATGGGGGAGCTGGACAGAAGCTGAGATCGGATTGCAATATGGTGCATGGAGTCATCAAGAAGTTGTTCTTAGCTCCTTCAACGCTAGGGAGCTGGTTATCTTCCCAAATGCGTGTCACAAAGGCCGATATAGCATCTTGAAGTTGCTTGGTTCGGGCTCGGGTCATAGGACCTTTTGGCAGCTCAATAGATACTTGGTGTGCATTCGAGGATGCCCCGGGTGTGCTCACATCATTCCCCCCGTCTTCAAAGCGACTTGTCCTCAAGTCGAACCGACGGTTAATTTTGAAACAGGGATGTCTACTTGATCGTCCTTGAATGGATGTGTTTAGTAGACGCATCATGCCTTGCTGCAAAAACATTTCATAACTTGCAACCAATTGAGAATCATTACAAAGCAGAAACTTATTCAAACGGTCATGGAAGCAAGTTTTCTCACACTTAAGACCATCACAACAGAACAATATCAATATCCCATGTTCACTATCAATTACACATATCTTGTTATAACTTAAAAACTTAATGAACAAGGATTTTGAGAACAAAATGTCCGTACTTCGCTTGAGCATTTCAAATTGTACTTGCGAAGTATTGGAACTTCGACAGGAATTCATTTGACAATTCAAAACCTGCATACATCCGTCATAAGCAAACAATGGAAAAGAAAAATTTATCTCATGGTTTTGTACTCTTAAATTACGCAATTTGGACAGCAAGTATTCATCAAACTTATCAACTTCATGCTTTTCAAAATTCTTATGTCCATCAACCAAAACAGTTATATCTTCATCGTTAATGTTTTCGTCATTAATCAAGTTGGACAAAAATGTAATAGAAATTCCAGAAACCTTACCTTGTTCACAAAAACAAGAATTAACTTTACCTTTCCCGATCATTACAAACCTTCTCTCTTCGGGAATGTATCGTAACCGCATCATAGGGCTTGAGTCAACCTGAAAAGAATTAGAAAGAAGAAAACTTTGGTTAATCAAAACTCTTTTCTTTTCTTCACTCATGTTTCTTTGAAGTTCTTTTTCTTTCATTTTTTTATCACAACTCTTTTTCTTTTCTCTTTCATTTTCTTTTCTTTCTTTTTCATTTTCTTTTTCCACTCTCATTCGTTCCAAAGATTGCTTTAACCATTGTTGATCCTCCACAACTTGTTTCGGTGTCAAAGGTGCCAAAGTAAAATTTCGACCTTGATACTTGAAAGTATATTGATTTGCAAATTCGTCATGCTTCACTCTTCGGTCGAATTGCCAGGGCCTTCCAAGCAGTATATGGCCCGCATGCATGGGCACCACATCACAAAGAACCTCATCTTCATACTTTTCTATGGAAAATGGGACAAGAACTTGCTTGGTTACCTTTAACTCAACTCCATCATTAAGCCATTGTAGCTTGTATGGACTCGGATGAACACTTGTCGGCAAATCAAGTCTTTCAACTAGGAGGGTACTCGCAACATTTGTACAACTTCTTCCGTCAATAACCATGCTACAAACCTTTCCGCGGACAAAACAACGAGTATGAAAAAGGTTCTCTCGTTGCGGATCGAGTTCGGTACCTTGTGAACCTAAGCTGCTCTTAACAACAAGCATTTCACCTTCGACCGCGTACCCATTTCTTCCTCGACATCAGAAAGGATTTCGTTATTGTTTTCAACTTTTTCATCCTCCTCCTCCTCCTCCGATTCAATATCACCATTTGGTTGAATCACCATGACGCTCCGATTCGGACATTGACTCGCAATATGCCCTCTTCCAAGGCACTTGAAACATTTTATGTCTCTCGTCCGATTTTGGGTACCTTCAACATCCTTGCCTTTGCTATTTTCACCCGTAGGCTTGGTAGCTTTGATAGGTGCCATAGGATCTTTTGTTTGGCTCGCCGTAGCACTCTTACTAGTGCCTTGGTTCCATCGAGACATGTTGGTGGATGAATAGCCTCGGGCAGCACCTTTCTTTTTGAGTTGCTTTTCGATTTTGATGGCCATGTGGACCATATCAACTATCTCCACATAATGTTGTAGCTCCACAACATTGGCAATCTCACAGTTAAGTCCGGACAGAAATCTAGCCATAGTGGCTTCTCGATCCTCGTCCACATTCACACGGATCATAGCAACTTCCATTTCTTTGTAATAGTCCTCGACACTCCTCATACCTTGAGAAAGATTTTGGAGCTTTTGGTAAAGCTCTCGGTGGTAGTGCGTTGGAATGAACCTCCGGCACATGACAGCCTTCATTTTGGCCCAAGTGTTAATGGGTCGCTCGCCATTTCGCCTTCGGGTTGTCGTGAGTTGGTCCCACCAAATCATGGCATAGTCGGTGAATTCTATGGCAGCCAACTTAACTTTCTTTACTTCTGAGTAGTTATGGCACTCGAAAATAAGCTCAATCTTTTTCTCCCACTCCAAATATGCTTCGGGATCCGAACGACCTTGGAACGGGGGAATTGATAACCTAATGCTTTTCAAGTCATCATCATACCTTTCTCGCTCTCGTTGGCCTCGATGACGTTGGCCTCTCCACCGGGCACTAACATTCGAACTAGCCTCGCTTTCGGCTTCACTTGGATCAGAAACTTCATCATCTTGAACATGCCTTCGGTCACGATCTCGAGGTGGACTTATTGGGGTCCTTGCTCGTCGGCCTCTTCCCTCCACTTGATCGAGTCGGTCTTGTATCGGTTCCAACTTTCGATCAAACAACCGTTCAACTTCTTGAAGTAAGGCTTGCATGTTCAAATTCGGTACATTACGAACGGGTTGCCTTTCCTCCACATTTCGTTCCATGTTGATTTTTTTAATAGATTTTCAAATCCTCACCACAAATCTCACTATTCACTCGCTAAGAAAAAATTGAAGAACACTCCACTCGTGTTTGCACTCGTTTTTAGGCTTTTTCAAACTCTCGAATGATCTCACACACTCTAGCCTTTTACCACTCAAGCTTACTCTCGTAACCTTGTATTTTGTTTCTTTTGACTTGACTAGGTGCTTTGGGGTCGGCTTCAAACGGTTACAAGGGTTAAAACGTATGGTGTACGGGTAGGCTAAAAAAAAAATTTTTTTTTTAAATAGTGTGGCGTTTTGGAAATGGGGGGTACAAAATTGTAGAAAGAATATAAGACGATCGAAAGAAACAATTGAATTGGACTTTTATCACTTCACTTTTTTTTTAATAATTTCTTTTTTTTTTACAACTTTCAATATATCACCTTTTCAAAGATAAAAATGAAAATACAAAAAAAAATTTTGAATTTTTTTTCAAATTTTTTTCACCACGAATCTATTTCGATCTTGATACGGACGTTGGCGCCTCTCGATTTACAAGCTCTGATACCAAATGATGTGATCCAGCCCGAGTAGACGAGTCGAATACACGTAGTTGCCCGATCGTAGTTCGAGAGAGTCGTTCGTACCTCGAATTTTAGAAATAGAAATGAAATGGACAGGTTTGGATAGTGGAAGGTTTTCAAAAATTAAGCAAAAGGGTAGTGATAGGTTCGGCTAAGGAAACAAGAAAGGATGTTGGATAGATGGGGGATGGAAAAATGATCTCAACGTCAAGAATGATTCAACACTAAAAAGTGTCACCCCGATTCCTATATTGTTAAGGTGAAACGATGGATAGAAGGATAGGTGAACGCCATACCAAGATTGGTGAGAAGTTCAAACAAGATCGGTAGACGCCACTAGCACAAACTAGATAAGTCTTCGAAACTTGTATGAGATATGAGAGGAAGCAACCTCACAAGAACAATGTTCATTAACAAGTTTGGCAAAAGTCCTTTACAAATGAAATCAACAAACTATTTATAATAGTTTCTTAGGCTAACCGAATAGTCTATTCATGAACTTAACTATTAAGCAATGAACCTAATTTAATACATGAACATTCTAGAAAAATGACCATTAGAGTCTTTGTCCATGTTCGGCCAAATGGGGAGGTGAGTGGGCAGCTTCATGTATGGGCAAGCTTTGGAAGCCAAGGGAATGGTCTAGGTTCGGCCATGGGATGCATGAAACTCCCAAAGGATGTCTCTTGGCCGAATAGGTGCTTAGGAAACTCCAAGGGTCCTCCCACATGCATTGGTGGTACATGGAACTTGGAAGGGGGCTTGAACCTAGCCGTACATGCACTTGCATTAATGACCCTCCATTCATGCATGTGTGCCATCCAAGGGAGATGCACCTTTCAACATGCATTAACCTTCCATGTACATGAATGTATGTCCACCAAACATTGAACCGAACCATTCATGAATCTTCCCGTTCAATGAACATTCCCGTTCATGCACCTTGCATTAAATGCCATGAATGTATCTTCCAAATTCGGCTAACCTACAAAATTAAATAACAAAATTAAATAACACACAACTATTCATATAATTATGAATTAAAATAATAACTAAATAACTTAATAACACTAACTAAATTTGAACACAATAATTATAAGTCAACTTATAATAAATTCGGCTAGCTCAAATAGTCAAAAACACTTAGTGAGCTAAAATGAGCTAGGGAATTCGGCATGAGCTATAGCAAACTTAGTCATAAGCTAGATTAAAACTTAATTTATTGAAATGAAAAAGGAATGAGCTGAATCGAGCTAAGTTCGAGCTCAAACGAGCTAAGACGAGCTCAAGTGAGCTGATGTGAGCTGAATGGTGCATGGGGGAGCTGAAGAGGAGCTGAGATCGGATTGCAATATGGTGCATGGAGTCATCAAGGAGTTGTTCTTAGCTCCTTCAACGCTAGGGAGCTGGTTATCTTCCCAAATGCGCGTCACAAAGGCCGATATAGCATCTTGAAGTTGCTTGGTTCAGGCTCGGGTCATAGGACCTTTTGGCAGCTCAATAGATACTTGGTGTGCATTCGAGGATGCCGCGGGTGTGCTCACATCACTATCCATCTTTTCACCTTAACAATATAGGAATCGGGGTGACACTAGTTAGTGTTGAATCATTCCTGACGTTGAGTTCGATTTCCATTTCCATCTTTTATATCTTTTTCTTGTTAACCAAAACCGAGCCTACTATCCTTCATCCATCTTTGCTACCCTTAACCGAACCTATACTAAACTTACCCTTCTTGAAAAATTTCGCTATCCTATTCTAAATTCTTTTACTACTATTACAAAAATCTGAGGTACGAACGACTCTCTCGAACTACGATCGGGCAACTACGTGAATTCGACTCATCTACCCGGGCCAGATCACATCATATGTAGCCCGCCCATAAGCGAACTCGGACTCAACTCAACGAGCTCGGGCGTTCGCATCCATAAGTGAACTCGGACTCAACTCAACGAGCTCGGGCGTTCGCATCCATAAGTGAACTCGGACTCAACTCAACGAGCTCGGATGCCTAGTTACATCTCACGAACTCGGACTCAACTCAACGAGTTCGGATGCCCAAATATCCCAGTGACGTGTCACTTGTATTCTAATCCATTCCTAAGGTTCAACGGGACCTTTTTCCCAATCATGTGTCTCAACCATCTTCTATGGAATACCGATATCGATACTCGGTAGTATTTCACGTTTTCCAAGTATATCACATAATTTGACATATTATCAAACAATTATCACGAGTATAATATTTCATAATAATTATCATATCATTTAAATAACATAAAAACATTTAAAATAATAACTATGTTACCAACATTTACACATGAACTTACCTCATATGCGAAAATGGTTACTTTTACCATTTCGTCCACAACTTGGTATTTTTCCCATTTTAGCCCAAATTTCAGTTTTCCTTGCTCTATCATTTAAAATATAGTCTAATTAGGACTCACATTATTCAAATTGACCCAAAATCATATTTTGGAAAAATTACAATTTTGCCCCTAAACTTTTGCATATTTACACTTTTTCCCCAAAGCTCGTAAATTAAACTTCAGCCTATTTTCTTATGTTTTATGACATGCTAATCATTTTTCCCTTCTATGGCAACATCAAATTCTCACTCTAACATGTACTTTTGACTATTAGGTATTTTTACCGATTAAGCCCTTTTACTCGTTTTCACTTAAAACCGAGTAGTACAAGTTGTCTAACATAATTTAAAACCTCATATTCTATCATAAAACACCAAAATACACAAATTTCACCTATGGGTATTTTTCCAAATATAAACCCTAGGTTAAATTATTGCTAGCATAAGCTAAATCGAGCTACCAGGACTCCAAAAACGTAAAGAACTTGAAAAACGGGGCTAGAATGGACTTACAATCGAGCTTGGAAGCTTGAAAAACCCTAGCCATGGTTTCTCCTTGCTATATTCGGCCATGGGGTTGAAGATGAGCAAAATTGGCTTTTAATTTTGTATTTTAATTCATTTTACCCCTAAATGACCAAAATTTAAACTTTCCAAAAATTCCATCCATGTCCAATTTTTTTCCATAAACTTAGAAATTGGTAAAATTGCTATTTAAAACCTTCTAATTAATATTTCAAAACAATTTCATACTAGAAACTTCTAGAATGCAAGTTTTGCAAATTATTCGATTTAGTCCCTAATTTCAATTTAAGCACTTTATGCATAAAATTTCTTCACGAAAATTTCACACAATCATGCAATCATATCATAGACCTCAAAATAATCATAAAATAATTATTTCTATCTCAGATTTTGCGGTCACGAAACCACTATTTCGATTAGGCCCTAATTCGGGATATTACATTCAAAATATATCTTTGGTTCCTAACTCTCTATAGTTAGTGGGTTAAGATTCTCTTGTCGACCTAAGTGCCTATTTTAAGATTCAGGTCAACTTTTCCTATAACGTTGGTTCAATCTTGGCCTTAGCCGATTTTCATCCACCTATCACCAAGTTTCCTTTAACCTTGTTTGAACCTTTTGATAGCCATTTATCCATTTTTCTTTCAGCCTTCTTGAAATCAAACCATCCACTCACTTCCACATCTATTACGAAACTAACCATTCGAACCTCTCTTCCTTGTTTTCATCCTCAATTTTGTAAACTGTTCAAACTTACCCAATTTATCGATCAGGCAACTATTATGACTCAAATCATCACAAGGCGAGTTCGTATCATTTGGTATCAGAGCTAGTTAAATTGAGGTAAGTATCGATGTTTTCAAAAGTTTCAGTATCGTATCTTTAAAAAAAATTGAAAAAAATTTTTTGAAAAAAAAGTCGTGAAAAAAAGAGAGAATATATTGATTTGAAAAGTAAAAAAAAAATCAAAAATAGTGAAAAAAAAAGAAAAAAATCTGAAATTTAAAAAAAAAACAAAAAGTTCTGTTGATAGTTCTGAAAGTTGTATTCATCTTTTGTAAATCCCGATCATTATTTTTTTTTTTGCTACTCTCACCATCTACCCAAACGACCACACCTTCACCTTTTATTTTTGCTTCTAGCCCACCCTTGTCCCAACATCATTTCCAACCCAAATCGATTATCATTTTTGTAAGCCGACTGCACACCGGCGAGACCGCTAAGCCTAAGCAGTCCATCGTGAATTGAGAGAAGCGAATAGAGTGGAAAAAGGCATGAGTGTGTGGTGAGACTATTTGAGTGTGTAAAAGCCAAACGTGTGCAATTTTTTTTCTTTTTGAGAGAATTTGTGAGGTTTTTATTGACGAAATTTTTCATTTCTATTTGACGAATTTGTGAAATTTTTTTATTAAACCAAGAAGTGTTTTCAGAATCCAATTATCAATATTTGATGAAAGAGATGCGTAAAATGGTGAAATCCAAGTTTAACAAGTTGCATGAGCGTTTGGATCGAATCGAGGAAAGAGACTGATGAGAATGACTTTCTTCAAGTCAAGAGGTGGAATCAAGGTTGTCACGGAGACCTACATCCGATGATCATTCGAGGAGAAACTCATACCGAGATTCTTATCCAACAAGAAAGCTGAGACGGTATGAAGTAATCCTTGAATCTAAAATCTTTCAAGATGACAAACGAGAATGTAGGAAATTGATGTGATCCGGCCCGGGTAGATGAGTCAAATTCACGTAGTTGCCCGATCGTAGTTCGAGAGAGTCGTTCGTGCCTCGGATTTTAATAATAAAAGTAAAATAATGGAATAGAATAAGCGGAAGGTTTCAAGAAGGGTAAGTTTAGTAATAGGTTCGGTTATGTGTAGCAAAGATGGGTGATGGATAAATGGTTCGGTTTGGTTAACAAGAAGGAAAGTTGAAAGATGGGGGATGGAAAAACGAACTCAACGTCAGGAATGATTCAACACTAAGAAAAGTTGAAAGATGGGGGATGGAAAAACGAACTCAACGTCAGGAATGATTCAACACTAAGAAGTGTCACCCCGATTCCTATATTGTTAAGGTGAAAAGATGGATAGAAGGATAGGTGAACGCCACACCAAGATTGGTGATAAGTTCAAACAAGATCGGTAGACGCCACTAGCACAAACTAGATAAGCCTTCGAAACTTGTACGAGATATGAGAGGAAGCAACCTCACAAGAACAAAAGTTCATTAACAAATTTGGCAAAAGTCCCTTACAAATGAAATCAACAAACTATTTATACTAGTTTCTTATGCTAGCCGAATAGACTATTCATGAACTTAATGATTAAGTAATGAACCTAATTAAGACATGAACCTTCTAGAAAAATGACCAATGGTGTCCTTGTCCATGTTCGGCCGAATGGGAGGTGAGTGGGCAGCTTCATGTATGAGCAAGCTTTGGAAGCCAAGGGGATTGTCTAGGTTCGGCCATGGGATGCATGAAACTCCCAAAGGGTGTCTCTTGGCCGAATAGGTGCTTAGGAAACTCCAAGGGTCCTCCCACATGCATCGGTTGTACATGGAACTTGGAAGGGGCTTGAACCTAGCCGCATACATGCACTTGCATTAATTACCCTCTATTCATGCATGTGTGCCGTCCAAGGGAGATGCACCTTTCAATATGCATTAACCTTCCATGTACATGAATGTATGTCCTCCAAACATTGAACCAAACCATGCATGAATCTTCCCGTTCAATGAACATTCCTGTTCATGCACCTTGCATTAAATGCCATGAATGTATTTTCCAAATTCGGCTAACCTACAAAATTAAATAACAAAATTAAATAACACACAACTATTCATATAATTATAAATTAAAATAATAACTAAATAACTTAATAACACTAACAAAATTTGGACACAATAATTATAAGTCAACCTATAATAAATTCGGCTAGCTCAAATAGTCAAAAACACCTAGTGAGCTAAATTGAGTTAGGAAATTCGGCATGAGCTGTAACAAACTTAGTTATAAGCTAGATTAAAACTTAATTTATTAAAATGAAAAAGGAATGAGCTGAATCGAGCTAAGTTCGAGCTCAAACGAGCTAAAACGAGCTCAAGTGAGCTGATGTAAGCTGAATGGCGGATAGGGGAGCTGGAGAAGAGTTGAGATCAGATTGCAAAATAGTGCATGGAGTCTTCAAGGAGTTGTCCTTAGCTCCTCCAACGTCATGGAGCTGGTTATCATCCCAAATGCGCATCACAAAGGCTGATATAGCATCTTGAAGTTGCTTGGTTCGAGCTCGGGTCATGGGACCTTTTGAAAGCTCGATTGATCCTTGGTGTGCATTTGAGGATGCCCCGGGTGTGCTCACATCATTCCCCCCGTCTTCAAAGCGACTTGTCCTCAAGTCGAGCCATTTGTCCATGGGAGAACTTTGACTCGTGCATGGTTTTCCTCGATCAAATGGGATGGAAGATGTCACACAAACCTGAAAAATTCTTACCACAGTCGGTAAAAAGAAACTCAAAGGAGTCAAATTCAAATGTGTTTGATAGTTCATTAAAAATTCATTCAATCAAACATATGCCAAAAATCTCAATTGGAAAAAGCAAGCATACGTAAATTTATCAAAGAGTTTCGTTAGACCATCGTTGCAAACATGAAAACTAAGTTGGATCAAGGGATAATTGGATGTAAACGTTGGCAGGCACTTAAACACATTATTCCTCATCCAAAACATTTTAATTTCTTTAACCAAATATAGCAACTCATTTGGTCCCTTGTCTTGTTCACGCAAGGTATGCTATGGCCAAAGGTATGCTAACTCTTTCTTTCATTTTTGAACAACATGAGGGGTGTCTCCAAATTCCAGCATAATAACCACATTATTACAATGCCAAAAGGAAAAATCCATCACATCAAAGTATAAATAATTTCCAAACAACAAATTAATGGAATTTTCAACTTCAACCGAATTGAGCAAAGATGTTTGAAAATTTTCAGATGACTTACCTTGACGAATATGAAGAGAAGACAATTGAGGATTGGGTTTACCTTTCTCAGTCAAAATGAATCTTCTCTCTTTGGATAGATAACGTAAGACAAACCTATTACTCCGATAAATTTAAATAGGTGGTGACGCGCCATGACATGTCTTGCTCCTCGAGGGGTGGAATTCACAAAAATGAGAATGGTTAGTATTAACGAAAACTATGGACTTAAATGGAAAAGGAAAGTTACCATGGAGATTTGATTCAATTCCAAAAACATAGGTTGGTCTTACCTTCTCAAAATGGAACGAAAATTTCAGATGTGGCCAAGCAAGGTGATTAGTAAACGAATCAAAATTGAAACCCAAATCATTGAATTTCACCTTCTTATCAAAAGTTCGAACATCAAGCAAACATAATTTGAATGCAAATGATGCAAAGTGCTTAATGTTTCCATAAAATGAATTCATGTAGCAAATACCAGGCTTTAACACATGAACTTGATTAGGAATTCCAACAAGCAACATATTAGAAGAAGATATAATCAACTCACCACACAAATTATATTTCACTAGTTTAAACACACATGTTGAATTGACAAAACCGAGCATACCAATATGCAAAGGTTCATGCTTCAAGAGTATCAATCGGGAATGCAAATCACTACATGGAAATTTCGCACAAAAACTCAAAGATTGTTCATGAAGAACACAATTGCACATATCATGTGAAGATCTTTTAACATGGATGCCAAACAAAGAATTTTTATAATCAAACAAATCAAAACGTGAAAAACTATTATCACACACATTCATAATTTGCACAGGATGAACCAATCCAACAGAATCAACAAAATTGTCGTTATAAAACATGTCATAAGACGGAATCTTCATGGCATCTTTTGAAACAACATCGTTAACATTAATATGTGAACAGTAATTAACCAAATCAAGTGACTTTGATTCGATAAACAAAGAATCCTTACCTTCCTTACCTTTGACCGCAAGTGGGTGGTTGTCATTCGTGAACTCACCTTTTTCGAACAACCTAAAACACCTCTCGTTTGGAAGGTAATGTAGATGGAATTGGTCGCACAAACTTCTAGGAACCTGAAAAGTTAAATCACAAGAAGATCGAACAGGTGGGTTAGTAGAAATAATCCTCACTTGCTCACTTGTTTTCTCGCTCGATTCTTTTTCTTCTGAATCACTCGTTTCTTTTGTTTCAATTTCTTTCTCTTTAATCTCTTTTTCAATTTCTTTTTCAACTTCTTTTTCACTCTCAAATTTCTTTTCATTCTCTTTTTCAATCTCATTTTCTTTTTCTTTTTGCTTTTCAAAGGCTTTTTCAAGTTCTTTCAAGATTCGCTCATTTTCCCTCTTACTTGCCTTTTGCCTCTCTTTTCTTTTTATTTCATTTTCATTTTCTTCTTTTGCATTTTCTTTTCTTTTCTTTGTTTTCTCTTTACAAGAATGTACAAAAGAACAATGAGAATACAAATCTTGTTCGAAAGATGAAGAATTATTTGCATATGATTCACAATCAAAACTTCGTGAAGAATACTCCGAGTAAGATTTCATTGATGATCTAGTAGGAGTATGTCTTTCTCTCTGAATGCCATCTTGGAACGAATCAAAATCGTAATCGACTTCTCGTCTTCTCGAATTTCTTGATGAAAAGGACTTTTAATCGAAGTCACTTCTCGAATTCGCTGATGAATATGAGTCATAGTATGAATCTCTTCGTCTCGAAGTAGATGGCGAAAAGGAATCATGATAGGAACTTTTTCTTAAGTAGTAGTCGGGGGTATATCTCCGTGGGGTTCTTGTCTCCATTTTTCGACTCGAAGAAACTCTATCACTTTGGTCTTGTTTTTCCAAATGATTTAATCTCTCGTGTATGTTCTTAGTGTTGGACTCCATCATTTTTCGCATTTCTTGTACCAAGTATTGGTATTCCAATTCGGTGAACTCTTCGCGTGACATGATTTTTGTTGCTAAAAAAAAAATGTTAGATCACAACACAAAAAAAAAATTAAGTACCTCACCACAAATCTCACTATTTCACTCGCAAAAAAATATAGATGAACACTCCACTCGTGTTTGCACTCGTTTTTAGGCTTTTTCAAGCTCTCAATTGTTCTCACACACTCTAACCTTTTACCACTCAAACTTACTCTCGTAACCTCGTATTTTGTTTCTTTTGACTCGTCTAGGTGCTTTGGGGTTAGCTTCAAAATTGGTTACAAGGGATAAGATGTTACGGTGTACGGGTAGGCTAAAAGAAAGATTTTGGTATAGTGTGGCGTTTTGGAAATGGGGAGAGTTAAAATTTGATGAAAAGAATATAAGACGATCGGAAGAAATATAAAACAATAGAATCGAACTTTGATCACTTCACTTTTTTTTTATAATTTCGTATCTCTTTTTTTTTTCTTTTTTTTTATAACTTCCAATATAGCACTTTACAATGATAAAAAAAACGAAAATACAATTTTTTTTCGAATATTTCTTTTTTCAAATTTTTTTGTTCAAATTTTTTTCACCATGAACCTATTTTGATCTTGATACAGACGTCGACGCCTCTCGATTTACAAGCTCTGATACCAAATGATGTGATCTGGCCTGAGTAGATGAGTCGAATTCACGTAGTTGCCCGATCATAGTTCGAGAGAGTCGTTCGTGCCTCGGATTTTAATAATAAAAGTAAAATAATGGAATAGAATAAGCGGAAGGTTTCAAGAAGGGTAAGTTTAGTAATAGGTTTGTTATGTGTAGCAAAGATGGGTGATGGATAAATGGTTCGGTTTGGTTAACAAGAAGCAAAGTTGAAAGATGGGGGATGGAAAAACGAACTCAACGTCAGGAATGATTCAACACTAAGAAGTGTCACCCCGATTCCTATATTGTTAAGGTAAAAAGATGGATAGAAGGATAGGTGAACGCCACACCAAGATTGGTGATAAGTTCAAACAAGATCGGTAGACGCCACTAGCACAAACTAGATAAGCCTTCGAAACTTGTACGAGATATGAGAGGAAGCAACCTCACAAGAACAAAAGTTCATTAACAAATTTGGAAAAAGTCCCTTACAAATGAAATCAACAAACTATTTATACTAGTTTCTTATGCTAGCCGAATAGACTATCCATGAACTTAATGATTAAGTAATGAACCTAATTAAGACATGAACCTTCTAGAAAAATGACCAATGGTGTCCTTGTCCATGTTCGGCCGAATGGGAGGTGAGTGGGCAGCTTCATGTATGAGCAAGCTTTGGAAGCCAAGGGGATTGCCTAGGCTCGGCCATGGGATGCATGAAACTCCCAAAGGGTGTCTCTTGGCTGAATAGGTGCTTAGGAAACTCCAAGGGTCCTCCCACATGCATCGGTTGTACATGGAACTTGGAAGGGGGCTTGAACCTAGCCGTACATGCACTTGCATTAATTACCCTCTATTCATGCATGTGTGCCGTCCAAGGGAGATGCACCTTTCAATATGCATTAACCTTCCATGTACATGAATGTATGTCCTCCAAACATTGAATCGAACCATGCATGAATCTTTCCGTTCAATGAACATTCCCGTTCATGCACCTTGCATTAAATGCCATGAATGTATTTTCCAAATTCGGCTAACCTACAAAATTAAATAACAAAATTAAATAACACACAACTATTCATATAATTATAAATTAAAATAATAACTAAATAACTTAATAACACTAACTAAATTTGGACACAATAATTATAAGTCAACCTATAATAAATTCGGCTAGCTCAAATAGTCAAAAACACCTAGTGAGCTAAATTGAGCTAGGGAATTCAGCATGAGCTATAACAAACTTAGTTATAAGCTAGATTAAAACTTAATTTATTAAAATGAAAAAGGAATGAGCTGAATCGAGCTAAGTTCGAGCTCAAACGAGCTCAAACGAGCTCAAACGAGCTCAAACGAGCTCAAGTGAGCTGATGTGAGCTGGATGGCGGATAGGGGAGCTGAAGAGGAGTTCAGATCGGATTGCAAAATAGTGTATGGAGTCTTCAAGGAGTTTTCCTTAGCTCTTCCAACGTCATGGAGCTAGTTATCATCCCAAATGTGCATCACAAAGGCTGATATAGCATCTTGAAGTTGCTTGGTTTGAGCTCGAGTCATGGGACCTTTTGGAAGCTCAATTGATCCTTGGTGTGCATTCGAGGATGCCCCGGGTGTGCTCACATCAGAAATCCTCTTCAAGTGCCTTAAAGTGTTCATCTACGAAGAAATCTTCACGAAGAAGAGAACGTGTTACGTCTAAGTATTCACCTGCAGATAGTCATTCCTGAAGAGATTCATACCATGATTTCTATTCGACTAGGAATTCAAGACGAAGCAAAGAAAAGTTTGAGTTTGAAGCCTATTACAGTGACGAACGAGAAGGTTTGAGAAAGTATTCATATGCGCAAGGATACTCATCCACGAAGGAACACTCGCAAAAAGATGATCATAATTCATACACGGATCTTTCATACTTTTCCCAACAAAAAGATTCTCATCTTGGTTCTTCTATGTTATCTTCCTCTTGTAATGAGATCGAAAAATCATGTGAGAAAGAAAAAGAGAGTGAAAGAAAAGAAAAAGAACTTGAACGAGAAAAGAAAATTGAAAAAGAGATTGAGAGTGAGTCTTTGAAAGAAACAATTGAAAAAGAGAAAGAGCTTGAACATGAGATTGCGAAAGAAACGAGTGGAGAAGATAAGAGAGAACAAGAAAAAGCGAGGAGTGTTTTAACTAACCGTTCTATGAGTTCTCCTAGTATTGCTTCTTCTCAGGTTCCTGAAGATTCCAATGACAAGCTACAACTTCAATATCTTTCCAAAGAGAGACAATTTCGAATGATCGAGAAAGGTAATATTGAAAATGAAATTCTCCCTCAAGAGTTTAAAGGCAAGCAAGGTAAGGAGTCTTTAACAATTACATCACGACAAACTGATTTGAACATTATTTTCGAAAGATCGCCGCTCACTATGTTGATTAATTTTCATTCTCTGATTATTGATGATTTTGTTTTTAAAAGTGGTATGAAAAGTTTTTCTTGTAATGAGTACGGCGTTGGCAAGCTTGTTGATGAAGTAAGATTAAGTCGGTACAAACAAAATTTGATCTTATGTGATAAAGAATTGTCACGTAAAATGCCTAATTCATTTGTTTATGATGGTAATGTAAATTCTCTATATCATTGTGCATGTTTGTGTAAGTCTGATCAAATGGGAATTACGATGTATGAGTGTTTGAAAATATGCATGCTCAAATTTTCTTTGTCTCACTTGTGTGAGTTGTTGATGAAAGAAAGGCCATTGTCGCTTGTAACAATGAATGACTAAAATCGTGTTTTTAAGCCCGGAGCAAGTCATCTTAAGTTGTTGCCAAGCAAAGGTGAGCATCATAATTTCTGTTTAAATAAATGTGTGAACAACTTTTGCTTACGTGATGATGTGTTTCTAAATCTGAAAACAAATTCATTGTACCGTGATAATATGCGAATGCAAAATCAAATCTTTGATTCTAGAAATTGCACTATAGTAGGATTTGAAGGATTCGAGCATGTCTTGCATGAGTTTAACTTGTCATTGTTTCATATTTCCCCTGTGTTGTTCTCAATGAAACCTTCAAGTCGAAATGAAACGATAAGAGAAAACTTTACTTTCGACACTAGAGATTATTGTCTTACATTGTTTGGTATTAAGTTGTCCAAAGGACTTGAATCAAGTACGCTTGTTGTCCAAAACCATAATTTTCGAGCGCTTAATGGTTCTGTTCTGACAATTATGCTTGACCTTTTTATCCATTGTGAAACAGTGAGGTTGTTTTCCATCTTTGACCCTGGTATTCATTTTTACAATAAATTCGTGAATGAGAATGAGAAAAGTTCTTTAGAGATTTTTATTCCTAGTGTCACTAATTTGTTTTACACTTTTGTAGGTGATACTTGGAGATGGCGTTCCCCTAAAGAGGGAGGGCATGGAAATAACCGATTTCTTTCTCGAACCATTCGAGGTTCCATGGGTTTTAGAAATAACTTTGCTCCAATCATGAACAAATTGGTTTGTGATTTTGAAAAAAAAATTTGAGCAAGTGGCCCGATATTGGGACAAATCATCTTCAAGGGGGAGGGAATGATACGAGCCCAATCGTATCATGGTTTGACACAACTCGACAACATCGAGCATGGCCTAAGCTCGAGGGGCCTAAGTGCAAAATGAGGCCTAACCTCAGCTCGATCAGCTAAATTTTTGCTCATCTCCAGCTCAATGAGTTCGTGTACTCAATTCAACGAGCTTGGTTCAGCTTAAATAAGCTCATTTGAGCTCATCTTTAAATTCTAATTCTTGCGTTTTATTAAGCTAAAATAAATTAGTTATTTCGTTTTAATTAAGTTAGTTAATTAGTTAAGGTTTAATAAATTATTTAAATCTGGACATTTTAATTTAAATTATTAAATATGTCTTATATTAATACATAGTTTTAATATATCTAGTTTAGGACATCAATTTAATGTGTCTATCTTAGGGACAAATTTAATTAGCTGGTGATTTAATTTGTCCAGCCCATATTGAATTTGTCCTAGCCGACTTAATGGTAGGTATTAATGTGTCTTAGCTCAAACATGTTCATTGTCTTTGCTGATTTTAATGAGTGTGTTAATATGTCTTAAGTTGCTACTGGTTTTAATGTGCCGAATTTTCAATGAGCTAATTTAATGTGCTTCGTGCTTCAGATGAATTAATGACAACTTGAGCTGAATTAATTTGCTTCATTAACTTGGTGCAGGTACATGCAATGGACGGTACATTAAGTGAGGGAATAGTCCAGCTTTTTCAAAGCTCCTTTTTCGTGAACAACAAAGGCATTAAAAGCTGCTAGAGAAAACATGCATCGACGAATTTAATGCAAGTAAACACATGCATGAATCGGCCAAAGGAGGGAGCTGAATCAACATCCTTTTTCAGCTGACTTTTTCGTGCACAGCAATAGCCTTGAAGATTTAATTTCCAGCTGCAGCAATTACACTCTTTTAAAGTGACGCCTTGGACATCTCAATGGTCGTGCTTCTTCACTAAGATATCAGCTGAATATTGCTGCCCATTGAAGTCTTCTAAGCTTATTTAAATGCCCCCTTTGACCGTCCAGCTAACCAAAGCAGCACCTAGACTTGTTCACTCACTTGGCCAAATACAACAAGGGGAATTTTCAGCTCATTTAATTCTCCAGCTAATGAGGAAACTTCAAGGAACATTCTTGGCATCTTCTAAGAAATATTCAACTCTTCTAGCTGAATTACAAGCTGACCATTCAGTTTTCTATGTGGCTGATCAGCTCACATTTATTTTAAATGATTCCAGCTGCGTGAAGACACCTTGGAAGCTGTCCAAATACGTTCTCAAGGCTGGAGGAAGCATCCTAGAATTTTCCTAAATTTTTCTGGAAATTTCAGCTCATTTAAAGGTTGAAATTAAGTGTCCATTTGGCTGCCAATTGTCCATTCGGCTAGCCTTAGTCTTTAGCTATAAATACTTATTTTTAGATGTTGTAAAGGTTAGACATTTTTAGACTTTGCTACTTATATGAACTTAATTGTTCTAGTGAGAATTCAATTCTCTTTATTCACTTTAGGACTGATTTGACTTATTGGGATTTTGTCTCGTGGCGTCTATCTTTCCTTTGTTTTATTATGAACTTATCACCTCCGGTGTGGCATTCAAAATATATCTTTGGTTCCTAACTCTCTATAGTTAGCAAATATGGAGGTACATTAATGGCTAGGTGCATGTACGGGTTTGTTCAATGAATGAGAAGATTCATGCACGGCATGGTTCAATGTCCGGAGGAATTAAGTTCATGTGCATGGATGGTAAATTACATGCATTTGAATTAATGAAGATAATTCTCCTTTGGACGGCACACATGCATGTATGAAGGGCATTTATTGCATGTTCATGTACGGCCAGATTCAAGACCCCTTTTAGTTCCATGCATGACCGAATGAATGTGGGTGATCTATTGAGTTTCCCTAAGTACTTATTAGCCAAGGGGTTGATGTGATCTGGCTCAGGTGGTTGAGTCGAATTCACGTAGTTGCCCGATCGTAGTCAAGAGAATTGTTCGTGTCTCGATTTTTAGAATTAGAAGTGGATGAATATGGATGGATAAGCAGAAGGTTTCAAGAAATATAGAATTAGCAATAGGTTTGGCTATGGGTAGTAAAGATGGATGAAGGATAGAAGGCTTGGTTTGGTTAACAAGAAAGAAATTTGAAATAGGAATGGAAAACGAACTCAACGTCAGGAATGATTCAACACTAAAAAGTGTCACCCCGATTCCTATATTGTTAAGGTGAAAATATGGATAGATGGATAGGTGAACGCCACACCAAGAATGGTGATAAGTTCAAACAAGGACGATTGACACCACTAGCACAAGCTAGATAAGTCTTTCGAAACTTGTACGAGATATGAGAGGAAGCAACCTCACAAGAACAATGTTCATTAACAAATTTGGCAAAAAGTCCTTTTTACATGAAATGAGCAAACTATTTATAAGCCTAAGATGCCTATTGATATTCAGCATCTATGATGTTCACACTAACTTAAATTCTGTCCCCATTTGTATTTAACATGTTCACACAAAAGCATTAAAATTCGGTTCATGCTTGGAAATGATGCATGAATTGGCCGAACCATCATGTTGCTTCACTTGATGCATTCATGCATACTTAGCCTTGAAGAAAAGCCATAATTCATGAATGTGCAGCCCTTTAATACTCCTACATCTCCCTTGGCCGAATGAGGCTTGAATATACCTTGAGTACTTGAATGGACATCTTGGATATGCATGATACATGCATGAAACGTCCCAATGCATGTTCGTCCTTAATTACGATCCATGAATCTTCAAATACATTTACATAAAATAGCCCCCACTTGCATGAACGTCCCCAATACATGAATTCCTTCAAATGCCATCCATTGAACACTAGTTGTGCATGCATCCTTCCATACGATGTATTAAGCCATGCATGTACTTGCATTAATGGCTCATTCATGTATTCGATCACTTTGTGGAACTTAAATCTTGGCCAAAAGGTTGCTTAGGGAACACCAATAGCTACCCCACCATGCATAAATTCGTTTATGCATGAACTCTCATAATTCATGTACCTGGCCGTGCATGAATCTCATTTAATGTACTCAATACATTCGGCTGAACCTACAAGAAACATGAACTCATTAAATCCCAATGTATATTCGGCTGAGCATGTTAAGAGCATGAACTAGACATCATAAATATCATATTAAACTAAACTAAACACATTAATTAAAGACTAGCTAGTAGCATTAAGTTCGACTAGCTCAAACTAAGTGAAAACATTTAATGAACTTATTTGAGCTAGGATTTTTATTATTGAGCTGTAACAAGCTAATTAGTATAAAACTAAAACTTAGTTTAATTTATTGAAATAAAGAATGAGCTAAAAGTAAGCTCGGTTGAGCTCAAACGAGCTGAAACGAGCTCAAATGAGCTAAGTTGAGCTGGACAGAGCTCGAGGAGCTGGAAATGAGCTAGGATCAGCTTGCCAACAATGCACGGGTTCTTTGGATAGTTGCTTCGAGCTGATTTTGTGAGCATTGTCCCTTGTTTCAAACCAAGGTTTTGCATTAGAAGCTAAAATAGCTTCTAGAAAATGCTTAACACAAGCTCGAGTTATGGTTGCTTTTGGAAGCTCAATTGAATCTTGATATGCACTTAATGATGTGATCTGGCCCGAGTAGATGAGTCGAATTCATGTAGTTACCTGATCATAGTTTGAGAGAGTCATTCATGCCTCGGATTTTTGTAATAGTAGTAAAAGAATTAGAATAGGATAGCGAAAGGTTTCAAGAAGGGTAAGTTTAGTATAGATTCAGTTAAGCGTAGCAAAGATGGATGAAGGATAGAAGGCTCAGTTTGGGTTAACAAGAAAAAAAAAGAATTTAAAAGATGGAAATGGAAAACGAACTCAACGTCAGGAATGATTCAACACTAAGAAGTGTCACCCCGATTCCTATATTGTTAAGGTGAAAAATATGGATAGATGGATAGGTGAACGCCACACCAAGATTGGTGATAAGTTCAAAACAAGACGATCGATGCCACTAGCACAAGCCGAGATAAGTCGTTGAAACATACGAGATATGAGAGGAAGCAACCTCACAAGAACAATGTTCATTAACAAATTTGGCAAAAAGTCCTTTTACAATGAAATCAACAAACTATTTATACTAGTATCTTATGCTAGCCGAATAGTCCATTCATGAACTTAACAATTAAGTAATGTACCTAATTAAAACATGAAACTTCTAGAAAAATGTCCAATGATGTTCTTGTCCATGTTCGGCCGAATGGAAGGTGAGTGGATAGCTTCATGAATATGCATTGATGTACTTGGATAAATGATCTTCAAACATGCATGGCTAGATTCGGCTAACTCCTTTAATGGAGCCTTTAATTCATGTTGTTTCACCATGAGTGGCTTAATTAAATGAGGCTTCATGAAGAGTCAAACTTGGTGTGAACAAGGAGCTTGAGTAGACTCTTGTGTGTGAACGCCCAACCGAATGGTCATCATGGTGTGAACACAAAGTGTGAACACATGATCAATACATGAACCGTCCAATGCATGTTCCATCTTTAATTTGATTCATGAATCTTCAAATACATGAATGACCATCATGAACATGCATATGCCTCTTGATTGCCGTCCATTGAACCTTCCTATACATGCACCTTGCATTAAATGCCATGAGTGTATCTTCCAAATTCGGCTAACCTACATAATTAAATAACATGATTAAATAACACACAACTATTCATATAATTATAATTTAAAATAATAACTAAATAACTTAATGACACTAACTAAATTTGGACATAATAATTATAAGTCAACTATCATATTAAATTTGGTTAGCTCAAATAGTCAAAAACACTTAGTGAGCTAAGTTGAGCTAGGAAATTCGGCATGAGCTGTAGCAAACTTAATTAAAAGCTAAATTAAAACTTAGTTTATTGAAATGAAAAAGGAATGAGCTGAAACGAGCTAAAATCAAGCTCAAACGAGTTAAAATGAGCTCAAGTGAGCTGATGTGAGCTGAATGGCGCATGGGGAGCTGGAGAGGAGCTGAGATCAGATTGCAAAATGGTGCATGGAGTCTTCAAGGAGTTGTCCTTAGCTCTTCCAACATCATGGACCTTGTTATCATCCCAAATGCGCAACACAAAGGCTGATATAGCATCTTGAATTTGCTTGGTTCGAGCTCAAGTCATGGGGCCTTTTGGCAGCTCAATGGATTCTTGGTGTGCATTCGAGGATGCCCCGGGTGTGCTCACATCATTCCCCCTGTCTTCAAAGTGACTTGTCCTCAAGTCGAGTCGACGGTTAATTTTGAAACAGGGATGCCTACTTGTTCGTTCTTGGATGGATGTGTTTAGTTGTGATCCCATGCCTTGCTGCAAAAATGTCTCAAGACTTGCAACCAATTGATAATCATTATAGTACACAAACTTGTTCAAATGATCATAGAGACAAGTCATCTTAATCTTAAAACAATTGCAACAAGATAGTACCAAAATCCCATTTTCATTATCAACTGAACATGTCTCATTACTGCCTAAAGAATTATCGAACAAAGATTTTAAAAACATAATGTCCATTGTTTGCTCGGGTAGCTCAAATTGTTTTTGCAAGGCATAGTGACTTCGACAAAAATTCATGCAACAGCTCAAAAATCGCAAATAATCATCAAACTTAACAATGTCACGCATACCAAGAGTCTTTTGTCCATCAACCAAAATAGTTATATCTTCGTCGTTAATGTTTTCTTCATCAATCAAGTTGGACAAAGACGTAATAGAAATTTCAGAAACCATACCTTGAGCAGGTGAACAAGGATTAGATTTACCTTTTCCTACCATTATAAACCTTCGCTCTTCGGAAATGTATCGTAACTGCATCTTATGATTTGAGTCAACCTGAAAAGATTTAGAAACAAGAAAAATTTGGTTAATCAAAACTCCTTTCTTTGCTTCACTCATATTTCTTTGTATTTCTTTTTCTCTCACTTTAGTCTTATTTTTATCCCAACTCTTTTTCTTTTCTCTCTCATTTTCTTTTCTTTCTTTTTCATTTTCTTTTTCCACTCGCATTCGATCCAAAGATTGCTTTAACCATTGTTGATCCTCCACAACTTGTTTCGGTGTCAAAGGTGCCAAAGTAAAATTTTAGCCTTGATACTTGAAGGTATATTAATTTGCGAACCCATCATGCTTCACTCTTCGGTCGAATTGCCAGGGCCTCCCAAGCAGTATATGGCCCGCATGCATGGGCACCACATCACAAAGGACTTCATCTTCATATTTTCCAATTGAAAATGGGACAAGAACTTGCTTGGTTACCTTTAGCTCAACTCCATCATTAAGCCATTGTAGCTTGTATGGATTCGGATGAACACTTGTCGGCAGATCAAGTCTTTCAACTAGGAGGGTACTCGCAACATTTGTACTTCTCCATCAATCACTACGCTACAAACCTTTTCACGGGCAAAACAACGGGTATGAAAAAGGTTCTCTCGTTGCGGATCGAGTTCAGTACCTTGCGTACCTAAGCTTCTCTTAACAACAAGCAACTCACCTTTGACCACAAACTCCATTTCTTCCTCGACATCGGAAAGGATTTAGTTATTGTTTTCAACTTTTTCATCTTCCTCCTCCTCTGATTCAATATCGTCATTTGGTTGAATCACCATGACGCTTCAATTCGGACATTGACTTGCAATATGCCCTCTTCCAAGGCACTTGAAACATTTTATATCTCTCGTCTGATTTTGGGTACCTTTAATAGCCTTGCCTTTGCTATTTTCACCCGTAG
The DNA here is from genome assembly GCA_025698465.1 of Gossypium longicalyx. Classification (NCBI taxonomy): domain Eukaryota; kingdom Viridiplantae; phylum Streptophyta; class Magnoliopsida; order Malvales; family Malvaceae; genus Gossypium; species Gossypium longicalyx. The sequence continues at coordinate 60,731,072 of CM047005.1, forward strand.
GCTTAGTAGCTTTGGCAGGTGCCATAGGATTTTTCGTTTGGCTCGCCGTAGCACTCTTGCTAGTGCCTTGGTTCCATCGGGACACATTGGTGGTTGAATAGCCTCGAGTAGAACCTTTCTTCTTGAGTTGCTTCTCAATTTTGATGGCCATGTGGACCATATCAACTATCTCCACATAGTGTTGTAGCTCCACAACGTTGGCGATCTCACCGTTAAGTCCAGACAAAAATCTAGCCATAGTTGCTTCTAGATCCTTATCCACATTCGCACGGATCATAGCAACTTCCATTTCTTTGTAATAGTCCTCGACACTCCTCGTACCTTGGGAAAGATTTTGGAGCTTTTGGTAAAGCTCTCGGTGGTAGTGCGTTGGAATGAACCTCCGGCGCATGATAGCCTTCATTTTGGCCTAAGTGTTAATGGGTCGCTCGCCATTTCGCCTTCGGGTTGTCGTGAGTTGGTCCCACCAAATCATTGCATAATCGGTGAATTCTATGGCAGCCAACTTAACTTTCTTTACCTCCGAATAGTTATGGCACTCGAAAATGAGGTCGATCTTTTTCTCCCACTCCAAATATGCTTCGGGATCCGAACAGCCTTGGAATAGGGGAATTGATAACTTAATACTTTTCAAGTCATCATAAAACCTTTCTCACTCTTGTTGGCCACGATGACGTTGGCCTCTCCGCCGGTCACTAACATTCGAGCCAGCCTCGCTTTCGACTTCACTTGGTTCAGAAACCTCATCATCTCGAACATGCCTTCGGCCACGGTCTCTAGGTGGACTTATTGGGGTCCTTGCTCGTCGACCTCTTCCTTCCACTTGTTCGAGTCGGTCTTGTATCAGTTCCAACTTTTGATCAAACAACCGTTCAACTTCTCGAAGTAGGGCTTGCATGTTCAAATCCGGCACATTCCAAACGGGTTGCCTTTCCTCCACATTTCGTTCCATGTTGATTTTTCAATAATTTTTTTTTAAAAACCTCACCAAAAATCTCACTATTTCACCCGCAAAGAAATATTGATGAACACTCCACTCATGTTTTAATTAACCAAAGTTTTCTTGTTTCTACTTTTAAAGGTTGACTCAAATCTTACATTTTGATTAGAATACATTCCCGAAGAGAGAAGGTTTGTGATGATAGGAAAAGGTAAAACTAATCCTTGTGTTCAAGGTATGGATTCTGGAATCTCTAATATATCTTTGTTCAATTCGATTAATGAAGAAAGCATTGCCGATGAAGATATAAGTGTTTTGGTTAATGATCGAATGATTCTTGGTACATGTGATATTGTTGAGTTTGAAGAATGTTTGTCGTCCAAATTGTATTGTTCAAGTAAACAAAACCATGAATTCAATCTATCTTTTCCATTATTTGTTTAAGATGGACGTTTGTGATTTTTGAACTGTTGCACGAATTCCTATTTTAGTCACCATGCTTTGCAAATACAAATTGAGATGCCTAAGAAAACTAAGGATATTTTTTTCCTAGTACCAATGATCTTCAAGTTCTTAAGTTGTAATGGAACATGTTCATTTGATAGTGAGAATGGAATATTGGTGCTGTCTTGTTGTAATTGTTTAAAATGCAAGGTGATTAGCTTTTATGATTGTTTGAATAAGTTCGTGTTCTATAATGACTTCCTTTCGGTTGTAAGTTCTATGACGTCTTTGCAACAAGGTATGATGTGACAATTAATTACATTTGAACAAGAACGAACAAGTAGGCATCCCTATTTCAAAATTAACCAGTGACTCAACTTTAGGACAAGTCACTTTGAAGACGAGGGGAATGATGTATGCACACCCGGGGCATCCTCAAGTGCATATCAAGATCCTATCGTGCTTCCAAAAGGCCCCATGACTCGAGCTCGTACCAAGCAACTTCAAGGAGCTTTATCAGCTTTAGTGATGCGCATTTGGGAAGAGAACAAGGCCCTAGACGTTGGAGAAGCTATGGATATCCCTTTGAGGACTCAATGCACTCTTTTGCAAACCGACTTCAGCTCCTCTCCAGCTCCCCCAGCTCAATTCAGCTCCAACCAGCTCACTTGAGCTTGTTTCAGCTCGTTTTAGCTTCTTTCTAGCTCGTTTCTTTTTCCATTTCAACCAACTAATTTTTAGCTTTGTTTTAACTTAATTTGCTACAGCTCATGCCAATTTCCCTAGCTCAAATTAGTTCATTAAGTGTTTTTGATTATTTGAGCGAGCCAAATTTAATATGCTAGTTGAATTTTAATTAATGTGTCCGAATTTAGTTAGTGTCATTTAAGTTGTCTAGTTGCTGTTTAAAATTATGATTATATGAATATTTATATTTTATTTAATTATGTGTTTATTCCTTTGTAGGTTCAGCCGAATGTGGAGGTACATTAATGGCTAGGTGCATGTACGGGTTTGTTCAATGAATAAGAAGATTCATGCACGACATAGTTCAATGCTTGGAGGGAATTAAGTTCATGTGTGTGGATGGTAAATTACATGCATTTGAATTAATGAAGATACTTCTTCTTTGGACGGCACACATGCATGTATGAATGGCATTTATTGCATGTTCATGTACGACCAGATTCAAGACCCCTTTTAGTTCCATGCATGACCGAATGAATGTGGGTGATCTATTGAGTTTCCTAAGTACTTATTCAGCCAAGGAGTAGCTGCATAATCAATTTCCAACTTCAATTCATGAATGAAGATTAAGAGAAGATGCATGGACAACAAGTTTCATCGAATGGGAGAATGCATCAATAACTTGATACATGAATTATTGACTGATCAAATGACTTCCCTAGGTGCCTATTCGGCCAAGAGACACTTCATGAATGCTCCATTCATTCCATGGCTGAATCTAGACAAGTCCAATGAGATCCTAAGTCTTCACATTCATCCAAGTCATTTTTCCTTAACCATGAAGCTGCCCATTGGAGTTCCCATCAGCTGAACCAAGACTTAGCAAATTAATGAATTTGTTCTAGATCATTCTAGTCTCTTTTTTGCCGAATTGCTTATCATCTAAGTTAGTCAATTTGTCCATTCGGCTACTACATGTTAAACTATAAATAATTTACTCATTTCTTTGGAAAAGGACTTTGGCCAATTTGTCAATGAAACTCTGTTTCTATGAGGTTTCTTCCTCTCATATCTCGTACAAGTTTCAAAGACTTATCTAGTTTGTGCTAGTGGCGTCTACCGATCTTGTTTGAACTACCACCATTTCTGGTGTGCCGTTCACCTATCCTTCTATCCATCCTTTCCACCTTAACAATATAGGAATCGAGGTGACACTTTTTAGTGTTGAATCACTCCTGACGTTAAGTTCCCTATTCCATCCCCACCTTATATTATCTCTTTCTTGTTGTTTCCAGACTGAACCATCCATTCACCCTTCTTATTGTCACCTTAGCTGAACCTATCACTTCCCTTTTACTTATCTTTCGAAACCCTTCCGCTTATTTGGACCTATCCATCAACTTTTACTTCTGAGACCAAGACACGAACGATTCTTCTCGTCTATGATCGGGCAACTACGTGAAGTTGACTCAATCACCTGAGCCGGATCACATCACCCTCTCTCTTTAGGAGGGTACCACCTCACATTGTTAGCTACAAAAGAATAAAACAAGTTATTGAAATGATGAAGGTTAAGCATAAAGGAACTTTTTGAGTTTTTATTCATAACTTGATACCAAGGGTCAAGGGTCGATCAAAAATGGAAGTCGACCTTACCGTCTCACAATGGATACAAGGGTCAAGCATAGATGTCAGAATTGAACCATTAAGAGTTCAAGAATTATGATTTTGGACAACAAAAGTACTTGAATCAACCCCTTTGAACAACTTGGTACCAAATGATATAAAACAATAATCTCAGGGATCGAAAGCAAAGTTTCCACTTACCATATCATTTTGACTTGAAAGTTCCATGGACAACAACATAGAAGGAATATGAAGCAATTGTAAGTTAGAATCATGCAAAACACTCTCAAATCCTTTAAACCCTATGATGTGAGCACACCCGGGGCATCCTCGAATGCACACCAAGTATCCATTGAGCTGCCAAAAGGTCCCATGACCCGAGCTCAAACCAAGCAACTTCAAGATGCTATATCGGCCTTTGTGACGCGCATTTGGGATGATAACCAGCTCCCTAACGTTGAAGGAGCTAAGAACAACTCCTTGATGACTCCATGCACCATATTGCAATCCGATCTCAGCTCCTCTCCAGCTCCCCCATGCGCCATTCAGCTCACATCAGCTCACTTGAGCTCGTTTTAGCTCGTTTGAGCTCGAACTTAGCTCGATTCAGCTCATTCCTTTTTCATTTCAATAAATTAAGTTTCAATCTAGCTTATAACTAAGTTTGCTACAGCTCATGCCGAATTCCCTAGCTCATTTTAGCTCACTAAGTGTTTTTGACTATTTGAGCTAGCCGAATTTATTATAAGTTGACTTATAATTATTGTGTTCAAATTTAGTTAGTGTTATTAAGTTATTTAGATATTATTTTAAATTATAATTATATGAATAGTTGTGTGTTATTTAATTATGTTATTTAATTTTGTAGGTTAGCCAAATTTGGAAGATACATTCATGGCATTTAAAGCAAGGTGCATGAACGGGAATGTTCATTGAACGGGAAGATTCATGAATGGTTCGGTTCAATGTTTGGAGGACATACATTCATGTACATGGAAGGTTAATGCATATTGAAAGGTGCATCTCCCTTGGACGGCACACATGCATGAATGGAGGGTAATTAATGCAAGTGCATGTATGGCTAGTGATGTGATCCGGCCCAGGTAGATGAGTCGAATTCACGTAGTTGCCCGATCGTAGTTTGAGAGAGTCGTTCGTACCTCGGGTTTTAGAAATAGAAATGAAATGGATAGGTTTGGATAGTGGAAGGTTTTCAAAAGTTATGCAAAAGGGTAGTGATAGGTTCGGCTAAGGAAATAAGGAAGTATGTTGGACAGATGGGGAATGGAAAAAACGATCTCAACGTCAGGAATGATTCAACACTAAAAAGTGTCACCCCGATTCCTATATTGTTAAGGTGAAAAGATGGATAACAAGGATAGGTGAACACCACACCAAGATTGGTGATAAGTTCAACAGGATCGATAGACGCCACTAGCACAAACTAGATAAGTCTTCGAAACTTGTACGAGATATGAGAGGAAGCAACCTCACAAGAACAAAGTTCATTAACAAATTTGGCAAAAGTCCTTTACAAATGAAATCAACAAACTATTTATACTAGTTTCTTAGGCTAACCGAATAGTCTATTCATGAACTTAACTATTAAGAAATGAACCTAATTTAATACATGAACATTCTAGAAAGATGACCATTAGTGTCCTTTGTCCATGTTCGGCCGAATGGGTAGGTGAGTGGGCAGCTTCATGTATGAGCGAGCTTTGGAAGCCAAGGGAATGGTCTAGTTTCGGCCATGGGATGCATGAAACTCCCAAAGGATGTCTCTTGGCTGAATAGGTGCTTAGGAAACTCCAAGGGTCCTCCCACATGCATTGGTTGTACATGGAACTTGGAAGGGGGCTTGAACCAAGCCGTACATGCACTTGCATGTGTGCCGTCCAAGGGAGATGCACCTTTCAACATGCATTAACCTTCCATGTACATGAATGTATGTCCTCCAAACATTGAACCGAACCATTCATGAATCTTCCCGTTCAATGAACATTCCCGTTATGCACCTTGCATTAAATGCCATGAATGTATCTTCCAACTTCGGCTAACCTACAAAATTAAATAACATAATTAAATAACACACATCTATTCATATAATTATAATTTAAAATAATAACTAAATAACTTAATATCACTAACTAAATTTGAACACAATAATTATAAGTCAACTTATAATAAATTTGGCTAGCTCAAATAGTCAAAAACACTTAGTGAGCTAAAATGAGCTAGGGAATTTGGCATGAGCTGTAGCAAACTTAGTTATAAGCTAGATTAAAACTTAATTTATTGAAATGAAAAAGGAATGAGCTGAATCGAGCTAAGTTCGAGCTCAAACGAGCTAAAACGAGCTCAAGTGAGCTGATGTGAGCTGAATGGCGCATGAGGGAGCTGGAGAGGAGCTGAGATCGGATTGCAATATGGTGCATGGAATCATCAAGGAGTTGTTCTTAGCTCCTCCAATGTTAGGGAGCTGGTTATCATCCCAAATGCGCGTCACAAAGGCCGATATAGCATCTTGAAGTTGCTTGGTTCGGGCTTGGGTCATGGGACCTTTTGGCAGCTCAATAGATACTTGGTGTGCATTCAAGGATGCCCCGGGTGTGCTCACATCATTCCCCCCGTCTTCAAAGCGACTTGTCCTCAAGTCGAGCCGACGGTTAATTTTGAAACAGGGAGGTCTACTTAATCGTTCTTGGATGGATGTGTTTAGTTGTCGCATCGTACCTGGCTGCAAAAACGTTTCATAACTTGCAACCAATTGAGATTCATTACAAAGCAGAAACTTATTCAAACGGTCATGGAAGCAAGTTTTCTTACACTTAAGACCATCACAACAAAACAATATCAATATCCCATGTTCACTATCAATTACACATATCTCGTTATAACTTAAAAACTTAATGAACAAGGATTTTGAGAACAAAATGTCCGTACTTCGCTTGAGCATTTCAAATTGTACTTGCGAAGTATTGGAACTTCGACAGGAATTCATTTGACAATTCAAAACCTGCATACATCCGTCATAAGCAAACAATGGAAAAGAAAAATTTATCTCATGGTTTTGTACTCTTAAACTACGCAATTTGGACAGCAAGTAATCATCAAACTTATCAACTTCATGCTTATCAAAAATCTTGTGTCCATCAACCAAAACAATTATATCTTCATCATTAATGTTTTCGTCATCAATCAAGTTGGACAAAAATGTAATAGAAATTCCAGAAACCTTACCTTGTTCACAAAAACAAGAATTAACTTTACCTTTCCCGATCATTACAAACCTTCTCTCTTCGGGAATGTATCGTAACCGCATCATAGGGCTTGAGTCAACCTGAAAAGAATTAGAAAGAAGAAAACTTTGGTTAATCAAAACTCTTTTCTTTTCTTCACTCATGTTTCTTTGAAGTTCTTTTTCTCTCATTTTTTTATCACAACTCTTTTTCTTTTCTCTTTCATTTTCTTTTCTTTCTTTTTCATTTTCTTTTTCCACTCGCATTCGTTCCAAAGATTGCTTTAACCATTGTTGATCCTCCACAACTTGTTTCGGTGCCAAACTAAAATTTAGGCCTTGATACTTGAAAGTATATTGATTTGCAAATCCATCATGCTTCACTCTTCGGTCGAATTGCCAGGGCCTTCCAAGCAGTATATGACCCGCGTGCATGGGTACCACATCACAAAGAACTTCATCTTCATACTTTCCAATGGAAAATGGGACAAGAACTTGCTTGGTTACCTTTAACTCAACTCCATCATTAAGCCATTGTAGCTTGTATGGACTCGGATGAACACTTGTCGGCAAATCAAGTCTTTCAACTAGGAGGGTACTCGCAACATTTGTACAACTTCCTCCATCAATCACCATGCTACAAACCTTCCCACGGATAAAACAACGGGTATGAAAAAGGTTCTCTCGTTGCAGATCGAGTTCGGTACCTTGCGAACCTAAGCTCCTCTTAACAACAAGCATCTCACCTTCGACCGTGTACTCCATTTCTTCCTCGACATCGGAAAGGATTTCGTTATTGTTTTCAACTTTTTCATCCTCCTCCTCCTCTGATTCAATATCGCCATTTGGTTGAATCACCATGACGCTCCGATTCGGACATTGACTCGCAATATGCCCTCTTCCAAGGCACTTGAAACATTTTATGTCTCTCGTCCGATTTTGGGTACCTTCAACAGCCTTGCCTTTGCTATTTTCACCCGTAGGCTTGGTAGCTTTGATAGGTGCCATAGGATTTTTCGTTTGGCTCACCGTAGCACTCTTGCTAGTGCCTTGGTTCCATCGAGACACATTGGTGGTTGAATAGCCTCGGGCAGCACCTTTCTTTTTGAGTTGCTTTTCGATTTTGATGGCCATGTGGACCATATCAACTATCTCCACATAATGTTGTAGCTCCACAACATTGGCAATCTCACGGTTAAGTCCGGACAGAAATCTTGCCATAGTTGCTTCTCGATCCTCGTCCACATTCGCACGGATCATAGCAACTTCCATTTCTTTGTAATAGTCCTCGACACTCCTCGTACCTTGAGAAAGATTTTGGAGCTTTTGGTAAAGCTCTCGGTGGTAGTGCGTTGGAATGAACCTCCGGCGCATGACAGCCTTCATTTCGGCCCAAGTGTTAATGGGTTGCTTGCCATTTTGCCTTCGGGTTGTCGTGAGTTGGTCCCACCAAATCATGGCATAGTCAGTGAATTCTATGGCAGCCAACTTAACTTTTTTTACTTTCGAGTAGTTATGGCACTCGAAAATAAGCTCGATCTTTTTCTCCCACTCCAAATATACTTCGAGATCCGAACGACCTTGGAACGGGGGAATTGATAACCTAATACTTTTCAAGTCATCATCATACCTTTCTCGCTCTCGTTGGCCACGATGACGTTGACCTCTTCGCCGGGCACTAACATTCGAACTAGCCTCGCTTTCGGCTTCACTTGGATCAGAAACTTCGTCATCTTGAACATGCCTTCGGTCACGGTCTCGAGGTGGACTTATTGGGGTCCTTGCTCGTCGGCCTCTTCCCTCCACTTGATCGAGTCGGTCTTGTATCGGTTCTAACTTTCGATCAAACAACCGTTCAACTTCTCGAAGTAAGGCTTGCATGTTCAAATCCGGCACATTACGAATGGGTTGCCTTTCCTCCACATTTCGTTCCATGTTGATTTTTTTCTTTTTTTGTTTTAATAGATTTTCAAATCCTCACCACAAATCTCACTATTCACTCGCAAAGAAAGAAAAAAAAATTGATGAACACTCCTCTCGTGTTTGCACTCGTTTTTAGGCTTTTTTTTCAAACTCTCGAATGATCTCACACACTCATGCCTTTTACCACTCAAGCTTACTCTCGTAACCTCGTATTTTGTTTCTTTTGACTTGACTAGGTGCTTTGGGGTCGGCTTCAAACGGTTACAAGGGTTAAAACGTATGGTGTATGGGTAGGCTAAAAGAAAAAAAATAATTTTTTTTAAAATAGTGTGGCGTTTTGGAAATGGGGGGTACAAAATTGTAGAAAGATCACTTACTGATCGGTATAAAAGAAATAGAAAGAACTTGTTCACTTCACTTTTTTTTTTGATAATTTCGTATCTCTCTCTCTTTTTTTTTTACCAATTTCAATATATCACTTTACAATGATAAAAATGAAAATACAATTTTTTTTGAATTTTTTTCAATTTTTTTCACCACGAACCTATTTCGATCTTGATACGGACGTCGGTGCCTCTCGATTTACAAGCTCTGATACCAAATGATGTGATCCGACCTGGGTAGACGAGTTGAATACACGTAGTTGCCCGATCGTAGTTCGAGAGAGTCGTTCGTACCTCAAATTTTAGAAATAGAAATGAAATTGATAGGCTTGGATAGCGAAAGGTTTTCAAAAGTTAAGCAAAAGGGTAGTGATAGGTTCGGCTAAGAAAACAAGAAAGGATGTTGGATAGATGGGGGATGGAAAAACAATCTCAACGTCAGGAATGATTCAACACTAAAAAGTGTCACCCCGATTCCTATATTGTTAAGGTGAAACGATGGATAGAAGGATAGATGAACGCCACACCAAGATTGGTGATAAGTTCAAACAAGATCGGTAGACGCCACTAGCACAAACTAGATAAGTCTTCGAAACTTGTACGAGATATGAGAGGAAGCAACCTCACAAGAACAATGTTCATTAACAAGCTTGGCAAAAGTCCTTTACAAATGAAATCAACAAACTATTTATACTAGTTTCTTAGGCTAACCGAATAGTCTATTCATGAACTTAACTATTAAGCAATGAACCTAATTTAATACATGAACATTCTAGAAAAATGACCATTAGAGTCTTTATCCATGTTCAGCCGAATGGGGAGGTGAGTGGGTAGCTTCATGTATGGGCAAGCTTTGGAAGCCAAGGGAATGGTCTAGGTTCGGCCATGTGATGCATGAAACTCCTAAAGAATGTCTCTTGGCCGAATAGGTGCTTAGGAAACTCCAAGGGTCCTCCCACATGCATTGGTGGTACATGGAACTTGGAAGGTGGCTTGAACCTAGCCGTACATGCACTTGCATTAATGACCCTCCATTCATGCATGTGTGCCGTCCAAGGGAGATGCACCTTTCAACATGCATTAACCTTCCATGTACATGAATGTATGTCCACCAAACATTGAACCGAACCATTCATGAATCTTTCCGTTCATGCACCTTGCATTAAATGCCATGAATGTATCTTCCAAATTCGGCTAACCTACAAAATTAAATAACAAAATTAAATAACACAAAACTATTCATATAATTATGAATTAAAATAATAACTAAATAACTTAATAACACTAACTAAATTTGAACACAACAATTATAAGTCAACTTATAATAAATTCAGCTAGCTCAAATAGTCAAAAACACTTAGTGAGCTAAAATGAGCTAGGGAATTCGGCATGAGCTGTAGCAAACTTAGTCATAAGCTAGACTAGAACTTAATTTATTGAAATGATAAAGGAATGAGCTGAATCGAGCTAAGTTCGAGCTCAAACGAGCTAAGACGAGCTCAAGTGAGCTGATGTGAGCTGAATGGCGCATGGGGGAGCTGGAGAGGAGCTGAGATCGGATTGCAATACTGTGCATGGAGTCATCAAGGAGTTGTTCTTAGCTCCTTCAACGCTAGGGAGCTGGTTATCTTCCCAAATGCGGGTCACAAAGGCCGATATAGCATCTTGAAGTTGCTTGGTTCGGGCTCAGGTCATAGGACCTTTTGGCAGCTTAATAGATACTTGGTGTGCATTCGAGGATGCCCCGGGTGTGCTCACATCATTCCCCCCGTCTTCAAAGTGACTTGTCCTCAAGTCGAACCGACGGTTAATTTTGAAACAGGGATGTCTACTTGATCGTCCTTGAATGGATGTGTTTAGTAGACGCATCATGCCTTGCTGCAAAAACATTTCATAACTTGCAACCAATTGAGAATCATTACAAAGCAGAAACTTATTCAAACGATCGTGGAAGCAAGTTTTCTCTCACTTAAGACCATCACAACAGAACAATATCAATATCCCATGTTCACTATCAATTACACATATCTCGTTATAACTTAAAAACTTAATGAACAAGGATTTTGAGAACAAAATGTCCGTACTTCGCTTGAGCATTTCAAATTGTACTTGCGAAGTATTGGAACTTTGACAAGAATTCATTTGACAATTCAAAACCTGCATACATCCGTCATAAGCAAACAATGGAAAAGAAAAATTTATCTCATGGTTTTGTACTCTTAAATTACGCAATTTGGACAGCAAGTATTCATCAAACTTATCAACTTCATGCTTTTCAAAATTCTTGTGTCCATCAACCAAAACAATTATATCTTCATCATTAATGTTTTCGTCATCAATCAAGTTGGACAAAAATGTAATAGAAATTCCAGAAACCTTACCTTGTTCACAAAAACAAGAATTAACTTTACCTTTCCCGATCATTACAAACCTTCTCTCTTCGGGAATGTATCGTAACCGCATCATAGGGCTTGAGTCAACCTGAAAAGAATTAGAAAGAAGAAAACTTTGGTTAATCAAAACTCTTTTCTTTTCTTCACTCTTTTTGAAGTTCTTTTTCTCTCATTTTTTTATCACAACTCTTTTTCTTTTCTCTTTCATTTTCTTTTCTTTCTTTTTCATTTTCTTTTTCCACTCGCATTAGTTCCAAAGATTGCTTTAACCATTGTTGATCCTCCACAACTTGTTTCGGTGTCAAAGGTGCCAAAGTAAAATTTTGGCCTTGATACTTGAAAGTATATTGATTTGCAAATCCGTCATGCTTCACTCTTCGGTCGAATTGCCAGGGCCTTCCAAGCAGTATATGGCCCACATGCATGGGCACCACATCACAAAGAACCTCATCTTCATACTTTCCAATGGAAAATGGGACAAGACCTTGCTTGGTTACCTTTAACTCAACTCCATCATTAAGCCATTGTAGCTTGTATGGACTCGGATGAACACTTGTCGGCAAATCAAGTCTTTCAACTAGGAGGGTACTCGCAACATTTGTACAACTTCCTCCATCAATCACCATGCTACAAACCTTCCCACGAATAAAACAACGGGTATGAAAAAGGTTCTCTCGTTGCGGATCGAGTTCGATACCTTGCGAACCTAAGCTCCTCTTAACAACAAGCATCTCACCTTCGACCGCGTACTCCATTTCTTCCTCGACATCAGAAAGGATTTCGTTATTGTTTTCAACTTTTTCATCCTCCTCCTCCTCCGATTCAATATCGCCATTTGGTTGAATCACCATGACGCTCCGATTCGGACATTGACTCGCAATATGCCCTCTTCCAAGGCACTTGAAACATTTTATGTCTCTCGTCCGATTTTGGGTACCTTCAACAGCCTTGCCTTTGCTATTTTCACCCGTAGGCTTGGTAGCTTTGATAGGTTCCATAAGATTTTTCGTTTGGCTCGCCGTAGCACTCTTGCTAGTGCCTTGGTTCCATCGAGACACATTGGTGGTTGAATAGCCTCGGGCAGCACCTTTCTTTTTGAGTTGCTTTTCGATTTTGATGGCCATGTGGACCATATCAACTATCTCCACATAATGTTGTAGCTCCACAACATTGGCAATCTCACGATTAAGTTCGGACAGAAATCTTGCCATAGTTGCTTCTCGATCCTCGTCCACATTCACACGGATCATAGCAACTTCCATTTCTTTGTAATAGTCCTCGACACTCCTCGTACCTTGAGAAAGATTTTGGAGCTTTTGGTAAAGCTCTCGGTGGTAGTGCGTTGGAATGAACCTCCGACGCATGACAGCCTTCATTTCGGCCCAAGTGTTAATGGGTTGCTTGCCATTTCGCCTTCGGGTTGTCGTGAGTTGGTCCCACCAAATCATGGCATAGTCAGTGAATTCTATGGCAGCCAACTTAACTTTCTTTACTTTCGAGTAGTTATGGCACTCGAAAATAAGCTCGATCTTTTTCTCCCACTCCAAATATGCTTCGGGATCCGAACGACCTTGGAACGGGGAATTGATAACCTAATACTTTTCAAGTCATCATCATACCTTTCTCGCTCTTGTTGGCCACGATGACGTTGACCTCTCTGTCGGGCACTAACATTCGAACTAGCCTCGCTTTCGGCTTCACTTGGATCGAAAACTTCGTCATCTTGAACATGCCTTCGGTCATGGTCTCGAGGTGGACTTATTGGGGTCCTTGCTCGTCGGCCTCTTCCCTCCACTTGATCGAGTCGGTCTTGTATCGGTTCCAACTTTCGATCAAACAACCGTTCAACTTCTCGAAGTAAGGCTTGCATGTTCAAATCCGGCACATTACTGAGCGTTGCCTTTCCTCCACATTTCGTTCCATGTTGATTTTTTTTCCTTTTTTTGTTTTAATAGATTTTCAAATCCTCACCACAAATCTCACTATTCACTCGCAAAGAAAGAAAAAAAAATTGATGAACACTCCTCTCGTGTTTGCACTCGTTTTTAGGCTTTTTTTCAAACTCTCGAATGATCTCACACACTCATGCCTTTTACCACTCAAGCTTACTCTCGTAACCTCGTATTTTGTTTCTTTTGACTTGACTAGGTGCTTTGGGGTCGGCTTCAAACGGTTACAAGGGTTAAAACGTATGGTGTATGGGTAGGCTAAAAGAAAAAAAATAATTTTTTTTAAAATAGTGTGGCGTTTTGGAAATGGGGGGTACAAAATTGTAGAAAGATCACTTGCTGATCGGTATAAAAGAAATAGAAAGAACTTGTTCACTTCACTTTTTTTTTTTGATAATTTCGTATCTCTCTCTCTCTTTTTTTTTTACCAATTTCAATATATCACTTTACAATGATAAAAATGAAAATACAAATTTTTTTTTGAATTTTTTTCAATTTTTTCACCACGAACCTATTTCGATCTTGATACGGACGTCGGTGCCTCTCGATTTACAAGCTCTGATACCAAATGATGTGATCCGACCTAGGTAGACGAGTCGAATACACGTAGTTGCCCGATCGTAGTTCGAGAGAGTCGTTCGTACCTCGAATTTTAGAAATAGAAATGAAATTGATAGGCTTGGATAGCGGAAGGTTTTCAAAAGTTAAGCAAAAGGGTAGTGATAGGTTCGGCTAAGGAAACAAGAAAGGATGTTGGATAGATGGGGGATGGAAAAACAATCTCAACGTCAGGAATGATTCAACACTAAAAAGTGTCACCCCGATTCCTATATTGTTAAGGTGAAACGATGGATAGAAGGATAGATGAACGCCACACCAAGATTGGTGATAAGTTCAAACAAGATCGGTAGACGCCACTAGCACAAACTAGATAAGTCTTGAAACATACGAGATATGAGAGGAAGCAACCTCACAAGAACAATGTTCATTAACAAGCTTGGCAAAAGTCCTTTACAAATGAAATCAACAAACTATTTATACTAGTTTCTTAGGCTAACCGAATAGTCTATTCATGAACTTAACTATTAAGCAATGAACCTAGTTTAATACATGAACATTCTAGAAAAATGACCATTAGAGTCTTTGTCCATGTTCGGCCGAATGGGGAGGTGAGTGGGTAGCTTCATGTATGGGCAAGCTTTGGAAGCCAAGGGAATGGTCTAGGTTCGGCCATGTGATGCATGAAACTCCTAAAGAATGTCTCTTGGCCGAATAGGTGCTTAGGAAACTCCAAGGGTCCTCCCACATGCATTGGTGGTACATGGAACTTGGAAGGTGGCTTGAACCTAGCCGTACATGCACTTGCATTAATGACCCTCCATTCATGCATGTGTGCCGTCCAAGGGAGATGCACCTTTCAACATGCATTAACCTTCCATGTACATGAATGTATGTCCACCAAACATTGAACCGAACCATTCATGAATCTTCCCATTCATGCACCTTGCATTAAATGCCATGAATGTATCTTCCAAATTCGGCTAACCTACAAAATTAAATAACAAAATTAAATAACACAAAACTATTCATATAATTATGAATTAAAATAATAACTAAATAACTTAATAACTCTAACTAAATTTGAACACAATAATTATAAGTCAACTTATAATAAATTCAGCTAGCTCAAATAGTCAAAAACACTTAGTGAGCTAAAATGAGCTAGGGAATTCGGCATGAGCTGTAGCAAACTTAGTCATAAGCTAGATTAAAACTTAATTTATTGAAATGAAAAAGGAATGAGCTGAATCGAGCTAAGTTCGAGCTCAAACGAGCTAAGACGAGCTCAAGTGAGCTGATGTAAGCTGAATGGCGCATGGGGGAGCTGGAGAGGAGCTGAGATCGGATTGTAATATGGTGCATGGAGTCATCAAGGAGTTGTTCTTAGCTCCTTCAACGCTAGGGAGCTGGTTATCTTCCCAAATGCGGGTCACAAAGGCCGATATAGCATCTTGAAGTTGCTTAGTTCGGGCTCGGGTCATAGGACCTTTTGGCAGCTCAATAGATACTTGGTGTGCATTCGAGGATGCCCCGGGTGTGCTCACATCACATGGTGAACTCCACGAGCTGATGTTTAATTCATGAACTAAACCTGAGCTGGGCTTAGACTCGTGAGCTGATAATGAGCTGGTCTCGAGCTGTGGAACTAGGAAAGAGCTGAATCCGAGCTATTGAGCTGGTGTGGAGCTACATGGGAGCTAACTTGAGCTGGAGGTGAGCTCGGTGAGTTGAACTGAATTTGCAGAAGAATTCGGCATGGATTCCTAGAGTTGCCACCAGCTAGTTTGGTAGGTCTAGCATTGACTTCATCCCACATTTGCTGAACTAAAGCTATAATAGCTTCTTTAAATTATTTTGCATGAGCCCTTGTGATCGGCCCTTGAGGTAGCACCATCGGGTCTCAGCTCGGACCTGACTTATGGGAAAGCGGGATCGTATCATCCTCCCTCTCTTGAAATTGACTTGTCCTCAAGTCAGTGTCTACATCAAAAGGAGTCAGGTCAGAGACATTAAAACTAGCACTAACATTGTACTCACCCGGTAAGTCAAGCTTATACGAATTTTCATTGATTCGCTCGATAAGTTGAAAGGGGCCATCTCCTCGCAGCAACAACTTAGATCTTCGTTGAGCTAGAAACCTTTCTTTTCTCATGTGCACCCAGACCCAATCTTCGGGTTCAAATACAACTCGTTTTCGTCCTTTGTTGGCTCGTTGGATGTATTGCTCGATTCAGGATTCAATATTCTTTCGAACTTTCCTATGTAGTTCCTTGACAAATTCAGCCTTTTTCCTTGCATCTGTATGGACAAATTGATCATTAGAAAAAGGTAATAAATCAAGAGGAGTAAGAGGATTAAATCTATAGACAGTCTCAAAAGGAGAAAATTTGGTTGCCGAGTGAACAGAGTGATTATAAACGAACTCGATGTGGGGTAAACATTCTTCCCACGTCGTGAGGTTCTTTCGTACCAATGCTTGCAACAAAGTTGACAAAACTCGGTTTACCACCTCGATTTGGCCATCTGTTTAGGGATGACAAGTGGTTGAAAACAATAATTTTGTTCCAAGTTTTCCCCATAATATTTGCCAAAAATGACTCAAGAACTTTGTATCTCAATCAGAAACGATCGTTCTCGGTAATCCATGCAATCGTACAATTTCCCTAAAAACAATTAGCAACATGCACAGCATCATCAGTTTTAGCACAAGAAATAAAATGTGACATTTTAGAGAATCTATGGACTACAATAAAGATTGAATCCTTCCCTGTCTTAGTTTTTGGCAATCCAAGAATAAAATCCATAGAGACATCGGTCCACGAGGTGTCGGGAATGGGAAGAGGTGTGTATAGTCCATGAGATTGGACCTTTGACTTAGCCCGCTTACAAATTAGACAGCGTTCACAGATCCACTCCACGTCTCTCTGCATTCGCGGCCAGTAAAAATGTTCATGGAGGGTCAACAATGTCTTGCTTATTCCAAAGTGTCCCATAAGGCCACCACTATGCGCCTCCATCACAAGTAACTCTCGAATGGAGCCTTGTGGTATACACAACCTATTTTCTTTGAAAAGAAACCCTTCGTGTCGGAAAAATTTCTCAAAAGAACCATTTTCACAAGCAGTATATATAGTTCCAAAATCTTCATCATTAATATACAACTCTTTCATATGGTAAAAACCAAGTAACTTTGAATCAAGAGTAGTCAATAAGGTATACCTCCGTGACAAAGCATCAGCCACTACATTTTCTTTACCTTTCTTGTATTTGATGACGTAGGGAAATGATTCTAAATACTCAACCCATTTCGCATGTCATTTATTGAGTTTATGCTGACCCTTAATAAACTTAAGTGCTTCGTGATCGGAGTGAATCACGAACTCCTTCGGTCTTAGATAGTGCTGCCAAGTTTCAAGGGACCGAATCAAGGCATACATCTCTTTGTCGTATACCAGATAATTGAGGGAAGCGCCACTTAGTTTCTCGCTGAAGTACACCACCGGTCTTCCATCTTGGGTCAACATAGCTCCGATCCCTACACCTGAGGCGTCACACTCAA
This sequence comes from Gossypium longicalyx, assembly GCA_025698465.1. Lineage (NCBI taxonomy): Eukaryota > Viridiplantae > Streptophyta > Magnoliopsida > Malvales > Malvaceae > Gossypium > Gossypium longicalyx. The sequence goes on from CM047005.1 coordinate 60,748,778, forward strand.
TTTCAAATGTTTTAGTAAAATCGGGAAGGGACAATAAAGGAGCTTTCACAAGACATTTTTTAATCAAATTAAATGAACGTTCTTGATCTTCAGACCAGTGAAATGCAGAGTTTTTCTTAATTACGCTTGTTAAGGGTGCTGCAATGGTACTGAAATTGGGCACAAATCAATGGTAGAAGCTAGCCAATCCATGGAAGCTTTGAACTTGGCTAATGCTCGTCGGACGCAGCCATTCCTGAATCGCTCAAACTTTTTCTTGATCCACCTCCAAATCGTTGGCCCTCACAACATATCCTAAAAACACAACTTTATCAGTGCAAAATGAACACTTTTTGAGATTAGCATATAATACCTCTTTTCATAAAGTTTCCAATACCGCGCGTAAATGGGGTACGTGCTCCTCTAAAGTTTTGCTATAAACCAAAATATTGTCAAAGTATACAACGCAAAATTTACCAATAAATGCACATAATACATGGTTCATCAATCTCATAAAAGTACTGGGAGCATTTGTAAGGCCGAATAGCATTACCAACCATTCGTACAAACCCAATTTCATTTTGAAGGCTGTTTTCCATTCATCGTCTTCTCGCATTCGTATTTAATGATAGCCACATTTAAGATCGATTTTCATGAAAATTCAGGCACCACTTAATTCGTCAAGCATGTCGTCAAGACGAGGTACCGGGTGTCGATACTTGATAGTGATTTTGTTGATGGTGCGACAATCCTGATACGATCTACCTCAGGAAGAGTCGAGTCGTATGCTGAGTTGTCTGATCGTCTTAACGAGAAGTTCCGTTCGTAAATTTAAGGCTTAGGTGATAAAGGATGGAGTTGTGTTGGTTGCTAATGTTTGACAAGGGTGATCGTAGGGTATGGAATTGGGTAGCTTAAGAACAAGTAGAACCGACACTAAAAAGTGATGACCCAAAACTTATAGTTTCTTAAGGTGGATGGTAAAAACAATAAAACTGCGACCCACTATCTATGAAGATAGGAACCTTGGTATAGGCTGGAAAGAAACAGGGTTGACGCCACTACTAGGTAGATAAGTCAACAAAGTCTCAAACAAAGTTTAGAGAAGAAAATTCTCACAAGATTAAATTCAATAAAAATTTGGCAAAAGTCCCTTACAATTGAAAATAACCAACTATTTATACTAGAATCTTATGCTAGCCGAATAGTCCATTCATGAACTTAACAATTAATTAATGTACCTAATTAAAACATGAAACTTCTAGAAAAATGTCCAATGGTGTTCTTGTCCATGTTCGGCCGAATGGGAGGTGAGTGGATAACTTCATGAATATGCATTGATGTACTTGGATAAATGTTCTTCATGCATGCATGGCTAGATTCAGCTAACTCCTTTAATGGAGCCTTTAATTCATGTTGGTTCACCATGAGTGGCTTAATTAAATGAGGCTTCATGAAGGATCAAGCTTGGTGTGAACAAGGAGCTTGAGTAGACTCTTGTGTGTGAACGTCCAACCGAATAGTCATCATCGTGTGAACACAAAGTGTGAACACATGATCAATACATGAACCGTCCAATGCATGTTCCATCATTGATTTGATCCATGAATCTTCAAATACATGAATGACCATCATGAACATGCATATGCCTCTTGATTGCCGTCCATTGAACCTTTCTATGCATGCACCTTGCACTAATTCCTTACATGCATGTGCCGTCCAAAGGGATGTACCTACATGAAATAAACAAGTCATTAAGACATCTCATGAACACTCATAAATTTGGCATGATGTGAACACATTAATGTCATGCATTAATTCGGCTATGTGAACATAATCAATTTGTATAATGACTATAACATATTAATAACAAATATTAATATAAGACAAGTTTAATGCTTAAATAAATATGTGCAAATTTTTATTCAATGCATTAAAGACAAAACCGAGTTTAAACTAAAATGAGCTAAGCTTTAGCTCGTGAGCTAAAGTTGAGCTGAGGCTAAACTCCTAAGCTGAAGTTGAGCTAAGGTTTAGCTCGTGAGTTGAAAATGAGTTAGGAGTAAGCTTGGTTTAGCTCAGGCAATATGGATTGAGATCGAATAAGCTGGATTTGAGTTGGACGGAGCTTGTGGAGCTGTAAACGAGCTGGGATCAGCTTGCCAACATGTCAATGCTCAGCTTGACAGACTTGTTCGATGAAGTTCGCGGGGCATGCTTGTATCACTAATGATACGATCCGCCTCGAGAAGAGTCGAGTCGTATGCTGAGTTACCCGATCGTCTTAACGAGAAGTTCCGTTCGTAACTTTAAGGCTTAGGCGATAAAGGATGGAGTTGTGTTGGTTGCTAATGTTTGACAAGGGTGATCGTAGGTTATGGAATTGGGTAGCTTAAGAACAAGTAGAACCGACACTAAAAAGTGACAACCCAAAACTTATAGTTTCTTAAGGTGGATGGTAAAAACGATAAAATCGCGACCCACTATCTATGAAGATAGGAACCTTGGTATAGGCTTGAAAGAAACAGGGTTGACGCCACTACTAGGTAGATAAGTCAACAAAGTCTCAAACAAAGTTTAGAGAAGAAAATTCTCACAAGATTAAATTCAATAAAAATTTGGCAAAAGTCCCTTACAATTGAAAATAACCAACTATTTATACTAGAATCTTATGCTAGCCGAATAGTCCATTCATGAACTTAACAATTAATTAATGTACCTAATGATACGAGCACGCCTCGCGAACTTCATCGAACAAGTCTGTCAAGCTGAGCATTGACATGTTGGCAAGCTGATCCCAGCTCGTTTCTAGCTCCACTAGCTCCGTCCAGCTCAAATCCAGCTTATTCGAGCTCAATCCAACTTGCCTGAGCTAAACCGAGCTCACTCCTAGCTCATATTCAGCTCACGAGCTAAACCTTAGCTCAACTTCAGCTTAGGAGTTTAGCCTCATCTCAACTTTAGCTCACGAGCTAAAGCTTAGCTCATTTTAGTTTAAACTCTGTTTTGTCTTTAATACATTAAATAAAAATTTGCACATATTCATTTAAGCATTAAACTTGTCTTATATTAATATTTGGTATTAACATGTCATTGTCATTATGTAAATTGATTATGTTCACATAGCCGAATTAATGCATGACATTAATATGTTCACATCATGCCGAATTTATGAGTATTCATGAGATGTCTTAATGACTTGTTTATTTCATGTAGGTACATCCCTTTGGATGATACAATGTATGGATGAAGAAACATCTCTTTTGGGCATTCCACACTCATGAATGAAGAAGTATTAAATGCTGGTGCATGTACGACTAGATGCAAGGTTTCTGCAAATTCATGCATGTGTCGAATGCATGTATGGACATTAAAGGCTAGTCCATGAATGGATCAAATGCATGGGATGATAGAATGCATGAATGGCTTAAATGCATGTATGATGGCTGTCTCCTAACTTTCCAAGGCACTTATTCGGCCAAGAAGTAGCTGCTAACTAATTCTATGTTGACCATAGAGCTCCTTGAACATGTTCACACTTTGAATTGACCTATAAGCTACTACACATGCATGGATGGGTTCAAGAACGTCCAAAGGAAGGAATTAACTCAATAATTCAACACATTGATTGAATTAAGTGCATGCACAAAGGGGTGAACGAATTTACTAGGTTCATGCTGCCATTTATGAACCTACATGCCATTAAAGTGTTTAATTATGAAGATACATGTTCCATACAAGTGCATGAACGTCCCAAGGAGATGAATGCAACCTTTGGTACACATACAAGTCACTTGAAGCCTTTCTTTATGACTATGCATTCATGCACACACTTGGGGGGAACGAAGTGTCCATTCAACTAGTGCATGAATCTGCCAAATTTATGAACTATTTTAATACATTAGTGTGAATGTTTTTATTATTGTGTGAACACCTAGATGCCAAATTTGAATGGTCATCTATGTGCCTATAAATATTTGTTTTCTTTCATTTGTAAAGGACTTTTGCCAAATTTGTTAATGAACATTGTTCTTGTGAGGTTGCTTCCTCTCATATCTCGTACAAGTTTTGAACGACTTATCTGGCTTATGCTAGTGGCGTCAATCGTCTTGTTTTGAACTTATCACCAATCTTGGTGTGGCGTTCACCTATCCATCTATCCATATTTTTCACCTTAACAATATAGGAATCGAGGTGACACTTCTTAGTGTTGAATCATTCCTGACGTTGAGTTCATTTTCCATTTCCATCTTTTAAATCTTTTTTTTCTTGTTAACCCAAACCGAGCCTTCTATCCTTCATCCATCTTTGCTACCCTTAATCGAACCTATACTAAACTTACCCTTCTTGAAACCTTTCGCTTATCCTATTCTAATTCTCTTACTACTATTACTAAAATCCGAGGCACGAATGACTCTCTCGAACTATGATAGGGCAACTACGTGAATTTGACTTATCTACTCGGGCCAGATCACATTATTTGGTATCAGAGCTTGTAAATCGAACATTCGTATCAAGACCAAAATAGGTTTGTAGTAAAAAAAATTTGAAAAAAAATTAAGTTGTATTTTCATTTTATCTTTGTAAAAGTGATATGTTGAAGTTGTAAAAAAAAAAAGAAAAAAAAAGGTACGAAATTATTTTTTTAAAAAAAGAAAGAACAAAAAAAAAAGGAGTGAAGTGATCAAGTTTGATTCTACTGTTTTATATTTTGTGCCGTTCTTCAGTTATTCTTACCATCAACTTTGTACCCATTTCCAAAATGCCACACTACACCAAAGAAAAATTTTCTTTTAGCTTACCCATAACCTATACATCTTATCCCTTGTAACCGATTTTGAAGCCGACCCCAAAGCACCAAGACGAGTCAAGAGAAACAAAATACGAGGTTACAAGAATAAGCTTGAGTGGTAAAAGGATAGAGTGTGTGAGAACATTCGAGTGGAGGTAAAAGCCAAACGAGTGTAAACACGAGCGGGAGTGACACCTTTTTCATTCTTCTTTTCGAGCGAAATTGTGAGATTTGTGGTGAGGTACTTAATTTTTTTTTGTTTTGTGATCTAACATTTTCTTTTCAACAACAAAAATTATGTCACGGGAAGAGTTCACCGAATCGAAATACCAATACTTGGTACACAAAATGCGAAAAATGATGGAGTCCAACACTAAGAACATACATGAGAGATTAAATCATTTGGAAAAACAAGATCAAAGTGATAGAGTTTCTTCGAGTCGAAAAATGGAGACAAGAACCCCACGGAGATATACCCCCGACTACTACTTGAGAAAAAGTTCCTATCGTGATTCCTTTTCGCCATCTACTTCGAGACAAAGAGATTCATACTATGACTCATATTCATCAGCAAATTCGAGAAGTGACTTCGATCAAAAGTCCTTTTCATCAAGAAATTCGAGAAGACAAGAAGTCGATTACGATTTTCATTCGTTCCTAGATGGCGTTCGGAGAGAAATACATACTCCTACTAGATCGTCAACAAAATCTTACTTGGAGTATTCTTCACAAAGTTTTGATTGTGAATCATATGCAAATAGTTCTTCATCTTTCGAACAAGATTTGTATTCTCATCATTCTTTTGTACATTCTTGTAAAGAGAAAACAAAGAAAAGAAAAGAAAAAGCAAAGGAAGAAAAAGAAAACGAAATAAAAAGAAAAGAGAGGCAAGAGGCAAGTAAGAAAGAAAATGAGCAAATCTTGAAAGAACTTGAAAAAGCCTTTGAAAAGCAAAAAGAAAATGAAAAAGAAAATGAGATTGAAAAAGAGAATGAAAAGAAATTTGAGAGTGAAAAAAAAGTTGAAAAAGAAATTGAAAAAGAGATTAAAGAGAAAGAAATTAAAACAAAAGAAACGAGTGATTCAGAAGAAAAAGAATCGAGTGAGAAAACAAGTGAGCAAGTGAGGATTATTTCTACTAACCCACCTGTTCGATCTTCTCGTGATTTAACTTTTTAGGTTCCTAGAAGTTTGTGCGATCAATTCCATCTACATTACCTTCCAAACGAGAGGTGTTTTAGGTTGTTTGAAAAAGGTGAGTTCGTGAATGACAACCACCCACTTGCGATCGAAGGTAAGGAAGGTAAGGATTCTTTGTTTATCGAATCAAAGTCACTTGATTTGGCTAATTTTTGTTCACTTATTGTTGTTAACGATTCTATTTTAAAAGGTGCCATATACAGCTTTTCTTATGACGATTATGATGTGATCCGGCCCGGGTAGATGAGTCGAATTCACGTAGTTGCCCGATCGTAGTTCGAGAGAGTCGCTCATGCCTCGAACTTTAATAATAAAAGTAAAATAATGTATTAAGTTAAGCGGAAGGTTTCAAGTAGGGTAGATTTAGTAATAGGTTCCGTTATATGCAACAAAGATGGGTGATGGATAAATGGTTCGGTTTGGTTAACAAGAAAGAAAGTTGAAAGATGGGGGATGGGAAAATGATCTCAACGTCAGGAATGATTGAACACTAAGAAGTGTCACCCCGATTCCTATATTGTTAAGGTGAAAAATATGGATAGATGGATAGGTGAACGCCACACCAAAATTGGTGATAAGTTCAAACAAGAACGATTGACGCCACTAGCACAAGCCAGATAAGTCGTTCGAAACTTGCACGAGATATGAGAGGAAACAACCTCACAAGAACAATGTTCATTAACAAATTTGGCAAAAGTCCCTTACAAATGAAATCAACAAACTATTTATACTAGTTTCTTATGCTAGCCGAATAGACTATTCATGAACTTAACGGTTAAGTAATGAACCTAATTTAAGACATGAACATTCTAGAAAAATGACCAATGGTGTCCTTGTCCATGTTCGACCGAATGGGAGGTGAGTGGGCAGCTTCATGAATATGCATTGATGTACTTGGATGAATGATCTTCATACATGCATGGCTAGATTCGGCTAACACCTTAAATGGAGCCTTGAATTCATGTTGTTTCACCATGAGTGGCTTAATTAATTAAGGCTTCATGAAGAGTCAAACTTGGTGTGAACAAGGAGCTTGAGTAGACACTTCGGTGTGAATGTCCAACCGAAGGGTCATCATGGTGTGAACACAATGTGTGAACAAATGATCAATGCATGAACCGTCCAATGCATGTTCCATCATTAATTTGATCCATGAATCTTCAAATACATGAATGTCCAGCATGAACATGCATGTGCCTCTTGATTGCCGTCCATACATGAATCTTCCAATGCATGCACCTTGCATTAAAGTCCATACATGAATCTTCCAAATTTGGCTAACCTACAAAATTAAATAACACACAACTATTCATATAATTATAAATTAAAATAATAACTAAATAACTTAATAACAATAACTAAATTTGAACACAATACTTATAAGTCAACCTATAATAAATTCGACTAGCTCAAATAGTCAAAAACACCTAGTGAGCTAAATTGAGCTAGGGAATTCGGTATGAGCTGTAACAAACTTAGTTATAAGCTAGATTAAAACTCAATTTATTGAAATGAAAAAGGAATGAGCTGAATCGAGCTAAGTTCGAGCTCAAATGAGCTAAAACGAGCTCAAGTGAGCTGAATGGTGCATGGGGGAGCTGGAGAGGAGCTGAGATCGGATTGCAAAATGGTGCATGGAGTCTTCAAGGAGTTTTCCTTAGCTCCTCCAACGTCATGGACCTTGTTATCATCCCAAATGCGCAACACAAAGGCTGATATAAAATCTTGAAGTTGCTTGGTTTGAGCTCGAGTCATGGGGCCTTTTGGAAGCTCGATTGATTCTTGGTGTGCATTCGAGGATGCCCCGGGTGTGCTCACATCAGATTACTACATTGGCAAATTTGTTGACAACATTGGATTAGTTTTCTCTAAGCGAATTTTGAATGTGTTTGATCAAAGTCTGTCACTTAAAAATTCTGATGTGTTTGACCATGCAAACTTTTTGAATTCATGTGTTAAATCTTTATGTTTAAATATGTCTGCTCAATTGATTTGTGATAAATCTGTCTGTTTGAAAAGTTGCATGTTCTCTAAAAATTCTTTGTTTGGCATCCATGTTAAAAGATCTTCACATGATATGTGCAATTGTGTTCTTCATGAACAATCTTTGAGTTTTTGTGCGAAATTTCCATGTAATGATTTGCATTCCCGATTGATACTCTTGAAGCATGAACCTTTGCATATTGGTATGCTCGGTTTTGTCAATTCAACATGTGTGTTTAAACTAGTGAAATATAATTCGTGTGATGAGTTGATTATATCTTCTTCTAATATGTTACTTGCTGGAATTCCTAATCAAGTTCGTGTGTTCAAGCCTGGTATTTGCTACATGAATTCATTTTATGGAAACATTAAGCACTTGGCATCATTTGCGTACAAATTATGTTTTCTTGATGTTCAAACTTTTGATAAGAAGGTGAAATTCAATGATTTGGTTTTCAATTTTGATTCGTTTACTAATTACCTTGCTTGGCCACATCTGAAATTTTCGTTCCATTTTGAGAAGGTAAGATCGACTTATGCTTTGGAACTTGAATCAAATTTCAACGATGATTTATTTTTTTCTTTTCAGTCCATACCTCCTATTGAAACTAACCTTTTACATTTTTGTGAATGTAACCCTTTAAAAAGCACGAGCTGTCATGGTGCTTCGTCACCCATCCAAGTTGATCGAGATAAAAGGTTTGTTTTACATTATCTGTCTGAAGAGAGAAGATTCATCTTGTTTGAAAAAGGTAAAACCGATCATAATTTTTTTTCTCTTCAAGATCGACAAGGTAAAGTTTATGAAAATTTTCAAATACCTTTACTCTATTCGAATGTTGTTGAAAATCTTTTTGATGGTTTGATGTTTGGAAATTGTTTGTACCTTGTTGTGATTGATGGTTATTTTTGGCCTAGTAGTATTCTGTTTGTGTTGAAAAGTGATGTGAGCACACTCGGGGCATCCTCGAATGCACATCAAGTATCTATTGAGCTGCCAAAAGGTCCCATGACCCGAGCCCGAACCAAGCAACTTCAAGATGCTATATCGGCCTTTGTGACGCGCATTTGGGAAGATAACCAGCTCCCTGACGTTGAAGGAGCTAAGAACAACTTTTTGAAGACTCCATGCACCATATTGCAAACCGATCTCAACTCCTCTTCAGCTCCCCTATGCGCCATTCAGCTCATATCAGCTCACTTGAGCTCGTTTTAGCTCGTTTGAGCTCGAACTTAGCTCAATTCAGCTCATTCCTTTTTCATTTTAATAAATTAAGTTTTAATCTAGCTTATAACTAAGTTTGCTACAGCTCATGCCGAGTTCCCTAGCTCATTTTAGCTCACTCAGTGTTTTTGACTATTTGAGCTAGCCGAATTTATTATAAGTTGACTTATAATTATTGTTTCAAATTTAGTTAATGTCATTAAGTTATTTAGTTATTAATTTAATTTATAATTATATGAATAGTTGTGTGTTATTTAATTTTGTTAATTAATTTTGTAGGTTAGCCGAACTTGGAAGATTCATGTATGGACTTTAATGCAAGGTGCATGCATGGGAGGATTCAATGGACGGCAATCAAGAGGCACATGAATGTTCATGATGAACATTCATGCATTTGAAGATACATGGATCAAATTAATGAAGGAACATGCATTGGACGGTTCATGCATTGACCATGTGTTCACACATTGTGTTCACACAATGATGACCCTTCGGTTGAACGTTCACACCCAAGTGTCTCCTCAAGCTCCTTGTTCACACCAATTTTGACTCTTCATGAAGCCCTAATTAATTAAGTCACTCATGGTGAAACAGCATGAATTCAAGGCTCCATTTAAGGTGTTAGCCGAATTTAGCCATGCATGTATGAAGACCATTCATTCAAGTACACCAATGTACATTCATGAAGCTAACTACTCACCTCCCATTCGGCCGAACATGGACAAGACACTAATGGTCATTTTTCTAGAATATTCATGTATTAAATTAGGTTCATTACTTAATAGTTAAGCTCATGAATAGTCTATTCGGTTAGCCTAAGGAACTAGTATAAATAGTTTGTTGATTTCATTTGTAAAGGACTTTTGCCAAATTTGTTAATGAACTTTGTTCTTGTGAGGTTGCTTCCTCTCATATCTCGTACAAGTTTCGAAGACTTATCTAGCTTGTGCTAGTGGCGTCAACCGACTTGTTTGAACTTATCACCATCCTTGGTGTGGCGTTCACCTATCCTTCTATCCATCGTTTCACCTTAACAATATAGGAATCGGGGTGACACTTTTTAGTGTTGAATCATTCCTGACGTTGAGATCGTTTTTCCATCCCCCATCTATCCAACATCCTTTCTTGTTTCCTTAGCCGAACCTATCACTACCCTTTTGCATAACTTTTGAAAACCTTCCGCTATTCAAACCTATCCATTTCACTTCTATTTCTAAAATCTGAGGTACGAACGACTCTCTCGAACTACGATCGGGCAACTACGTGAATTCGACTCGTCTACTCGGGCCGAATCACATCATTTGGTATCAGAGCTTGTAAATCGAGAGGCGCCGACGTCCGTATCAAGATCAAAATAGGTTCGTGGTGAAAAAAATTCAAAAAAAAATTTGAGCAAAAAAAATTTGTATTTTCGTTTTTATCATTGTAAAGTGCTATATTGAAAGTTGTAAAAAAAAAGATACGAAATTAAAAAAAATTCAAAATTAAAAAAAAAAGTGAAGTGATCAAAAGTTCGATTCTATTGTTTTATATTTCTTCCGATCGTCTTATATTCTTTTCATCAATTTTAACCCCCTGCAAAATGCCACACTACTTTAAAAAAAATTTATTTTTTTCTTTTAGCCTACCCAAACACCATACATTTTAACCCTTGTAACCGTTTGAAGCCGACCCCAAAGCACCTAGTCAAGTCAAAAGAAATAAAATACGAGGTTACGAGAGTCAGCTTGAGTGGTAAAAGGCAAGAGTGGTGAGATCATTCGAGAGTTTGAAAAAGCCTAAAAAGTGAGTGCAAACACGAGTGGAGTGTTCATACATTATTTTCTTTCCGAGTGGAATAGTGAGATTCGTGGTGAGGATTTGAAAATTCTATTAAAAAAAAGAGAAAGCAACATGGAACGAAATGTGGAGGAAAGGCAACCCGTTCGTAATGTGCCGGACTTGAACATGCAAGCCTTACTTCGAGAAGTTGAACGGTTGTTTGATCGAAAGTTGGAACCGATACAAGACTGACTCGATCAAGTGGAGGGAAGAAGCCGACGAGCAAGGACCCCAATAAGTCCACCTCGAGACCGTGACCGAAGGTATGTTCGAGATGATGGAGAGGCCAACGTCATCGAGGCCAACGAGAGCGAGAAAGGTATGATGATGACTTGAAAAGTATTAGGCTATCAATTCCCCCGTTCCAAGGCTGTTCGGATCCCGAAGCATATTTGGAGTGGGAGAAAAAGATCGAGCTTATTTTCGAGTGCCATAACTACTCGGAAGTAAAGAAAGTTAAGTTGGCTGCCATAGAATTCACCGACTATGCCATGATTTGGTGGGACCAACTCACAACAACCCGAAGGCGAAATGGCGAGCGACCCATTAACACTTGGGCCGAAATGAAGGCTGTTATGCGCCGGAGGTTCATTCCAACGCACTACCACCGAGAGCTTTACCAAAAGCTCCAAAATCTTTCTCAAGGTACGAGGAGTGTCGAGGACTATTACAAAGAAATGGAAGTTGCTATGATCCGTGCGAATGTGGACGAGGATCAAGAAGCCACTATGGCTAGATTTCTGTCCGGACTTAACTGTGAGATCGCCAATGTTGTGGAGCTACAACATTATGTGGAGATAGTTGATATGGTCCACATGGCCATCAAAATCGAGAAGCAACTCAAAAAGAAAGGTGCTGCCCGACGCTATTCAACCACCAATGTGTCTCGATGGAACCAAGGCACTAGCAAGAGTGCTACGGTGAGCCAAACGAAAGATCCTATGGCACCTATCAAAGCTACGAAGCCTACGGGTGAAAATACCAAAGGCAAGGCTGTTGAAGGTACCCAAAATCGGACGAGAGACATAAAATGTTTCAAGTGCCTTGGAAGAGGGCATATTGTGAGTCAATGTCTGAATCGGAGTGTCATGGTGATTCAACCAAATGGCGATATTGAATCGGAGGAGGAGGAGGATGAAAAGGTTGAAAACAATAACGAAACCCTTTCCGATGCCGAGGAAGAAATGGAGTACGCGGTCGAAGGTGAGATGCTTGTTGTTAAGAGGAGCTTAGGTTCGCAAGGTACCGAACTCGATCCGCAACGAGAGAACCTTTTTCATACCCGTTGTTTTGTTCGTGGAAAGGTTTGTAGCATGGTGATTGATGGAGGAAGTTGTACAAATGTGGCGAGTACCCTCCTAGTTGAAAGACTTGATTTGCCGACAAGTGTTCATCCGAGTCCATACAAGCTACAATGGCTTAATGATGGAGTTGAGTTAAAGGTAACCAAGCAAGTTCTTGTCCCATTTTCAATTGAAAAGTATGAAGATGAAGTTCTTTGTGATGTGGTGCCCATGCATTCGGGCCATATACTGCTTGGGAGGCCCTAGCAATTCGACCGAAGAGTGGAGCATGACGGATTTGCAAATCAATATACTTTCAAGTATCAAGGCCGAAATTTTACTTTGGCACCTTTGACACCGAAACAAGTTGTGGAGGATCAACAATGGTTAAAGCAATCTTTGGAACGAATGCGAGCGGAAAAAGAAAATGAAAAAGAAAGAAAAGAAAATGAAAGAGAAAAGAAAAAGAGTTGTGATAAAAAAATGAGAGAAAAAGAACTTCAAAGAAACATGAGTGAAGAAAAGAAAAGAGTTTTCATTAACCAAAGTTTTCTTCTTTCTAATTCTTTTCAAAGTTGACTCAAGCCCTATGATGCGAGTTACGATACATCTCAAGAGAGAAGGTTTGTAATGATCGGGAAAGGTAAAGTTAATACTTGTTTTTGTGAACAAGGTAAGGTTTCTGGAATTTCTATTACATTTTTGTCTAACTTGATTGATGACGAAAACATTAACGATGAAGATATAATTGTTTTGGTTGATGGACACAAGATTTTTGATAAGCATGAGGTTGATAAGTTTGATGATTACTTGCTGTCCAAATTGCGTAGTTTAAGAGTAAGACACCATGAGATAAATTTTTCTTTTCCATTGTTTGTTTATGATGGATGTATGCAGGTTTTGAATTGTCAAACGAATTCCTGTCAAAGGTCCAATACTTCGCAAGTACAATTTGAAATGCTCAAGCGAAGTACGGACATTTTGTTCTCAAATTCCTTGTTCATTAAGTTTTTAAGTTATAACGAGATATGTGTAATTGATAGTGAACATGGGATATTGATATTGTTCTGTTGTGATGGTCTTAAGTGTGAGAAAACTTGCTTCCATGACCGTTTGAATAGGTTTCTACTTTGTAATGATTCTCAATTGGTTGCAAGTTATGAAATGTTTTTGCAGCAAGGTATGATGCGTCTACTAAACACATTCATTCAAGGACGATCAAGTAGACATCCCTATTTCAAAATTAACCGTCGGCTCGACTTGAGGACAAGTCGCTTTGAAGACGGGGGGAATGATGTGAGCACACCTGGGGCATCCTCGAATGCACATCAAGTATCTATTGAGCTGCCAAAAGGTCCCATGACCCGAACCTGAACCAAGCAACTTCAAGATGCTATATCGGCCTTTGTGTCGCGCATTTGGGAAGATAACCAGCTCCCTGACGTTGAAGGAGCTAAGAACAACTTTTTGAAGACTCCATGCACCATATTGCAAACCGATCTCAGCTCCTCTTCAGCTCCCCTATGCGCCATTCAGCTCACATCAGCTCACTTGAGCTCGTTTTAGCTCGTTTGAGCTCAAACTTAGCTCAATTCAGCTCATTCCTTTTTCATTTTAATAAATTAAGTTTTAATCTAGCTTATAACTAAGTTTGCTACAGCTCATGTCGAGTTCCCTAGCTCATTTTAGCTCACTCAGTGTTTTTGACTATTTGAGCTAGCCGAATTTATTATAAGTTGACTTATAATTATTGTTTCAAATTTAGTTAGTGTCATTAAGTTATTTAGTTATTAATTTAATTTATAATTATATGAATAGTTGTGTGTTATTTAATTTTGTTAATTAATTTTGTAGGTTAGCCGAACTTGGAAGATTCATGTATGGACTTTAATGCAAGGTGCATGCATGGGAGGATTCAATGGACGGCAATCAAGAGGCACATGAATGTTCATGATGAACATTCATGCATTTGAAGATACATGGATCAAATTAATGAAGGAACATGCATTGGACGGTTCATGATCGACCATGTGTTCACACATTGTGTTCACACCATGATGACCCTTCGGTTGAACGTTCACACCCAAGTGTCTCCTCAAGCTCCTTGTTCACACCAATTTTGACTCTTCATGAAGCCCTAATTAATTAAGTCACTCATGGTGAAACAACATGAATTCAAGGCTCCATTTAAGGTGTTAGCCGAATTTAGCCATGCATGTATGAAGACCATTCATTCAAGTACACCAATGTACATTCATGAAGCTAACTACTCACCTCCCATTCGGCCGAACATGGACAAGACACTAATGGTCATTTTTCTAGAATATTCATGTATTAAATTAGGTTCATTGCTTAATAGTTAAGCTCATGAATAGTCTATTCGGTTAGCCTAAGGAACTAGTATAAATAGTTTGTTGATTTCATTTGTAAAGGACTTTTGCCAAATTTGTTAATGAACTTTGTTCTTGTGAGGTTGCTTCCTCTCATATCTCGTACAAGTTTCGAAGACTTATCTAGCTTATGCTAGTGGCGTCAACTGACTTGTTTGAACTTATCACCATCCTTGGTGTGGCGTTCACCTATCCTTCTATCCATCGTTTCACCTTAACAATATAGGAATCGGGGTGACACTTTTTAGTGTTGAATCATTCCTGACGTTGAGATCGTTTTTCCATCCCCCATCTATCCAACATCCTTTCTTGTTTCCTTAGCCGAACCTATCACTACCCTTTTGCATAACTTTTGAAAACCTTCCGCTATTCAAACCTATCCATTTCACTTCTATTTCTAAAATCCGAGGTACGAACGACTCTCTCGAACTACGATCGGGCAACTACGTGAATTCGACTCGTCTACTCGAGCCGGATCACATCAAAAAGTGATTACACAAATCATGTTGTTAATAAGCGAAAGAGTGAGTTAGTTTCCAATTGGCCATGGTACACTTTGCGTGTACATTGCCATGAATTGTTATTTTTGAATAAACATATTGAAAAGTTTTGGTTGTGGATTAACGTGTTTGAATCTTTACAAATGTTCATGACTAATTACCCCTTGATTCAGCTAAGTTCACATGTTTGTAAAGATGGCTTAACAAGACTTTTTGATAAATTTACGTATGCCTATTTTGCACAATTAAGATTCTGGGCATATGATCAGTTGAATGCGTTTTCCTTGAATTTTGATTATCATGTGTCTCTAACTTCTTTGAGTTTCTCTTTTCCAAAAGTGGTGAGACTTTTTCAGGATTGTGTGACATCTTCCATCCCATTTGACCGAGGAAAGCCATGCATGAGTCAAAGCTCTCCCATGGACAAACGGCTCGACTTGAGGACAAGTCACCTAAAAGAGGGGGGATGATACGAGCACGCCCCGTGAACTTCATCAAACAAGTCTGTCAAGCCGAGCATTAACATGTTGGCAAGCTGATCCCAGCTCGTTTCCAGCTCCACGAGCTCCGTCCAGCTCAAATCCAGCTTATTTGAGCTCAATCCAACTTACCTGAGCTAAACTGAGCTCACTCCTAGCTCATATTCAGCTCACGAGCTAAACCTTAGCTCAACTTCAGCTTAGGAGTTAAGCCTCAGCTCAACTTTAGCTCACGAGCTAAAGCTTAGCTCATTTTAGTTTAAACTCGATTTTGTCTTTAATACATTAAATAAAAATTTGCACATATTCATTTAAGCATTAAACTTGTCTTATATTAATATTTGTTATTAATATGTCATTGTCATTATATAAATTGATTATGTTCACATAGCCGAATTAATGCATGACATTAATGTGTTCACATCATGCCAAATTTATGAGTATTCATGAGATGTCTTTGATGTGAGCACACCCGGGGCATCCTCGACTGCACACCAAGTATCCATTGAGCTGCCAAAAGGTCCCATGACCTGAGCTCGAACCAAGCAACTTCAAGATGCTATATCGGCCCTTGTGACGTACATTTGGGATGATAACCAGCTCCCTAACGTTGAAGGAGCTAAGAACAACTCCTTGATGACTCCATGCACCATATTGCAATCCGATCTCAGCTCCTCTTTAGCTCCCCCATGCACCATTCAGCTCACATCAGCTCACTTGAGCTCGTTTTAGCTCGAACTTAGCTCGATTCAGCTCATTCCTTTTTCATTTCAATAAATTAAGTTTTAATCTAGCTTATAACTAAGTTTGCTACAGCTCATGCCGAATTCCCTAGCTCATTTTAGCTCACTAAGTGTTTTTGACTATTTGAGCTAGCCGAATTTATTATAAGTTGACTTATAATTATTGTGTTCAAATTTAGTTAGTGTTATTAAGTTATTTAGTTATTATTTTAATTTATAATTTTATGAATAGTTGTGTGTTATTTAATTTTGTTATTTAATTTTGTAGGTTAGCCGAATTTGGAAGATACATTCATGGCATTTAATGCAAGGTGCATGAACGGGAATGTTCATTGAACGGGAAGATTCATGAATGGTTCGGTTCAATGTTTGGAGAACATACATTCATGTACATGGAGGGTTAATGCATATTGAAGGATGCATCTCCCTTGGACGGCACACATGCATGAATGGAGGGTCATTAATGCAAGTGCATGTACGGCTAGGTTCAAGCCCTCTTCCAAGTTCCATGTACAACCAATGCATGTGGGAGGACCCTTGGAGTTTCCTAAGCACCTATTCGGCCAAGAGACACCCTTTGGGAGTTTCATGCATCCCATGGCCGAACCTAGACCATTCCCTTGGCTTCCAAAGTTTGCTCATACATGAAGCTGTCCACTCACCTCCCCATTCGGCCGAACATGGACAAAGGACACTAATGGTCATCTTTCTAGAATGTTCATGTATTAAATTAGGTTCATTGCTTAATAGTTAAGTTCAGGAATAGACTATTCGGTTAGCCTAAGAAACTAGTATAAATAGTTTGTTGATTTCATTTGTAAAGGACTTTTGCCAAACTTGTTAATGAACATTGTTCTTGTGAGGTTGCTTCCTCTCATATCTCGTACAAGTTTCGAAGACTTATCTAGCTTGTGCTAGTGGCGTCAACTGACTTGTTTTGAACTTATCACCAATCTTGGTGTGGCGTTCACCTATCCTTCTATCCATCGTTTCACCTTAACAATATAGGAATCGGGGTGACACTTTTTAGTGTTGAATCATTCCTGACATTGAGATCGTTTTTCCATCCCCCATCTATCCGACATCCTGTCTTGTTTCCTTAACCGAACCTATCACTACCCTTTTGCATAACTTTTGAAAACCTTTCGCTATCCAAACCTATCCATTTTATTTCTATTTCTAAAATCTGAGGTACGAACGACTCTCTCGAACTACGATCAGGCAATTACGTGAATTCGACTCGTCTACCCGGGCCGAATCACATCAGTCTTAATGACTTGTTTATTTCATGTAGGTACATCCCTTTGGACGGTACAATGTATGGATGAAGAAACATCTCTTTTGGGCATTCCACACTCATGAATGAAGAAGTATTAAATGCTGGTGCATGTACGGCTAGATGCAAGGTTTCTACAAATTCATGCATGTGTCGAATGCATGTATGGACATTAAAGGCTAGTCCATGAATGGATCAAATACATGAATGGCTTAAATGCATGTATGGTGGCTGTCTCCTAACTTTCCAAGGCACTTATTCGGCCAAGAAGCAGCTGCTAACTAATTCTATGTTGACCATAGAGCTCCTTGAACATGTTCACACTTTGAATTGACCTATAAGCTACTACACATGCATGGATGGGTTCAAGAACGTCCAAAGGAAGGAATTAACTCAATAATTCAACACATTGATTGAATTAAGTGCATGCACAAAGGGGTGAACGAATTTACTAGGTTCATGCTGCCATTTATGAACCTACATGCCATTAAAGTGTTTAATTATGAAGATACATGTTCCATACAAGTGCATGAACGTCCCAAGGAGATGAATGCAACCTTTGGTGCACATACAAGTCACTTGAAGCCTTTCTTTATGACTAAGCATTCATGCACACACTTGGGGGGAAGGAAGTGTCCATTCAACTAGTGCATGAATGCGAATTTATGAACTATTTTAATACATTAGTGTGAGCGTTTGTATTATTGTGTGAACACCTAGATGCCGAATTTGAATGGTCATCTATGTGCCTATAAATATTTGTTTTCTTTCATTTGTAAAGGACTTTTGCCAAATTTGTTAATGAACATTGTTCTTGTGAGGTTGCTTCCTCTCATATCTCGTACAAGTTTCGAACAACTTATCTGGCTTGTGCTAGTGGCGTCAATCGTCTTGTTTTGAACTTATCACCAATCTTGGTGTGGCGTTCACCTATCCATCTATCCATATTTTTCACCTTAACAATATAGGAATCGGGGTGACACTTCTTAGCGTTGAATCATTCCTGACGTTGAGTTCGTTTTCCATTTCCATCTTTTAAATCTTTTTTTTCTTGTTAACCCAAACCGAGCCTTCTATCCTTCATCCATCTTTGCTACCCTTAACCGAACCTATACTAAACTTACCCTTCTTGAAACCTTCCGCTTATCCTATTTTAATTCTCTTACTACTATTACTAAAATTCGAGACACGAACGACTCTCTCAAACTACGATCGGGCAACTACATGAATTCGACTCATCTACCCTGATGTGAGCACACCCGGGGCATCCTCGAATGCACACCAAGGATCCATTGAGCTGCCAAAAGGTCGCATGACCCGAGCTCAAACCAAGCAACTTCAAGATGCTATATCAGCCTTTGTGATGCGCATTTGGGATGATAACTAGCTCCATAATGTTGGAAGAGCTAAGAACAACTCCTTGAAGACTCCATGCACCATGTTGCAATCCGATCTCAGCTCCTCTCCAGCTCCCCCATGTGTCATTCAGCTCACATCAGCTCACTTGAGCTCGTTTTAGCTTGTTTGGCTCAAACTTAGCTCGATTCAGCTCATTCCTTTTTCATTTCAATAAATTAAGTTCTAATCTAGCTTATAACTAAGTTTGTTACAGCTCATACCGAATTCCCTAGCTCAATTTAGCTCACTAGGTGTTTTTGACTATTTGAGCTAGCCGAATTTATTATAGGTTGACTTATAATTACTGTGTCCAAATTTAGTTAGTGTTATTAAGTTATTTAGTTATTATTTTAATTTATAATTATATGAATAGTTGTGTGTTATTTAATTTTGTAGGTTAGCCGAATTTGGAAGATACATTCATGGCATTTAATGCAAGGTGCATGAACGGGAATGTTCTTTGAACGGGAAGATTCATGCATGGTTCGGTTCAATGTTTGGAGGACATACATTCATGTACATGGAAGGTTAATGCATATTGAAAGGTGCATCTCCCTTGGATGGCACACATGCATGAATGGAGGGTAGTTAATGCAAGTGCATGTACGGCTAGGTTCAAGCCCCCTTCCAAGTTCCATGTACAACCGATGCATGTGGGAGGACCCTTGGAGTTTCCTAAGCACCTATTCAGCCAAGAGACACCCTTTGGGAGTTTCATGCATCCCATGGCCGAACCTAGACAATCCCCTTGGCTTCCAAAGCTTGCTCATACATGAAGCTGCCCACTCACCTCCCATTCGGCCGAACATGGACAAGGACACCATTGGTCATTTTTCTAGAAGGTTCATGTCTTAATTAGGTTCATTACTTAATCATTAAGTTCATGAATAGTCTATTCGGCTAGCATAAGAAACTAGTATAAATAGTTTGTTGATTTCATTTGTAAGGAACTTTTGCCAAATTTGTTAATGAACATTGTTCTTGTGAGGTTGCTTCCTCTCATATCTCGTACAAGTTTCGAAGACTTATCTAGCTTGTGCTAGTGGCATCAACCAACTTGTTTGAACTTATCACCATCCTTGGTGTGGCGTTCACCTATCCTTCTATCCATCCTTTTCACCTTAACAATATAGGAATCGGAGTAACACTTTTTAGTGTTGAATCATTCCTGACGTTGAGATCATTTTTCCATCCCCCATCTATCCAACATCCTTTCTTGTTTCCTTAGCCGAACCTATCGCTACCCTTTTGCATAACTTTTGAAAACCTTCCGCTATCCAAACCTATCCATTTTATTTCTATTTCTAAAATCCGAGGTACGAATGACTCTCTCGAACTACGATCGGGCAACTACATGAATTCGACTCGTCTACCCGGGCCGGATCACATCATTTGGTATTAGAGCTTGTAAATCGAGAGGCACCGCGAAATAGGTTCGTTGTGAAAAAAAATTCAAAAAAAATTCGAACAAAAAAATTTATTTTCGTTTTTATCTTTGAAAAGGTGATATATTGAAGTTGTAAAAAAAATACGAAATTATAAAAAAAAAAGTGAAGTGATCAAGTTCTTCTTTTGTTTATATTTTGATCCGATCGACAAAGTGTTTTTTTTTTACCATCAACTTTGTACCCCCCAAAACGCCACACTACTTTAAAAATTATTTTTTTCTTTTAGCCTACCCGTACACCATACGTTTTAACCCTTGTAACCATTTTGAAGTCGACCCCAAAGCACCCTAGTCGAGTCAAGAGAAACAAAATACGAGGTTACGAGAGTAAGCTTGAGTGGTAAAAGACTAGAGTGTGTTAGAACATTTGAGAGTTTGAAAAAAGCCTAAAAAAATGAGTGCAAACACGAGTGGAGTGTTCATCAATATTTCTTTGCGAGTGAAATAGTGAGATTTGTGGTGAGGTACTTGATTTTTTTATTTTGTGTTGTGATCTAACATTTTCTTTTCAGCAACAAAAATCATGTCACGCGAAGAGTTTACCGAATCGGAATACTAATACTTGATACAAGAAATGCGAAAAATGATGGAGTCCAACACTAAGAACATACACGAGAGATTAAATCATTTGGAAAAACAAGATCAAAGTGATAGAGTTTCTTCGAGTCGAAAAATGGAGATAAGAACCCACGGAGATTTACCGCTGAATACTACTTGAACAAAAGTTCCTATCGTGATTCTTTCTCACCATTGACTTCGAGGCAAAGAGATTCATACTATGACTCCTATTCGAGAAGAGACTTCGAACGAGATTTTTTTTATCAAGGAGTTTGAGACGACAAGAAGGTGACTATGATTTTGACTCCTTCCAAGAAAATGTGCGAAGAGATAGATATACCTCTTCCCGAACTTCAAAGAAATCATTCAAGGAGTGTTCTACACGAAGTTTTGATTGTGAATCATATGCAAATAGTTCTTCATCTTTCAAACAAGATTTGTATTCTCATCATTCTTCTGTACATTCTTGTAAAGAGAAAACAAAGAAAAGAAAAGAAAAAGCAAAAGAAGAAAAAGAAAATGAAATAAAAAGAAAAGAGAGGCAAAAGGCAAGTAAGAGAGAAAATGAGCGAATCTTGAGAGAACTTGAAAAAGCCTTTGAAAAAGCTTTTGAAACGCAAAAAGAAAATGAAAAAGAAAATGAGATTGAAAAAGAGAATGAAAAAGAGTTTGAGAGTGAAAAAGAAGATGAAAAAGAAATTGAAACAAAAGAAACGAGTGATTCAAAAGAAAAAGAATCGAGTGAGAAAACCAGTGAGCAAGTGAGGATTATTTCTACTAACCCACCTGTTTGATCTTCTTGTGATTTAACTTTTCAGGTTTCTAGAAGTTTGTGCGACCAATTCCATCTACATTACCTTCCAAACGAGAGGTGTTTTAGGTTGTTCGAAAAAGATGAGTTCGCGAATGACAACCACCCACTTGCAATTGAAGGTAAGAAAGGTAAGGATTCCTTATTTATTGATTCAAGGCCGTTTGAATACAAAGTTGCTCATAAAGATTTTTATGGCCTTATTTTTGAAAATCTTCCATCTTTTGATTTGGTTAATTACTGTTCACATATTAATGTTAACGATGTTGTTTCAAAAGATGCCATGAAGATTCCGTCTTATGACATATTTTATAACGACAATTCTATTGATTCTGTTGGATTGGTTCATCCTGTGCAAATTATGAATGTGTGTGATAACAGTTTTTCACGTTTTGATTTGTTTGATTATAAAAATTCTTTGTTTGGCATCCATGTTAAAAGATCTTCTTCTAATATGTTGCTTGTTGGAATTCCTAATCAAGTTCGTGTGTTCAAGCCTGGTATTTGCTACATGAATTCATTTTATGGAAACATTAAGCACTTGGCATCATTTGCATTCAAATTATGTTTGCTTGATGTTCAAACTTTTGATAAGAAGGTGAAATTCAATGATTTGGGTTTCAATTTTGATTCTTTTACTAATTACCTTGCTTGGCCACATCTGGAATTTTCGTTTCATTTCGAGAAGGTAAGACCAACATATGTTTTTGGAATTGAATCAAACTTCCATGGTAACTTTCTTTTTCCATTTAAGTCCACAGTTTTTGTTAATACTAACTATTCTCATTTCTGTGAATTCCACCCCTCGAGGAGCAAGACATGTCATGGCGCGTCACCACCTATTCAAATTTATCGGAGTAACAGGTTTGTCTTACGCTATCTATCCAAAGAGAAAAGATTCATTTTGACCAAGAAAGGTAAACCCAATCCTCAATTGTCTTCTCTTCATATTTGTCAAGGTAAGTCATCTGAAAATTTTCAAACATCTTTGCTCAATTCGGTTGAAGTTGAAAATTCCATTGATTTGTTGTTTGGAAATTATTTATACTTTCATGTGATGGATTTTTTCTTTTGGCATTGTAATAACGTGATTATTATGCTGGAATTTGGAGACACCCCTCATGTTGTTAAAAAATGAAAGAAAGATTTAGCATACCTTTGGCCATGGCATACCTTGCATGAACAAGACAAGGGACCAAATGAGTTGCTATATTCGGTTAAAGAAATTAAAATGTTTTGGATAAGGAATAATGTGTTTAAGTGCCTGCCATCATTTACAACCAATTATCCCTGTAACGCCCCGTACCCAAGACCATTGCCAGAGTCGAACACGAGGTGTTAACAGACTTAATTCATTGCTTAAACAGCTCAAACAATTTAATTTTAGAAATTCCAGACAAGCTGGCTAACTGCGTCACAGTCGCTTAAAAATTCATATCTCGAGTTTTAAAACTCAAAATCCAATTCTGTAAATTTTCCCTGAAACTAGACTTATATATCTATTTACTAATTTGTTTCTAGAATTTTTGGCTAGGCCAATTAATACAGTTTATTAGTTAAAGTCTCCCCTATTTTAGGGTTTAACTGCTCTGACCTCTGTGTATTACGAATCAGATATCTCTCTTTACAGAATTTCAATGACTATGAAGTTTGTTTCTATTAAAACTAGACTCAATAAGAAATATTTACATATAAATTATGGCTTCTAATTATTTTTATACAATTTATGGTGAATTTCCAAAGTCAGAACAGGGGATCCAGAAATCGCTTTGGCCCTGTTTCACAAAAATTTAAACATATCATAAAATATAACTCATATACCTTTTTTGTTTCTTCCATATGAAAATAGACTCATAATTCTTCAATTCCATATTTTATTCATCATCTAATTATATCTCTACTATTTTTAATGATTTTTCAAATTCACGTCACTACTGCAGTCTGAATCTATTTTATGGTAAATTTTACCTATTACATGGTTTCCATGGATTAACTAGCAATTTGACATACATAACACCAAATATGATCATAATTAGCCATTCCAATGGCTAATCATTACCAAGCATTTTTATACTACTCAATAACCATATCATAAGACCATATATACAAAATGATTATAATGCTATACATGCCATACTCAAAATATACAAGCCATATTATGCCAAGATGGTATACGGATAGTGTGAGCGTGCCTCCGACCATTCCCGATTTCCGAGCTGGCTTGTCAACACTACAAGGAATGAAAATGAGGGAGTAAGCATAAATGCTTAGTAAGTTCACATGCAAATAGCAAGTAACATAACCATATAAGCAAACATAAAACATCATTTGCATAATCATCACCAAGACATTCATATCATATTTTCATTTATCATCTTACCATATTGTTGTTATATCGATTTTTCAACCCGAGGGTTAAGTACATACCTGTTCAAAGTATCCATTTCACAACACTTACCAATACGTCCCTTTCATCTTGAGTATTCCTCCATTTGAGTAGAACTTTACCCGTTGAACACATCGGAATATAATTCGGATACATGGAAAGTTTGCACATAAGTGCCACATATGTAGCCAAGCTACTATGTAACCCGCCCATAAGCGAACTCGGGCGTTCGCATCCATAAGTGAACTTGGACTCAACTCAACGAGCTAGGATGCCTAGTTACATCTCACGAACTCGGACTCAACTCAACGAGCTCGGATGCCTAGTTACATCTCACGAACTCGGACTCAACTCAACGAGTTCGGACATTTGCATCCATAAGTGAACTCGGACTCAACTCAACGAGTTCGGATGCCCAAATATCCCAGTGACATGTCAGTTGTATCCTAATCCATTCATAAGGTTCAATGGGACCTTTTTTCCAATCATGTGTCTCAACCATCTTCTACGGAATACCGATACCGATACTCGGTAGTATTTCACATTTTTCAAGTATATCACATAATTTGACGTATTATCAAACAATTATCACGAGTATAATATTTCATAATAATTATTATATCATTTAAATAACATAAAAACATTTAAAATAATAACTATGTTACCAACATTTACATATGAACTTACCTAGTATGCGAAAATGGCTACTTTTACCATTTCGTCCACAACTTGGTATTTTCCCCATTTTAGCCTGAATTTCAGTTTTCCTTGCTCTATCATTTAAAATATAGTCTAATTAGGACTCACATTATTCAAATTGACTCAAAATCATATTTTGGAAAAATTACAATTTTGCGCCTAAACTTTTGCATATTTACACTTTTGCCCCAAAGCTCGTAAATTAAACTTCAGTCTATTTTCTTATGTTTTATGACATGCTGGTCATTTTTCCCTTCTATGGCAACATCAAATTCTCACTCTAACATGTACTTATGACTATTAGGTATTTTTACCGATTAATCCCTTTTGCTCGTTTTCACTTAAAACCGAGTAGCACAAGTTGTCTAACATAATTTAAAACATCATATTTTATCATAAGACACCAAAATACACAAATTTCACCTATGGGTATTTTTCCAAATATAAACCCTAGGTTAAATTATTGCTAGCATAAGCTAAATTGAGTTACCGGGACTCCAAAAACGTAAAGAACTTGAAAAACGGGGCTAGAATGGACTTACAATCGAGCTTGGAAGCTTGAAAAACCCTAGCCATGGTTTCTCCTTGCTATATTCAGCCATGGGGTTGAAGATGAGCAAAATTGGCTTTTAATTTTGTATTTTAATTCATTTTACCCCTAAATGACCAAAATGCCCTTACTACTAAACTTTCCAAAAATTCCATCCATGTCCAATTTTTGTCCATAAACTTAGAAATTGGTAAAATTGCTATTTAAAACCTCTTAATTAATATTTCAAAACAATTTCATACTAGAAACTTCTAGAATGCAAGTTTTGCAAATTATTCGATTTAGTCCCTAATTTCAATTTAAGCACTTTATGCATAAAATTTCTTCACGAAAATTTCACACAATCATGCAATCATATCATAGACCTCAAAATAATCATAAAATAATTATTTCTATCTCAGATTTTGTGGTCACGAAACCACTATTCCGATTAGGCCCTAATTCGGGATATTACAACTCTCCCCCCTTTAGGGATTTTCGTCCCCGAAAATCTTACCAGAAAAGTGGTCTTCACTTTTAATCTCATATTCGGTGCCAAAGAACTTTCACTTAGACTGTACCTCCAATATATCTCTTTAATTTCTCATATGATCTGAAAGCTTACATCTCAACTCTCAACTGTTCTTAAATTTTCAACCCTTCTCAGTTTCCCATGATATCATGACATAAAACCCGGATCTTAACTTGATTAATGGAGACCAGAATTCCAAGAAATCCAACAATCAAAGAGACCTGAATTTCCATGAATCTGATGAGTAGGAATTCATTCAATATAGATATGATTTATAGATCTCGCCAAACATTTAACAATAGGATACATCACATTTTTCTCTTTCTGCCATGGAAACAATTCTGATATGGCCTCAAGAATAATCCTTCTCATTTCCATCCCAATATCAACACTGACAAGGATAATTTTGATAGATCCCAATGCTCAGTTTTAACCCCTTTAACAACTCCAATTTTATGTAACATCGAATGCTCTAAACTATCACATTACCTCACTGTCTTGAAACACATCACAATTCATACAACAGTATATTACTGAAAGTTAGGAAGTCTTTACTCAATGTAGACTAGTCTAGTTCGGACATAACCGGTTACCAATATTCTCATCTATCCGAACTTTGTCAACATGTAATAAACTTTTCAGCTTTCACAAAATGAAAACCTTATCATTCGTAGTGACTTTAACTAATATCAAACTTTTTCTAATAAATATACACTTCTCGTTCAGACTATTTACTCTTTTATCCATACATAATGAAATTTTATTATCAGACTTGGGAAAAATAATCCTGAAATAATTGTCGCATGAAATCTTTCAAATAGATAATTCACCATACCTACTGAAACTCGCGCTTTTATCACTTATGCCTTTACTGATGTCAAATCCTTACACAGAAATTAGAAAAAAAAAACCCTAATACTAAAATCACCACATTACCAAGATCAAATTAGAAGTATAGTCATATTTGACATGATTATCACGAGCTGAAGAACGCACTTTGAACACGAATCATAATTGACAAATTATGGAACAAAGATAACAAGAAAACCGAATAAAGAAATCCAAAATAGAGAAATCCAAAATAAAGAAATTCAGAACAAAAAGATCCAGGATAAAGAAACCCAAGATACGATACTATGCTGGAGAATCGAAAACCAAGCCGGAGAATCGAAAACCAAGCCGGAGACTCGAAAACCAAACTCATAGAGAAAATATGAAATACCCTGATAATTCTTCAAAGAAAGAAAGTCCAAAAGAAAACATCATTTAATCCCACTGGAATCAAATATGACAAGAACAATATATCTTCCCATACATATATATCAGATGAAGCATCAAGTAGAAGAAACAGAATATAATATCATATATATTCTCTCATCAATTTTTATCAGATGAAATGAAATAGAATACCCGATGAAATAGAGCAATATAAATTATAAACCATTCAGACTACCAATACTTTCATCCAACACCAAAATTAGAAGACATTCCCATATAACAAGAATTTCTTCTGAAGATCAATAGCCATAGAAATATTTCTGAGAACGGGTAAACACATAGAACATCTCAAAAGAGACTGCTAAATCTGTCCAGTCATAATTATCACACTCAGATAGTTCACATTTCAAATATCATTTCCCCAACTAGTTCTGCCGTCACAAATTTCATATTAAACCATTCACTAAAGAAGGCCAGCTCTGAATAAATTTTGATTTACACTTTTCTCGACCTTGCACCTGAGTAATTCAATTTACCAAAGAGAATTCCTTCTCTAATTGGGACAATGCATAACTCCAATAATCTTTACGTCAATCCGATACTTTACTGTCTCTGACTTTACTTATCAGCTTATTTTCAATCTCTGATCATACTTATAATTATTCTATCACTGAACTCTTTGGGTTCTCAACCAGAAACTTATTCAATACAAATCTCATGAAATTCCATTATAAGTACCATTTCGGTAAGGGGGAGGGGTTGTAGGACCTCTGACTCGATTTTCTTATACATACACATATGACACAACTTCCATCATCATAACAACATCATCAAAATCATGTCATTCATTCATGTTGGCTTACACCAATTTTCCTATTGTCCCATTTAGACAATATACTTATGCATACATTCTATGTTTTCTAGATAGCTTTACTTATCCATTCATTTAATTAAATTAAGTCATGCTCATGACATCATATAAGGCCAAACAAACATAGATATTTGCACCACAATCATAACTTTCATTTCGTGCATCATCATGTACATATCATTACAATCATATAATTCAGTCCAACAATTTAACATAGATAAGTTCATTTCATTATAATCCTTTATCTCATAAAAATTATATATCATTAGCATTCATCAACATTCGACGTCCAAATCAAAACAAGGACATTTTCATTCGTATCATAATACTATGACTTTTATTCATACCTCTACTACTTTCTATTTATTCCGTTCATCTTATCAAGTAAGCCATATACACTACATCATATGAGCATTAAGCAAATATGAATATTTATCACATATGTATCATAAACCTTTATTCATACTTTTCTGAATCGAGACTTATCATAATCATAATTTTACTCAAATACCTTCACATAACATTGAACATGGTCACATGAGCTCGGTTTGAGAGTACCTGTCTAAATAAGACGGTACTTATACGCGTCGAAAGACATCACACTATCACAGATCAGTGGCATGTATAGCTAAACTTTTACACATGCTAGGTTAGTTCGAGAACCGACTAAACCTGCTCTGATACCACCAAATGTAACACCCCGTACCCGAGACTATTGCCGGAGTCGAACATGAGGTGTTAACAGACTTAATTCATTGCTTAAACAGCTCAAACAATTTAGTTTTAGAAATTCCAGACAAGCTGGCTAACTGCGTCACAGTCGCTTAAAAATTCATATCTCGAGTTTTGAAACTCAAAATCCAATTCCGTAAATTTTTCTTGAAACTATACTTATATATCTATTTACTAATTTGTTTCTAGAATTTTTGGCTAGGCCAATTAATACAGTTTATTAGTTAAAGTCTCCCCTGTTTCAGGGTTCAACTGCTCTGACCTCTGTGTATTACGAATCAGATATCTCTCTTTACAGGATTTCAATGACTATGAAGTTTGTTTCTCTTAACACTAGACTCAATAAGAAATCTTTACATATAAATTATGGCTTCTAATTATTTTTATACAATTTATGGTGAATTTCCAAAGTCAAAACAGGGGATCCAGAAATCACTCTGGCCCTGTTTCACAAAAATTTAAACATCTCATAAAATATAACTCATATACCTGTTTCGTTTCTTCCATACGAAAATAGACTGATAATTCTTCAATTCCATATTTTATTCATCATCTAATTATATCTCTACTATTTTTAATGATTTTTCAAATTCACGTCACTATTGCTGTCTGAATCTATTTTATGGTAAATTTTACCTATTACATGGTTTCCATGGATTAACTAGCAATTTGACATACATAACACCAAATATGATCATAATTAGCCATTCCAATGGCTAATCATTACCAAGCATTTTTATACTACTCAATAACCATATCATAAGACCATATATACAAAATGATTATAATGCTATACATGCCCTACTCAAAATATACAAGCCATTATGCCAAGATGGTATACGGATAGTGTGACCGTGCCTCCGACCGTTCCCGATTTCCGAGCTGGCTTGTCAACACTACAAGGAATGAAAAGGAGGAGTAAGCATAAATGCTTAGTAAGTTCACATGCAAATAGCAAGTAACATAACCATATAAGCAAACATAAAACATCATTTGCATAATCATCACCAAGACATTCATATCATATTTTCATTTATCATCTTACCATATTGTTGTTATATCGATTTTTCAACCCGAGGGTTAAGTACATACCTGTTCAAAGTATCCATTTCACAACACTTACCAATACGTCCCTTTCATCTTGAGTATTCCTCCATTTGAGTAGAACTTTACCCGTTGAACACATCGGAATATAATTCGGATACATGGAAAGTTTGCACATAAGTGCCACATATGTAGCCAAGCTACTATGTAACCCGTCCATAAGCGAACTCGGACTCAACTCAACAAGCTCGGGCATTCGCATCCATAAGTGAACTCAGACTCAACTCAACGAGCTCGGATGCCTAGTTACATCTCACGAACTCGGACTCAACTCAACGAGTTCGGACATTTGCATCCATAAGTGAACTCGGACTCAACTCAACGAGTTCGGATGCCCAAATATCCCAGTGACATGTCAGTTGTATCCTAATCCATTCATAAGGTTCAACGGGACCTTTTTTCCAATCATGTGTCTCAACCATCTTCTACGGAATACCGATACCGATACTCGGTAGTATTTCACATTTTTCAAGTATATCACATAATTTGACGTATTATCAAACAATTATCACGAGTATAATATTTCATAATAATTATCATATCATTTAAATAACATAAAAACATTTAAAATAATAACTATGTTACCAACATTTACATATGAACTTACCTAGTATGCTAAAAATGGCTACTTTTACCATTTCGTCCACAACTTGGTATTTTCCCATTTTAGCCCGAATTTCAGTTTTCCTTGCTCTATCATTTAAAATATAGTCTAATTAGGACTCACATTATTCAAATTGACTCAAAATCATATTTTGGAAAAATTACAATTTTGCCCCTAAACTTTTGCATATTTACACTTTTGCCCCAAAGCTCGTAAATTAAACTTCAGCCTATTTTCTTATGTTTTATGACATGCTGATCATTTTTATCTTTTATGGCAACATCAAATTCTCACTCTAACATGTACTTATGACTATTAGGTATTTTTACCGATTAAGCCCTTTTGCTCGTTTTCACTTAAAACCGAGTAGCACAAGTTGTCTAACATAATTTAAAACCTCATATTCTATCATAAGACACCAAAATACACAAATTTCACCTATGGGTATTTTTCCAAATATAAACCCTAGGTTAAATTATTGCTAGCATAAGCTAAATCGAGTTCACGGATTCAAAAACGTAAAGAACTTGAAAAACGGGCTAGAATGGACTTACAATCGAGCTTGGAAGCTTGAAAACCCTAGCCATGGTTTCTCCTTGCTATATTCGGCCATGGGGTTGAAGATGAGCAAAATTGGCTTTTAATTTTGTATTTTAATTCATTTTACCCCTAAATGACCAAAATGCCCTTACTACTAAACTTTCCAAAAATTCCATCCATGTCCAATTTTTGTCCATAAACTTAGAAATTGGTAAAATTGCTATTTAAAACCTCTTAATTAATATTTCAAAACAATTTCATACTAGAAACTTCTAGAATGCAAGTTTTGCAAATTATTCGATTTAGTCCCTAATTTCAATTTAAGCACTTTATGCATAAAATTTCTTCACGAAAATTTCACACAATCATGCAATCATATCATAGACCTCAAAATAATCATAAAATAATTATTTCTATCTCAGATTTTGTGGTCACGAAACCACTATTCCTATTAGGCCCTAATTCGGGATATTACAATCCCTTGATCCAACTTAGTTTTCATGTTTGCAACGATGGTCTAACGAAACTCTTTGATAAATTTACGTATGATTGCTTTGTCCAATTGACATTTTTGGCATATGTTCGATTCAATAAATTTTTAATGAACTACCGAACACATTTGAATTTGAATCCTTTGAGTTTCTTTTTACCAGTTGTGGTAAGAATTTTTCAGGTTTGTGTGACATCTCCCATCCCATTTGATCGAGGAAAACCATGCACGAGTCAAAGTTCTCCCATGGACAAATGGCTCGACTTGAGGACAAGTCACTTTGAAGACGGGGGGAATGATGTGAGCACACCCGGGGCATCCTCGAATGCACACCAAGGATCCATTGAGCTGCCAAAAGGTCCCATGACCCGAGCTCAAACCAAGCAACTTCAAGATGCTATATCAGCCTTTGTGATGCGCATTTGGGATGATAACCAGCTCCATAACGTTGGAGGAGCTAAGAACAACTCCTTGAAGACTCCATGCACCATGTTGCAATCCGATATCAGCTCCTCTCTAGCTCCCCCATGCGTCATTTAGCTCACATCAGCTCACTTGAGCTCGTTTTAGCTCATTTGAGCTCGAACTTAGCTCGATTCAGCTCATTCCTTTTTCATTTCAATAAATTAAGTTTTAATCTAGCTTATAACTAAGTTTGTTACAGCTCATACCGAATTCCCTAGCTCAATTTAGCTCACTAAGTGTTTTTGACTATTTGAGCTAGCCGAATTTATTATAGGTTGACTTATAATTATTGTGTCCAAATTTAGTTAGTGTTATTAAGTTATTTAGTTATTATTTTAATTTATAATTATATGAATAGTTGTGTGTTATTTAATTTTGTTATTTAATTTTGTAGGTTAGTCGAATTTGGAAGATATATTCATGGCATTTAATGCAAGGTGCATGAACGGGAATGTTCATTGAACGGGAAGATTCATGCATGGTTCGGTTCAATGTTTGAAGGACATACATTCATGTACATGGAAGGTTAATGCATATTGAAAGGTGCATCTCCCTTGGACGGCACACATGCATGAATGGAGGGTAATTAATGCAAGTGCATGTACGGCTAGGTTCAAGCCCCCTTCCAAGTTCCATGTACAACCAATGCATGTGGGAGGACCCTTGGAGTTTCCTAAGCACCTATTCGGCCAAGAGACACCCTTTGGGAGTTTCATGCATCCCATGGCTGAACATAGACAATCCCCTTGGCTTCCAAAGCTTGCTCATACATGAAGCTGCCCACTCACCTCCCATTCGGCCGAACATGGACAAGGACACCATTGGTCATTTTTCTAGAAGGTTCATGTCTTAATTATGTTCATTACTTAATCATTAAGTTCATGAATAGTCTATTCGGCTAGCATAAGAAACTAGTATAAATAGTTTGTTGATTTCATTTGTAAGGAACTTTTGCCAAATTTGTTAATGAACATTGTTCTTGTGAGGTTGCTTCCTCTCATATCTCGTACAAGTTTCGAAGACTTATCTAGCTTGTGCTAGTGGCGTCAACCGACTTGTTTGAACTTATCACCAACCTTGGTGTGGCATTCACCTATCCTTCTATCCATCCTTTTCACCTTAACAATATAGGAATCGGGGTGACACTTTTTAGTGTTGAATCATTCCTGACGTTGAGATCGTTTTTCCATCCCCCATCTATCCAACATCCTTTCTTGTTTCCTTAGCTGAACCTATCACTACCCTTTTGCATAACTTTTGAAAACCTTCTGCTATCCAAACCTATCCATTTCATTTCTATTTCTAAAATCTGAGGTACGAACGACTCTCTCGAACTACGATCGGGCAACTACGTGAATTTGACTCGTCTACCTGGGCCGGATCACATCATACCCAGGCCGGATCACATCACCTAATTAAAACATGAAACTTCTAGAAAAATGTCCAATGGTGTTCTTGTCCATGTTTGGTCGAATGGGAGGTAAGTGGATAACTTCATGAATATGCATTGATGTACTTGGATAAATGTTCTTCATGCATGCATGGCTAGATTCGGCTAACTCCTTTAATGGAGCCTTTAATTCATGTTGTTTCACCATGAGTGGCTTAATTAAATGAGGCTTCATGACGGATCAAACTTGGTGTGAACAAGGAGCTTGAGTAGACTCTTGTGTGTGAACGTCCAACCGAATGGTCATCATGGTGTGAACACAAAGGGTGAACAAATGATCAATACATGAACCGTCCAATGCATGTTCCATCATTAATTTGATCCATGAATCTTCAAATACATGAATGACCATCATAAACATGCATATGCCTCTTGATTGTCGTCCATTGAACCTTTCTATGCATGCACCTTGCACTAATTCCTTACATGCATGTGCCGTCCAAAGGGATATACCTACATGAAATAAACAAGTCATTAAGACATCTCATGAACACTCATAAATTCGGCTATGTGAACATAATCAATTTATATAATGACTATGACATATTAATAACAAATATTAATATAAGACAAGTTTAATGCTTAAATAAATATGTGCAAATTTTTATTTAATGCATTAAAGACAAAACCGAGTTTAAACTAAAATGAGCTAAGCTTTAGCTTGTGAGCTAAAGTTGAGCTGAGGTGATGTGAGCACACCCGGGGCATCTTTGAATGCACACCAAGAATTAATCGAGCTTCCAAAAGGCCCCATGACTCGAGCTCGAACCAAGCAAATTCAAGATGCTATATCAGCCTTTGTGTTGCGCATTTGGGATGATAACAAGGTCCATGACGTTGGAGGAGCTAAGGACAACTCCTTGAAGACTCCCAACACCATTTTGCAATCCGATCTCAGCTCCTCTCCAGCTCGCCATGCGCCATTCAGCTCACATCAGCTCACTTGAGCTCGTTTTAGCTCGTTCGAGCTTGATTTTAGCTCGTTTCAGCTCATTCCTTTTTCATTTCAATAAACTAAGTTTTAATCTAGCTTATAACTAAGTTTGCTACAGCTCATGCAGAATTCCCTAGCTCAACTTAGCTCACTAAGTGTTTTTGACTATTTGAGCTAGCCGAATTTAATATGATAAGTTGACTTATAATTATTATGTCCAAATTTAGTTAGTGTCATTAAGTTATTTAGTTATTATTTTAAATCATACTTATATGAATAGTTGTGTGTTATTTAATCATGTTATTTAATTATGTAGGTTAGCCGAATTTGGAAGATACATTCATGGCATTTAATGCAAGGTGCATGAACGGGAATGTTCATTGAATGGGAAGATTCATGCATGGATCGGTTCAATGTTTGGAGGACATACATTCATGGAAGGTTAATGCATAATGAAAGGTGCATCTCCCTTGGACGGCACACATTCATGAATGGGGGATAATTAATGCAAGTGCATGTACGGCTAGGTTCAAGCCTCCTTCCAAGTTCCATGTACAACCGATGCATGTGGGAGGACCCTTGGAGTTTTCTAAGCACCTATTCAGCCAAGAGACACCTCTTGGGAGTTTCATGCATCCCATGGCCGAACCTAGACAATCCCATTGGCTTCCAAAGCTTCACATTCATCCAAGTGTTTATGCTCATACATGAAGCTGCCCAATACACTTCCATCAGCCGAATCAAGACCTAGTCAATTAATGTGTTCATTCTAGAATATTCTAGCTAGTTCATGACTGAATTTGCTTAGCCTTTAAGCTAGCTAATTTGTCCATTCGGTTACTACATGATTGCCTTTAAATAGTTTGTTGATTTCATTGTAAAGGGACTTTTGCCAAATTTGTTAATGAACATTGTTCTTGTGAGGTTACTTCCTCTCATATCTCGTACAAGTTTCGAACGACTTATCTGGCTTGTGCTAGTGGCGTCAATCGTCTTGTTTTGAACTTATCACCAATCTTGGTGTGGCGTTCGCCTATCCATCAATCTATATTTTTCACCTTAACAATATAGGAATCGGGGTGACACTTCTTAGTGTTGAATCATTCCTGACGTTGAGTTTGTTTTTCCATTCCCATCTTTTAAATTTCTTTCTTGTTAACCCAAACCGAGCCTTCTATCCTTCATCCATCTTTGCTACCCTTAACCGAACCTATTACTAAACTTACCCTTCTTGAAACCTTCCGCTTATCCTATTCCATTCTTTTACTTCTATTACTAAAAATCCAAGACACGAACGACTCTCTCGAACTACGATCGGGCAACTACGTGAATTCGACTCATCTACCCGGGCTGGATCATATCATGAGGCTAAACTCCTAAGCTGAAGTTGAGCTAAGGTTTAGCTCGTGAGTTGAAAATGAGCTAGGAGTGAGCTCGGTTTAGCTCAGGCAATATGGATTGAGCTCGAATAAATTTGGATTTGAGTGGACGAGCTCGTGGAGCGGAAGCAGCTGGGATCAGTTTGCCAACATGTCAATGCTCGGCTTGATAGACTTGTTCAATGAAGTTCGCGGGGCGTGCTCGTATCAAATCCACACACATCCGCCACGACCCGTCTTTCTTGGGTACAAGCAGCACCGGTACCGTACAGGGACTTAGGCACTCTCGGATGCATCCTTTGTCTAGGAGTTTAGTAATTTGCTTTTTGATACAAGCATGCCCCGCGAACTTCATCGAACAAGTCTCCCTAGTCGAGCTGTGACATGTTGGCAAGCTGATCCCAACTCGTTTCTACCTCCACGAGCTCCTTCCAGCTCAATTCAGCTTATTTGAGCTCAATCGAGCTTACTTTCAGCTCGTTCTTCATTTCAATAAATTAAACTAAGTTTTAGTTTTATATTAATTAGTTTGCTACAGCTCAATTTCGAAAATCTTAGCTCAAATAAGTTCATTAAATATTTTTTTATTTTATTTAGTTTGAGCTAGCTGAATTAATAAGCTGTTTAATTTTAATTTAATTTTCCTAATTAGTTAAATTTTTATTTAAGTTATGTTTTATATTACATATTTTAATTATGTAATAGCCGAAATTAATGTTTGGAATGTTTGTTCACATTTGTGCCGAATTTAAGGTGTTTATATGGGATTTAATAAATTGTTTTTTTCATTCATGTAGGTGCATGCACGGTTTGGTTCAATGGATGGGAGGATACATGCACGACCAGATTCAAGGCTTAGAGGATTCATGCATGTCTTGTTACATGCATGGTGGCTGGTTATTTAGTTTCTCTAAGCAACTATTCGGCCAAGGAAGAGTTGCCTCTTTAATTCCCCAAGTTGGCCGCATATCTTCCCAAGGTGTCCATCAAGGCGTTCACACTAGCCAAGCTTCCTTTCACACTTGCTGTCCATTCGGTTTGATGCATTCACACTCAAGAGACCATCCAACCATGATGTTCACACCTTTAAGGGCTTTCAAACTGCTCCATTAATACTCACACCTATTCAGCCAAGCATTGCAAATTGAATAACTCCATTAATCTCATGGCCGAACCTAGACATGTCCAATCAACTCCTCATGCATTCCAAATACATTCAGCCGAAATTCCTTCATTAAGAAGCTGACTTGTGGCGTTCCAAGGGCTGCACTTAGACATGGAAGACTTATGGTTTTGTTCTAGAACATTCTAGTCTATTCATAGCCGAATTTGCTTAATTCTTAAGATAGTCTTTTGGCCATTCGGCTATCTAGGCTTTAGGCCTATAAATACTTGTTCAATTTCCATGTAAAAGGGACTTTTGAAACTTTTGTTAATGTTATGCTGCCGAAATTGTGAGGCAAACTTTTCTTATATTTCATTCAAAGATTCGTTTGGCGTTCCTAGCGTTCTAGTTGTGTCAATCGTGTTCTTTGACGATTCCAAACTTATCACTACTCGTAGTGTGGCATTCAAACATACCGAGGTTCCTATCTTGTTAGATAGTGGGTCGAGGTTTTCCTTTACCAAACCCAAATCGAACTAAAAGAGCCTATAAACAACGGGTCGATACCAAATCAGTATTGGTTCTTGTTTACCTTCTTTGTTCGATCCCATTTCTTTCTTACCCAAAACATACCAAAACTGACCAATTTGTTCATATTCCTTTGTTCCTACCCTTTCATTCCTACCATTTCGTTCGTACCCCTCTTTCTACTTTGGCCATTCCTTCAACTCAACTAAATCTAGCGTAACTTCTCGTAGATGATCGGGCACTCAGCATACGACTCGACTCTCCCTAAGGCGGTTCGTATCACTTTTGCAATTCCTTCATTTCTTTAGAATTACTCCGATAAGCAGGACAGTTGGGTAGTGCAACTCTGGGCACTAAATCTATTTAATGTTCGATGCCTCGGATGGGAGGCAACCCATTCGATATTTCATCCGAAAATATGTCTTCAAATTCCTAAATCAAAGACAATACAGAAGTAGGCAAGTTTTCAGGTAATTCATTAGTATTCAACAATGCCTCTTTGTACATAACTACATACATAGGCTGTCTCAAAAACATCGCCCGCCGGATATCGCTAACCCTCGCAAACACACTCATTTTTCCACTTTCTTTTTCCTCTCCACTTTTTACTTGTTTTTGTTTCTTTTCATTTTCTCTCGCATTTTTAGCCTTCTCTCTCTTGTTTTTCTTAATTTTCCCTTTTGCACTCTTTTCTTTTTCTCTCGCTTGTTCCACTAAAAGTTTAAGTTTTTGTTGATCCTCGTACACTTACTTCAGAGTGAGGGGTGCAAGTGTCACGTTCTTGCCAAGATGTTTGAAGAAGTATCTATTAGTGTAACCGTCATGCATCACCCGTCGGTCGAACTGCCATGGTCGTCCTAGAAGTAAGTAGCCCGCGTGCATCGGCACTACATCGCATAATACTTCATCAGAATACTTCCCGATGCTAAAGAACACTAGGACTTGTTTTGTCACTTTGAGTTCCCTGCCATCGTTAAGCCACTAAAGCTTGTAGGGATTCGGGTGCTTGGTGGTTGACAGCCCCAACTTTTCTACCATGAGGGTGCTTGCCACGTTTGTGCAACTCCCTCCATCGATTGTGATACTACACACTTTCCCTTACACTTGACATCTCGAATGAAAAATGTTCTCGCGTTGTTGTTTGCTTTCCACAGTTTGGAGATTTAGTGATGTGAGCACACCCGGGGCATCCTTGAATGCACACCAAGAATCAATTGAGCTTCCAAAAGGTCCCATGACCCGAGCTCAAACCAAGCAAAATCAAGATGCTATATCAGCCTTTGTGTTGCGCATTTGGGAAGATAACTAGCTCCATGACGTTGGAGGAGCTAAGGACAACTCCTTGAAGACTCCATGCACTATTTTGCAATCCGATCTCAGCTCCTCTCCAGCTCCCCCATGCGCCATTCAGCTCACATCAGCTCACTTGAGCTCTTTTAGCTCGTTTGAGCTCGAACTTAGCTCGATTCAGCTCATTCCTTTTTCATTTCAATAAATTAAGTTTTAATCTAGCTTATGACTAAGTTTGCTACAGCTCATGCCGAATTCCCTAGCTCATTTTAGCTCACTAAGTGTTTTTGACTATTTGAGCTAGCCGAATTTATTATAAGTTGACTTATAATTATTGTGTTCAAATTTAGTTAGTGTTATTAAGTTATTAAGTTATTATTTTAATTCATAATTATATGAATAGTTGTGTGTTATTTAATTTTGTTATTTAATTTTGTAGGTTAGCCGAATTTGGAAGATACATTCATGGCATTTAATGCAAGGTGCATGAATGGGAATGTTCATTGAATGGGAAGATTCATGAATGGTTCGGTTCAATGTTCTCCCTTGGACGGCACACATGCATGAATGGAGGGTAATTAATGCAAGTGCATGTACGGCTAGGTTCAAGCCCCCTTCCAAGTTCCATGTACAACCAATGCATGTGGGAGGACCCTTGGAGTTTCCTAAGCACCTATTCGGCCAAGAGACACCCTTTGGGAGTTTCATACATCCCATGGCCGAACCTAGACCCTTCCCTTGGCTTCCAAAGCTTGCTCATACATGAAGCTGCCCACTCACCTCCCCATTCGGCCGAACATGGACAAAGGACACTAATGGTCATTTTTCTAGAATGTTCATGTATTAAATTAGGTTCATTGCTTAATAGTTAAGTTCATGAATAGTCTATTCGGTTAGCCTAAGAAACTAGTATAAATAGTTTGTTGATTTCATTTGTAAAGGACTTTTTCCAAATTTGTTAATGAACTTTGTTCTTGTGAGGTTGCTTCCTCTCATATCTCGTACAAGTTTCGAAGACTTATCTAGCTTGTGCTAGTGGCGTCAACTGACTTGTTTTGAACTTATCACCAATCTTGGTGTGGTCTTCACCTATCCTTCTATCCATCTTTTTCACCTTAACAATATAGGAATCAGGGTGACACTTTTTAGTGTTGAATCATTCCTAACGTTGAGTTCATTTTTTTCATTCCCCATCTTTCAACTTTCCTTCTTGTTAACCAAACCGAGCCATCTATCCAACATCCTTTCTTGTTTCCTTAGCCGAACCTATCACTACCCTTTTGTATAACTTTTGAAAACCTTTCGCTATCCAAACCTATCCATTTCATTTCTATTTCTAAAATCCGAGGTACGAACGACTCTCTCGAACTACGATCAGGCAACTAAGGGAATTTGACTCATCTACCTGGGTCAAATCGCATCATTTGGTATCAGAGCTTATAAATCGAGAGGCACTAACGTCCGTAACAAGATCGAAATAGGTTCGTTGTGAAAAAAATTCAAAAAAAATCGAAAAAAATTCAGAAAAAAATTGTATTTTCGTTTTTATCTTTGAAAAGGTGATATATTGAAAGTTGTAAAAAAATGAAATTATTAAAAAAAAAAGAAGTGAAGTGATCAAAAGTTCGATTCTATTGTTTTATATTTCTTCCGATCGTCTTATATTCTTTTCATCAATTTTAACCCCCCCAAAATGCCACACTACTTTAAAAATTATTTTTTTCTTTTTAGCCTACCCGTACACCATACGTTTTAACCCTTGTAACCGTTTGAAGCCGACCCCAAAGCACCAAGACCAGTCAAAAGAAACAAAATACGAGGTTACGAGAGTAAGCTTGAGTGGTAAAAGGCTTGGGAGAGCATTTGAGAGTTTGAAAAAGCTTAAAAACGAGTGCAAACACGAGTGGAGTGTTCATCAATATTTCTTTGCGAGTGAAATTGTGAGGTTTGTGGTGAGGTACTTAATTTTTTATTTTATTTTGTGATATAACATTTTCTTTTCAGCAACAAAAATCATGTCACGCGAAGAGTTCACCGAATCGGAATACCAATACTTGGTACAAGAAATGTGAAAAATGGAGACAAGAACACCACGGAGATATACCGCCGAATACTACTTGAACAAAAGTTCCTATCGTGATTCCTTTTCGCCATCTACTTCGAGACAAAGAGATTCATACTATGACTCATATTCATCAGTGAATTCGAGAAGTGACTTCGATCAAAAGTCCTTTTCATCAAGAAATTCAAGAAGACGAGAAGCTGATTACGATTTTGATTCGTTCCAAGATGGCGTTCAGAGAGAAAGACATACTCCTACTAGATCGTCAATGAAATCTTACTTGGAGTATTCTTCACGAAGTTTTGATTGTGAATCATATGCAAATAGTTCTTCATCTTTCGAACAAGATTTGTATTCTCATCGTTCTTTTGTACATTCTTGTAAAGAGGAAACAAAGAAAAGAAAAGAAAAAGCAAAAGAAGAAAAAGAAAACGAAATAAAAAGAAAAGAGAGGCAAAAGGCAAGTAAGAGAGAAAATGAGCGAATCTTGAGAGAACTTGAAAAAGCCTTTGAAAAAGCCTTTGAAAAGCAAAAAGAAAAAGAAAAAGAAAAAGAGATTAAAAAAGAGAATGAAAAAGAGTTTGAGAGTGAAAAAGAAGATGAAAAAGAAATTGAAACAAAAGGAACGAGTGATTCAGAAGAAAAAGAATCGAGTGAGAAAACAAGTGAGCAAGTCAGGATTATCTCTACTAACCCATATGTTCGATCTTCTTGTGATTCAACTTTTCAGGTTCCTAGAAGTTTGTGCGACCAATTCCATCTATATTACCTTCCAAACGAGAGGTGTTTTAGGTTGTTCGAAAAAGGTGAGTTTGCGAATGACAACCACCCACTTGCGATCGAAGGTAAGGAAGGTAAGGATTCTTTGTTTATCGAATCAAAGTCACTTGATTTGATTAATTACTGTTCACATATTAATGTTAACGATGTTGTTTCAAAAGATGCCATGAAGATTCTGTCTTATGACATGTTTTATAACGACAACTTTGTTGATTCTGTTGGATTGGTTCATCCTGTGCAAATTATGAATGTTAGTGATAACAGTTTTTCACGTTTTGATTTGTTTGATTATAAAAATTCTTTGTTTGGCATCCATGTTAAAAGATCTTCACATGATATGTGCAATTGTGTTCTTCATGAACAATCTTTGAGTTTTTGTGCGAAATTTCCATGTAGTGATTTGCATCCCGATTGATACTCTTGAAGCATGAACCTTTGCATATTGGTATGCTCGGTTATGTCAATTCAACATGTGTGTTTAAA
Organism: Gossypium longicalyx; assembly: GCA_025698465.1. NCBI lineage: Eukaryota > Viridiplantae > Streptophyta > Magnoliopsida > Malvales > Malvaceae > Gossypium > Gossypium longicalyx. The sequence continues at coordinate 60,790,844 of CM047005.1, forward strand.
CTAGTGAAATATAATTCGTGTGGTGAGTTGATTATATCTTCTTCTAATATGTTGCTCGTTGAAATTCCTAATCAAGTTCGTGTGTTCAGGCCTGGTATTTTCTACATGAAATCATTTTATGGAAACATTAAGCACTTGGCATCATTTGCATTCAAATTATGTTTGCTTGATGTTCAAACTTTTGATAAGAAGGTGAAATTCAATGATTTGGGTTTCAATTTTGATTCGTTTACTAATTATCTTGCTTGGCCACATCTGAAATTTTCGTTCCATTTTGAGAAGGTAAGATCGACTTATGCTTTGGGACTTGAATCAAATTTCAACGATGATTTATTTTTTTCTTTTCAGTCCATACCTCCTATTGAAACTAACCTTTTACAATTTTGTGAATGTAATCCTTTAAAAAGCACGAGCTGTCATGGTGCTTCGTCACCCATCCAAGTTGATCGAGATAATAGGTTTGTCTTACGCTATCTATCCAAAGAGAGAAGATTCATTTTGACCGAGAAAGGTAAACCCAATCCTCAATTGTCTTCTCTTCATATTCGTCAAGGTAAGTAATCTGAAAATTTTCAAACATATTTGCTCAATTCGATTGAAGTTGACAATTCCATTGATTTGTTGTTTGGAAATTATTTATACTTTGATGTGATGGATTTTTCCTTTTGGCATTGTAATGATGTGATTATTATGTTGGAATTTGGAGACACTCCTCATGTTGTTAAAAAACAAAAGAAAGAGTTAGCATACTTTTGGCCATGGCATACCTTGCAAGAACAAGATGAGGGACCAAATGAGTTGCTATACTCGATTAAAGAAATTAAAATGTTTTGGATGAGGAATAATGTGTTTAAGTGCCTGCCATCATTTACAACCAATTATCCCTTGATCCAACTTAGTTTTCATGTTTGCAATGATGGTCTAATGAAACTCTTTGATAAATTTACATATGCTTGCTTTGTCCAATTGAGATTTTTGGCATATGTTCGATTGAATGAATTTTTAATGAACTATCGAACACATTTGAATTTGACTCCTTTGAGTTTCTTTTTAATTTTGCGGTAAGAATTTTTCAGGTTTGTGTGACATCTTCCATCCCATTTGATCGAGGAAAACCATGCACGAGTCAAAGTTCTCCCATGGACAAATGGCTCGACTTGAGGACAAGTCGCTTTGAAGACGGGGGGAATGATGTGAGCACACTCGGGGTGTCCTTGAATGCACACCAAGAATCAATTGAGCTTCCAAAAGGTCCCATGACCCGAGCTCGAACCAAGCAAAATCAAGATGCTATATCAGCCTTTGTGTTGTGCATTTGGGAAGATAACTAGCTCCATGACGTTGGAGGAGAAAGACTCCATGCACTATTTTGCAATCCGATCTCAGCTCCTCTCCAGCTCCCCCATGCGCCATTCAGCTCACATCAGCTCACTTGAGCTCGTTTTAGCTCGTTTGAGCTCGAACTTAGCTCGATTAAGCTTATTCCTTTTTCATTTCAATAAATTAAGTTTTAATCTAGCTTATGACTAAGTTTGCTACAGCTCATGTGATTGTGAGCACACCCGGGGCATCCTCAAATGCACACCAAGTATCTATTGAGCTGCCAAAAGGTCCCATGACCCAAGCCCAAACCAAGCAACTTCAAGATGCTATATCGGCCTTTGTGATGCGCATTTGGGAAGATAACCAGCTCCCTAACGTTGAAGGAGCTAAGAACAACTCCTTGATGACTCCATGCACCTTATTGCAATCCGATCTCAGCTCCTCTTCAGCTCCCCCATGCGCCATTTAGCTCACATCAGCTCACTTGAGCTCGTTTTAGCTCGTTTGAGCTCGAACTTAGCTCGATTCAGCTCATTCGTTTTTCATTTCAATAAATTAAGTTTTAATCTAGCTTATAACTAAGTTTGCTACAGCTCATGCCGAATTCCCTAGCTCATTTTAGCTCACTAAGTGTTTTTGACTATTTGAGCTAGCCGAATTTATTATAAGTTGACTTATAATTATTGTGTTCAAATTTAGTTAGTGTTATTAAGTTATTTAGTTATTATTTTAATTTATAATTATATGAATAGTTGTGTGTTATTTAATTTTGTTATTTAATTTTGTAGGTTAGCCGAATTTGGAAGATACATTCATGGCATTTAATGCAAGGTGCATGAACGGGAATGTTCATTGAACGGGAAGATTCATGGATGGTTTGGTTCAATGTTTGGAGGACATACATTCATGTACATGGAAGGTTAATGCATATTGAAAGGTGCATCTCCCTTGGACGGCACACATGCATGAATGGAGGGTAATTAATGCAAGTGCATGTACGGCTAGGTTCAAGCCCCCTTCCAAGTTCCATGTATAACCAATGCATGTGGGAGGACCCTTGGAGTTTCCTAAGCACTTATTCGGCCAAGAGACACCCTTTGGGAGTTTCATACATCCCATGGCCAAACCTAGACCCTTCCCTTGGCTTCCAAAGCTTGCTCATACATGAAGCTGCCCACTCACCTCCCCATTCGGCCGAACATGGACAAAGGACACTAATGGTCATTTTTCTAGAATGTTCATGTATTAAATTAGGTTTATTGCTTAATACTTAAGTTCATGAATAGTCTATTCGGTTAGCCTAAGAAACTAGTATAAATAGTTTGTTGATTTCATTTGTAAAGGACTTTTGCCAAATTTGTTAATGAACTTTGTTCTTGTAAGGTTGCTTCCTCTCATATCTCGTACAAGTTTCGAAGACTTATCTAGCTTGTGCTAGTGGCGTCAACCGACTTGTTTTGAACTTATCACCAATCTTGGTGTGGCGTTCACCTATCCTTCTATCCATCTTTTTCACCTTAACAATATAGGAATCGGGGTGACACTTTTTAGTGTTGAATCATTCCTGACGTTGAGTTCCTTTTTTTTCATTCCCCATCTTTCAACTTTCCTTCTTGTTAACCAAACTGAGCCATCTATCCAACATCCTTTCTTGTTTCCTTAGCTGAACCTATCACTACCCTTTTGCATAACTTTTGAAAACCTTCTGCTATCCAAACCTATCCATTTCATTTCTATTTCTAAAATCTGAGGTACGAATGACTCTCTCAAACTATGATCGGGCAACTAAGAGAATTCGACTCATCTACCCGGGTCGGATCACATCACTTAGGCTTCTCTTGATGACGAGTAATTAACCTTCAACGGGTTGTTTTAAGTCCTCCTGAACTTCGAAGGTTGATTCAGTCTCATTCTCTTCCTCGTCCTCTATTTCAATCTCGTCGTCGGCCCTTAACACCATGGTACGTCTATTCGGGCACTGACTCGCTATATGTCCACGACCAAGACACTTGAAGCACTTTATGTCCCTTGAACAGGCGGTGGAAATTTCAGGAGCCTTACCTTTACTTGACTCAGCAATAGGCTTATTCGCCTTAGATATTGTTGAAGATTCCTTTGTTCGATTTGTTGGAAAACCCTTGCTTGCGCTTTGGCCCCACTTAGAAGGATTGGTATTAGGATAGGCTCGGGTGATACCTTTTCGCTTCAACTGCTTCTCCACTTTGATAGCCATGTGAACCATGTCCACAACCTCAATGTAATGTTGCAATTCTACGACATTTGTAATCTCTTGATTAAGTCTAGCTAGAAAGCGAGCCATTGTGGCTTATCGGTCTTCTTGTACATCGGCACGGATCATAGCCACTTCCATTTCTTTATAATAATCCTCAACACTTTTCGTCCCTTGGGAGAGATTTTGGAGTTTTTGATGCAACTCACGATGGTAGTAGAATGGAATGAAACGCCATCGCATGACTGACTTTATATTTTGGTCCAAGTGGAAATGGGATGCTCTCCATTACGCCTTCGACTAGTGGTCAACTGAACCCACCATATCATTGCGTAATTTAAAAACTCATTTGTGGCGAGTTTGACTTTCTTATTTTTAGAGTAGTTATGACAATCAAACACTAGTTTGATTTTCTGCTCTGATGTGAGCACACCCGGGGCATCCTCGAATGCACACCAAGAATCAATCGAGCTTCCAAAAGGTCCCATGACCCGAGCTTGAACCAAGCAAATTCAAGATGCTATATCAGCCTTTGTGTTGCGCATTTGGGAAGATAACCAGCTCCATGATGTTGGAGGAGCTAAGGGCAACTCCTTGAAGACTCCATGCACTATTTGCAATCCGATCTCAGCTCCTCTCCAGCTCCCCCATGCACCATTCAGCTCACATAAGCTCACTTGAGCTCGTTTTAGCTTGTTTGAGCTCAAATTTAGCTCGTTCCAGCTTATTCCTTTTTCATTTCAATAAATTAAGTTTTAACTTTGCTTTTAATTAAGTTTGTTACAGCTCATGCTGAATTCCCTAGCTCAACTTAGCTCACTAAGTGTTTTTGACTATTTGAGCTAGCCGAATTTAATATGATAGTTGACTATAATTATTATGTCCAAATTTAGTTAGTGTCATTAAGTTATTTAGTTATTATTTTATATCATGCTTATATGAATAGTTGTGTGTTATTTAATCATGTTATTTAATTATGTAGGTTAGCCAAATTTGGAAGATACATTCATGGCATTTAATGCAAGGTGCATGAACGGGAATGTTCATTGAACGAGAAGATTCATGCATGGATCGGTTCAATGTTTGGAGGACATACATTCATGTACATGGAAGGTTAATGCATATTGAAAGGTGCATCTCCCTTGGATGGCACACATGCATGAATGGAGGATAATTAATGCAAGTGCATGTACGACAAGGTTCAAGCCTCCTTCCAAGTTCTATGTATAACCGATGCATGTGGGAGGACCCTTGGAGTTTTCTAAGCACCTTTTTAGCCAAGAGACACCCCTTGGGAGTTTCTTGCATCCCATGGCCAAACCTAGACAATCCCATTGGTTTCCAAAGCTTGCTCATATATGAAGCTGCCCACTCACCTCCCATTCGGCCGAACATGGACAAGGATACCATTGGTCATTTTTCTAGAAAGTTTCATGTCTTAATTAGGTACATTACTTAATTGTTAAGTTCATGAATGGACTATTCGGCTAGCATAAGATACTAGTATAAATAGTTTGTTGATTTCATTGTAAAGGGACTTTTGCCAAATTTGTTAATGAACATTGTTCTTGTGAGGTTGCTTCCTCTCATATCTCGTACAAGTTTTGAACAACTTATCTGGCTTGTGCTAGTGGCGTCAATCGTCTTGTTTTGAACTTATCACCAATCTTGGTGTGGCGTTCACCTATCCATCTATCCATATTTTTCACCTTAACAATATAGGTATCGGGGTGACACTTCTTAGTGTTGAATCATTCCTGACGTTGAGTTCGATTTCCATTTCCATCTTTTATATTTTTTTTCTTGTTAACCAAAACCGAGCCTTCTATCCTTCATCCATCTTTGCTACCCTTAACCGAACCTATACTAAACTTACCCTTCTTGAAACCTTCCGCTATCCTATTCTAATTCTTTTACTACTATTACAAAAATTCAAGGCACGAACGACTCTCTCGAACTACGATCGGGCAACTATGTGAATTTGACTCATTTACCCAGGGCAGATCATATCATTTGGTATCAGAGCTTATAAATCGAGAGGCACTGACGCTCGTATCAAGATCAGAATAGGTTCGTTGTGAAAAAAAAGTCGAACAAAAAAAATTATTAAGTTGTATTTTCGTTTTATCTTTGAAAAGGTGATATATTGAAAGTTGTAAAAAAATGAAATTATTAAAAAAAAAGAGAGTAGTGATCAAGTTTGATTTTATTGTTTTATATTTCTTCCGATCGTCTTATATTCTTTTCATCCATTTTAGCCCTATTTCCAAAACGCCACACTACACCAAAGAAAAAAAAATTCTTTTAGCCTACACATAACCTATACATATTATCCCTTGTAACCATTTTGAAGCCGACCCCAAAGCACCAAGACGAGTCAAAAGAAACAAAATACGAGGTTACGAGAGTAAGCTTGAGTGGTAAAAGGCTAGAGTGTGTGAGAGCATTTGAGAGTTTGAAAAGCCTAAAAATGAGTGCAAACACGAGTGGAGTGTTCATCAATATTTCTTTGCGAGTGAAATTGTGAGGTTTGTGGTGAGGTACTTAATTTTTTATTTTGTTTTGTGATCTGACATTTTCTTTTCAGCAACAAAAATCATGTCACGCGAAGAGTTCATCGAATCAGAATACCAATACTTGGTACAAGAAATGCGAAAAATGATGGAGTCCAACACTAAGAACATACACAAGAGATTAAATCATTTGGAAAAACAAGATCAAAGTGATAGAGTTTCTTCGAGTCGAAAAATGGAGACATGAACACCACGGAGATATACCGCCGAATACTACTTGAACAAAAGTTCCTATCGTGATTCATTCTCGCCATTGACTTCGAGGCAAAGAGATTCATGCTATGACTTATATTCATCAGCGAATTCGAGAAGTGACTTCGATCGAAAGTCCTTTTCATCAAGAAATTCGAGAAGATGAGAAGCCAATTACGATTTTGATTCTTTCCAAGATGGCAATCGGAGAGAAAGACATACTCCTACTAGATCGTCAACAAAATCTTACTCGGAGTATTCTTCACGAAGTCTTAATTGTGAATCATATGCAAATAGTTCTTCATCTTTCGAACAAGATTTGTATTATCATCGTTCTTTTGTACATTCTTGTAAAGAGAAAACAAAGAAAAAAAAAGAAAAAGAAAAAGAAGAAAAAGAAAATGAAATAAAAAGAAAAGAGAGGCAAAAGGCAAGTAAGAGAGAAAATGAGCGAATCCTGAAAGAACTTGAAAAAGCCTTTGAAACACAAAAAGAAAATAAAAAAGAAAATGAGATTGAAAAAGAGAATGAAAAAGAGTTTGAGAGTGAAAAAGAAGATGAAAAAGAAATTGAAACAAAAGGAACGAGTGATTCAGAAGAAAAAGAATCGAGTGAGAAAACAAGTGAGCAAGTGAGGATTATCTCTACTAACCCACATGTTCGATCTTCTTGTGATTTAACTTTTCAGGTTCCTAGAAGTTTGTGCGACCAATTCCATCTACATTACCTTCCAAACGAGAGGTGTTTTAGGTTGTTCGAAAAAGGTGAGTTCACGAATGACAACCACCCACTTGCAATCGAAGGTAAGGAAGGTAAGGATTCTTTGTTTATCGAATCAAAGTCACTTGATTTGGCTAATTTTTGTTCACTTATTGTTGTCAATGATTCTGTTTTAAAAGGTGCCATATACAGCTTTTCTTATGACGATTACTACATTGGCAAATTTGTTGACAACATTGGATTAGTTTTCTCTAAGCAAATTTTGAATGTGTTTGATCAAAGTCTATCACTTAAAAATTCTGATGTGTTTAACCATGCAAAATTTTTGAATTCATGTGTTAAATCTTTATGTTTAAATATGTCTGCTCAATTGATTTGTGATAAATCTGCCTGTTTAAAAAGTTGCATATTCTCTAAAAATTCTTTGTTTGGCATCCATGTTAAAAGATCTTCATATGATATGTGCAATTGTGTTCTTCATGAACAATCTTTGAGTTTTTGTACGAAATTTCCATGTAGTGGTTTGCATTGCCAATTGATACTCTTAAAGCATAAACCTTTGCATATTGGTATGCTCGGTTTTGTCAATTCAACATGTGTGTTTAAACTAGTGAAATATAATTCATGTGGTGAGTTGATTATATCTTCTTCTAATATGTTGCTTGTTGGAATTCCTAATCAGGTTCGTGTGTTCAAGCCTGGTATTTGCTACATGAATTCATTTTATGGAAACATTAAGCAGTTGGCATCATTTGCATTCAAATTATGTTTGCTTGATGTTTGAACTTTTGATAAGAAGGTGAAATTCAATGATTTGGGTTTCAATTTTGATTCTTTTACTAATCACCTTGCTTGGCCACATCTGGAATTTTCGTTTCATTTCAAGAAGGTAAGACCAACCTATGTTTTTGGAATTGAATCAAACTTCCATGGTAACTTTCTTTTTCCATTTAAGTCCATAGTTTTCGTTAATACTAACTATTCTCATTTCTGTGAATTCCACCCCTCGAGGAGCAAGACATGTCATGGCGCGTCACCACCTATTCAAATTTATCGGAGTAATAGGTTTGTCTTACGTTATCTATCCAAAGAGAGAAGATTCATTTTGACTGATGTGAGCACACCCGGGGCATCCTCGAATGCACACCAAGTATCTATTGAGCTGCCAAAAGGTCCTATGACCCGAGCCCGAACCAAGCAACTTCAAGATGCTATATCGGCCTTTATGACGCGCATTTGGGAAGATAACCAGCTCCCTAGCATTGAAGGAGCTAAGAACAACTCCTTGATGACTCCATGCACCATATTGCAATCCGATCTCAGCTCCTCTCCAGCTCCCCCATGCGCCATTCAGCTCACATTAGCTCACTTGAGCTCGTCTTAGCTCGTTTGAGCTCGAACTTAGCTCGATTCAGCTCATTCCTTTTTCATTTCAATAAATTAAGTTTTAATCTAGCTTATGGCATGCCGAATTCCCTAGCTCATTTTAGCTCACTAAGTGTTTTTGACTATTTGAGCTAGCCGAATTTATTATAAGTTGACTTATAATTATTGTGTTCAAATTTAGTTAGTGTTATTAAGTTATTTAGTTATTATCTTAATTCATAATTATATGAATAGTTGTGTGTTATTTAATTTTGTTATTTAATTTTGTAGGTTAGCCGAATTTGGAAGATACATTCATGGCATTTAATGCAAGGTGCATGAACGGGAATGTTCATTGAACGGGAAGATTCATGAATGGTTCGGTTCAATGTTTGGTGGACATATATTCATGTACATGGAAGGTTAATGCATGTTGAAAGGTGCATCTCCCTTGGATGGCACACATGCATGAATGGAGGGTCATTAATGCAAGTGCATGTACGGCTAGGTTCAAGCCCCCTTCCAAGTTCCATGTAACACCAATGCATGTGGGAGGACCCTTGGAGTTTCCTAAGCACCTATTCGGCCAAGAGGCATCCTTTGGGAGTTTCATGCATCCCATGGCTGAACCTAGACCATTCCCTTGGCTTCCAAAGCTTGCCCGTACATGAAGCTGCCCACTCACCTCCCCATTCGGCCGAACATGGACAAAGACTCTAATGGTCATTTTTCTAGAATGTTCATGTATTAAATTAGGTTCATTGCTTAATAGTTAAGTTCATGAATAGTCTATTCGGTTAGCCTAAGAAACTAGTATAAATAGTTTGTTGATTTCATTTGTAAAGGACTTTTGCCAAACTTGTTAATGAACTTTGCTCTTGTGAGGTTGCTTCCTCTCATATCTTGTACAAGTTTCGAAGACTTATCTAGCTTGTGCTAGTGGCGTCAACCGACTTGTTTTGAACTTATCATCAATCTTGGTGTGGCGTTCACCTATCCTTCTATCCATCTTTTCACCTTAACAATATAGGAATCGGGGTGACACTTTTTAGTGTTGAATCATTCCTGACGTTGAGATCATTTTTCCATCCCCTATCTATCCAACATCCTTTCTTGTTTCCTTAGCTGAACCTATCACTACACTTTTGCATAACTTTTGAAAACCTTCCGTTATCCGAACCTATCCATTCACTTCTATTTCTAAAATCCGAGGTACGAACGACTCTCTCGAACTACGATTGGGCAACTACGTGAATTTGACTCGTCTACCTGGGCCGGATCACATCATTGATCGAGAAAGGTAAACCCAATCCTCAATTGTCTTCTCTTCATATTCGTCAAGGTAAGTCATCTAAAAATTTTCAAACATCTTTGCTCAATTCGGTTGAAGTTGAAATCATGCTTTTAATCCTGGTATAGATTCATACGCTCAATTGGTGAATATCATTTCAGCATGTCCCTTCGAGTTCACCAACCATGGAGACACTATGATCTATCATTTTTGTGAAAGAGACACTTTGAAAAGTGAGAATTGTTTTTGTGTTTATTCTTCATTTCAGGTTTCTCAAGGATCATGTGAAGAGCTTTGGCTTCAATACCTTTCCGAGGAGAGAAGGATTGTAATGGTAGGAAAAGGTAAAACTAATCCTTGTTTACCTGCTCAAGGTATGGTTTTTGGAATTTCTATTACATCTTTGTCCAATTCGATTGATGAAAAAAATAATAACGATGAAGATATAACTGTTTTGGTTGATGGACAAAAGATTCTTGGTATGAGTGATATTGTTGAGTTTGATGGATATTTGCTGTCCAAATTGTGTTGTTTAAGTAAACAAAAACATGAATTAAATCTATCTTTTCCATTGTTTGTTTATGACGGACATTTGTAATTTTTGAACTGTTGCATGAATTCCTGTCGAAATCACTATGCTTTGCGAACACAATTCGAGATGCCCAAGCAAATTACAGACATTATGTTCTTAAAACCCTTGTTCGTTAAGTTTTTGAGTTGTAATGAAACATGTTTATTTGATAGTTGATACGAACCGCCTCGGGGAGAATCGAGTCGTATGCTGAGTGCCCGATTGTCTACGAGAAGTTACGTTAGATTTAGTTGAGTTGAAAGAATGGCCGAAGTAAAAAGAGGGGTACGAACGGAATGGTAGGAATGAAAGGGTAGGAACAAAGGAATATGAACAAATTGGCCGGTTTTGGTATGTTTTGGGTAAGATAGAAATGGGATCGAACAAAGAAGGCAAACAAGAACCAATACCGATTTGGTATTAACCCATTGTGTATAGGCTCTTTTAGTTTGATTTGGGTTTGGTAAAGGAAAACCTCGACCCACTATCTAACAAGATAGGAACCTCGGTATGTTTGAACACCACACTACGAGTAGTGATAAGTTCGGAATCGACAAAGAACACGATTGACACAACTAGAACGCTAGGAACGCCAAACGAATCTTTGAATGAAATATAAGAAAAGTTTGCCTCACAATTTCGGCAGCATAACTTTAACAAAAGTTTCAAAAGTCCCCAAACAAAGAAATGAACTAGATATTTATAGCATTTAGAAAGGATAACCGAATAACCAACTTAAGCTAGCTGAACAGCCTTTGTTTTCAACCTAATTAAGTTAGAAAATTCCAGAATATATTTAGGAAAATTCCTTGAAACTTTTCAGCCATGGAAAACGTCAATGGATAGCCTCTTGAAGCTTCTAGTAGCTGAACAATTATGGAGGAGCTGAAATGAACTGAATGGGCAAGTGTAAATTGGCCAAGGGGGTGTACTTCATTAATTGGATAGCCTTGGTTAGCTGAAAAGTGTTGAGCTAATTAAAGGCAACTTGGAGCACCTCAATAGACCTTTAAGTGTGAAACCGAATGTGAGCAGCCTCCCTTGTGTGAACACACTAAACCGAACAGCCTAGAGGTGTGAAAGGAATGTTCAGCAAATGTGAAAGCATTCAAATTACTTTGGAGAGCTGACCAGACACTTTGAAAAGATCAAACAGTAGGTTGAGGTGGCTGTTGCAATAACCGAACCATCATGCCTTTTGGAGAAGAGAAAACAGTAGCTAACTAGCTTTAATGTCGTCCCTTCAATGTACCTGCACCTAAATTAATTCAGCTCATTAATTCAACTTAGACACATTAATTCTAGTAGCTCAAGGACACATTTAAATCATGTAATAAGCTAGGACAAATTAAAAACATGCTGAACTAAGACACATTAAATTCGGCTGCACTAAATAACAAGAAGTAAATTCGTCCTAATTTAGACACTTTAAATTGCTGTAGCATAACACATTAATTTCATGTTCTGATTTTGGACAAATTAAATAATTTAATATTTGTTGAGTTAACAGTAATGTGCAATTTATTTAATTAATTAAAATGCAAAGCTGGAAAAATAACAACAAAAAAAAAAGGAGCTCAATTGAGCTGAAACAAAATGAATTGAGCTGGAAGGAGCTCGTGGAGCTGGAAACGAGCTGGGATCAGCTTGCCAACATGTCACAGCTCGACTAAAGAGACTTGTTCGATAGAGTTCGCGGGGCGTGCTCGTATCAATAGTGAAAATGGGATATTGTTACTGTCTTGTTGTAATTGTCTTAAGTGTAAGATGACTTGCTTTTATGACCATTTGAATAAGTTTGTGCTCTATAATGATTCTCAATTGGTTGCAAGTTCTGAGACATTTTTGCAGCAAGGCATGATGCGACAATTAAACACATTTATACAAGAACGAACAAGTAGACATCCCTGTTTCAAAATTAACCAGTGACTCGACTTGAGGACAAGTCGCTTTGAAGATAGGGAATGATGTAAGCACGCCTGAGGCATCCCCGAATGCAAATCATGATCAAATCAAGCTTCCAAAAGGCCCCATGACTCAAGCTCAAACCAAGCAATTTCAAGATGCTTTATCAGCCTTGGTGATGCGCATTTTGGAAGAGAACAAGGCCTTAGACTTTGGAGAAGCTACGGACACTTTTTTGAAGGATCAATGCACTCTTTTGCAAGCTGACTTTAGCTCCTCTCCAGCTCCCCCAGCTCAATTCAGCTCCAACCAGTTCACTTGAGCTTATTTTAGCTCGTTTGAGCTCGTTTTTAGCTCTTTCAGCTCATTTCTTTTCCATTACTATAAACTAAGTTTAAAATTTGTTTTAATCTAATTTGCTACATCTCATGCCGAATTCCATAGCTCAAATTAGTTCATTAAGTGTTTTCGATTATTTGAGCTAGCCGAATTTAATATGCTAGTTGACTTTTAATTAATATGTCCAAATTTAATTAGTATCATTTAAGTTGTCTAGTCATTGTTTAAATTATGATTATATGAATAGTTATATTTTATTTAATTATGTTTTTAATTTCTTTGTAGGTTCAGCCGAATGTGGAGGTACATTAATGGCAAGGTGCATGTACGGGTTTGTTCATTGAATGAGAAGGTTCATGCATGGTTCGGTTCAATGCTTGGAGGGATTATGTTCATGTACATGGAGGATTAATTGCATGCAATGGATTATGAAGTATACATCTCCTTTGGACGGCACACATGCATGTATGCATGGCATTTAATGCAAGTTCATGTATGGCCAGATTCAAGCTCCCTTCCAAGTTCCATGTATAGCCGAATGTATGTGGGAGGACTTTTGGAATTTCTAAGCACCTATTTGGCCAAGAGACACCTCTTGGAAGCTACATGCATCCCATGGCCGAACCTAGACAATCCATTTGGCTTCCAAAGCTTCACATTCATCCAAGTGTTTATGCTCATACATGAAGCTGCCCAATACACTTCCATCAGCCAAATCAAGACTTAGTTAATTAATGTTTTCATTCTAGAACATTTTAGTTAGTTCATGACCGAATTTGCTTAGTCTTTAAGCTAGCTAGTTTGTCCATTCGGCTACTACATGATAGTCTATAAATAGTTTATTTATTTCATTGTAAAAGGACTTTTGCCAAATTATTGAATGAACATTGTTCTTGTGAGGTTGCTTCCTCTCATATCTTGTACAAGTTTCGAAAGACTTATCTAGTTTGTGCTAATGGCGTCAATCGACCTTGTTTGAACTTATCACCATTCTTGGTGTGGCATTCACCTATCTTTTATTCCATCTTTCCACCTTAACAATATAGGAACCGGGGTGACACTTTTTAGTGTTGAATCATTCCTGACGTTAAGTTCATTTTCCATCCCCATCTTTCGAATTTCTTTCTTGTTATCACCAAACCGAGTCATCTTTCCAACATCCATCTTTACTACCCTTAGCCGAACCTATTACTAACCCTACACTTCTTTGAAACCTTCCGCTTATCCAAACCTATCCATTCACTTCTATTTCTAAAATTCGAGGCACGAACGGCTCTCTCATCTACGATCAGGCAACTACATGAATTCGACTCAACCACCCGAGCTGGATCACATCAAGATGGAAATAAATATAGTAATTGGATAACCAACAACATATGTGAAGTGAATTGATGGTTCGATTATGATGAAACAAAAAGATGGAATAGAATGGAATGAAAATGATCTCAAAAACAAACACGAACCAATATTAGAAAATATCGACCCAAATGCTTATAAGTTTTCAAGGTGGTTGGATGGAGAATAGGAGAACCTCGACCCGCTACTTAGCAAAGTAGGAACCTTGTATAAGGGTGAACACCATACTGTTTGATAGTGATAAGTTCGGGATAAAGAAGAAATCAGGTTGATGCCACTAGCAACCTAGATAAGCCAACGAGTTCTTCAACGAATTATGAGAGTAAGAAATCTCATAAATTTCATATAAGTTCAATAATGTTTTAAACTAAGCAAAAAGATCCCTTTACAAAGGCCAATTTCACCTATTTATAGTTCTAAAATAAGCTATCTAAATGGTCACAAACATTCAACTTATTGTGCCAATTAAAATGATGTGATCCAGCTCGGGTGATTGAGTCAAATTCACGTAGGTGCTCGATCGTAGACGAGAAGGGTCATTCACGTTTTGGTCTTGGTAGAAGAAGTTGGATGGATAGGCTTGATAGAAGTGAATGGGGTTTAAGAGGAGCAAGTTGGTGATGATAGGTTTGGCTAAGGATAATAAAGATGGATGTTAAAGAGGTGGTTCGGTTTTGGAGATAACAAAGAAGAAATAATAAAAAGGTGGAAATGGATTAGTGAACTTAACGTCAGGAGCAATTCAACACTAAAAAGTGTCACCCTGGTTCCTATATTGTTAAGGTGGATAATGGGATAGTAAGATAGGTGAACGCCACACCAAGAATTGTGTGATAAGTTCAAACAAGTTCGGTACACGCCACTAGCACAACTAGATAAGTCTCCAAAACTTGTACGAGATATGAGAGGAAGCAACCTCACAGAAACAGAGTTTCATTAACAAATTGGCAAAAGTCCTTTTACAAAGAAATGAGTAAACTATTTATAGTCTAGCATGTAGTAGCCGAATGGACAAATTGACTAACTTAGAAGCTAAGTGTAACACCCCTCACCCGTATCCAACGTCGGGACAGGGTTTGAGGCGTTAACGGACTTAAACATTCACAACAATACATAACATATTACCAACCATGCATGGCAAACAAGCATATGCACATCATCAATATCAAACATAACATAAATAGCTAGATTTATAAGTCAGAATCATTAGCTCACTAAAGACCAATATATTTGGCCAAATTATAATAACACATGTTATAAAACTAGGTCCCTATACATGCCACTCACTTGATAAGTCTAGCATATGTGTTTATACAGTCAAGGTGTTGGCTTGATAGTGTGATGCTGCCTCCGACGATCTCCAACCCTAAGCTAACCTGGCAACACTAAAAGAAATGGAAAGGAGGGGGTAAGCTTTATGCTTAGTAAGTTCACATGAAATAATAATAAGCAATTTACTAACATGCTTTCCATAGTAAAACTAATCCAATTGTACATTTACACATGTTCTGGTTAAGCTACTTTCTTGAGTCATAGTCACTAAATAATTTATAACTGGAGTTACAGAACTCCAAATTAAGATCCGTAAATTTTCCCAAAAACTAGACTCATATATCTTTCTGATACGATCCACCTTGGGAAGAGTCGAGTCGTATGCTGAGTTGCCCGATCGTCTATGATAAAGTATCATTCAATTGGCTTTTAGAATGAAGTTGATAGGAAAATTAGGACGGAAGCTATGTATAATGGTTTAATGATGGATATGGAAGAAAGGGTTCTTAAAAGCAAGCATGAACCAATATTAGAAAATATCGACCCAAATGCTTATAGGCTTTCAAGGTGGAGGATGAAAGTGATAAACCTCGACCCGCTACTTAGCAAAGTAGGAACCTCGGTATAAGGGTGAACGCCACACTCAGTTGAGTGATAAGTTCAAAGGAAGAACAAGGTTGACGCCACTACTAGGTAGATAAGTCAACAAAGTCTCAAACAAAGTTTAGAGAAGAAAATTCTCACAAGATTAAATTCACTAAAAATTTGACAAAAGTCCCTTACAAATGAAAGAAAACAAATATTTATAGGCACATAGATGACCATTCAAATTCAGCATCTAGGTGTTCACACAATAATAAAATCGTTCACACTAATGTATTAAAATAGTTCATAAATTCAGCAGATTCATGCACTAGCTGAATGGACACTTTCTTCCCCCTTGGTTTGTGCATGAATGCCTAGCCATGAAGTAAGGCTTCAAGTGACTTGTATGTGCACCAAAAGGTTGCATTCATCTCCTTGGGACATTCATGCACTTGTATGGAACATGTATCTTCATAATTAAACACTTTAATGGCATGTAGGTTCATAAATGGCAGCATGAACCTAGTAAATTCGTTCACCCCTTTGTGCATGCACTTAATTCAATCAATGTATTGAATTATTGAGTTAATTCCTTCCTTTGGACGTTCTTGAACCCATCCATGCATGTGTAGTAGCTTATAGGTCAATTCAAAGTGTGAACATGTTCAAGGAGCTCTGTGGTCAACATAGAATTAGTTAGTAGCTACTTCTTGGCCGAATAAGTGCCTTGGAAAGTTAGGAGACAGCCACCATACATGCACTTAAGCCATTCATGCATTCTATCATCCCATGCATTTGATCCATTCATGGACTAGCCTTTAATGTCCATACATGCATTCGACACATGCATGAATTTGTAGAAACCTTGCATCTAGCCGTACATGCACCAACATTTAATACTTCTTCATTCATGAGTGTGGAATGCCCAAAAGAGATCTTCATCCATACATTGTGCCATCCAAAGGGATGTACCTACATGAAATAAAAAAGTCATTAAGACATCTCATGAACACTCATAAATTCGGCATGATGTGAACACATTAATGTCATGCATTAAATCGGCTAAAATGTGAACATATTTAAAATATGTAATAACTATGACATATTAAAACAAATATTAATATAAGTCAAATTTGATGCTTAAATAATTATGTTCAGATTTTATTTAATGCATTAAAGTCTAAAATCGGTTTTGAGCTAAAATGAGCTAAGCTTTAGCCCTTAAGCCAAAGTTGAGTTGGACTGAGCTCGTGGAGCTGGAAACGAGCTGGGATCAGCTTGCCAACATGTCAATGCTCAGCTTGACAGACTTGTTCGATAAAGTTCACGGGGCGTGCTCGTATCATCCCCCCTCTTTTAGGCGACTTGTCCTCAAGTTGAGCCATTTGTCCATGGGAGAGCTTTGACTCATGCATGGTTTTCCTTGGTCAAATGGGATGGAAGATGTCACACAAACCTGAAAAAGTCTCACCACTTTTGGAAAAGAGAAACTCAAAGAAGTTAGAGACACATGATAATCAAAATTTAAGGAAAACACATTCAACTGATCATATGCCCAGAATCTTAATTGTGCAAAACAGGCATACGTAAATTTATCAAAAGTCTTGTTAAGCCATCTTTACTACAAACACGTGAACTTAGCTGAATCAAGGGGTAATTAGTCATAAACATTTGTAAAGATTCAAACACGTTAATCCACAACCAAAACTTTTCAAAATGTTTATTCAAAAATAACAATTCATGGGAATGTACACGCAAAGTGTACCATGGCCAATTGGAAACTAACTCACTCTTTCGCTTATTAACAACATGATTTGTGTAATCACTTTTCAACACAAATAGATCACTACTAGGCCAAAGACAACAATCAATCACAATAAGGTACAAACAATTTCCAAACATCAAACCATCAAAAAGATTTTCAACAACATTTGAATAGAGTAAAGGTATTTGAAAATTTTTGATGTGAGCACACCCGGGGCATCCTCGAATGCACACCAAGGATCAATCGAGCTTTCAAAAGGTCCCATGACTCGAGCTCGAACCAAGCAAATTCAAGATGCTATATCAGCCTTTGTGTTGCGCATTTGAGAAGATAAGCAGCTCCATGATGTTGGAGGAGCTAAGGACAACTCCTTGAAGACTCCATGCACTATTTTGCAATCCGATCTCAGCTCCTCTCCAGCTCCCCCATGCGCCATTCAGCTCACATCAGCTCACTTGAGCTCGTTTTAGCTCGTTTGAGCTCGAACTTAGCTCGATTCAGCTCATTCCTTTTTCATTTTAATAAACTAAGTTTTAATCTAGCTTATAACTAAGTTTGCTACAGCTCATGCCGAATTCCCTAGCTCAACTTAGCTCACTAAGTGTTTTTGACTATTTGAGCTAGCTGAATTTAATATGATAAGTTGACTTATAATTAATTAGTGTCAATAAGTTATTTAGTTATTAATTTAAATCATAATTATATGAATAGTTGTGTGTTATTTAATTATGTAGGTTAGCCGAATTTGGAAGATACATTCATGGCATTTAATGCAAGGTGCATGAACGGTATACATTCATGGCATTTAATGCAAGGTGCATGAACGGGAATGTTCATTGAACTGGAAGATTCATGCATGGTTCGGTTCAATGTTTGGAGGACATAAATTCATGTACATGGAAGGTTAATGCATATTAAAAGGTGCATCTCCCTTGGATGGCACACATGCATGAATGGAGGGTAATTAATGCAAGTGCATGTACGGCTAGGTTCAAGCCCCCTTCCAAGTTCCATGTACAACCGATGCATGTGGGAGGACCCTTGGAGTTTTCTAAGCACCTATTCGGCCAAGAGACACCCCTTGAGAGTTTCATGCATCCCATGGCCGAACCTAGACAATCCCATTGGCTTCCAAAGCTTGCTCATACATGAAGCTGCCCACTCACCTCCCATTCGACCGAACATGGACAAGGATACCATTGGTCATTTTTCTAGAAAGTTTCATGTCTTAATTAGGTACATTACTTAATTGTTAAGTTCATGAATGGACTATTCGGCTAGCATAAGAAACTAGTATAAATAGTTTGTTGATTTCATTTGTAAGGAACCTTTTGCCAAATTTGTTAATGAACATTGTTCTTGTGAGGTTACTTCCTCTCATATCTCGTACAAGTTTCAAACGACTTATCTGGCTTGTGCTAGTGGCGTCTACCGATCTTGTTTGAACTTATCACCAATCTTGGTGTGGCGTTCACCTATCCTTCTATCCTTCTTTTCACCTTAACAATATAGGAATCGGGGTAACACTACTTAGTGTTGAATCATTCCTGACGTTGAGTTCGTTTTTCCATCCCCATCTTTCAACTTTCCTTCTTGATAACCAAACCGAACCATTATCCATCACTTATCTTTGTTACACATAACTGAACCTATTACTAAACTTATCCATCTAGAACCTTTCGCTTAATCTATTCCATTATTTTATTTATATTACAAAAATCTGAGGTACGAACGACTCTCTCGAACTACGATCGGGCAACTACGTGAATTCGACTCATCTACCCGGGCTGAATCACATCATTTGGTATCAAAGCTTGTAAATCGAGAGGCACCGACGTTCGTATCAAGATCAAAATAGGTTCGTAGTGAAAAAAATTGAAAAAAAATATTCGAACAAAAAAATTGTATTTTCATTTTTTTTATCATTGTAAAGTGCTATATTGGAAGTTATAAAAAAAAGGAAAAAAAAGAGATACGAAATTATAAAAAAAAAAAGTGAAGTGATCAAAGTTCGATTCTATTATTTTATATTTCTTCCGATCGTCTTATATTCTTTTCATCAAATTTTAACTCTCCCCATTTCCAAAATCTTTCTTTTAGCCTACCCGTACACCGTAACATCTTATCCCTTGTAACCAATTTGAAGCCGACCCCAAAGCACCAAAGACGAGTAAAAAAAAAACAAAATACGAGGTTACGAGAGTAAGCTTGAGTGGTAAAAGGCTAGAGTGTGTGAGATCATTCGAGAGTTTGAAAAAGCCTAAAAATGAGTGCAAACACGAGTGGAGTGTTCATCAATATTTCTTTGCGAGTGAAATAGTGAGATTTGTGGTGAGGTACTTGATTTTTTTATATTTTGTTTTGTGATCTAACATTTTCTTTTCAGCATAAAAAAAATCATGTCACGCGAAGAGTTCACCGAATCGGAATACCAATACTTGGTACAAGAAATGCGAAAAATGATGGAGTCCAACACTAAGAACATACACGAGAGATTAAATCATTTGGAAAAACAAGACCAAAGTGATAGAGTTTCTTCGAGTCAAAAAATGGAGACAAGAACCCCACGGAGATATACCCCCGACTACTACTTGAGAAAAAGTTCCTATCGTGATTCCTTTTCGCCATCTACTTCGAGACAAAGAGACTCATACTATAACTCATATTCATCAGTGAATTCGAGAAGTGACTTCGATCGAAAGTCCTTTTCATCAAGAAATTTGAGAAGACAAGAAGCCGATTACGATTTTGATTCGTTCCAAGATGGCGTTCAGAGAGAAAGACATACTCCTACTAGATCATCAACGAAATCTTACTCGGAGTATTCTTCACGAAGTTTTGATTGTGAATCATATGCAAATAGTTCTTCATCTTTCGAACAAGATTTGTATTCTCATCGTTCTTTTGTACATTCTTGTAAAGAGAAAACAAAGAAAAGAAAAGAAAAAAAGAAGAAAAAGAAAATGAAATAAAAAGAAAGAGAGGCAAAAGGCAAGTAAGAGAGAAAATGAGCGAATCTTGAGAGAACTTGAAAAAGCCTTTGAAACGTAAAAAGAAAATGAAAAAGAAAATGAGATTGAAAAAGAGAATGAAAAGAAATTTGAGAGTGAAAAAGAAATTGAAACAAAAGAAACGAGTGATTCAGAAGAAAAAGAATCGAGTGAGAAAACAAGTGAGCAAGTGAGGATTATTTCTACTAACCCACCTGTTCGATCTTCTTGTGATTTAACTTTTCAGGTTCCTAGAAGTTTGTGCGACCAATTCCATCTACATTACCTTCCAAACGAGAGGTGTTTTAGGTTGTTCGAAAAAGGTAACTTCGCAAATGACAACCACCCACTTGCGATCGAAGGTAAGGAAGGTAAGGATTTTTTGTTTATCGAATCAAAGTCACTTGATTTGGCTAATTTTTGTTCACTTACTGTTGTTAACGATTTTGTTTTAAAAGGTTCCATATACAGCTTTTCTTATGATGATTACTACATTGGCAAATTTGTTGACAACATTGGATTAGTTTTCTCTAAGCGAATTTTGAATGTGTTTGATCAAAGTCTGTCACTTAAAAATTCTGATGTGTTTGACCATGCAAACTTTTTGAATTCATGTGTTAAATCTTTATGTTTAAAAATGCCTGCTCAATTGATTTGTGATAAATCTGCCTGTTTAAAAAGTTGGATGTTCTCTAAAAATTCTTTGTTTGGCATCCATGTTAAAAGACCTTCACATGATATGTGCAATTGTGTTCTTCATAAACAATCTTTGAGTTTTTGTGCGAAATTCCATGTAGTGATTTGCATTCCCGATTGATACTCTTGAAGCATGAACCATTGCATATTGGTATGCTCGGTTATGTCAATTCAACATGTGTGTTTAAACTAGTGAAATATAATTCGTGTGGTGAGTTGATTATATCTTCTTCTAATATATTGCTCGTTGGAATTCCTAATTAAGTTCGTGTGTTCAAGCCTGGTATTTGCTACATGAAATCATTTTATGGAAACATTAAGCACTTGGCATCATTTACATTCAAATTATGTTTGCTTGATGTTTGAAATTTTGATAAGAAGGTGAAATTCAATGATTTGGGTTCCAATTTTGATTCGTTTACTAATCACCTTGCTTGGCCACATCTGGAATTTTTGTTTCATTTCGAGAAGGTAAGACCAACCTATGTTTTTGGAATTGAATCAAATCTCCATGGTAACTTCCCTTTTCCATTTAAGTCCATAATTTTCGTTAATACTAACCATTCTCATTTTTGTGAATTCCACCCCTCGAGGAGCAAGACATGTCATGGTGCGTCACCACCTATTCAAATTTATCGAAGTAATAGGTTTGTTTTACGTTATCTATCCAAAGAGAGAAGATTCATTTTGATCGAGAAAGGTAAACCTAATCCTCAATTGTCTTCTCTTCATATTCGTCAAGGCAAGTCATCTGAAAATTTTCAAATATCTTTGCTCAATTCGGTTGAAGTTGAAAATTCCATTGATTTGTTGTTTGGAAATTATTTATACTTTGATGTGATGGATTTTTCCTTTTGACATTGTAATAATGTGATTATTATGCTGGAATTCGGAGACACCCCTCATGTTGTTCAAAAATGAAAGAAAGAGTTAGCATATCTTTAGCCATGGCATACCTTGCATGAACAAGACAAGGGACCAAATGAGTTGCTATATTCGGTTAAAGAAATTAAAATGTTTTCGATGAGGAATAATGTGTTTAAGTGCTTGCCATCATTTACAACCAATTATCCCTTGATCCAACTTAGTTTTCATGTTTGCAACGATGGTCTAACGAAACTCTTTGATAAATTTACGTATGCTTGCTTTGTCCAAATGATATTTTTGGCATACGATCGATTGAATGAATTTTTAATGAACTATCGAACACATTTGAATCTGACTCCTTTGAGTTTCTTTTTACCGGCTGTGGTAAGAATTTTTCAGGTTTGTGTGACATCTTCCATCCCATTTGATCGAGGAAAACCATGCACGAGTCAAAGTTCTCCTATGGACAAATGGCTCGACTTGAGGACAAGTCACTTTGAAGATGGGGGGAATGATGTGAGCACACCCAGGGCATCCTCGAATGCACACCAAGGATCAATCGAGCTTTCAAAAGGTCCCATGACTCGAGCTCGAACCAAGCAAATTCAAGATGCTATATCAGCCTTTGTGTTGCGCATTTGGGAAGATAACCAGCTCCATGATGTTGGAGGAGCTAAGGACATCTCCTTGAAGACTCCATGCACTATTTTGCAATCCGATCTCAGCTCCTCTCCAGCTCCCCCATGCGCCATTCAGCTCACATCAGCTCACTTGAGCTCGTTTTAGCTCGTTTGAGCTCGAACTTAGCTCGATTCAGCTCATTCCTTTTTCATTTTAATAAACTAAGTTTTAATCTAGCTTATAACTAAGTTTGCTACAGCTCATGCCGAATTCCCTAGCTCAACTTAGCTCACTAAGTGTTTTTGACTATTTGAGCTAGCTGAATTTAATATGATAAGTTGACTTATAATTAATTAGTGTCAATAAGTTATTTAGTTATTAATTTAAATCATAATTATATGAATAGTTGTGTGTTATTTAATTATGTTATTTAATTATGTAGGTTAGCCGAATTTGGAAGATACATTCATGGCATTTAATGCAAGGTGCATGAACGGGAATGTTCATTGAACTGGAAGATACATGCATGGACCGGTTTAATGTTTGGAGGACATACATTCATGTACATGGAAGGTTAATGCATATTGAAAGGTGCATCTCCCTTGGATGGCACACATGCATGAATGGAGGGTAATTAATGCAAGTGCATGTACGGCTAGGTTCAAGCCCCCTTCCAAGTTCCATGTACAACCGATGCATGTGGGAGGACCCTTGGA
The DNA here is from genome assembly GCA_025698465.1 of Gossypium longicalyx. NCBI lineage: Eukaryota > Viridiplantae > Streptophyta > Magnoliopsida > Malvales > Malvaceae > Gossypium > Gossypium longicalyx. Next base: position 60,814,221 of record CM047005.1, read on the forward strand.
GTTTTCTAAGCACCTATTCGGCCAAGAGACACCCCTTGAGAGTTTCATGCATCCCATGGCCGAACCTAGACAATCCCATTGGCTTCCAAAGCTTGCTCATACATGAAGCTGCCCACTCACCTCCCATTCGACCGAACATGGACAAGGATACCATTGGTCATTTTTCTAGAAAGTTTCATGTCTTAATTAGGTACATTACTTAATTGTTAAGTTCATGAATGGACTATTCGGCTAGCATAAGAAACTAGTATAAATAGTTTGTTGATTTCATTTGTAAGGGACATTTTGCCAAATTTGTTAATGAACATTGTTCTTGTGAGGTTACTTCCTCTCATATCTCGTACAAGTTTCAAACGACTTATCTGGCTTGTGCTAGTGGCGTCTACCGATCTTGTTTGAACTTATCACCAATCTTGGTGTGGCGTTCACCTATCCTTCTATCCTTCTTTTCACCTTAACAATATAGGAATCGGGGTGACACTACTTAGTGTTGAATCATTCCTGACGTTGAGTTTGTTTTTCCATCCCCCATCTTTCAACTTTCCTTCTTGATAACCAAACCGAACCATTATCCATCACTAATCTTTGTTACACATAACCGAACCTATTACTAAACTTATCCATCTAGAACCTTCCGCTTAATCTATTCCGTTATTTTATTTATATTACAAAAATCTGAGATACGAACGACTCTCTCGAACTACGATCAGGCAACTACGTGAATTCAACTTATCTACCCGGGCCGGATCACATCAATTTTCGTAAACTTTACCTTGTCGATCTTGAAGAGAAGAAAATTTATGATCGATTTTACCTTTTTCAAATAAGATGAATCTTCTCTCTTCAGATAGATAATGTAAAACAAACCTTTTATCTCGATCAACTTGGGTGGGTGACGAAGCACCATGACAGCTAGTGCTTTTTAAAGGATTACATTCACAAAATTGTAAAAGGTTAGTTTCAATAGGAGGTATGGACTGAAAATAAAAAAAATAAATCATCGTTGAAATTTGATTCAAGTCCCAAAGCATAAGTCGATCTTACCTTCTCAAAATGGAACGAAAATTTCAGATGTGGCCAAGCAAGGTAATTAGTAAACGAATCAAAATTGAGACCCAAATCATTGAATTTCACCTTCTTATCAAAAGTTCGAACATCAAGCAAACGTAATTTGAATGCAAATGATGCAAAGTGCTTAATGTTCCCATAAAATGAATTCATGTAGCAAATACCAGGCTTGAACACACGAACTTGGTCATTTGATTTAGCAGGCAACATGTTAAATGAGGAAAATATAATCAACTCATCGCATGATTCAAATTTCACTCGCTCAATTAGACTTGAAAAATTGGCACAACCACGCATATTCATTTTATCACCAAAGAAACGATGCAAGTACATCAAAGAAAACTTAAACATGCAAATACTCGAACAATCTTGCATCGTAATTTCTACTCGAACAGTTAGATCAAGGCATGGAAATCTCGCACAAAATTTCAGAGATTTATCTTGAAGAATAAAGTCAAACAGATCAATTATTTCATGCAAAAATCTTTTAACACATATATCGAGCAAAGAAGTTGTGATCATGCAACCTTTCAGAAATTCAAAGCCATCACAAATCATTTGAATAGGCACGTTTAAACAGGAAGATGAATTCAAAGAATTTTTATAATCAAACAAATCAAAACGTGAAAAACTGTTATGACACACATTCACAATTTGCACAAGATGAACCAATCCAACAGAATCAATAGAATTGTCGTTATAAAACATGTCATAAGACGGAATTTTCATGGCATCTTTGAAACAACATCGTTAACATTAATATGTGAACAGTAATTAACCAAATCAAAAGGTGGAAGATTTTCAAAAATAAGGCCATAAAAATGATGTGAGCACACCCGGGGCATCCTCGAATGCACACCAAGAATCAATCGAGCTTCCAAAAGGCCCCATGACTCGAGCTCAAACCAAGCAAATTCAAGATGCTATATCAGCCTTTGTGTTGCGTATTTGGGAAGATAACCAGCTCCATGACATTGGAGGAGCTAAGGAAAACTCCTTGAAGACTCCATGCACTATTTTGCAATCCGATCTCAGCTCCTCTCTAGCTCCCCATGCGCCATTCAGCTCGCATCAGCTCACTTGAGCTTGTTTTAGCTCGTTTGAGCTCGAATTTAGCTTGTTTCAGCTCATTCCTTTTTCATTTCAATAAACTAAGTTTTAATCTAGCTTATAACTAAGTTTGCTACAGCTCATGCCAAATTCCCTAGCTCAATTTAGCTCACTAAGTGTTTTTGACCATTTGAGCTAGCCGAATTTATTATGATAAGTTGACTTATAATTATTGTGTCCAAATTTAGTTAGTGTCATTAAGTTATTTAGTTATTATTTTAAATTATAATTATATGAATAGTTGTGTGTTATTTAATTGTGTTATTTAATTTTGTAGGTTAGTCGAATTTGGAAGATTCATGTATGGACTTTAATGCAAGGTGCATGTATGGGAAGGTTCAATGGACGGCAATCAAGAGGCACATGCATGTTCATGGTGGACATTCATGTATTTGAAGATTCATGGGTCAAATTAATGATGGAACATGCATTGGACGGTTTATGCATTGATCATGTGTTCACACATTGTGTTCACACCATGATGACCCCTCGGTTGGATGTTCACACACAAGTGTCTACTCAAGCTCCTTTTTCACACCAAGTTTGACTCTTCATGAAGCCTTATTTAATTAAGCCACTCATGGTGAAACAACATGACTTCAAGGCTCCATTAAAGGAGTTAGCTGAATCTAGCCATGCATGTATGAAGATCATTTATCCAAGTACATCAATGCATATTCATGAAGCTATCCACTCACCTCCCATTCGGCCGAACATGGACAAGGACTGATGTGATCCGGCCCGGGTAGATGAGTCGAATTCACGTAGTTGCCCGATTGTAGTTCGAGAGAGTCGTTCGTGCCTCGAATTTTAATAATAAAAGTAAAATAATGGAATAGAATAAGCGAAAGGTTTCAAGAAGGGTGAAGGATAGAAGGTTCGATTTTGGTTAACAAGAAAAAAATAAAAGATGGAAATGAAAAACGAACTCAACGTCAGGAATGATTCAACACTAAAAAGTGTCACCCCAATTCCTATATTGTTAAGGTGAAAAATATGGATAGATGGATAGGTGAATGCCACACCAAGATTGGTGATAAGTTCAAAACAAGACGATTGACGCCACTAGCACAAGCCAGATAAGTCGTTCGAAACTTGTACGAGATATGAGAGGAAGCAACCTCACAAGAACAATGTTCATTAACAAATTTGGCAAAATTCCTTTTACAATGAAATCAACAAACTATTTATACTAATATCTTATGCTAGCCGAATAGTCCATTCATGAACTTAACAATTAAGTAATGTACCTAATTAAGACATGAAACTTTCTAGAAAAATGACCAATGGTATCCTTGTCCATGTTCGGCCAAATGGGAGGTGAGTGGGCAGCTTCATGTATGAGCAAGCTTTGGAAGCCAATGGGATTGTCTAGGTTCGTCCATGGGATGCATGAAACTCTCAAGGGGGTGTCTCTTGGCTGAATAAGTGCTTAGAAAACTCCAAGGGTCCTCCCACATGCATCGGTTGTACATGGAACTTGGAAGGAGGCTTGAACCTAGCCGTAATGCACTTGCATTAATTATCCTCCATTCATGCATGTGTGCCGTCCAAGGGAGATGCACCTTTCAATATGCATTAACCTTCCATGTACATGAATTTATGTCCTCCAAACATTGAACCGAACCATGCATGAATCTTCCCGTTCAATGAACATTCCCGTTCATGCACCTTGCATTAAATGCCATGAATGTATCTTTCAAATTTGGCTAACCTACATAATTAAATAACATGATTAAATAACACATAACTATTCATATAAGCATGATTTAAAATAATAACTAAATAACTTAATGACACTAACTAAATTTGGACATAATAATTATAGTCAACTATCATATTAAATTCGGCTAGCTCAAATAGTCAAAAATACTTAGTAAGCTAAGTTGAGCTAGGGAATTCGGCATGAGCTGTAGCAAACTTAATTAAAAGTAAAGTTAAAACTTAATTTATTGAAATGAAAAAGGAATGAGCTGAAACGAGCTAAATTCGAGCTCAAACGAGCTAAAACGAGCTCAAGTGAGCTGAATGGCGCTTGGGGGAGCTGGAGAGGAGCTGAGATCGGATTGCAAAACGGTGCATGGAGTCTTCAAGGAATTGTCCTTAGCTCCTCCAATGTCATGGACCTTGTTATCATCCCAAATGCGCAACACAAAGGCTGATATAACATCTTGAATTTGCTTGGTTCGAGCTCGAGTCATGGGACCTTTTGGCAGCTCAATGGATTCTTAGTGTGCATTCGAGGATGCCCCGGGTGTGCTCACATCAAGGACACCATTGGTCATTTTTCTAGAAAGTTCATGTTTTAATTAGGTACATTACTTAATCATTAAGTTCATGAATGGACTTTTCGGCTAGCATAAGAAACTAGTATAAATAGTTTGTTGATTTCATTTGTAAAGGACTTTTTCCAAATTTGTTAATGAACATTGTTCTTGTGAGGTTGCTTCCTCTCATATCTCGTACAAGTTTCGAACGACTTATCTGGCTTGTGCTAGTGGCGTCAATCGTTCTTGTTTGAACTTATCACCAATCTTGGTGTGGCGTTCACCTATCCATCTATCCATATTTTTCACCTTAACAATATAGGAATCGGGGTGACACTTCTTAGTGTTGAATCATTCTTGACGTTGAGTTCGTTTTTCCATCCCCATCTTTTTAAATTACTTTCATGTTAACCTAAACCGAGCCTTCTATCCTTTATCCATCTTTGCTACCCTTAACCGAACCTATTACTAAACCTACCCTTCTTGAAACCTTTCGCTTATCTTAATCCATTATTTTACTCTTATTATCAAATTTCGAGGCACGAATGACTCTCTCGAACTACGATCGGGCAACTACGTGAATTTGACTCATTTACCCGGGCTGAATCACATCATTTGGTATCAGAGCTTGTAAATCGAGAGGCGCCGATGCTCGTATCAAGATCGAAATAGGTTCGTAGTTAAAAAAAGTCAAAAAAATTTATTAAGTTGTATTTTCGTTTTATCTTTGAAAAGGTGATATATTGAAAGTTGTTAAAAAAAAACAAAATTATTAAAAAAAAGTGAAGTGATCAAGTTTGATTTTATTGTTTTATATTTCTTCCAATCGTCTTATATTCTTTTCATCCATTTTAGCCCCATTTCCAAAACGCCACACTACACCAAAGAAAAAAATTTCTTTTAGCCTACCCATAACCTATACATCTTATCCCTTGTAACCGATTTTGAAGTCGACCCCAAGGCACCTAGACGAGTCAAAAGAAACAAAATACGACGAGAGTAAGCTTGAGTGGTAAAAGGCTAGAGTGTGTGAGAACATTTGAGAGTTTGAAAAAGCCTAAAAAAATGAGTGCAAACAAGAGTGGATTGTTCATCCATTATTTTCTATCCGAGTGAAATAGTGAGGTTTGTGGTGAGGATTTAATCATTTGGTTCTATTTTAATCATTTTTTCTAAATCATGTTGCAAGAAGAATTTTCAGAATTTGAATTTCAGTATTTGTTGAAAGAGATGGAGTGCATGCTCGACCGAAGAATTGAGCCGATCCAAGAAAAATTAGATCATCGAGCCAGAACCTAACGAGAGCAAATTAGTCCAAGTGAAAGGGCAGAAATGAGAGTGCCAAGGAGACAAACATCCAATGAATGTTTGAGAAGAGATTCTTATCGTGAATCCTATTCCTCGAGGAATCCAAGACAAAAAGTAGCAAACTTTGAGTCTGAGATCTTTCAAGATGACGAACAAGAAAGTATAAGTTATTCGACATATGCCTCAAAGAAATCATCTGCAAAGGAGTCCTTACGAAGGAGTGAATGTGAATCCTATGTAAATCATTCCATTCATACCCAACAAAACTCATCTCATTTTGATTCTTTTGTTTTATCTTCATTTTGTAGAGAAAGGAAGCTAGAAAAAGAAATAAAAAGAAGAGAGAGACAAGAAAATATTATGAGAGAAAATGAGAGAATTTTGAATGAAATTGAGAAAAGAAACAAAAGAAAATGAGTGTGAAAGAAAAGAAAATGAGAGGAAAAAGAAAATTGAAATTGAAAAATAAAGTGAAAAAGAAAAAAAGATCGAGAGTGAGAAAAAAGATGAAAAAGAAATTGAAACAAAAGGAATGAGTGATTCAGAAGAAAAAGAATCGAGTGAGAAAAAGTGAGCAAGTGAGAATTATTTCTACTAATCCACCTATTCGATCTTCTTGTGATTTAACTTTTCAGGTTCCTAGAAGTTTGTGCGACCAATTCCATCTACATTACCTTCCAAACGAGAGGTGTTTTAGGTTGTTCAAAAAAGGTGAGTTCGCGAATGACAACCACCCACTTGCGATTGAAGGTAAGGAAGGTAAGGATTCTTTGTTTATCAAATCAAAGTCACTTGATTTGGTTAATTACTGTTTACATATTAATGTTAACGATGTTGTTTCAAAGGATGCCATGAAGATTTCATCTTATGACATGTTTTATAATGACAACTTTGTTGATTCTGTTGGATTGGTTCATCCTGTGCAAATTATGAATGTTTGTGATAACAGTTTTTCACGTTTTGATTTGTTTGATTATAAAAATTCTTTGTTTGGCATTCATGTTAAAAGATCTTCACATGATATGTGCAATTGTGTTCTCATGAACAATCTTTGAGTTTTTGTGTGAAATTTCCATGTAGTGATTTACATTCCCGATTGATACTCTTGAAGCATGAACCTTTGCATATTAGTATGCTCGATTTTGTCAATTCAACATGTGTGTTTAAACTAGTGAAATATAATTCGTGTGGTGAGTTGATTATATCTTCTTGTAATATGTTGGTTGTTGGAATTCCTAATCAAGTCCGTGTGTTCAAGCCTGGTATTTGCTACATGAATTCATTTTATGAAAACATTAAGCACTTGGCATCATTTGCATTCAAATTATGTTTGCTTGATGTTCGAACTTTTGATAAGAAGGTGAAATTCAATGATTTGGGTTTCAATTTTGATTCGTTTACTAATCAACTTGCTTGGCCACATCTGGAATTTTCATTTCATTTCGAGAAGGTAAGACCAACCTATGTTTTTGGAATTTAATTAAATCTCCATGGTAACTTTTCTTTTCCATTTAAGTCCATAGTTTTCGATAATACTAACCATTCTCATTTTTGTGAATTCCACCCCTCGAGGAGCAAGACATGTCATGGTGCGTCACCACCTATTCAAATTTATCGGAGTAATAGGTTTGTCTTATGTTATCTATCCAAAGAGAGAAGTTTCATTTTGACCTGGAAAGGTAAACCCAATCCTCAATTGTCTTCTCTTCATATTCGTCAAGGTAAGACATCTGAAAATTTTCAAATATCTTTGCTCAATTCGGTTGAAGTTGAAAATTCCATTGATTTGTTGTTTGGAAATTATTTATACTTTGATGTGATGGATTTTTACTTTTGGCATTGTAATAACGTGATCATTATGCTGGAATTTGGAGACAACCTTCATGTTGTTCAAAAACGAAAGAAAGAGTTAGCATACCTTTGGCCATAGCATACCTTGCATGAACAAGACAAGGGACCAAATGAGTTGCTATATTCGGTTAAAGAAATTAAAATGTTTTGGATGAGGAATAATGTGTTTAAAAGTGCCTGCCATCATTTACAACCAATTATCCCTTGATCCAACTTAGTTTTCATGTTTGCAACGATGGTCTAACGAAACTCTTTCATAAATTTACGTATGCTTGCTTTGTCCAATTGAGATTTTTGGCATATGTTCGATTGAATGAATTTTTAATGAACTATCGAACACATTTGAATTTGACTCCTTTGAGTTTCTTTTTACCGGCTGTGGTAAGAATTTTTCAGGTTTGTGTGACATCTTCTATCCCATTTGATCGAGGAAAACCATGCACGAGTCAAAGTTCTCCCATGGACAAATGGCCCGACTTGAGGACAAGTCACTTTGAAGACAGGGGGAATGATGTGAGCACACCCGGGGCATCCTCGAATGCACACCAAGAATCAATCGAGCTTTCAAAAGGCCCCATGACTTGAGCTCAAACCAAGCAAATTCAAGATGCTATATTAGCCTTTGTGTTGCGTATTTGGGAAGATAACCAGCTCCATGACATTGGAGGAGCTAAGGACAACTCCTTGAAGACTCCATGCACTATTTTGCAATCCGATCTCAGCTCCCCATGCGCCATTCAGCTCACATCAGCTCACTTGATCTCGTTTTAGCTCGTTTGAGCTTGAATTTAGCTCGTTTCAGCTCATTCCTTTTTCATTTCAATAAACTAAGTTTTAATCTAGCTTATAACTAAGTTTGTTACAGCTCATGCCGAATTCCCTAGCTCAATTTAGCTCACTAAGTGTTTTTGACCATTTGAGCTAGCCGAATTTATTATTATAAGTTGACTTATAATTATTGTGTCCAAATTTAGTTAGTGTCATTAAGTTATTTAGTTATTATTTTAAATTATAATTATATGAATAGTTGTGTGTTATTTAATTGTGTTATTTAATTTTGTAGGTTAGCCGAATTTGGAAGATTCATGTATGGACTTTAATGCAAGGTGCATGCATGGAAAGGTTCAATGGACGGCAATCAAGAGGCACATGCATGTTCATGGTGGACATTCATGTATTTGAAGATTCATGGATCAAATTAATGATGGAACATGCATTGGACGGTTCATGCATTGATCATGTGTTCACACATTGTGTTCACACCATGATGATCCCTCGGTTGGACGTTTACACACAAGTGTCTACTCAAGCTCCTTTTTCACACCAAGTTTGACTCTTCATGAAGCCTTATTTAATTAAGCCACTCATGGTGAAACAACATGACTTCAAGGCTCCATTAAAGGAGTTAGCCGAATCTAGCCATGCATGTATGAAGATTATTTATCCAAGTACATCAATGCATATTCATGAAGCTATCCACTCACCTCTCATTCGGCCGAACATGGACAAGGACACCATTGGTCATTTTTCTAGAAAGTTCATGTTTTAATTAGGTACATTACTTAATCATTAAGTTCATGAACGGACTTTTCGGCTAGCATAAGAAACTAGTATAAATAGTTTGTTGATTTCATTTGTAAAGGACTTTTGCCAAATTTGTTAATGAACATTATTCTTGTGAGGTTGCTTCCTCTCATATCTCGTACAAGTTTCGAATGACTTATCTGGCTTGTGCTAGTGGCGTCAATCATTCTTGTTTGAACTTATCACCAATCTTGGTGTGGCGTTCACCTATCCATCTATCCATATTTTTCACCTTAACAATATAGGAATCGGGGTGACACTTCTTAGTGTTGAATCATTCTTGACGTTGAGTTCGTTTTTCCATCCCCATCTTTTTAAACTACTTTCTTGTTAACCTAAACCGAGCCTTCTATCCTTTATCCATCTTTGCTACCTTTAACCAAACCTATTACTAAACCTACCCTTCTTGAAACCTTCCGCTTATCTTAATCCATTATTTTACTCTTATTATCAAATTCTGAGGCACGAACGACTCTCTCGAACTACGATCGGGCAACTACGTGAATTCGACTCATCTACCCAGGCCGGATCACATCAAAAAATCTATATGAGCAACTTTGTGTTCAAACGGCCTTGAATCAATAAATAAGGAATCTTTACCTTTCTTACCTTCAATCGCAAGTGGGTGGCTGTCATTCGTGAACTTACCTTTTTCAAACAAGCTAAAACACCTCTCGTTTGGAAGGTAATGTAGATGGAATTGGTCGCACAAACTTCTAGGAACCTGAAAAGTTAAATCACAAGAAGATCGAACAGGTGGGTTAGTAGAAATAATCCTCACTTGCTCACTTGTTTTCTCACTCGATTCTTTTTCTTCTGAATCACTCGTTTCTTTTGTTTTAATTTCTTTCTCTTTAATCGCTTTTTCAATTTCTTTTTCAACTTCTTTTTCACTCTCAAATTTCTTTTCATTCTCTTTTTCAATCTCATTTTCTTTTTCTTTTTCTTTTTGCTTTTCAAAGGCTTTTTCAAGTTCTCTCAAGATTCGCTCATTTTCTCTCTTACTTGCCTCTTGCCTCTCTTTTCTTTTTATTTCATTTTCTTTTTCTTCCTTTGCTTTTTCTTTTCTTTTCTTTGTTTTCTCTTTACAAGATTGTACGAAAGAATCATGAGAATAGAGATCATGTTCGAAAGGCCAAGAACTATTTGCATGTGAAAAACTTCATGTAGAACACTCCTTGAATGATTTCTTTGAAGTTCAGGAAGAGGTATATCTATCTCTTCGAATTTTATTTTGGACGTCTTCTCAAACGGAGTAAGAATCACAGTCGGCTTCTTGACTTCTCGAATTCCTTGACGAAAAAGAATCTCGATAGTAATCTCTTGGTCTTGAAGTCAATGTCGAATAGGAATCACAATGGGACTCTTTTCTCAAGTAATAATTGGGTGTATATCTTCGTGGGGTTCTCGACTCTATGTTTTGACTTGATGTAACTCGTTCTCGTGGATCTCTTTGTTCCAATCGATCTAATCTCTCATGAAATTTATCGAATTTGGACTTCACTAGTCTTTGCATTTCTTGTACCAAGTATTGGTATTCCGATTCGGTGAACTCTTCGCGTGACATGATTTTTGTTGCTGCAAAGAAAATGTTAGATCACGAAACAAAATAAAAAAATTAAGTACCTCACCACAAACCTCACAATTTCGCTCAGAAAGAAGAAGGAAAAGGTGTCACTCCTGCTCGTGTTTACACTCGTTTGGCTTTTACCTCCACTCGAATGTTCTCACTCGCTCGTGCCTTTTACCTCTCAATATTTCTCTCGTAACCTTGTAACAGACTTAGTATGACTTGATCTCTAGTATTGTGGATCGGTTTCAAATGGTTTTACAAAGGATAACAAATGAGGGGTTACGGGTTGGCTGAAAGAAAAGGGAATTGGGTTAAAAGTGTGGCGTGTATGAGATTAGAACAGCAGATGGATCGGGAACTATATCAAATCAAAGCTTGATGATCAAATAACAATTAAATTGCATAAACACTTATTTTTCAAATTTTTTCTTCTTTTTTCAAATTTTTTTTAACTTGTAAAACTTTTTTTTTAACTATAACAGTAAACTAAATACAATGGAAGCACTTTTGTACACGAATTTTTTTTGGATCCTATTTACTTGCGTACACTTGGACTAGCCCGAGAATGCTTTTGTTGCATGAACTTCTTGATTTAGTAGCTCTGATACCAAATGATGCAATCCACCTCAGGAAGAGTCGAGTTGTATGCTGAGTTGCCCAATCGTCTATGAGAAAGTATCGTTCAATTGGCTTTTGGAATGAAGTTGATAGGAAAATTAGGACGGAAGCTATGTATAATGGTTTAATGATGGATATGGAAGAAAGGGTTCTTAAAAGCAAGCACGAACCAATATTAGAAAATATCGACCCAAATGCTTATAGGCTTTCAAGGTGGAGGATGAAAGTGATAAACCTCGACCCGCTACTTAGCAAAGTAAGAACCTCGGTATAAGGGTGAACGCCACACTCGGTTGAGTGATAAGTTCAAAGGAAGAACAAGGTTGACGCCACTACTAGGTAGATAAGTCAACAAAGTCTCAAACAAAGTTTAGAGAAGAAAATTCTCACAAGATTAAATTCACTAAAAATTTGGCAAAAGTCCTTACAAATGAAAGAAAACAAATATTTATAGGCACATAGATGACCATTCAAATTCAGCATCTAGGTGTTCACACAATAATAAAAACGTTCACACTAATGTATTAAAATAGTTCATAAATTCAGCAGATTCATGCACTAACTGAATGGACACTTTCTTCCCCCTTGGTTTGTGGATGAATGCCTAGCCATGAAGTAAGGCTTCAAGTGACTTGTATGTGCACCAAAAGGTTGCATTCATCTCCTTGGGACGTTCATGCACTTGTATGGAACATGTATCTTCATAATTAAACACTTTAATGGCATGTAGGTTCATAAATGGCAGCATGAACCTAGTAAATTCGCTCACCCCTTTGTGCATGCACTTAGTTCAATCAATGTACTGAATTATTGAGTTAATTCCTTCCTTTAGACGTTCTTGAACCCATCCATGCATGTGTAGTAGCTTATAGGTCAATTCAAAGTGTGAACATGTTCAAGGAGCTCTGTGGTCAACATAGAATTAGTTAGCAGCTACTTCTTGGCCGAATAAGTGCCTTGGAAAGTTAGGAGACAGCCACCATACATGCACTTAAGCCATTCATGCATTCTATTAGCCCATGCATTTGATCCATTCATGGACTAGCCTTTAATGTCCATACATGCATTCGACACATGCATGAATTTGTAGAAACCTTGCATCTAGCCGTACATGCACCAGCATTTAATACTTCTTCATTCATGAGCGTGGAATGCCTAAAAGAGATGTTTCTTCATCCATACATTGTACCGTCCAAAGAGATGTACCTACATGAAATAAACAAGTCATTAAGACATCTCATGAACACTCATAAATTCGGCATGATGTGAACACATTAATGTCATGCATTAAATCGGCTAAAATGTGAACATAATTAAAATATGTAATAACTATGACATATTAAAACAAATATTAATATAAGTCAAATTTGATGCTTAAAAAATTATGTTCAGATTTTATTTAATGCATTAAAGTCTAAAACCAGTTTTGAGCTAAAATGAGCTAAGCTTTAGCCCTTAAGCTAAAGTTGAGCTGAGATTAAACTCCTAAGCTGAAGTTGAGCTAAGGTTTATCTCGTGAGCTGAATATGAGCTAGGAGTGAGCTCGGTTTAGCTCAGGCAAGTTGGATTGAGCTCGAATAAGTTGGATTTGAGCTGGACAGAGCTCGTGGAGCTGAAAACGAGCTGATGTGAGCACACCCGGGGCATCCTTGAATGCGCATCAAGAATCAATCGAGCTTCCAAAAGGCCCCATGACTCGAGCCCGAACCAAGCAACTTCAAGATGCTATATCAGCCTTTGTGTTGCACATTTGGGATGATAACAAGGTCCATGACGTTGGAGGAGCTAAGTACAATTCCTTGAAGACTCCATGCACCGTTTTGCAATCCGATCTCAGCTCCTCTCTAGCTCCCCATGCGCCATTCAGCTCACATCAGCTCACTTGAGCTTGTTTTAGCTCGTTTGAGCTCAAATTTAGCTTGTTTCAGCTCATTCTTTTTTCATTTCAATAAACTAAGTTTTAGTCTAGCTTATAACTAAGTTTGCTACAGCTCATGCCGAATTCTCTAGCTCAACTTAGCTCACTAAGTGTTTTTGACTATTTGAGCTAGCCGAATTTAATATGATAAGTTGACTTATAATTATTATGTCCAAATTTAGTTAGTGTCATTAAGTTATTTAGTTATTATTTTAAATCATACTTATATGAATAGTTGTGTGTTATTTAATCATGTTATTTAATTATGTAGGTTAGCCGAATTTGGAAGATACATTCATGGCATTTAATGCAAGGTGCATGAACGGGAATGTTCATTGAACGGGAAGATTCATACATGGATCGGTTCAATGTTTGGAGGACATACATTCATGTACATGGAAGGTTAATGCATATTGAAAGGTGCATCTCCCTTGGACGGCATACATTCATGAATGGAGGATAATTAATGCAAGTGCATGTACGGCTAGGTTCATGATGTGATTCGGCCCGGGTTGATGAGTCGAATTCATGTAGTTGCCCGATCGTAGTTCGAGAGAGTCGTTCGTACCTCAGATTTTTGTAATAGAAATAAAATAATGGAATAGATTAAGCGGAAGGTTCTAGATGGATAAATTTAGTAATAGGTTCGGTTATGTGTAGCAAAGATGGGTGATGAATAATGGTTCGATTTGGTTAACAAGGAAGAAAGTTGAAAGATGGGGGATGGAAAAACGAACTTAACGTTAGGAATGATTCAACACTAAAAAGTGTCACCCCGATTCCTATATTGTTAAGGTGAAAAGATGGATAGAAGGATAGGTGAACGCCACACCAAGATTGGTGATAAGTTCAACAAGATCGGTAGACGCCACTAGCACAAACTAGATAAGTCTTCGAAACTTGTACGAGATATGAGAGGAAGCAACCTCACAAGAACAAAAGTTCATTAACAAATTTGGAAAAAGTCCCTTACAAATGAAAGAAAACAAATATTTATAGGCACATAGATGACCATTCAAATTCGGCATCTAGGTGTTCACACAATAATAAAAACGTTCACACTAATATATTAAAATAGTTCATAAATTCGGCAGATTCATGTACTAGCTGAATGGACACTTTCTTCCCCCTTGGTTTGTGCATGAATGCTTAGTCATAAAGAAAGGCTTCAAGTGACTTGTATGTGCACCAAAAGGTTGCATTCATCTCCTTGGGACGTTCATGCACTTGTATGGAACATGTATCTTCATAATTAAACACTTTAATGACATGTAGGTTCATAAATGGCAGCATGAACCTAGTAAATTCGTTCTCCCCTTTGTGCATGCACTTAATTCAATCAATGTGTTGAATTATTGAGTTAATTCCTTCCCTTGGACGTTCTTGAACCCATCCATGCATGTGTAGTAGCCTATAGGTCAATTCAAAGTGTGAACATGTTCAAGGAGCTCTATGGTCAACATAGAATTAGTTGGCAGCTACTTCTTGGCCGAATAAGTGCCTTGGAAAGTTAGGAGATAGCCACCATACATGCACTTAAGCCATTCATGCATTCTATCATCCCATGCATTTGATCCATTCATGGACTAGCCTTTAATGTCCATACATGCATTCAACACATGCATGAATTTGTAGAAACATTGCATCTAGCCGTACATGCACCAGCATTTAATACTTCTTTATTCATGAGTGTGGAATGCCCAAAAGAGATGTTTCTTCATCCATACATTGTACCGTCCAAAGGGATGTACCTACATGAAATAAACAAGTCATTAAGACATCTCATGAACACTCATAAATTCGGCATGATGTGAACACATTAATGTCATGCATTAATTCGGCTATGTGAACATAATCAATTTATATAATGACAATGACATATTAATAACAAATATTAATATAAGACAAGTTTAATGCTTAAATGAATATGTGCAAATTTTTATTTAATGTATTAAAGACAAAATCAAGTTTAAACTAAAATGAGTTAAGCTTTAGCTCGTGAGCTAAAGTTGAGCTGAGGCTAAACTCCTAAGCTGAAGTTGAGCTAAGGTTTAGCTCGTGAGCTGAATATGAGCTAGGAGTGAGCTCGGTTTAGCTCAGGCAAGTTGGATTGAGCTCGAATATGCTGGATTTGTGCTGGACGGAGCTCGTGGAGCTGGAAACGAGCTGGGATCAGCTTGCCAACATGTCAATGCTCAGCTTGATAGACTTGTTGGATGAAGTTCGCGGGGCGTGCTCGTATCAGTTCAAGCCTCCTTCCAAGTTCCATGTACAAGCGATGCATGTGATAGGACCCTTGGAGTTATCTAAGCACCTATTCGTCCAAGAGACACCTCTTGGGAGTTTCATGCATCCCATGGCCGAACCTAGACAATCCCATTGGCTTCCAAAGCTTCACATTTATCCAAGTGTTTATGCTCATACATGAAGCTGCCCAATACACTTCCATTAGCCGAAACAAGACCTAGTCAATTAATGTGTTCATTCTAGAATATTCTAGCTAGTTCATGACCGAATTTGCTTAGCCTTTAAGCTAGCTAATTTGTCCATTCGGTTACTACATGATTGCCTTTAAATAGTTTGTTGATTTCATTGTAAAAGGACTTTTGCCAAATTTGTTAATGAACATTGTTCTTGTGAGGTTACATCCTCTCATATCTCATACAAGTTTCGAACGACTTATCTGGCTTGTGCTAGTGGCGTCAATCGTCTTGTTTTGAACTTATCACCAATCTTGGTCTGGCGTTCACCTATCCATCTATCCATATTTTTCACCTTAACAATATAGGAATTGGGGTGACACTTCTTAGTGTTGAATCATTCCTGACGTTGAGTTCGTTTTTCCATTTCCATCTTTTAAATTTTTTCCTTGTTAACCCAAACCGAGCCTTCTATCCTTCATCCATCTTTGCTACCCTTAACCGAACCTATCACTAAACTTACCCTTCTTGAAACCTTCCGCTTATCCTATTCCATTGTTTTACTTTTATTACTAAAATCTGAGGCACGAACGACTATCTCGAACTACAATTGGGCAACTACGTGAATTCGACTCATCTACCCAGGCTGGATCACATTATTTGGTATCAGAGCTTGTAAAACGAGAGGCGTCGACGTTCGTATCAAGATCAAAATAGGTTTGTGGTGAAAAAAATCGAAAAAAATAAAAAAAATTAAGTTATATTTTCGTTTTATCTTTGTAAAAGTGATATGTTAAAGTTGTAAAAAAAAAGGTACGAAATTATTTTAAAAAAAAAAGAAAGAACAAAAAAAAAAGGAGTGAAGTGATCAAGTTTGATTCTACTGTTTTATATTTTGTGCCGTTCTTCAGTTATTCTTACCATCAACTTTGTACCCCCCCAAAACGCCACACTATACTAGAAACTTTTTTTTAGCCTACCCGTACACCATACGTTTTAACCCTTGTAACCGTTTGAAGCCGACCCCAAAGCACCTAGATGAGTCAAAAGAAACAAAATACGAGGTTACGAGAGTAAGCTTGAGTGGTAAAAGGCTAGAGTGTGTGAGAACATTTGAGAGTTTGAAAAAGCCTAAAAATGAGTGCAAACACGAGTGGAGTGTTTATCAATATTTCTTTGCGAGTGAAATAGTGAAATTTGTGGTGAGGTACTTGATTTTTTTTTATTTTGTGTTGTGATCTAACATTTTCTTTTCAGCAACAAAAGTCATGTCACGCGAAGAGTTCACCGAATCAAAATACCAATACTTGGTACAAGAAATGTGAAAAATGATGGAGTCCAACACTAAGAACATACACGAGAGATTAAATCATTTGGAAAAACAAGATCAAAGTGATAGAGTTTCTTCGAGTCGAAAAATGGAGACAAGAACCCCATGGAGTATACCCCCGACTACTACTTGAGAAAAAGTTCCTATCGTGATTCCTTTTCGCCATCTACTTCGAGACAAAGAGATTCATACTATGACTCATATTCATCAGCGAATTCGAGAAGTGACTTCGATCGAAAGTCCTTTTCATCAAGAAATTCGAGAAGACGAGAAGCCGATTACGATTTTGATTCGTTCCAAGATGGCGTTCGAAGAGAAAGACATACTCCTACTAGATCGTCAATGAAATCTTACTCGGAGTATTCTTCACGAAGTTTTGATTGTGAATCATATGCAAATATTTCTTCATCTTTCGAACAAGATTTGTATTCACATCATTCTTCTGTACATTCTTGTAAAGAGAAAACAAAGAAAAGAAAAGAAAAAGCAAAGGAAGAAAAAGAAAAAGAAATAAAAAGAAAAGAGAGGCAAAAGGCAAGTAAGAGAGAAAATGAGCGAATCTTGAGAGAACTTGAAAAAACCTTTGAAAAAGCCTTTGAAACGCAAAAGGAAAATGAAAAAGAAAATGAGATTGTAAAAGAGAATGAAAAAGAGTTTGAGAGTGAAAAAGAAGATGAAAAATAAATTGAAACAAAAGAAACGAGTGTTGTCGATGAAAAAGAAATGAGAAAAAGAGATGCAAGAGAGAAAGAAAAAGTGAGGAGTGTTCCTACTAACCTACATGTGAGATTTCCTCGTGCTGTTCCTTTTCAGGTTTCTGAAGATCCGAGCAAAGAATTTCGACTTCAATACCTATCCGAGGAGAAAAGGTTTACGTTGATTGAAAGAGGTAACATTCTTAACGATCCTCATTCACCTTTGCCAAAAGGTAAGCAAGGTATGAGTTTTGAAGTTTTTAAAACACATCAGCCTCATTCGATTGTTGACAAAAACTTTATTAATGTTTTGGGTTTTGAAAAGCACTTGTACCATGACATGGTTGATTATTCTTTCTTGATTAGTAATGATTTGATTGTTTCAAGTGTTGATAACAAAAATGTTGCTCATAAAGTATGTGTTGTTGATGAGTTTGTTGGTGAAGTAATCATTAATCGGCAATCGCAAGGTTTGGTTATGCAAGATAATGAGCTATATAAACCTTTGTGTTTGCTTGATTGTGGAGAAAATGTGTGGACGAGATTTGAAACATATGAATGTTTAAAAACTTGCATGTCTAATTTTCATTTGATTCATTTGTGTGATAAAACGTTGACTTGTAAAATGCCTAGTTCATTTGATTTTGATGATGGTTGTTTAATGATATGGTCTAAGGGATTCGAACATCATTTGCATACTCATAACTTTAGTTTGTTTCATGTTCCTACCATGTTGACAGCCAATAAATATTCAAGTCAATGTGAAATGGTAAGCAAAAACTTCGTTTTTGATCCCGGTGATTTTTATTCTTTATTGATGATTAACGGACTTAATTCAAGGATTTTTTATTTTCGAGATTCTAACATTCGAAAGTTTTGTTACTCTGGATCAATATTACTTGAAATCAAGCCTTTTGAATTTCGTGTAAATGGATGTGTAAACCATTTGTGTTTATTTGATATTTTGTCTTTAAATCTAAACATAAAGTTGCGGATTTGTGAAAAGTTGCAAATGTTAAATCAAAGTTTTGGTTTTATATCATTGTTCATAAAATTTGAGTCGTGGACTTTTGTTGTTCAAAATTTTGAGTCACGAATGCTTCATGGATCTAGTTTGTTTTTAACAAACAACAAGGTAAGATCCACTTTTACTTTTGATCCTGGCATTGGTTTATTTACCCAAGTTTGGCTTAAGCTAGAGCGAGATTGTATGTTCTTAATTCGGTGTTTCCTTAAACTTCTTCTTTATTTTGTTGTTGAAACTTTGAAATGGCCTATCCAAAAAGAAGAAGGACATGTGACTAATATTTTGTCCTTTCGAGTCTTGTGTGACTTTCAGGCTATTGTGAGCCATTCTACCCCATTCGACAACCAAGGGCCTAGTGACAACGAACGCTTTTTCGCAAGCAAATGGCCCGACTTGAGGACAAGTTGCTTTGAAGACGGGGGGAATGATGTGAACACACCTGGGGCATCCTCGAATGCACACCAAGAATCAATCGAGCTTCCAAAAGGCCCCATGACTCGAGCCCGAACCAAGCAACTTCAAGATGCTATATCAGCCTTTGTGTTGCGCATTTGGGATGATAACAAGGTCCATGACGTTGGAGGAGCTAAAGACAATTCCTTGAAGACTCCATGCACCATTTTGCAATCCGATCTCAGCTCCTCTCCAGCTTCCCATGCGCCATTCAGCTCACATCAGCTCACTTGAGCTCGTTTTAGCTCGTTTGAGCTCAAATTTAGCTCGTTTCAGCTCATTCCTTTTTCATTTCAATAAACTAAGTTTTAATCTAGCTTATAACTAAGTTTGCTACAACTCATGCCGAATTCTCTAGCTCAACTTAGCTCACTAAGTGTTTTTGACTATTTGAGCTAGCCGAATTTAATATGATAAGTTGACTTATAATTATTATGTCCAAATTTAGTTAGTGTCATTAAGTTATTTAGTTATTATTTTAAAATCATACTTATATGAATAGTTGTGTGTTATTTAATCATGTTCTTTAATTATGTAGGTTAGCCGAATTTGGAAGATACATTTATGGCATTTAATGCAAGGTGCATGAACGGGAATGTTCATTGAACGGAAAGATTCATGCATGGATCGGTTCAATGTTTGGAGGACATACATTCATGTACATGGAAGGTTAATGCATATTGAAAGGTGCATCTCCCTTGGACGGCACACATTCATGAATGGATGATAATTAATGCAAGTGCATGTACGGCAAGGTTCAAGCCTCCTTCCAAGTTCCATGTACAAACGATGCATGTGGGAGGACCCTTGGAGTTATCTAAGCACCTATTCGGCCAAGAGACACCTCTTGGGAGTTTCATGCATCCCATGGTCGAACCTAGACAATACCATTGGCTTCCAAAGCTTCACATTCATCCAAGTGTTTATGCTCATACATGAAGCTGCCAATACACTTCCATCAGCCGAATCAAGACCTAGTCAATTAATGTGTTCATTCTAGAATATTCTAGCTAGTTCATGATCGAATTTGCTTAGCCTTTAAGCTAGCTAATTTGTCCATTCGGTTACTATATGATTGCCTTTAAATAGTTTGTTGATTTCATTGTAAAAGGACTTTTGCCAAATTTGTTAATGAACATTGTTCTTGTGAGGTTACTTCCTCTCATATCTCGTATAAGTTTCGAACGACTTATCTGGCTTGTGCTAGTGGCGTCAATCGTCTTGTTTTGAACTTATCACCAATCTTGGTCTGGCGTTCACCTATCCATCTATCCATATTTTTCACCTTAACAATATAGGAATCGGGGTGACACTTCTTAGTGTTGAATCATTCCTGACGTTGAGTTCGTTTTTCCATTTCCATCTTTTAAATTTTTTTCCTTGTTAACCCAAACCGAGCCTTCTATCCTTCATCCATCTTTGCTACCCTTAACCAAACCTATCACTAAACTTACCCTTCTTGAAACCTTCCGCTTATCCTATTCCATTCTTTTACTTTTATTACTAAAATCTGAGGCACGAACGACTCTCTCGAACTACGATCGGGCAACTACGTGAATTTGACTCATCTACCCGAGCCGGATCACATCACGAGCTGGGATTAGCTTGCCAACATGTCAATGCTCGGCTTGATAGACTTATTCGATAAAGTTCGCAGGGCATGCTCGTATCACTTTCCACCATACAATTTTTAAAATTTTTGGTCTGATGTGATTCAGCCCGGGTTGATGAGTCGAATTCACGTAGTTACCCGATCATAGTTCAAGAGAGTCGTTCGTACCTCAGATTTTTGTAATAGAAATAAAATAATGGAATAGATTAAGCGGAAGGTTCTAGATGGATAAATTTAGTAATAGGTTGGTTATGTGTAGCAAAGATGAGTGATGGATAATAGTTCGGTTTGGTTAACAAGGAAGAAAGTTGAAAGATGGGGATGAAAAAGCGAACTCAACGTCAGAATGATTCAACACTAAAAAAGTGTCACCCCGATTCCTATATTGTTAAGGTGAAAAGATGGATAGAAGGATAGTGAACGCCACACCAAGATTGGTGATAAGTTCAACAAGATCGATAGACGCCACTAGCACAAACTAGATAAGTCTTGGCTTGTACGAGATATGAGAGGAAGCAACCTCACAAGAACAAAAGTTCATTAACAAATTTGGCAAAAAGTCCCTTACAAATGAAATCAACAAACTATTTATACTAGTTTCTTATGCTAGCCGAATAGTCCATTCATGAACTTAACAATTAAGTAATGTACCTAATTAAGACATGAAACTTTCTAGAAAAATGACCAATGGTATCCTTGTCCATGTTGGCCGAATGGGAGGTGAGTGGGCAGCTTCATGTATGAGCAAGCTTTGGAAGCCAATGGGATTGTCTAGGTTCGGCCATGGGATGCATGAAACTCTCAAGGGTGTCTCTTGGCCGAATAGGTGCTTAGAAAACTCCAAGGGTCCTCCTACATGCATCGGTTGTACATGGAACTTGGAAGGGGCTTGAACTTTAGCGTACATGCACTTGCATTAATTACCCTCCATTCATGCATGTATGTATGCGTCCAGGGAGATGCACCTTTCAATATGCATTAACCTTTCATGTACATGAATGTATGTCCTCCAAACATTGAACCGAACCATTCATGAATCTTCCGTTCAATGAACATTCCGTTCATGCACCTTGCATTAAATGCCATGAATGTATCTTCCAAATTCGGCTAACCTACAAAATTAAATAACAAAATTAAATAACACACAACTATTCATATAATTATAAATTAAAATAATAACTAAATAACTTAATAACACTAACTAAATTTGGACACAATAATTATAAGTCAACCTATAATAAATTCGGCTAGCTCAAATAGTCAAAAACACCTTGTGAGCTAAATTGAGCTAGGGAATTCGGCGTGAGCTGTAGCAAACTTAGTTATAAGATAGATTATAACTTAGTTTATTTAAATGAAAAAGGAATGAGCTGAAATGAGCTAAATTCGAGCTCAAACAAGCTAAAACGAGCTCAAGTGAGCTGATGTGAGCTGAATGACGCATGGGGGAGCTGGAGAGGAGCTGTGATCGGATTGCAAAATGGTGCATGGAGTCTTCAAGGAGTTGTTCTTAGCTCCTCCAACGTTATAGAGCTGGTTATCATCCCAAATGCGCATCACAAAGGCTGATATAGCATCTTGAAGTTACTTGGTTCGAGCTCGGGTCATGGGACCTTTTGGCAGCTCAATGGATCCTTGGTGTGCATTCGAGGATGCCTCGGATGTGCTCACATCATTCCCCCCGTAATGTGAGCACACCGGGGCATCCTCGAATGCACACCAAGGATCCATTGAGCTGCCAAAAGGTCCCATGACCCGAGCTCGAACCAAGAAACTTCAAGATGCTATATCAGCCTTTGTGATGTGCATTTGGGATGATAACCAGCTCCATAACATTGGAGGAGCTAAGAACAACTCCTTGAAGACTCCATGCACCATTTTGCAATCCGATCTCAGCTCCTCTCCAGCTCTCCCATGCGCCATTCAGCTCACATCAGCTCACTTGAGCTCGTTTTTGCTCGAATTTATCTCATTTCAGCTCATTTCTTTTTCATTTAAATAAACTAAGTTTTAATCTAGCTTATAACTAAGTTTGCTACAGCTCATGCTGAATTCCCTAGCTCAATTTAGCTCACTAGGTGTTTTTGACTATTTGAGCTAGCCGAATTTATTATAGGTTGACTTATAATTATTGTGTCCAAATTTAGTTAGTGTTATTAAGTTATTTAGTTATTATTTTAATTTATAATTATATGAATAGTTGTGTGTTATTTAATTTTGTTATTTAATTTTGTAGGTTAGCTGAATTTGGAAGATACATTCATGGCATTTACTGCAAGGTGCATGAACAGGAATGTTCATTGAACGGAAAGATTCATGCATGGTTCGGTTCAATGTTTGGAGGACATACATTCATGTACATGGAAGGTTAATGCATATTGAAAGGTGCATCTCCCTTGGACGGTACATATGCATGAATGGAGGGTAATTAATGCAAGTGCATGTACGGCTAGGTTCAAGCCCCCTTCCAAGTTCCATGTACAATCGATGCATGTGGGAGGACCCTTGGAGTTTCCTAAGCACCTATTCAGCCAAGAGACACCCTTTGGGAGTTTCATGCATCCCATGGTCAAACCTAGACAATCCCCTTGGCTTCCAAAGCTTGCTCATACATGAAGCTGCCCACTCACCTCCCATTCAGCCGAACATGGACAAGGACACCATTGGTCATTTTTCTAGAAGGTTCATGTCTTAATTAGGTTCATTACTTAATCATTAAGTTCATGAATAGTCTATTCGGCTAGCATAAGAAACTAGTATAAATAGTTTGTTGATTTCATTTGTAAAGGACTTTTGCCAAATTTATTAATGAACTTTTGTTCTTGTGAGGTTGCTTCCTCTCATATCTCGTACAAGTTTCGAAGACTTATCTGGCTTGTGCTAGTGGCGTCTATCGATCTTGTTGAACTTATCACCAATCTTGGTGTGGCGTTCACCTATCCTTCTATCCATCTTTTCACCTTAACAATATAGGAATCGGGGTAACACTCTTTAGTGTTGAATCATTTCTGACGTTGAGTTCGTTTTTCCATCCCCCATCTTTCAACTGTCTTTCTTGTTAACCAAACCAAACCATTATCCATCACTCATCTCTGTTACACATAACCAAACCTATTACCAAACTTATCCTTCTAGAAACTTTCTGCTTATTCTTTTCCATTATTTTACTTTTATTATTAAAATCTGAGGTACGAACGACTCTCTCGAACTACGATCGGGTAACTACGTGAATTTGACTCATCTACCCAGCCCGGATCACATCACCCTATCTTCAAAGCGACTTGTCCTCAAGTCGAGCCATTTGTCCATGGGAGAACTTTGACTCGTGCATGGTTTTCCTTGATCAAATGGGATGGAAGATGTCACACAAACCTGAAAAATTCTTACCACAGCCGGTAAAAAGAAACTCAAAGGAGTCAAATTCAAATGTGTTCGATAGTTCATTAAAAATTCATTCAATCGAACATATGCCAAAAATCTCAATTGGGCAAAGCAAGCATACGTAAATTTATCAAAGAGTTTCGTTAGGCCATCGTTGCAAACATGAAAACTAAGTTGGATCAAGGGATAATTGGTTGTAAATGATGGCAGGCATTTAAACACATTATTCCTCATCCAAAACATTTTAATTTCTTTAACCGATTATAGCAACTCATTTGGTCCCTTGTCTTGTTCATGCAAGGTATGCCATGGCCAAAGGTATGCTAACTCTTTCTTTCGTTTTTGAACAACATGAGGGGTGTCTCCAAATTCCAGCATAATAATCACATTATTACAATGCCAAAAGGAAAAATCCATCACATCAAAGTATAAATAATTTCCAAACAACAAATCAATGGAATTTTCAACTTCAACCGAATTGAGCAAAGATGTTTGAAAATTTTCAGATACTTACCTTGACGAATATGAAGAGAAGACAATTGAGGATTGGGTTTACCTTTCTCAATCAAAATGAATCTTCTCTCTTTGGATAGATAGCGTAAGCCAAACCTATTACTCCGATAAATTTGAATAGGTGGTGACGCGCCATGACATGTCTTGCTCCTCGAGGGGTGGAATTCACAGAAATGAGAATAGTTAGTATTAACGAAAACTATGGACTTAAATGGAAAAAGAAAGTTACCATGGAAGTTTGATTTAATTCTAAAAACATAGGTTGGTCTTAACTTCTCGAAATGAAACGAAAATTCCAGATGTGGCCAAGCAAGGTGATTAGTAAAAGAATCAAAATTGAAACCCAAATCATTGAATTTCACCTTCTTATCAAAAGTTCGAACATCAAGCAACCATAATTTGAATGCAAATGATGCCAAGTGCTTAATGTTTCCATAAAATGAATTCATGTAGCAAATACCAGGCTTGAACACACGAACTTGATTAGGAATTCCAACAAGCAACATATTAGAAGAAGATATAATCAACTCACCACACGAATTATATTTCACTAGTTTAAACACACATGTTGAATTGACAAAACCGAACATACCAATATGCAAAGGTTCATGCTTCAAGAGTATCAATCAGGAATGCAAATCACTACATGGAAATTTCGCACAAAAACTCAAAGATTGTTCATGAAGAACACAATTGCACATATCATGTGAAGACCTTTTAACATGGATGCCAAACAAAGAATTTTTAGAGAACATGCAACTTTTTAAACAGGCAGATTTATCACAAATCAATTGAGCAGACATATTTAAACATAAAGATTTAACACATGAATTCAAAAAGTTTGCATGGTCAAACACATCAGAATT
Source organism: Gossypium longicalyx (assembly GCA_025698465.1). NCBI lineage: Eukaryota > Viridiplantae > Streptophyta > Magnoliopsida > Malvales > Malvaceae > Gossypium > Gossypium longicalyx. The sequence goes on from CM047005.1 coordinate 60,839,815, forward strand.
TTTAAGTGACAGACTTTGATCAAACACATTCAAAATTCGCTTAGAGAAAACTAATCCAATGTTGTCAACAAATTTGCCAATGTAGTAGTCGTCATAAGAAAAGCTGTATATGGCACCTTTTAAAACAGAATCATTGACAACAATAGGTGAACAAAAATTAGCCAAATCAAGTGACTTTGATTCAATAAACAAAGAATCCTTACCTTCCTTACCTTCGATCGTAAGTGGGTGGTTGTCATTCACGAACTTACCTTTTTCGAACAACTTAAAACACCTCTCGTTTGGAAGGTAATGTAGATGGAATTGGTGGCACAAACCTCTAGGAACCTGAAAAGTTAATTCACAAGAAGATTGAACATGTGGGTTAGTAGAGATAATCCTCACTTGCTCACTTGTTTTCCCACTCGATTCTTTTTCTTCTGAATCACTCGTTTCTTTTATTTCAATTTCTTTCTCTTTAATCTCTTTTTCAATTTCTTTTTCAACTTCTTTTTCTCTCTCAAATTTCTTTTCATTCTCTTTTTCAATCTCATTTTCTTTTTGCTTTTCAAAGGCTTTTTCAAAGGCTTTTTCAAGTTCTCTCAAGATTCGCTCATTTTCCCTCTTACTTGCCTTTTGCCTCTCTTTTCTTTTTATTTCTTTTTCTTTTTCTTCTTTTGCTTTTTCTTTTCTTTTCTTTGTTTTCTCTTTACAAGAATGTACAAAAGAACGATAAGAATACAAATCTTGTTCGAAAGATGAAGAATTATTTGCATATGATTCACAATCCAAACTTTGTGAAGAATACTCCGAGTAAGATTTCGTTGACGATCTAGTAGGAGTATGTCTTTCTCTCCGAACGCCATCTTGGAACAAATCAAAATCGTAATTGGCTTCTCGTCTTCTCGAATTTCTTGATGAAAAGGACTTTCAATCGAAGTCACTTCTCGAATTCGCTGATGAATATGAGTCATAGTATGAATCTCTTTGTCTCGAAGTAGATGGCAAAAAGGAATCACGATAGGAACTTTTTCTCAAGTAGTAGTCGGGGGTATATCTCCGTGGGGTTCTTGTCTCTATTTTTCGACTCGAAGAAACTCTATCACTTTGATCTTGTTTTTCCAAATGATTTAATCTCTCGTGTATGTTCTTAGTGTTGGACTCCATCATTTTTCGCATTTCTTGTACCAAGTATTGGTATTCCGATTCGGTGAACTCTTCGTGTGACATGATTTTTGTTACTGAAAAGAAAATGTTAGATCACAAAACAAAATAAAAAAAATCAAGTACCTCACCACAAATCTCACTATTTCACTTGCAAAGAAATATTGATGAACACTCCACTCGTGTTTGCGCTCGTTTTTAGGCTTTTTTCAAACTCTCAAATGTTCTCACACTCTCTAGCCTTTTACCACTCAAGCTTACTCTTGTAACCTCGTATTTTTTTTCTTTGACTCGTCTTTGGTGCTTTGGGGTCGGCTTCAAAATTGGTTACAAGGGATAAGATGTTACGGTGTATGGGTAGGCTAAAAGAAAGATTTTGGTATAGTGTGGCGTTTTGGAAATAGGGAGAGTTAAAATTTGATGAAAAGAATATAAGACGATCGGAAGAAATATAAAACAATAGAATCGAACTTTGATCACTTCACTTTTTTTTTATAATTTCGTATCTCTTTTTTTATAACTTCCAATATAGCACTTTACAATGATAAAAAACGAAAATACAATGTTTTTTGTTCGAATATTTTTTTCAAATTTTTTTCATCACGAACCTATTTTGATCTCGATACGGACATTGGCGCCTCTCGATTTACAAGCTCTGATACCAAATGATGTGATTTGGCCTGGGTTGATGAGTCGAATTTACGTAGTTGCCCGATTGTAGTTCAAGAGAGTCGTTCGTACCTCAGATTTTTGTAATAGAAATAAAATATGGAATAGATTAAGCGGAAGGTTCTAGATGGATAAATTTAGTAATTGGTTCGGTTATGTGTAGCAAAGATGGGTGATGGATAATGGTTTGGTTTGGTTAACAAGGAAGAAAGTTGAAAGATGGGGGATGGAAAAATGAACTCAACGTCAGGAATGATTCAACACTAAAAGTGTCACCCCGATTCCTATATTGTTAAGGTGAAAAGATGGATAGGAGGATAGGTGAACGCCACACCAAGATTGGTGATAAGTTCAACAAGATCGGTAGACGCCACTAGCACAAACTAGATAAGTCTTCGAAACTTGTACGAGATATGAGAGGAAGCAACCTCACAAGAACAAAAGTTCATTAACAAATTTGGCAAAAAGTCCCTTACAAATGAAATCAACAAAATATTTATACTAGTTTCTTATGCTAGCCGAATAGTCCATTCATGAACTTAACAATTAAGTAATGTACCTAATTAAGACATGAAACTTTCTAGAAAAATGACCAATGGTATCCTTGTCCATGTTCGGCCGAATGGGAGGTGAGTGGGCAGCTTCATGTATGAGCAAGCTTTGGAAGCCAATGGAATTGTCTAGGTTCGGCCATGGGATGCATGAAACTCTCAAGGGGTGTCTCTTGGCCGAATAGGTGCTTAGAAAACTCCAAGGGTCCTCCTACATGCATCGGTTATATATGGAACTTGGAAGGGGGCTTGAACCTAGCCGTATATGCACCTGCATTAATTACCCTCCATTCATGCATGTGTGCCGTCCAAGGGAGATGCACCTTTCAATATGTATTAACCTTCCATGTACATGAATGTATGTCCTCCAAACATTGAACCGAACCATTCATGAATCTTCCCGTTCAATGAACATTTCCGTTCATGCACCTTGCATTAAATGCCATGAATGTATCTTCCAAATTCGGCTAACCTACAAAATTAAATAACAAAATTAAATAACACACAACTATTCATATAATTATAAATTAAAATAATAACTAAATAACTTAATAACACTAACTAAATTTGGACACAATAATTATAAGTTAACCTATAATAAATTCGGCTAGCTCAAATAGTCAAAAACACCTAGTGAGCTAAATTGAGCTAGGGAATTCGGCATGAGCTGTAGCAAACTTAGTTATAAGCTAGATTAAAACTTAGTTTATTTAAATGAAAAAGAAATGAGCTGAAACGAGCTAAATTCGAGCTCAAACAAGCTAAAATGAGCTCAAGTGAGCTGATGTGAGCTGAATGACGCATGGGGGAGCTGGAGAGGAGCTGTGATCGGATTGCAAAATGGTGCATGGAGTCTTCAAGGAGTTGTTCTTAGCTCCTCCAACGTTATGGAGCTGGTTATCATCCCAAATGCGCATCACAAAGGCTGATATAGCACCTTGAAGTTGCTTGGTTCGAGCTCGGGTCATGGGACCTTTTGGCAGCTCAATGGATCCTTGGTGTGCATTCGAGGATGCCCCGGATGTGCTCACATCATGGTCCAACCAATAAGTATAGTTTAGTATTCAAAGTCTCCCCTGTTTCGCTGTTTGACAACTTCGACCTTTCTTCACTACGAATCAATTTTATCCTTGTACAGAATTCAAAGGATGTTCTCATTTATTTCATTTGAAACTAGACTCACTAAAAATTTCAAGCATATGAATTATATCCCATAATTATTTTTTTACAATTTTTTAATGATTTTTCCAAGTCAGAACAGGGGATCACGTAGTCATTCTGAACCAGTCTCTCAAAAACTTAAATATCTCATTATATAGAATTCCTTTGCTTGTTCTATTTTTGTTATATGAAAATCGACTCATTAAGCTCTAATTTGATATCTCATTCACTCTCTGATTCAATTTCTACTATTTTTCGTAAATTTTTAAATTCACGTCACTGCAACTATCCAGAACAGTTTTATAGTCAATTTTGTTCTTTCACACTTTAATTGTATTCATCACTTACCCATAACAATCTTTTCAATTTCTAATCACATATCGAGCATATTGCTCATAAGTTACACACGTATATACTTACACTTATCATCACAAAGTCATACACAATTTTATTTAATCAATTTCCCAGTTGAACGCTTCGGAATAATAATAGATACGCAATGGTATCGCACACAGCCCACCTTTAAAATCGAAGCTCTCTTGTACACACAGTGGCCTTCACTTAGCACCACTCATGTGACCTAGCTCGATTGTACACATAATTTTGGCTCTTTTGTACACATGGTGAACACTTAGTACCACCCATGTGACCTAGCCAGTTTATCTCGTAGCTCTCTTGTTTACATGGTGTCCTTCACCTGGAACCACGCATGTGACCTAGCTACATATATCCCGTAGCTCTATTGTCAACATGGTGTACACATAGTGATGTGATCCGACCCGAGTAGACGAGTCGAATTCATGTAGTTGCCCGATCGTAGTTCGAGAGAGTCATTCGTACCTCAGATTTTAGAAATAGAAGTGAATGGATAGGTTTGGATAGCGGAAGGTTTTCAAAAGTTATGCAAAAGGGTAGTGATAGGTTCGGCTAAGGAAAACAAGAAAGGATGTTGGATAGATGGCTCGGTTTGGTTAACAAGAAGGAAAGTTAAAAGATAGGGAATGGAAAAATGAACTCAACGTCAGGAATGATTCAACACTAAAAAGTGTCACCCCGATTCCTATATTGTTAAGGTGAAAAGATAGATAGAAGGATAGGTGAACGCCACACCAAGATTGGTGATAAGTTCAAACAAGATCGGTAGACGCCACTAGCACAAACTAGATAAGTCTTCGAAACTTGTACGAGATATGAGAGGAAGCAACCTCACAAGAACAATGTTCATTAACAAGTTTGGCAAAAGTCCTTTACAAATGAAATCAACAAACTATTTATACTAGTTTCTTAGGCTAACCGAATAGACTATTCATGAACTTAACTATTAAGCAATGAACCTAATTTAATACATGAATATTCTAGAAAAATGACCATTAGTGTCTTGTCCATGTTCGACCGAATGGGAGGTGAGAAGTTAGCTTCATGAATGTACATTGGTGTACTTGAATGAATGGTCTTCATACATGCATGGCTAGATTCGGCTAACACCTTAATGGAGCCTTGAATTCATGTTGTTTCACCATGAGTGACTTAATTAATTAGGGCTTCATGAAGAGTCAAAATTGGTGTGAACAAGGAGCTTGAGGAGACACTTGGGTGTGAACGTTCAACCGAAGGGTCATCATGGTGTGAACACAATGTGTGAACACATGGTCAATGCATGAACCGTCCAATGCATGTTCCTTCATTAATTTGATCAATGTATCTTCAAATGCATGAATGTTCATCATGAACATTCATGTGCCTCTTGATTGCCGTCCATTGAATCCTCCCATGCATGCACCTTGCATTAAAGTCCATACATGAATCTTCCAAGTTCGGCTAACCTACAAAATTAATTAACAAAATTAAATAACACACAACTATTCATATAATTATAAATTAAATTAATAACTAAATAACTTAATGACACTAACTAAATTTGAAACAATAATTATAAGTCAACTTATAATAAATTCGGCTAGCTCAAATAGTCAAAAACACTGAGTGAGCTAAAATGAGCTAGGGAACTCGGCATGAGCTGTAGCAAACTTAGTTATAAGCTAGATTAAAACTTAATTTATTAAAATGAAAAAGGAATGAGCTGAATTGAGCTAAGTTCGAGCTCAAACGAGCTAAAACGAGCTCAAGTGAGCTGATGTGAGCTGAATGGCGCATGGGGGAGCTGGAGAGGAGCTGAGATCGGATTGCAAAATGGTGCATGGAGTCTTCAAGGAGTTGTTCTTAGCTCCTCCAACGTTATGGAGCTGGTTATCATCCCAAATGCGCATCACAAAGGCTGATATAGCACCTTGAAGTTGCTTGGTTCGAGCTCGGGTCATGGAACCTTTTGGCAGCTCAATGGATCCTTGGTGTGCATTCGAGGATGCCCCGGGTGTGCTCACATCACATAGTATCACCCATGCGACCTAGCTACATACCATCTGTATCATCCAATCTTTCTGAAGGTTCAACCGAGATTTCTCTCTCTTTCTAATACTTGATTCCATACTTTCAATAGTCAATTATGATTCAAAAATTAGCTTCAATACATAAAATATGCTGAAATATAAAAACATAATAAAGATAATGTATTATTTACATACAAACTTACATACTTTCTCATTTCCATGTCAAATTAATATTGAACATTTAAATCATCATAATTATACTTACTTTCAACACCTCGACAATCATAGTAAATATATCAATTTTACATTGAAAAATGCATAAATTAATGCTTATTATACATATGAACTTACCTTGATACTAAAATGGCCATTTTACCAACTTTCCCGATTTTTGATTTTTCTCCCATTCTAGGTTCAAATATCATTTTTAGAGATCTAAAACATCATATTTTACTTGTTTAATTAATGTACTATTCAAAACAGTCCTTAACTCAAAATTTTGCAAAATTGCAATTTTGCCCCTAAACTTTTACATATTTACACTTTTGCCCATAGGCTCGGGAATTAAACTTCATCCCTTATTCTTATGTTTTATGACATTTTGATCATTTTTCTCTTTTATGGCAACATCAAATTCTCACTCTAACACATAGTTATGAACAATAACAACTTTTACCGATTAAGCCGTTTTTGCTTAAAACCGCTTAGCAAAAGTTGTTTAACATAATTTCAGCCATATTCTACCATAAAACATCAAAATGAACACATTTCACCTATGGATATTTTTCCAAATATGAACCCTAGCTTAAATTATTGCTAGAATAAGCTTAATCAAGTTACTAGGGTTCTAAAAACGTAAAGAACTTGAAAAACGGGGCTAGAACGGACTTACTATTGAGCTTGGAAAGCTTGAAAACCCTAGCCATGGCTTCCCCCATGCTAATTTCGACCTCCATGAAAAAGATGAGTCAATTTTGGCTTTATTTTCCCCTTTTATTTCTTTTAATTACCAAATGACTAAAATGCCCTTAAGGCCTTTCTTTAAAACTTTGTCCTATTCATTCCCATTTTTGTCCAAACAAAATATAATGGTCTAATTACCATTTAAGGACCTCCTATTTAAACCCCCATTTCAATCAAGTACTTATGAATTAGAACACATATTTTACAACTTTTGCAATTTAGTCCTAAAAGCCCAATTAAGCACTTTATCAGTAAAATTACTTAATGATATTTTTACACAATATTTTAATCAATAAATAAACCTTAAAACTTAATTGGAATAATCTTTTTGGCTTCAAATTCATGGTTCTAAAACCATCATTCTGTTCAGGCCCTAAATCAGGCTGTTATAGCAACTTCTGCAAATAACCCCTAATAGGCAGATTAAACATGCAATCTATAAAATTTCTTATCAATACTCTAACACATGCATCTAATCACTCGGTAAATCATAAAAATTAATCGAAATAAACTATTCTATCTCAGATTTGTGGTTTTGCAACCACTATTCCATTTAGGCCCTATTTCGAGATGTTACACTAAGCAATTCGGCTAAGAAAAGACTAGAATCATCTAGAACAAAAACATTAATTAGCTAAGTCTTGATTCAGCTGAATGGGACTTCATTGGATAGCTTCATGTTTAAGCAAAGTGACTTGGATGAATGTGAAGACTTGGAAGCTTAATAGTTTGTCTAGGTTCGGCCTTGGGATGAATTGGGCATTCAGGAAGTGTCTTTTGGCTGAATAAACACCTAGGGAAGTCATTTGGGCAACCAACAATTCATGTATTAAGAATTAGATGCATTCTCCCATTCATTGTAGCTTACTGTCCATGCATCTTCTCTTGGACTTCATTCATGGATTGACTTTGGAAATTGATCATGTAGTTACCCCTTGGTCAAATAAGTGCTTAGGAACACCAATAGTTCACCCACATACATTCAGTCATGCATGGAACTTGAAAGGGGCTTGAATCTGGCCATAGATGAACATTCATTAATTACTCTCCATTCATGCATGTGTGCCGTCCAAAGGGATTGTATCTTCATAATCCAATGCAAGTAATTAACCTCCCATGTACATGAACATAATTCCTTACAAGCATTGAACCAAACCGTGCATGAATCTTCTTATGCATTGAACTAGCCCGTACATGCACCTAGCCTTAAATGCACCTCCATATTCGGCTAACCTATAAAAGAATTAAACACATAATTATTTAAAATATATATTCATTTTAAACATAATTAAACAGCAATTAGGTAACTTAAATGACACTAACTAAATTGGACACATTTAATTGAAACTAACTAGTAACATTAAGTTCAGCTAGCTCAAACTAAGTGGAAATATTTAATAAATTTATTTGAGCTAGGATTTTTGTTATTGAGCTATAGCAAACTAATTAGTATAAAACTAAAACTTAGTTTAATTTATTGAAATAAAGAACGAGCTAAAAGTAAGATCAGTTGAGCTCAAACGAGCTGAAACAAGCTCAAATGAGCTGAAACAAGCTCAAATGAGCTGAGTTGAGCTGGACGGAGCTGAGGAGCTAGAAATGAGCTAGGATCAGCTTGCCAACAATGCACGAGTTCTTTGGATAGTTTGCTTCGAGCTGATTTTGTGAGTATTGGCCCTTGTTTCGAACCAAGGTTTTGCATTAGAAGCTAGAATAACTTCTAGGAAATGTTTAGCATGAGCTCAAGTTATGGGTCCTTTAGCCAGCTCGATTGAATCTTGGTTCGCACTTGTGGGAGCCCCAGGCGTGCATACATCATAAAAGCTGAAATTAAACTCCTGTCTTTTCACATTCTTGAGCCAAATAACTCTATCCTTGAATTCACTTTAATTCAGCTGAATGAATGAAAATGACTCTTGAGTTAGCCCTTGGTCAGCCGAATGGACACCATATTCTTAATCAGCTTCTTAATGATGTTTGAATGCTTGAAAAAAACCTTTGAAATGGCAAAAATGGCTGGTAGTGGAAAGGTTGCTGGAAAAATTAATTTGAATGATAAATGCTCCTTAAACCTCCTTTAAATGATGTATAAACCTTCTTTATAATAGCCCTCTTGCTTTGTAACCGAAAATAACTTGGAAAGCCTCTTTATTTAATTTGTAACAGCCTTTATTTGTAACTGTTATGACTTGAAAAGACTCCTGCAATAAACAAAATAAAATAAGCTTAATAAACACATGTAAACACTTATTAAACATAACAAACATTAATACTTAACTTAAGTAAATGAACTATAACATATGCATCAATTATTCCAGCAACTAGTTTAATTAAAGAAGCAACTATTAAATAAAGTTCAACAAAAACTCAATTAATTAAACTAAGATGAGTTGAATTAATGTCCAGCAACTCATTTATTAAACTAAGATGCTTAAATGCATAGTTTAAAATGCTAAATAAATGAACAAATGAATTACTCAATGCATGACTTAATTAAATGCAGAACACATAATGCAAGTCATAATTAAAATATGAAGATCAATAATGCATGACATTAACTAAAGATGTATTAATTAAACAAAACATAATTAAAGACTAAAGTAACTAAAATAAATAAATCAAATCCTTAACTAATTAACTAACTTAGTTAAAATGAATTAACTAATTTATTCCAGCTTAATAAAATGCAAGAATTAAAATTTAAAGATGAGCTCAAACAAGCTTATTTGAGCTGAATTAGCTCATTGAATGAGCACACAAACTCATTGAGTTGGATCAAACTCAAATGAGCTAAATTTGAACTGGACAGAGCTCGTGGAGCTGGAAACGAACTGGGATCAACTTGCCAACAATGCAAGGCTCGACTAAGGAGACTTGACTGACGGGGTTCGCTGGGTGAGCTCACATCATTCCCCCCTCTTTTAGGCGACTTGTCCTCAAGTCGGGCTATTCATCTATTGGAAAATATTTCCTCTTGTTCGGCTTTCCTCGATCGAACGGAATGGAAGATATCACACAAACCTAAAAATGGTTTATCAATGGACAAGAAAGCACATCACCATCATAGATAAGTAATAGAGGGTTAAGACAACAAAAACCTAAAGATAAATCAAATGATAAGCAAAAAAAAATGATTTTATTTTTCCAAAATGACTTATCAATTTTGACAATGACAAATGCAAAGCATTCAATTCCAAATAGCTCAGATAGAATGTAGTCCAAAGATCATATGGCAATAATCTCAATTAGGCAAAGCAAACATACTTCATTTTATTAAAAAGATTCATTATTCCATCAATGCAAACATGTGGATTCAATTGGATAAAAAGGGTACTTAGTCATCAATATTTGCAAAAAGTTAAGCATACTAATCCACATCTAAAACTTTTCAATATGTTTATTAAAAAATATAAATTCATGTGATTGTACACGCAAGGTGTACCATGGCCAACATCTGTCAATCCTTTGCTTATTATCATGATTTGTGTTAAATTATTTCCATTGTCACAATCCAACACAAACGAATCAATACTAGGCCAAAAACTACAATCAAACACATCATGAATCAAATAATTTCCAAACATCCAATCAATAAAATTTTCATCTTCATTTGAATGAAGCAAAGGTATTTGAAAATTTTCAGAGACTTTACCTTGACAGCCTTTAGGAGAGAGAGTCTTATGAATAGTTTTACCTTTTTTAATCAGAACAAATCTTCTCTCCTAGGAAATGTAATGTAAAATAAACCTTTTCCTTCGATCAATTTGAATGGACAATGTGGAACCACGACATCTCATGCTTCTCGAAGGGTGGAATTCACAAAAATGAGAGGGGTTAGTATTAACGAAAATAATGGGCTTAAATGGAAAAGATAAATCATAATTGGAATTTAATTCAAGTCCCATAGCATAAGTAGACCTTACCTTGTCAAAATGAAACAAAACCTTTATGTGTGGCCAAGCAAAGTGATTAGAGAACAAATCAAAATTGGAAACCAAATCATCGAATTTCATTTCCTTAACAAAAGTTCGAACATCAAGCAAACATAAGTTGAATGCAAAAGATGCAAGATACTTAAATGTTCCATAAAACAAATCTACGTAACATATGCCAGGCTTGAACACATGTACTTGATCATGAATTCCAATAGGCAACATGTTAGAAGAAAATATAATCAACTCATTACATGACTGAAATTCCACTCAAGCATGCAAGCATACAGAGTTGACAAAACCAAGCAGATCAAGATATGGGAATCTCATATAAAAATTCAAAGTTTTATCTTGAAGGCCAAAATCAAATGGTTTGAACATTGCATGCAAAAGCCTTTTAACATGTATGTCAAACAAAGACATGGTGAACATAGAACTATTCAAAGATTCAAATCTATCACAAACTAAATGAACAAACATATTTAACACATGAGTTCAAAGAGTTTATATAACCAAAATTTGTATGTGCAAAGCTTTTATAAAACACATCTAAAATTCGATTAGAGTGAGCCAATCCAATAGAAAGATCAAATGTGTCATAAGACAGAATTTTCTTGGCACTTTTCGAAGCAGGGTCATCAAGTGATGAACAAGGACTAATCAAATCAAATGATGGAGGCATGTCAAAAATTGACCCATCAAAATCTTTATGAGCAATTTTCAAATCAGACAGCCTTGATTCGATACACAAGGAATCCTTACCTTCCTTACCTTTGATCACAGGTATGTGGTTGTCATTCACGTACTTACCTTTCTCAAACAACCTAAAACTTTGCTGGTTTGGAAGGTAGTGAAGTTGGAATTGGTCGCACAAATTTCTAGGAACCTGAAAAATAATACCACAAGAAGATCAAACAGCTGGATTAGTGGAAATGATCCTCGCTTGTTCTTGCTCGCTATCTTTTTCACTTGATTGGTTTTCTTTGAGAATGCTTTTTACATAGCTTCCGCCATTATTCACTTAAAACATCCTTTGAACAAACTAAATGATACTTCTTCGTAGAAAATCAGGCAAACTCGCATATGAATCGACTCACCTTGAGGTGGATCGTATAAAAAATTCATTTGAAAATGGTGTTTATTCAGCTCCTTCCAGGCTGATTCATGTATGAATTTGCTGCACATTAAAACAGCAAATTAATCACTTTAAGATGCATTAAAAACAGCAGCTGAAAGACAAATTAATTAAGCTATAATTCAGTTGGACACAATAATTACAGCAGCTAATTAAATTTGTCTTAAACGAAACACATTAAAATTATGTAATAAAATAAGACAAATTAAAATCATTTTCTAACTATGACATATTAAAAACATGTACTAAAATGAACACATTTAACACTTAGCTAATTAATTTAAACAACTTAAACTAAATTAACTAATTTAACTAAAAATAGATAATTATTCTAGCATAAAAAATGCAAGACAAAAAAAATATAAAGATGAGCTCAAACGAGCTTATTTAAGCTAAATTAATCTCGTTGAATGAGCACCCGAGCTCATTAAGCTAGAAATGAGCTGAATTAAGCTTGTTGAATTAAATTCAAGCTTCATTTTACACTTATGCCCCTCGAGCTTAGGCTATGCTCAATGTTGTGGAATTGTGTCAAAACATGATATGACCGTGTTCATATCAAAAGTGAAGTTAGCCTCCATAGAGTTTTCTGATTATGCAATCGCATGGTGGGATTAGCTTGTGACTAGTCAAAGGAGGAACAGGGAAAGGCCTGATGTAAGCACGCCCGAGGAATCCTCGAATGCAAATCATAATTTAATCGAGCTTCCAAAAGGCCCCATGACTCGAGCTTGAACCAAGCAATTTCAAGACACTTTATCAGCTTTGGTGTTGCGCATTTGGGATGATAAAAAGGTCCATGACATTGGAGGAGCTAAGGACAACTCCTTGAAGACTCAATGCATTCTTTTGCAATCCGATCTCAGCTCCTCTCCAGCTCCCCATGCGCCATTCAGCTCCCATCAGCTCACTTGAGCTCGTTTTAGCTCGTTTGAGCTTGAATTTAGCTCGTTTCAGCTCATTTCTTTTCTATTTCAATAAACTAAGTTTTAAATTTGTTTTTAATTAAGTTTGCTATAGCTCATGCCGAATCCCCTAGCTCAACTTAGCTCACTAAGTGTTTTGATTATTTGAGCTAGTCGAATTTAATTTGATAGTTGACTTATAATTAATGTGTCTGAATTTAGTTAGTGTCATTAAGTTGTTTAGTTAATATTTTTAATTATGATTATATGAATAATTTTTTTATTTAATTATGTTATTTAATTATGTAGGTTAGCCGAATATGGAGGTTCATTCAAGACAAGGTGCATGTATGAGAATGTTCATTGAACGAGAAGATACATGCATGGTTCGGTTCAATGTTTGGAAGCCTTACATTCATGTACATGGAGGGTTAATGAATATTGAAAGATACATCTTCCTTGGACGGTACAAATGCATGCATGGAGGACAATTAATGCAAGTGCATGTATGGCTAGGTTCAAGCCTCCTTCCAAGTTCCATGTACAGCCGATGCATGTGGGAGGACCCTTGGAGTTTTCTAAGCACCTATTCGGCCAAGAGACACCTCTTGGAAGTTTCATGCACACCTTGGCCGAACCTAGACAACCCGTTAAGCTCCCAAAGGTGCACATTCATTCAAGTGATTGAAGCTCATACATGAAGCTATCCAAACACATTCCCATCAGCCGAATCAAGACTAGTTAATTAATGTTTTCATTCTAGAACATTCTAGTTAATTCATGTCTAAATTTGCTTAGTCTTTAAGCTAGCTAGTTTGTCCATTCAGTTACTACATGATTGCCTATAAATAGTTTGTTTATCTCATTGTAAAAGGACTTTTGCCAAATTATTGAATGAACATTGTTCTTGTAAGGTTGCTTCCTTTCATATCTCGTACAAGTTTCGAAAGACTTATCTAGCTTGTGCTAGTGGCATCAATCGTCATTGTTTGAACTTATCACCAATCTTGGTGTGGCATTCACCTATCCATCTATCTATATTTTCACCTTAACAATATAGGAACCGGGGTGACACATTTTAGTGTTGAGTCATTGTTGATGTTAAGTTCATTTTCCATCCCCATCTTTTGAATTTCTTTCTTGTTATCACCGAATCAAGCCATCTATCCAACATCCATCTTTGCTACCCATAGCCTTACCTATTACTAAACTTACCCTTCTTTGAAACCTTCCGCTTATCCTATTCTATTCATTACTTCTATTACTAAAATTCGAGGCACGAACGACTCTCTCGACTACGATTGGGCAACTACGTGAATTCGACTCAACTACCCGAGCCGGATCACATCATTTGGTATCAGAGCTTGTAAAATGAGAGGCGTCGACATTCGTATCAAGATCAAAATAGGTTCGTTGTAAACAAAAAAGAATTTTGAATTAAAAAAAAAGTTCAAGTTGTATTTTCGTTTATCATTGTAAAAGTGCTATATTGAAGTTAAAAAAATGAAATTTAAAAAAAAAAAGAAAAAGAAGTGAAGTGTTCAAATTTCTTCTCTATTGTTGATATCATTGTTTCAATCTTCAAAATAATTTTTTTATCAAACTTTGTAACCCCTATTCCCAAAACGCCACACTACATTAAAATTATTTTTCTTTTAGCCTACCTGTACACCTATACATCTTATCCCTTGTAACCATTTTGAAGCCGACCCTAAAGCACCAAGACGAGTCAAGAGAAACAAAATACGAGGTTACGAGAGTAAGTTGAGTGGTAAAAGGCTAGAGAGTGTAAGAAAATTTGAGTGTTGAAAAAGCCTAAACGAGTGAAAACACAAGTGGAGTGTTCATCATTTTTTTTTCGAGTGAACTCGTGAGGATTTTGTAGTGAGGATTTTATTTCTATTTTACTTAACAATTTTACTTTGCAGCGATAACAATCATGTCTCGCAAAGATTTTACTGAATCAGAATATCAATATTTGGTGCAAGAAATGCGAAGAATGGTGAAAACTAAGTTTGACAAATTGCACAAGAGATTAGACCCTGTGGAGAAAAGAGACCAATGGAAACGAATGTCATCAAGTCAAAAAGCAAATTCGAGAACATCACGGAGATACACATCCAACGACTACTCGAGAATAGACTTCGATCGAGATTCCTTTTCATTAAGGAATTCAAGACAAAGAGAAGCTGATTTTGATTTTGAGTCCTTCTAAGAAGATGTACGAGATGAAAGAAACACCTCTTTAAGAACTCCAAAGAAAACATCCACGGAGAGATCTTCACGAAGGATTGTTCTTGAATCATATGTAAATGATTTTTCTTCTTTTGAACAAAATGATTATTCTCCTAACTCTTTCGTGTCCTCTTGTAGAAAGAAAACGAGAAAAGAAAAAGATGAAAAAAAAGAGATCAAAAGAAAAGAGAGGCAAGAAAAGATTATGAGAGAAAATGAGAGGATCTTGAATGAAATCGAGAGAAAAAACAAAGAAATGAAAGAAAAAGAGTGTGAACGAAAGCAAGAGGAGAATGAGAAAAAGAGATCGGGATTGAGAGTGAAAAAGAATGTGAGAAGAAAAAGAAAATTGAAAAAGAGAGTGAGTATGATGAAGAAAGAAAGAAAAATGATCAAGAAATGAGTGTTTTTAAAAAAGAATGTGAGATCGAAAAAGAAGCGAGTGAAAATGAAGAACGAAAGCAAGAAAAAGTTAGAAGTGTTTCAACTAACCAGACTACAAGTTCTCCATGTATTGCTTCTTCTTTTTAGGTTTCTACAGAATTGATTAATAAGTTCCATCTACATTACCTCCCAAAGGAGAGACGGTTCGCATTGGTTGGTAAAGGTAATCCTAGTCCACCCATGCCACAAGGTAAGAAAGGTAAGTGTTATAAAGCGTTTGAGTCTCATTTATCCTATTTGAATGTTGTTGAACAAACCACTGAAGATATAATTTTTGAAAGAGCTCATCATCTTGATTTGTTCAAGGGTCACTTTCTAATTTTTGAAGGAAATCATGGTTTGACTAATTTTTCTATTGTAGAGTATGGCAGTGGCAAGCTTGTTAAAGAAAGATTAATTCAGCACAAGCCACATCTAATCTCATGCAATAAAAAAAGTTGATACATAAAACGTCTAATATGCCTGCTTGTGATGTTATTGAATGTCTTTTAAGTTACGCAACACTCACATGTTTGTGCCAGTCTATTCTCATGAGATCTAACAGATTCTATTGTTTGAGTATATGTGTGCTTAATTTCCTTTGGCCTAGCATGAGTGATTTATTGGTGACGACGAATTTTATGCTATGTTTTGGAACGGGTGAACAAAATCATGTATTCAAACCGGAGCGTGTTTTCTTAAGTTGATGCCATGTAAGGGTGAGCATTGTGATTGTATGTTGAATAAATATGTTGTCCCTTTTCTGTGTGCTCCAAATTTTATCCTTTCGTTCGAAGGTAAAGCACGTGAATGTAGTTGACCTACAAAGTCAAAATCATGTTCTCGATTCTAGAATTTATTTAAAATTGTGGTTTAAAAGATTTTAGCATGTCTTGTTTAATAATGACTTCTGATGTGATTAGGCCCGGGTAGTCGAGTCGAAGTCACGTAGTTGCCTGATCGTAGTTCGAGAGAGTCGTTCGTACGTCGAATTTTAAAAATAGAAGTGAAGGGATAGGTTTGTATAGCGGAAGGTTTTCAAAGTTATGCAAAAGGGTAGTGATAGGTTCGGCTAAGGAAACAAGGAAGTATGTTGGATAGATGGCGAATGGAAAAACAATCTCAACGTCAGGAATGATTCAACACAAAAAAGTGTCATCCCGATTCCAAGGATAGGTGAACACCACACCAAGATTGGTGAAAAGATGGATAACAAGGATAGGTGAACGCCACACCAAGATTGGTGATAAGTTCAACAAGATCGGTAGACGCCACTAGCACAAACTAGATAAGTCTTTGAAACTTGTACGAGATATGAGAGGAAGCAACCTCATAAGAACAAAGTTCATTAACAAATTTGGCAAAAGTCCTTTACAAATGAAATCAACAAACTATTTATACTAGTTTCTTAGGCTAACCGAATAGTCTATTCATGAACTTAACTATTAAGAAATGAACCTAATTTAATACATGAACATTTTAGAAAGATGACCATTAGTGTCCTTTGTCCATGTTTGGCCAGGTGAGTGGGCAGCTTCATGTATGAGCAAGCTTTGGAAGCCAAGGGAATGGTCTAGGTTCGGCCATGGGATGCATGAAACTCCCAAAGGATGTCTCTTGGCTGAATAGGTGCTTAGGAAACTCCAAGGGTCCTCCCACATGCATTGGTTGTACATGGAACTTGGAAGGGGGCTTGAACCTAGCCCGTACATGCACTTGCATTAATGACCCTCCATTCATGCATGTGTGCCGTCAAGGAGATGCACATTTCAACATGCATTAACCTTCAATGTACATGAATGTATGTCCTCCAAACATTGAACCAAACCATTCATGAATCTTCCGTTCAATGAACATTCTGTTCATGCACCTTGCATTAAATGCCATGAATGTATCTTCCAAATTCGGCTAACCTACATAATTAAATAACATAATTAAATAACACACAACTATTCATATAATTATAATTTAAAATAATAACTAAATAACTTAATATCACTAACTAAATTTGAACACAATAATTATAAGTCAACTTATAATAAATTCGGCTAGCTCAAATAGTCAAAAACACTTAGTGAGCTAAAATGAGCTAGGGAATTCGGCATGAGCTGTAGAAAACTTAGTTATAAGCTAGATTAAAACTTAATTTATTGAAATGAAAAAGGAATGAGCTGAATCGAGCTAAGTTTGAGCTCAAACGAGCTAAAACGAGCTCAAGTGAGCTGATGTGAGCTGAATGGCGCATGGGGGAGCTAGAGAGGAGCTGAGATCGGGTTGCAATATGGTGCATGGAATCATCAAGGAGTTGTTCTTAGCTCCTCCAACGTTAGGGAGCTGGTTATCATCCCAAATACGCGTCACAAAGGCCGATATAGCATCTTGAAGTTGCTTGGTTCGGGCTTGGGTCATGGGACCTTTTGGCAGCTCAATAGATACTTGGTGTGCATTCGAGGATACCCCGGGTGTGCTCACATCATTCCCCCCGTCTTCAAAGCGACTTGTCCTCAAGTCGAGCCGACGATTAATTTTGAAACAGGGAGGTCTACTTAATCGTTCTTGGATGGATGTGTTTAGTTGTCGCATCGTACCTGGCTACAAAAACATTTCATAACTTGCAACCAATTGAGATTCATTACAAAGTAGAAACTTATTCAAACGGTCATGGAAGCAAGTTTTCTCACACTTAAGACTATCACAACAGAACAATATCAATATCCCATGTTCACTATCAATTACACATATCTCATTATAACTTAAAAACTTAATGAACAAGGATTTTGAGAACAAAATGTCCGTACTTCGCTTGAGCATTTCAAATTGTACTTGCGAAGTATTGGAACTTCGACAGGAATTCATTTGATAATTCAAAACCTGCATACATCCGTCATAAGCAAACAATGGAAAAGAAAAATTTATCTCATGGTTTTGTACTCTTAAACTACGCAATTTGGACAGCAAGTAATCATCAAACTTATCAACTTCATGCTTATAAAAAATCTTGTGTCCATCAACCAAAACACTTATATCTTCATCGTTAATGTTTTCGTCATCAATCAAGTTGGAAAAAAAATGTAATAGAAATTCCAGAAACCTTACCTTGTTCACAAAAACAAGAATTAACTTTACCTTTCCCGATCATTACAAACCTTCTCTCTTCGGAAATGTATCGTAACCGCATCATAGGGCTTGAGTCAACCTGAAAAGAATTAGAAAAAAGAAAACTTTGGTTAATCAAAACTCTTTTCTTTTCTTCACTCATGTTTCTTTGAAGTTTTTTTTCTCTCATTTTTTTATCAAAACTCTTTTTCTTTTCTCTTTCATTTTCATTTCTTTCTTTTTCATTTTCTTTTTCCACTCGCATTCGTTCTAAAGATTGCTTTAACCATTGTTGATCCTCCACAACTTGTTTTGGTGTCAAAGGTGCCAAAGTAAAATTTCGGCCTTGATACTTGAAAGTATATTGATTTGCAAATCTGTCATGCTTCACTCTTCGATCGAATTGCCAGGGCCTTCCAAGCAGTATATGACCCGCGTGCATGGGTACCACATCACAAAGAACTTCATCTTCATACTTTCCAATTGAAAATGGGACAAGAACTTGCTTGGTTACCTTTAACTCAATTCCATCATTAAGCCATTGTAGCTTGTATGGACTCGGATGAACACTTGTCCGCAAATCAAGTCTTTCAACTAGGAGGGTACTCGCAACATTTGTACAACTTCCTCCATCAATCACCATGCTACAAACCTTTCCACAGACAAAACAACGGGTATGAAAAAGGTTCTCTCGTTGCAGATCGAGTTCGGTACCTTGCAAACCTAAGCTTCTCTTAACAACAAGCATCTCACCTTCGACCGTGTACTCCATTTCTTCCTCGGCATCGGAAAGGGTTTCGTTATTGTTTTCAACTTTTTCATCCTCCTCCTCTTCCGATTCAATATCGCCATTTGGTTGAATCACCATGACGCTCCGATTCAGACATTGACTCGCAATATGCCCTCTTCCAAGGCACTTGAAACATTTTATGTCTCTCATCTAGTTTTGGGTACCTTCAACAGCATTGCCTTTGCTATTTTCACCCGTAGGCTTGGTAGCTTTGATAGGTGCCATAGGATCTTTCGTTTGGCTTGCCGTAGCACTCTTGCTAGTGCCTTGGTTCCATCGAGACACATTGGTGGTTGAATAGCCTCAGGCAGCACCTTTCTTCTTGAGTTGCTTCTCGATTTTGATGGCCATGTGGACCATATCAACTATCTCCACATAATGTTGTAGCTCCACAACATTGGCGATCTCATGGTTAAGTCCGGACAGAAATCTAGCCATAGTGGCTTCTCGATCCTCGTCCACACTCACACGGATCATAGCAACTTCCATTTCTTTGTAATAGTCCTCGACACTCCTCGTACCTTGAGAAAGATTTTGAAGCTTTTGGTAAAGCTCCCGGTGGTAGTGCGTTGGAATGAACCTCCGGCGCATGACAGCCTTCATTTTGGCCCAAGTGTTAATGGGTCGCTCACCATTTCGCCTTCGGGTTGTTGTGAGTTGGTCCCACCAAATCATGGCATAGTCGGTGAATTCTATGGCAGCCAACTTAACTTTCTTTACTTCCGAGTAGTTATGGCACTCAAAAATAAGCTTGATCTTTTTCTCCCACTCCAAATATGCTTCGGGATCCGAACGGCCTTAGAACAGCGAAATTGATAGCCTAATACTTTTCAAGTCATCATCAAACCTTTCTCGCTCTCGTTGGCCACGATGACGTTGGCCTCTCCGCCGGGCACTAACATTCAAACCAGCCTCGCTTTCGGCTTCACTTGGATCAAAAACTTCATCATCTCGAACATGCCTTCAGTCACGATCTCGAGGTGGACTTATTGGGGTCCTTGCTCGTCGGCCTATTCCCTCCACTTGATCGAGTCGGTCTTGTATCGGTTCCAACTTTCGATCAAACAACCATTCAACTTCTCGAAGTAAGGCTTGCATGTTCAAATCCGGTACATTACGAACGGGTTGCCTTTCCTCTACATTTCGTTCCATGTTGATTTTTTTCTTTTTTTTCAATAGATTTTCAAATCCTCACCCAAATCTCACTATTCACTCACAAAGAAAAAATTGATGAACACTCCACTCGTGTTTGCACTCGTTTTTAGGCTTTTTCAAACTCTCGAATGATCTTACACACTCTAGCATTTTACCACTCAAGCTTACTCTCGTAACCTTGTATTTTGTTTCTTTTGACTTGACTAGGTGCTTTAGGGTCGGCTTCAAACGGTTACAAGGGTTAAAACGTATGGTGTACGGGTAGGCTAAAAGAAAAAAAATAATTTTTAAAGTAGTGTGGCATTTTGGGGGGTTAAAATTGATGAAAAGAATATAAGACGATCAGAAGAAATATAAAACAATAAAATCGAACTTTTGATCACTTCACCTTTTTTTTTTTTAATTTCGTATCTCTTTTTTTTTCTTCGTCTTCTTTTTTTTTAACTTCCAATATAGCCTTTACAATGATAAAAACGAAAATACAAAATTTTTTTCGAATTTTTTTTCAAATTTTTTTCACCTTGTACCTACTTCGATCTTGATACGGATATCGGCGCCTCTCGATTTATAAGCTCTGATACCAAATGATATGATTTAGCTCGAGTAGTCGAGTCGAAGTCATGTAGTTGCCCGATCGTAGTTCGGGAGAGTCGTTCGTACCTCGAATTTTAAAAATAGAAGTGAAGGGATAGGTTTGGATAGCGGAAGGTTTTCAAAGTTATGCAAAAGGGTAGTGATAGGTTCGGCTAAGGAAACAAGGAAGTATGTTAGATAGATGGGGAATGGAAAAACAATCTCAACGTCAGGAATGATTCAACACTAAAAAGTGTCACCCCGATTCCTATATTGTTAAGGTGAAAAGATGGATAACAAGGATAGGTGAACGCCACACCAAGATTGGTGATAAGTTCAACAAGATCGGTAGACACCACTAGCACAAACTAGATAAGTCTTCGAAACTTGTACGAGATATGAGAGGAAGCAACCTCACAAGAACAAAGTTCATTAACAAATTTGGCAAAAGTTCTTTACAAATGAAATCAACAAACTATTTATACTAGTTTCTTAGGCTAACCGAATAGTCTATTCATGAACTTAACTATTAAGCAATGAACCTAATTTAATACATGAACATTCTAGAAAGATGACCATTAGTGTCCTTTGTCCATGTTCGGCCGAATGGGGAGGTGAGTGGGCAGCTTCATGTATGAGCAAGCTTTGGAAGCCAAGGGAATGGTCTAGGTTCGGCCATGGGATGCATGAAACTCCCAAAGGATGTCTCTTGGCCGAATAGGTGCTTAGGAAACTCCAAGGGTCCTCCCACATGCATTGGTTGTACATGGAACTTGGAAGGGGGCTTGAACCTAGCCGTACATGCACTTGCATTAATGACCCTCCATTCATGCATGTGTGCCGTCCAAGGGAGATGCACATTTCAACATGCATTAACCTTCCATGTACATGAATGTATGTCCTCCAAACATTGAACCGAACCATTCATGAATCTTCCCGTTCAATGAACATTCCCGTTCATGCACCTTGCATTAAATGCCATGAATGTATCTTCCAAATTCGGCTAACCTACATAATTAAATAACATAATTAAATAACACACAACTATTCATATAATTATAAATTAAAATAATAACTAAATAACTTAATATCACTAACTAAATTTGAACACAATAATTATAAGTCAACTTATAATAAATTCGGCTAGCTCAAATAGTCAAAAACACTTAGTGAGCTAAAATGAGCTAGGGAATTCGGCATGAGCTGTAGAAAACTTAGTTATAAGCTAGATTAAAACTTAATTTATTGAAATGAAAAAGGAATAAGCTGAATCAAGCTAAGTTCGAGCTCAAACGAGCTAAAACGAGCTCAAGTAAGCTGATGTGAGCTGAATGGTGCATGGGGGAGCTGGAGAGGAGCTGAGATCGGATTGCAATATGGTGCATGGAATCATCAAGGAGTTGTTCTTAGCTCCTCCAACGTTAGGGAGCTGGTTATCATCCCAAATGTGCGTCACAAAGGCTGATATAGCATCTTGAAGTTGCTTGGTTCGGGCTCAGGTCATGGGACCTTTTGGCAGCTCAATAGATACTTGGTGTGCATTCGAGGATGCCCCGGGTGTGCTCACATCAACTTCGAATTACTCCATGATCTTTCTATGATATTAAATTATTTCTTGTTATTGATTAAGGGATTTGAGACATGGTTTTTGAAGTGATTCGGCTTGGGTGGTTGAGTCAAATTCACTTAGTTGCCCGATCGTAGTCGAGAAGGGTCGTTCGTGCCTCGGTCTCAGAGATAAAATTGAAAGAATAGGTTTGAATCAGCGGAAGGTTTTCAAAAAGTTATGCAAAAGGGTATTGATAGGTTCGACTAAGGAAACAAGAAAGGATGTTAAAGGAATGGTTCAATTTTGAAACAATAAGAAGGAGATAATGCAAGGTGGGGATGGAATAGTGAACTTAATGTTAGGAATGATTCAACACTAAAAAGTTTCACCCCGGTTCCTATATTGTTAAGGTGAAAATATGGATAGATGGATAGGTGAATGCCACACCAAGATTGGTCATAAGTTCAAACAAGGACGATTGACGCCACTAGCACAAGCTAGATAAGTCATTCGAAACTTGTACGAGATATGAGAGGAAGCAACCTCACAAGAACAATGTTTATTAAACAAATTTGACAAAAGTCCTTTTACAATGAAATAAACAAACTATTTATAGGCAATCATGTAGTAACCGAATGGACAAACTAGCTAGCTTAAAGACTAAGCAAATTCGATCATGAATTAACTAGAATGTTCTAGAATGAAAACATTAAGTAACTAGTCTTGATTCAGCTGATGGGGATGTGTTTGGACAGCTTCATGTATGAGCTTTAATCACTTGCATGAATGTGTAGCTTTGGGAGCTCAACGGGTTGTTTAGGTTCAGCCAAGGTGTGCATGAAACTTCCAAGAGGTGTCTCTTGGCTGAAAAGGTGCATAGAAACTCCAAGGGTCCTCCCACATGCATTTGGCTATACGTGGAACTTGGAAGGGAGCTTGAACCTAGCCGTACATGAACTTGCATTAATTGTCCTCCATTCATGCATGTGTGCCGTCCAAGGGAGATATATTCTTCAATATCCATTGCATGCAATGAATCCTCCATGTACATGAATGTGAGACCTCCAAACATTAAACTGAACCATGCATGTATCTTCTCGTTCAATGAACATTCCCGTACATACACCTTGCCATGAATGAATCTCCATATTCGGCTGAACCTACATGAAATAAACACACAATTAAACAATATAATTATTGATGTGAGCACACTCGGGGCATCCTCAAATGCACACCAAGAATCCATTAAGCTGCCAAAAGGCCCCATGACCCGAGCTCGAACCAAGCAACTTCAAGATGCTATATCAGCCTTTGTGATGCGCATTTGGGATGATAACCAGCTCCATAAACAACTCCTTGATGACTCCATGCACTATTTTGCAATCCGATCTTAGCTCCTCTCCAGCTCCCCTATCTGCCATTCAGCTCCCATCAGCTCACTTGAGCTTGTTTTAGCTCGTTTGAGCTCAAATTTAGCTCGTTTCAGCTCATTCCTTTTTCATTTAAATAAACTAAGTTTTGATCTAGCTTATAACTAAGTTTGCTACAGCTCATGCCGAATTCCCTAGCTCAATTTAGCTCACTAGGTGTTTTTGACTATTTGAGTTAGCCGAATTTATTATAGGTTGACTTATAATTATTGTGTCTAAATTTAGTTAGTGTTATTAAGTTATTTAGTTATTATTTTAATTTATAGTTATATGAATAGTTGTATGTTATTTAATTTTGTTATTTAATTTTGTAGGTTAGTCGAATTTGGAAGATACATTCATGGCATTTAATGCAAGGTGCATGAACGGGAATGTTCATTGAACGGGAAGATTCATGAATGGTTCGGTTCAATGTTTGGAGGACATACATTCATGTACATGGAAGGTTAATGCATATTGAAAGGTGCATCTCCCTTGGACGACACACATGCATGAATGGAGGGTAATTAATGCAAGTGCATGTACGGCTATGTTCAAGCCCCCTTCCAAGTTCCATGTACAACCGATGCATGTGGGAGGACCCTTGGAGTTTCCTAAGTACCTATTCGGCCAAGAGACACCCTTTGGGAGTTTCATGCATCCCATGGCCGAACCTAGACAATCCCCTTGGCTTCCAAAGCTTGCTCATACATGAAGCTGCCCACTCACCTCCCATTCGGCCGAACATGGACAAGGACACCATTGGTCATTTTTCTAGAAGGTTCATGTCTTAATTAGGTTCATTACTTAATCATTACATTCATGAATAGTCTATTCGGCTAGCATAAGAAACTAGTATAAATAGTTTGTTGATTTCATTTGTAAAGGACTTTTGCCAAATTTCTTAATGAACTTTTGTTCTTGTGAGGTTGCTTCCTCTCATATCTCGTACAAGTTTCGAAGACTTATCTAGTTTGTGCTAGTGGCGTCTACCAATCTTGTTTGAACTTATCACCAATCTTGGTGTGACGTTTACCTATCCTTCTTTAATGTGATTCGGCCCGGGTAGATGAGTCGAATTCACGTAGTTGCCCGATCATAGTTTGAGAGAGTCGTTCGTGCCTCAGATTTTAATAATAAAAATAAAATAATGGAATAGATTAAGTGGAAGGTTTCTAGAAGGATAAGTTTAGTAATAGGTTCGGTTATGTGTAACAAAGATGAGTGATGGATAATGGTTCAGTTTGGTTAACAAGAAGGAAAGTTGAAAGATGGGGGATGGAAAATGAACTCAACGTCAGGAATGATTCAACACTAAATAGTGTCACCCCGATTCCTATATTGTTAAGGTGAAAAGATGGATAGAAGGATAGGTGAACGTTACACCAAGTTTGGTGATAAGTTCAACAAGATCGGTAGACGCCACTAGCACAAGCCAGATAAGTCGTTCGAAACTTGTACGAGATATGAGAGGAAGCAACCTCACAAGAACAATGTTCATTAACAAATTTGGCAAAAGTCCTTTACAAATGAAATCAACAAACTATTTATACTAGTTTCTTATGCTAGCTGAATAGACTATTCATGAACTTAATGATTAAGTAATGAACCTAATTAAGACATGAACCTTCTAGAAAAATGACCAATGGTGTCCTTGTCAATGTTCGGCCGAATGGGAGGTGAGTGGGCAGCTTCATGTATGAGCAAGCTTTGGAAGCCAAAGGGATTGTCTAGGTTCGGCCATGGGATGTATGAAACTCCCAAAGGGTGTCTCTTGGTCGAATAGGTGCTTAGGAAACTCCAAGGGTCCTCCCACATGCATCGGTTGTACATGGAACTTGGAAGGGGGCTTGAACCTAGCCGTACATGCACTTGTATTAATTACCCTCCATTCATGCATGTGTGCCGTCCAAGGGGGATGCACCTTTCAATATGCATTAACCTTCCATGTACACGAATGTATGTCCTCCAAACATTGAACCGGACCACGCATGAATCTTCCCGTTCAATGAACATTCCCGTTCATGCACCTTGCATTAAATGCCATGAATGTATCTTCCCAAATTCGGCTAACCTACATAATTAAATAACACACAACTATTCATATAATTATAATTTAAAATAATAACTAAATAACTTAATATCACTAACTAAATTTGAACACAATAATTATAAGTCAACTTATAATAAATTCGGCTAGCTCAAATAGTCAAAAACACTTAGTGAGCTAAAATGAGCTAGGGAATTTGGCATGAGCTGTAGCAAACTTAGTTATAAGCTAGATTAAAACTTAGTTTATTTAAATGAAAAAGGAATGAGCTGAAACGAGCTAAATTCGAGCTCAAACGAGCTAAAACGAGCTCAAGTGAGCTGATGTGAGCTGAATGGCGCATGGGGGAGCTGGAGAGGAGCTGAGATCAAATTGCAAAATAGTGCATGGAGTCTTCAAGGAGTTGTCCTTAGCTCCTCCAACGTCATGGAGCTGGTTTTCTTCCTAAATGCGCAACACAAAGGCTGATATAGCATCTTGATTTTGCTTGGTTCGAGCTCGGGTCATGGGACTTTTGGAAGCTCAATTGATTCTTGGTGTGCATTCAAGGATGCCGGGTGTGCTCACATCATTCCCCGTCTTCAAAGCGACTTGTCCTCAAGTCGAGTCGACGGTTAATTTTGAAACAGGGAGGTCTACTTGATTGTTCTTGAATGGATGTGTTTAGTTGACGCATCGTGCCTTGCTGCAAAAACGTTTCATAACTTGCAACCAATTGAGAATTATTACAAAGTAGAAACTTATTCAAACGGTCATGGAAGCAAGTTTTCTCACACTTAAGACCATCACAACAGAATAATATCAATATCCCATGTTCACTATCAAATAAACATATCTCGTTATAACTTAAAAACTTAATGAACAAGGATTTTGAGAATATAATGTCCGTACTTCGCTTGAGCATTTCAAATTGTACTTGCGAAGTATTGGAACTTCGACAGGAATTCATTTGACAATTCAAAACCCGCATACATCCATCATAAGCAAACAATGGAAAAGAAAAATTAATCTCATGGTTTTGTACTCTTAAACTACGCAGTTTGGACAGCAAGTATTCATCAAACTTATCAACTTCATGCTTATCAAAAATCTTGTGTCCATCAACCAAAACAGTTATATCTTCATCGTTAATGTTTTCTTCATCAATCAAGTTGGACAAAAATGTAATAGAAATTCCAGAAACCTTACCTTGTTCACAACAACAAGAATTAACTTTACCTTTCCCGATTATTACAAACCTTCTCTCTTCGGGAATGTATAAATAACCGCATCATAGGGCTTGAGTCAACTGAAAAGAGTTAGAATGAAGAAAACTTTGGTTAATCAAAACTCTTTTCTTTTCTTCATTCATGTTTCTTTGAATTTATTTTTTCTCTTTTTTTATCACAACTCTTTTTCTTTTCTCTTTCAATTTCTTTTCTTTCTTTTTCATTTTCTTTTTCCACTCGCATTCATTCCAAAGATTGCTTTAACCATTGTTGATCCTCCACAACTTGTTTCGGTGTCAAAGGTGCCAAAGTAAAATTTCGGCCTTCATACTTGAAAGTATATTGATTTGCAAATCCATCATGCTTCACTCTTCGATCGAATTGCCAGGGCCTCCCAAGTAGTATATGACCCGCATGCATGGGCACCACATCACAAAGAACTTCATCTTTATACTTTCCAATTGAAAATGGGACAAGAACTTGCTTGGTTACCTTTAACTCAACTCCATCATTAAGCCATTGTAGCTTGTATGGATTCGGATGAACACTTATCGGCAAATCAAGCCTTTCAACTAGGAGGGTACTCGCAACATTTGTACAACTTCCTCCATCAATCACTACGCTACAAACCTTTCCACGGACAAAATAACGGGTATGAAAAAGGTTCTCTCGTTGCGGATCGAGTTCGGTACCTTGCGAACCTAAGCTCCTCTTAACAAAAAGCATCTCACCTTCGACCGCGTACTCCATTTCTTCCTCGGCATCAGAAAGGATTTCGTTATTGTTTTCAACTTTTTCATCCTCCTCCTCCTCCGATTCAATATCGCCATTTGGTTGAATCACCATGACGCTCTGATTCAGACATTGACTCACAATATGCCCTCTCCCAAGGCACTTGAAACATTTTATGTCTCTCGTCCGGTTTTGGGTACCTTGAACAGCCTTGCCTTTGCTATTTTCACCCGTAGGTTTGGTAGCTTTGATAGGTGCCATAGGATCTTTCGTTTGGCTCACCGTAGCACTCTTGCTAGTGCCTTGGTTCCATCGAGACACATTGGTGGTTGAATAGCCTTGGGCAGCACCTTTCTTCTTGAGTTGCTTCTCGATTTTGATGGCCATGTGAACCATATCAACTATCTCCACATAATGTTGTAGCTCCACAACATTGGCGATCTCACGGTTAAGTCCGGACAGAAATCTAGCCATAGTTGCTTCTCGATCCTCGTCCATATTCGCACGGATCATAGCAACTTCTATTTCTTTGTAATAGTCATCGACACTCCTCGTTCCTTGAGAAAGATTTTGGAGCTTTTGGTAAAGCTCTCGGTGGTAGTGCGTTGGAATGAACCTCTGGCGCATGACAGCCTTCATTTCGGCCCAAGTGTTAATGGGTCGCTCGCCATTTCGCCTTTGGGTTGTCGTGAGTTGGTCCCACCAAATCATGGCATAGTCGGTGAATTCTATGGCAGCCAACTTAACTTTCTTTACTTCCAAGTAGTTATGGCACTCGAAAATAAGTTTGATCTTTTTCTCCCACTCCAAATATGCTTCAGGATCCGAACGGCCTTGGAACGGGGGAATTGATAGCCTAATACTTTTCAAGTCATCATCAAACCTTTCTCGCTCTCGTTGGCCACGATGACGTTGGCCTCTCCATCGGGCACTAACATTCGAACCAGCCTCGCTTTCGGCTTCACTTGGATCAGAAACTTTGTCATCTCGAACATGCCTTTGGTCACGGTCTCGAGGTGGACTTATTGGGGTCCTTGCTCGTCGGCCTCTTCCCTCCACTTGATCGAGTTGGTCTTGTATCGGTTCCAACTTTCGATCAAACAACTGTTCAACTTCTCGATGTTCAAATCCGGCACATTACGAACGGGTTGCCTTTCCTCCACATTTCATTCCATGTTGATTTTTTTAATAGATTTTCAAATCCTCACCACAAATCTCACTATTCACTCGTAAAGAAAAATTGATGAACACTCCACTCGTGTTTGCACTCGTTTTTAGGCTTTTTCAAACTCTCGAATGATCTCACACACTCTAGCCTTTTACCACTCAAGCTTACTATCGTAACCTTGTATTTTGTTTCTTTTGACTCGTCTAGGGTGCTTTGGGGTCAGCTTCAAATTGGTTACAAGGGATAAAATGTATAGGTTATGGGTAGGCTAAAAGAAAAATATTTTTGGTATAGTGTGGCATTTGGAAATGGGGTTAAAATTGATGAAAAGAATATAAGACGATCGGAAGAAATATCAAACAATAGATTCAAACTTTGATCACTTCACTTTTTTTTAATAATTTGTATCTCTTTTTTTTTACAACTTTCAATATAGCACTTTACAATGATAAAAACGAAAATACAAAATTTTTTTTGTTCGAATATTTTTTTGAATATTTTTTTACCACGAACCTATTTTGATCTTGATACGGACGTCGGAGCCTCTCGATTTACAAGCTCTGATACCAAATAATGTGATTTGGCCCGGGTAAATGAGTCGAATTCACATAGTTTCCCGATCGTAGTTCGAGAGAGACGTTCGTGCCTCGAATTTTAATAATAAAAATAAAATAATGGAATAGATTAAGCGAAAGGTTTCTAGAAGGATAAGTTTAGTAATAGGTTTGGTTATGTGTAACAAAGATGAGTAATGGATAATGGTTCGGTTTGGTTAACAAGAAGGAAAGTTGAAAGATGGGGGATGGAAAACGAACTCAACGTCAGGAATGATTCAACACTAAATAGTGTCACCCCGATTCCTATATTGTTAAGGTGAAAAGATGGATAGAAGGATAGGTGCACGCCACACCAAGTTTGGTGATAAGTTCAACAAGATCGGTAAACGCCACTAGCACAAGCCAGATAAGTCGTTCGAAACTTGTACAAGATATGAGAGGAAGCAACCTCACAATAACAATGTTCATTAACAAATTTGGCAAAAGTCCTTTACAAATGAAATCAACAAACTATTTATACTAGTTTCTTATGCTAGCCGAATAGACTATTCATGAACTTAATGATTAAGTAATGAACCTAATTAAGACATGAACCTTCTAGAAAAATGACCAATGGTGTCCTTGTCCATGTTCGGCCGAATGGGAGGTGAGTGGGCAGCTTCATGTTTGAGCAAGCTTTGGAAACCAAGGGGATTGTCTAGGTACGGCCATGGGATGCATGAAACTCCCAAAGGGTGTCTCTTGGCCGAATAGGTGCTTAGGAAACTCCAAGGGTCCTCCCACATGCATCGATTGTACATGGAACTTGGAAGGGGCCTTGAACCTAGCCGTACATGCACTTGCATTAATTACCCTCCATTCATGCATGTGTGCCGTCCAAGGGAGATGCACCTTTCAATATGCATTAACCTTCCATGTACATGAATGTATGTCCTCCAAACATTGAACCGGACCATGCATGAATCTTCCCGTTCAATGAACATTCCCGTTCATGCACCTTGCATTAAATGCCATGAATGTATCTTCCCAAATTCGGCTAACCTACATAATTAAATAACACACAACTATTCATATAATTATAATTTAAAATAATAACTAAATAACTTAATATCACTAACTAAATTTGAACACAATAATTATAAGTCAACTTATAATAAATTCGGCTAGCTCAAATAGTCAAAAACACTTAGTGAGCTAAATTGAGCTAGGGAATTCGGCATGAGCTGTAGCAAACTTAGTTATAAGCTAGATTAAAACTTAGTTTATTTAAATGAAAAAGGAATGAGCTGAAAAGACCTAAATTCGAGCTCAAATGAGCTAAAACGAGCTCAAGTGAGCTGAATGGCGCATGGGGGAGCTGGAGAAGAGCTGAGATCGGATTGCAAAATAGTGCATGGAGTCTTCAAGGAGTTGTCCTTAGCTCCTCCAATGTCATGGAGCTGGTTTTCTTCCCAAATGCGCAACACAAAGGCTGATATAGCATCTTGATTTTGCTTGGTTCGAGCTCGGGTCATGGGACCTTTTGGAAGCTCAATTGATTCTTGGTGTGCATTCAAGGATGCCCCGGGTGTGCTCACATCACTTTTATCCATCTTTTCACCTTAACAATATAGGAATCAGGGTGACACTTCTTAGTGTTGAATCATTCTTGACGTTGAGTTCGTTTTTCCATCCCCCATCTTTCAACTTTCCTTCTTGTTAACCAAACCGAACCATTATCCATCACTCATCTTTGTTACACATAACTGAACCTATTACTAAACTTATCCTTCTAGAAACCTTCCGCTTAATCTATTCCATTATTTTATTTTTATTATTAAAATCCGAGGCACGAACGACTCTCTCGAACTATGATCGGGCAACTACGTGAATTCGACTCATCTACCCGGGCCGAATCACATCATTTGGTATCAGAGCTTGTAAATCAAGAGGCACCGACGTCTGTATCAAGATCAAAATAGGTTCGTGGTGAAAAAAAATATTCGAACCAAAAAAAAATTGTATTTTCATCCTTATCATTGTAAAGTGCTATATTGAAAATTGTAAAAAAAAAATACGAAAATTATTTAAAAAAAAGAGAGAAAAAAAGAGTGAAGTGATCAAAGTTCGATTCTATTGTTTGATATTTCTTCCGATCGTCTTATATTCTTTTCATCAATTTTAACCCCATTTCCAAACGCCACACTGTACCAAAAAAAATTTTTTTTTTTAGCTTACCCATAACTTATACATTTTATCCCTTGTAACCATTTTGAAGCTGACCCCAAAGCACCTAGACGAGTCAAAAGAAACAAAATACGAGGTTACTAGAGTAAGCTTGAGTGGTAAAAGGCTAGAGTGAGTGAGAACATTCGAGTGGAGGTAAAAGCCAAACGAATGTAAACACGAGCGAGAGTGACACCTTTTCCTTCTTCTTTCTGAGCAAAATTGTGAGGTTTGTGGTGAGGTACTTAATTTTTTATTTTGTTTTGTGATCTAACATTTTCTTTTCAGCATAAAAAAATCATGTCACGCGAAGAGTTCACCGAATCGGAATACCAATACTTGGTACAAGAAATGCGAAAAATAATGGAGTCCAACACTAAGAACATACACGAGAGATTAAATCATTTGGAAAAACAAGAACAAAGTGATAGAGTTTCTTTGAGTCGAAAAATGGAGACAAGAACCCCACGGAGATATACCCCCTACTACTACTTGAGAAAAAGTTCCTATCGTGATTCCTTTTTGCCATCTACTTTGAAACAAAGAGATTCATACTATAACTCATATTCATCAGTGAATTCGAGAAGTGACTTCGATCGAAAGTCCTTTTCATCAAGAAATTTGAGAAGACGAGAAGCCGATTACGATTTTGATTCGTTCCAAGATGGTGTTCGGAGAGAAAGACATACTCCTACTAGATCGTCAACGAAATCTTACTCGGAGTATTCTTCACGAAGTTTTGATTGTGAATCATATGCAAATAGTTCTTCATCTTTCGAACAAGATTTGTATTCTCATCATTCTTTTGTACATTCTTGTAAAGAGAAAGCAAAGAAAAGAAAAGAAAAAGCAAAAAAATAAAAAGAAAACGAAATAAAAAGAAAAGAGAGGCAAAAGCCAAGTAAGAGAGAAAATGAACGAATCTTGAGAGAACTTGAAAAAGCCTTTGAAAAAGCCTTTGAAACGCAAAAAGAAAATGAAAAAGAAAATGAGATTGAAAAAGAGAATGAAAAAGAGTTTGAGAGTGAAAAAGAAGACGAAAAAGAAATTGAAACAAAAAGAACGAGTGATTCAGAAGAAAAAGAATCGAGTGAGAAAACAAGTGAGCAAGTGAGGATTATCTATACTAACCCACATGTTCAATCTTCTTGTGAATTAACTTTTCAGGTTCAAGGTAAGAAAGGTAAGGATTCCTTATTTATTGATTCAAGGCCGTTTGAATACAAAGTTGCTCATATAGATTTTTATGGCCTTATTTTTGAAAATCTTCCATCTTTTGATTTGGTTAATTACTGTTCACATATTAATGTTAACGATGTTGTTTCAAAAGATGTCATGAAGATTCCGTCTTATGACATGTTTTATAACAGCAACTATGTTGATTCTGTTGGATTGGTTCATCCTGTGCAAATTATGAATGTGTGTGACAACAGTTTTTCACGTTTTGATTTGTTTGATTACAAAAATTCTTTATTTGGCATCCATGTTAAAAGATCTTCACATGATATGTGCAATTGTGTTATTCATGAACAATCTTTGAGTTTTTGTGCGAAATTTCCATGTAGTGGTTTGCATTCCCGATTGATACTCTTGAAGCATGAACCTTTGCATATTGGTATGCTCGGTTTTGTCAATTCAACATGTGTGTTTAAACTAGTGAAATATAATTCGTGTGGTGAGTTGATTATATCTTCTTCTAATATGTTGCTTGTTGGAATTCCTAATAAAGTTCGTGTGTTCAAGCCTGGTATTTGCTACATGAATTCATCTTATGGAAACATTAAGCACTTGGCATCATTTGCATTCAAATTATGTTTGCTTGATTTTCGAACTTTTGATAAGAAGGTGAAATTCAATGATTTGGGTTTCAATTTTGATTCTTTTACTAATCACCTTGCTTGGCCACATCTGGAATTTTCGTTTCATTTCGAGAAGGTAAGACCAACCTATGTTTTTGGAACTGAATCAAACTTCCATGGTAACTTTCTTTTTCCATTTAAGTCCATAGTTTTCATTAATACTAACCATTCTCATTTTTGTGAATTCCACCCCTCGAGGAGCAAGACATGTCATGGTGCGTCACCACCTATTCAAATTTATCGGAGTAATAGGTTTGTCTTACGTTATCTATCCAAAGAGAGAAGATTCATTTTGACTGAGAAAGGTAAACCCAATCCTCAATTGTCTTCTCTTCATATTCGTCAAGGTAAGTTATCTAAAAATTTTCAAATATCTTTGCTCAATTCGGTTGAAGTTGAAAATTCCATTGATTTGTTGTTTGGAAATTATTTATACTTTGATGTGATGGATTTTTCCTTTTGGCATTGTAATAATATGATTATTATGCTGGAATTTGGAGACACCCCTCATGTTGTTCAAAAACGAAAGAAAGAGTTAGCATACCTTTGGCCATGGCATACTTTGCATGAACAAGACAAGGGACCAAATGAGTTGCTATATTCGGTTAAAGAAATTAAAATGTTTTGGATGAGGAATAATGTGTTTAAGTGCCTGCCATCATTTACAACCAATTATCCCTTGATCCAACTTAGTTTTCATGTTTGCAACAATGGTCTAACGAAACTCTTTGATAAATTTACGTATGCTTGCTTTGTCCAATTGAGATTTTTGGCATATGTTCGATTGAATGAATTTTTAATGAACTATCGAACACATATGAATTTGACTCCTTTGAGTTTCTTTATACCGGTTGTGGTAAGAATTTTTCAGGTTTGTGTGACATCTTCCATCCCATTTGATGGAGGAAAACCATGCACAAGTCCAAGTTCTCCCATGGACAAATGGCTCGACTTGAGGACAAGTCGCTTTGAAGACGGGGGGAATGATGTGAGCACACCCGGGGCATCCTCGAATGCACACCAAGAATCCATTAAGCTGCCAAAAGGCCCCATGACCCGAGCTCGAACCAAGCAACTTCAAGATGCTATATCAACCTTTGTGATGCGCATTTGGGATGATAACCAGCTCCATAACATTGGAGGAGCTAAGAACAACTCCTTGATGACTCCATGCACTATTTTGCAATCCGATCTCAGCTCCTCTCCAGCTCCCCTATCCACCATTCAGCTCCCATCAGCTCACTTGAGCTCGTTTGAGCTCGAATTTAGCTCGTTTTAGCTCATTCCTTTTTCATTTAAATAAACTAAGTTTTAATTAGCTTATAACTAAATTTGCTATAGCTCATGCCGAATTCCCTAGCTCAATTTAGCTCACTAGGTGTTTTTGACTATTTGAGCTAGCCGAATTTATTATAGGTTGACTTATAATTATTGTGTCCAAATTTAGTTAGTGTTATTAAGTTATTTAGTTATTATTTTAATTTATAGTTATATGAATAGTTGTGTGTTATTTAATTTTGTTATTTAATTTTGTAGGTTAGCCGAATTTGGAAGATACATTCATGGCATTTAATGCAAGGTGCATGAACGGGAATGTTCATTGAACGGGAAGATTCATGAATGGTTCGGTTCAATGTTTGGAGGACATACATTCATGTACATGGAAGGTTAATGCATATTGAAAGGTGCATCTCCCTTGGACGGCACACATGCATGAATGGAGGGTAATTAATGCAAGTGCATGTACGGCTAGGTTTAAGGCCCCTTCCAAGTTCCATGTACAACTGATGCATGTGGAAGGACCCTTGGAGTTTCCTAAGCACCTATTCGGCCAAGAGACACCCTTTGGGAGTTTCATGCATCCCATGGCCGAACCTAGACAATCCTCTTGGCTTCCAAAGCTTGCTCATACATGAAGCTGCCCACTCACCTCCCATTCGGCCGAACATGGACAAGGACACCATTGGTCATTTTTCTAGAAGGTTCATGTCTTAATTAGATTCATTACTTAATCATTAAGTTCATGAATAGTCTATTCGGCTAGCATAAGAAACTAGTATAAATAGTTTGTTGATTTCATTTGTAAAGGACTTTTGCCAAATTTGTTAATGAACTTTTGTTCTTGTGAGGTTGCTTCCTCTCATATCTCGTACAAGTTTCGAAGACTTATCTAGTTTGTGCTAGTGGCGTCTACCGATCTTGTTTGAACTTATCACCAATCTTGGTGTGGCGTTCACCTATCCTTCTATCCATCTTTTCACCTTAACAATATAGGAATCGGGGTAACACTTCTTAGTGTTGAATCATTCCTGACGTTGAGTTCGTTTTTCCATCCCCCATCTTTCAACTTTCCTCCTTATTAACCAAACCGAACCATTATCCATCACTCATCTTTGTTACACATAACCGAACCTATTACTAAACTTATCCTTCTAGAAACCTTCCACTTAATCTATTCCATTATTTTATTTTTATTATTAAAATTCGAGGCACGAACGACTCTCTCGAACTACGATCGGGTAACTACGTGAATTCGACTCATCTACCCGGGCCGGATCACATCAATTATTCATATAATCATAATTAAAAATATTAACTAGACAACTTAATGACACTAACTAAATTCAGACATATTAATTATAAGTCAACTATCATATTAAATTCGGCTAGCTCAAATAATCAAAACACTTAGTGAGCTAAGTTGAGCTAGGGGATTCGGCATGAGCTGTAGCAAACTTAATTAAAAACAAAGTTAAAACTTAGTTTATTGAAACAAAAAAGAAATGAGCTGAAACGAGCTAAATTCAAGCTCACACGAGCTAAAACGAGCTCAAGTGAGTTGATGGGAGCTGAATGACGCATGGGGAGCTGGAGAGAAGCTGAGATCGGATTGCAAAAGAATGCATTGAGTCTTCAAGGAGTTGTCCTTAGCTCCTCCAATGTCATGGACCTTGTTATCATCCCAAATGCGCAACACCAAAGCTGATAAATGTCTTGAAATTGCTTGGTTCGAGCTCGAGTCATGGGGCTTTTTGGAAGCTCGATTAAATTATGATTTGCATTTGAGGATGCCCCGGGCATGCTTACATCATTCCCCCCGTCTTCAAAGTGACTTGTCCTCAAGTCGGGCCATTTGCTTGCGAAAAAGCGTTCGTCGTCATTACGCCCTTGGTTGTCGAATGGGGTAGAATGGCTTACAATAACCTAAAAGTCACACAAGACTCGAAAAGACAAAATATTAGTCACAAACCTCCACCTTTTAAGAGTGAGCCATTTCAAAGTAACATTGTCATAATAAAGAAAATAATTACGGGCATATCGAATTATGAACTTACAGAACCGCGCCAAATCCTTAATCCAAACTAGAGCAAGTAAACCATTGCCGAATTCAAGTGTATAGATAGGTCTTACCTTGTCAAAAGGGACCTTCAAGCTCAGCAAAAATGAAAGCTAAGAAAGCAATTTGAAATCAGCTTGCACAAGTGTCGTTTTCTTAACTAAGTGCCAAACATCAATTAGGCACAGTTCGCACTCAAACTTATCTTCACAAAGTTGGTATGGATTGATCTTTCTCATACTAAACAAAGAAGATGAGATCAAGTAATCATATAACCCAAGTCTCACTCGATCAGACTTACATAAACATGCAGGATTTACGAAACAAAGTAAAAACAACACATCACTATCAGAATCAAACAAACTAGGCATTTTACATGTAAACCTTTTATCATACAGGCTCAAGATGTGTTTGTGACGATTTAATCTTACTTCATCCACACATTGGTCAATGCAACAATTTTTATTAAAGAAACTCCCCTTGCCTTTATCGAATACAAAAGAATCAACATTGATCAAAGAAGGGCAAATAACCATGTTAGAAATATAATCACAATCATTTAACTTTAATTTCCACGATTCAAAAACAAAGATGGGCCTTACCTTTTCGTGGTGAATCAAGAATTTCTTCAATGGTAAAATACCAAAATCATGAAGTATTTGAAAATTAAAACTTTGGATAGTAGAAAACCATGTCTCAAATCCCTTGATCAATAACAAGAAACAATTTAAAATCATAGAAAGATCATGGAGTAATTCGAAGTCATTATTAAACAAAACATGCTCAAATCTTTTAAACCACAATTTTAAATAAATTCCAGAATTAAGAACATGATTTTGACTTTGCAAGTCAACTACATTCATGTGCTTCACCTTCGAACGAAAGGATAGAATTTGGAGCACACAGAAAAGGACAACATATTTATTCAACATACAATCACAATGCTCACCCTTACATGGCATCAACTTAAGAAAACACGCTTCGGGTTTGAACACATGATTTTGTTCACCCGTTCCAAAACATAGCATAAAATTTGTTGTCACCAATAAATCACTCATGCTAGGCCAAAGGAAATTAAGCACACATATACTCAAACAATAGAATCTCTTAGATCTCATGTTAACAGACTGGCAAAACATGTGAGTGTGCAACTTAAAAGACATTCAATAACATCACAAGCAGGCATATTAGACGTTTTATGTATCAACTTTTTATTGCATGAGATCAGATGTGGCTTATGTTGAATTAATCTTTCTTTAACAAGCTTGCCACTATCATACTCTACAATAGAAAAATTAGTCAAACCATGATTTCCTTCAAAAATTAGAAAGTGACCCTTGAACAAATCAAGATGATGAGCTCTTTCAAAAATTATATCTTCGGTGGTTTGTTCAACAACATTCAAATAGGATAAATGAGACTCAAATGCTTTATAACACTTACCTTCCTTACCTTGTGGCATGGGTGGACTAGGATTACCTTTACCAACCAATGCAAACCGTCTCTCCTTTGGGAGGTAATGTAGATGGAACT
Organism: Gossypium longicalyx; assembly: GCA_025698465.1. Lineage (NCBI taxonomy): Eukaryota > Viridiplantae > Streptophyta > Magnoliopsida > Malvales > Malvaceae > Gossypium > Gossypium longicalyx. The sequence continues at coordinate 60,878,540 of CM047005.1, forward strand.
TATTAATCAATTCTATAGAAACCTGAAAAGAAGAAGCAATACAAGGAGAACTTGTAGTTTGGTTAGTTGAAAAACTCCTTGCTTTTTCTTGCTCTCGTTCTTCATTTTCACTCGCTTTCTCTTTTAAAAACACTCATTTCTTGATCATTTTTCTTTCTTTCTTCATACTCACTCTCTTTTTCAATTTTCTTTTTCTTCTCACATTCTTTTTCACTCTCGATCTCGATCTCAATCTCTTTTTCCTTCTCTTTTTCTTTTTCACTTTCATTTTTCTTTTTCTCATTCTCTTCTTGCTTTTGTTCACACTCTTTTTCTTTCATTTCTTTGTTTTTTCTCTCAATTTCATTCAAGATCCTCTCATTTTCTCTCATAATCTTTTCTTGCCTCTCTTTTCTTTTGATCTCTTTTTTTTCATCTTTTTCTTTTCTCATTTTCTTTCTACAAGAGGACACAAAAGAGTTAGGAGAATAATCATTTTGTTCAAAAGAAGAAAAATCATTTACATATGGTTCACAAACAATCCTTCGTGAAGATCTCTCCGTGGATGTTTTCTTTGGAGTTCTTGAAGAGGTGTATCTTTCATCTCGCACATCTTCTCAGAAGGATTCAAAATCAAAATTAGCTTCTCTTCATCTCGAATTCCTTAATGAAAAGGAATCTCGATCGGAGTTTATTCTCAAGTAGTCGTTAGATGTGTATCTCCGTGATGTTCTCAAATCTGTTTTTCGACTTGATGACATTAGTTCCCATTGGTCTCTTTTCTCCACATGGTCTAATCTCAAACTTAGTTTTCACCATTCTTCGCATTTCTTGCACCAAATATTGATATTCTAATTCGGTAAAATCTTCGCGAGACATGATTGTTATCGCTGCAAAGGAAAATTGTTAAGTAAAATAGAAATAAAATCCTCACTACAAAATCCTCACGAGTTCACTCGGAAAGAAAAAAATTAATGGATTTCACTCACGCTCGTGTTTTCACTCATTTTAGGCTTTTTCAACACTCGAATGCTCTCACACCCTCTAGCCTTTTACCACTCACACTTACTCTCGTAACCTCATATTTTGTTTCTTTTGACTCGTCTTGGTGCTTTGGGGTCGGCTTCAAAATCGGTTACAAGGGATAAGATGTTACATTGTACGGGTAGGCTAAAAGAAAGTTTTTGGTATAGTGTGGCATTTTGGGAATGGGGGGGCTAAAGTTAAAGAAAAGACATGAGATGATCGGAACAAGATATAAACAGTAGAAAAGAACTTGCTCACTTCAATTTTTTTTATACTTTCATTTTTTTTAAATTTCGTATTTCTTTTTTTAATTATTTCTTCAAGATAGCACTATTACAATAGAGAGAAACGAAAAAAATAGAACTTGAAATTTTATTTTATTTTTTTGATTTTTTCACCACGAACCTATTTCGATCTTGATACAAATGTCGGTGCCTCTCATTCTACAAGCTCTGATACCAAATAATGTGATTCAGCTCGGGTGGTTGAGTCAAATTCACTTAGTTGCCCAATCATACTTGAGAAGGGTCGTTCGTGCCTCGGTCTCGAAGATAGAATTGAAAGAATAGGTTTGAATCAGCGGAAGGTTTTCAAAAAGTTATGCAAAAGGGTAGTGATAGGTCCGGCTAAGGAAACAAGAAAGGATGTTAAAGGAATGGTTCGATTTTGAAACAATAATAAGGAGATAATGCAAAGGTGGGGATGGAATAGTGAACTTAACGTCAGGAATGATTCAACAATAAAAAGTGTCACCCCGGTTTCTATATTGTTAAGGTGAAAATATGGATAGATGGATAGGTGAACGCCACACCAAGATTGGTGATAAGTTTAAACAAGGACGATTGACACCACTAGCACAAGCTAGATAAGTCGTTCGAAACTTGTACGAGATATGAGAGGAAGCAACCTCACAAGAACAATGTTCATTAAACAAATTTGGCAAAAGTCCTTTTACAATGAAATAAACAAATTATTTATAGGCAATCATGTAGTAACCGAATGGACAAACTAGCTAGCTTAAAGACTAAGCAAATTCGGTCATGAATTAACTAGAATGTTCTAGAATGGAAACATTAAGTAACTAGTCTTGATTCAGCTGATGGGGATGTGTTTGGATAGCTTCATGTATGAGCTTTAATCACTTGAATGAATGTGCACCTTTGGGAGCTCAACGGGTTGTTTAGGTTCGGCCAAGGTGTGCATGAAACTTCCAAGAGGTGTCTCTTGGCCGAAAAGGTGCATAGAAACTCCAAGGGTCCTCCCACATGCATTCGTCTATACATGGAACTTGGAAGGGAGCTTGAACTTAGCCGTACATGAACTTGCATTAATTGTCCTCCATTCATGCATGTGTGTCGTCCAAGGGAGATGTATTCTTCAATATCCATTGCATGCAATGAATCCTCCATGTACATGAATGTGAGACCTCCAAACATTAAACCGAACCATGCACGTATCTTCTCGTTCAATGAACATTCCCGTACATACACCTTGCCATGAATGAATCTCCACATTCGGCTGAACCTACATGAAATAAACACACAATTAAACAATATAATTATTCATATAATCATAATTAAAAATATTAACTAGACAACTTAATGACACTAACTAAATTCAGACATATTATGATACGACCACACCTCCCGAGTTGCCAGTTGGCAATGTAGATCCTCTCGAGTTGCCTGTAGGACCGATTACCAGAGCTCGAGCAAAGAGATTCAAAGACGCAACAACAGCATTAGTTGATAGATTTTGGGGTGAAACCGTTGCTGGACTTATCGAAAGCTTTTAGACCAGCAAGCCGAGCGAACCATGCATTCTCCTTCAAGCTCAAATCAGCTCAAATCAGCTGATGTGATCCGGCCCGGGTAGATGAGTCGAATTCACGTAGTTGCCCGATCGTAGTTCGAAAGAGTCGTTCGTGCCTCAGATTTTAGTAATAGTGGTAAAATAATTAGAATAGGATAAGCGGGAGGTTTCAAGAAGGGTAAGTTTAGTAATAGGTTCGGTTAAGGGTAGCAAAGATAGATGAAGGATAGAAGGCTCAGTTTGGGTTAACAAGAAAGAAATTTAAAAGATGGGAATGGAAAAATGAACTCAACGTTAGGAATGATTCAACAGTAAAAAGTGTCACCCCGATTCCTATATTGTTAAGGTGAAAATATGGATAGATGGATAGGTGAACGCCACACCAAGATTGGTGATAAGTTCAAAACAAGACGATTGACACCACTAGCACAAGCCAGATAAGTCGTTTGAAACTTGTACGAGATATGAGAGGAAGCAACCTCACAAGAACAATGTTCATTAACAAATTTGGCAAAAAGTCCTTTTACAATTAAATGAGCAAACTATTTATAAGCTATCATGTAGTAACCGAATGGACAAACTAGCTAGCTTAAAGACTAAGCAAATTTGATCATGAATTAGCTAGAATGTTCTAGAATAAAAACATTAATTGACTAGGTCTTGATTCGGCTGATGGAAGTGTATTGGGTAGCTTCATGTATGAGCATAGACACTTGGATGAATGTGAAGCTTTGAAAGCCAAAGGGATTGTCTAGGTTCGGCCATGGGATGTATGTAGCTTCCAAAAGGTGTCTCTTGGCTGAATAGGTGCTTAAAAATTCCAAAAGTCCTCCCACATACATTCGGGTATACATGGAACTTGGAAGGGAGCTTGAATTTGGCCATACATGAACTTGCATTAAATGCCATGCATACATGCATGTGTGCCGTCCAAGGGAGATACACCTTTCAATATGCATTAACCTTCCATGTACATGAATGTATGTCCTCCAAACATTGAACCGATCCATGCATGTATCTTCCTGTTCAATGAACATTCCCGTTCATGCACCTTGTCATGAATGAATCTTCCACATTCGGCTAACCTACATAATTAAATAAAATAATTAAATAACACACAACTATTTATATAATTATAATTTAAAATAGCAACTAAACAACTTAAAGACACTAACTAAATTTGGACATAATAATTATAAGTCAACTATCATATTAAATTCGGCTAGCTCAAATAGTTAAAAACACTTAGTGAGCTAAGTTGAGCTAGGGAATTCGACATGAGCTGTAGCAAACTTAGTTAAAAGCTAAATTAAAACTTAGTTTATTGAAATGAAAAAGGAATGAGCTGAAACGAGCAAAAATCAAGCTCAAACGAGCTAAAACGAGCTCAAGTGAGTTGATGTGAGCTGAATGGCGCATGGGGAGCTAGAGAGGAGCTGAGATCGGATTGCAAAATGGTGCATGGAGTCTTCAAGGAGTTGTCCTTAGCTCCTCCAACGTCATGGACCTTGTTATCATCCCAAATGCGCAACACAAAGGCTGATATAGCATCTTGAATTTGCTTGGTTCAAGCTCGAGTCATGGGGCCTTTTGGAAGCTCGATTGATTCTTGGTGTGCATTCGAGGATGCCCCGGGTGTGCTCACATCATCAGCTCAACTTCAACATAACTTAGCTCAACGAGCTCTTTTCAGCTCATTTCATTATTGAGTTTATTATGCTGGAATAAATCATTTAAGTTGCTGTTAGTTAAATTAGTTATTTAGTTTTAATAATTAATTTGTCATAATCTGGACATGTTTTAATTATGTTCTAAATTAAGTGCTTAATTAAATAGGACCAATTAAATATGTCTTAACTATTACAAAGATTAATTATGTCCAGCCTAATTTATGGTGCAGGATTTATTTATTTTATGTTGCCGAATTAATGTGTCTAAAAGGGATTTAATTTGCTGCTTTAATTGTTGTAGGTACATTACCCCTTGGACGGCATAGGTGCATGGATGATTTAGAGATGGTGTGCTGATCTTTTGGTGTTCCCTAAGTGTCCATTCGGCCAACCCTTGCAACTCTTCAAGAAGATCGTTTGGCTACCCAAGACAATTAAGGCTGTTCACACCCACCTGATTATTCCTTTCACACCAAGGGCCGTTCGGTTTTGTTTGTTCACACATGTGTGGCTGTTCAAATCAGTTTGTTCACATTCTAAGACTATTGAAGTGCTCTAGACAGCTTCTTAATCACATATACATTCGGCTAAACCAAGCAGCAGTATTAAATCAAATTCAAGCATTTGGCTGAACCTATTGATTGCATTTCAGCTCCCAAACAACCCATTCCGTTTTCCTATTAAATCAAGGCATCTAGAAGCTGCCCCTTGCCGTTCTCCATGCACAAGAAACTTCAAAGAAGCTTCATCAGAAATTTTGGAATTTTTAGCTAACTATTTAGCTGCCTCAAGAGCCTATTCGGCTATCCCTTGTATTCACTATAAATTTGACTTGTGTTACTTTGTAAAGGACTTTTAGCAAATTTTATAAAAACTGAATTTTTGTTCTTGTAAGAACTTCTTCTCTAAGTCTTGTTTAAGATTTTCGTTGGCTTATCTACTAGTAGTGGCATCAACCTCTTTCTTTACGAAACTAAACTTATCACTAGTTTTAGTGTGGCGTTCAAAACCCTTTATACTGAGGTTCCTATCTTGTTAGATAGTGGGTCGAGGTTTCCCTTTACCATACCCAAACCGAACTAAAGAGAGCCTATAAACAATGGGTCGATACCAAATCGGTATTGGTTCTTGTTTGCACTTCTTTTTGTTCGACCACATCTCTTCATTTTCCAAATTGTACCTAAACCGGCCATTCCGTTCGTACCATTTCATAATACCATTTCATTCTTACCTTTCATACCATTACGTCCATTTCCTTAACTTCCCTTAACTCAATCCGAATTAACCATCCCTTCTGATATGATCCGGCCCGGGTAGACGAGTCAAATTCACGTAGTTGCCCGATCGTAGTTCGAGAGAGTCGTTCGTACCTCGAATTTTAGAAATAGAAGTGAATGGATAGGTTTGGATAGCGGAAAGTTTTCAAAAGTTATGCAAAAGGGTAGTGATAGGTTCGGCTAAGGAAAACAAGAAAGGATGTTGGATAGATGGCTCGGTTTGGTTAACAAGAAGGAAAGTTGAAAGATGGGGAATGGAAAAATGAACTCAACGTCAGGAATGATTCAACACTAAAAAGTGTCACCTCGATTCCTATATTGTTAAGGTGAAAAGATGGATAGAAGGATAGGTGAACGCCACACCAAGATTGGTGATAAGTTCAAACAAGATCGGTAGACGCCACTAGCACAAACTAGATAATCTTCGAAACTTGTATGAGATATGAGAGGAAGCAACCTCACAAGAACAAAAGTTCATTAACAAATTTGGCAAAAAGTCTTTTACAAATGAAAGAAAACAAATATTTATAGGCACATAGATGACCATTCAAATTTGACATCTAGGAGTTCACACAATAATAAAAATGTTCACACTAATGTATTAAAATAGTTCATAAATTCGGCAGATTCATGCACTAGCTGAATGGACACTTTCTTCCCCCTTGGTTTGTGCATGAATGCTTAGTCATAAAGAAAGGCTTCAAGTGACTTGTATGTGCACCAAAAGGTTGCATTCATCTCCTTGGGACGTTCATGCACTTGTATGGAACATGTATCTTCATAATTAAACACTTTAATGGCATGTAGGTTCATAAATGGTAGCATGAACCTAGTAAATTCGTTCTCCCCTTTGTGCATGCACTTAATTCAATCAATGTGTTGAATTATTGAGTTAATTCCTTCCCTTGGACGTTCTTGAACCCATCCATGCATGTGTAGTAGCCTATAGGTCAATTCAAAGTGTGAACATGTTCAAGGAGCTCTATGGTCAACATAGAATTAGTTAGCAGCTACTTCTTGGCCGAATAAGTGCCTTGGAAAGTTAGGAGACAGCCACCATACATGCACTTAAGCCATTCATGCATTCTATCATCCCATGCATTTGATCCATTCATGGACTAGCCTTTAATGTCCATACATGCATTCGACACATGCATGAATTTGTAGAAACATTGCATCTAGCCGTACATGCACCAGCATTTAATACTTCTTCATTCATGAGTGTGGAATGCCCAAAAGAGATGTTTCTTCATCCATACATTGTACCGTCTAAAGGGATGTACCTACATGAAATAAACAAGTCATTAAGACATCTCATGAACACTCATAAATTCGGCATGATGTGAACACATTAATGTCATGCATTAATTCAGCTATGTGAACATAATCAATTTATATAATGACAATGACATATTAATAACAAATATTAATGTAAGACAAGTTTAATGCTTAAATGAATATGTGTAAATTTTTATTTAATGTATTAAAGACAAAACCGAGTTTAAACTAAAATGAGCTAAGCTTTAGCTCGTGAGCTAAAGTTGAGCTGAGGCTAAACTCTTAAGCTGAAGTTGAGCTAAGGTTTAACTTGTGAGCTGAATATGAGCTAGGAGTGAGCTCGGTTTAGTTCAGGCAAGTTGGATTGAGCTCGAATAAGCTAGATTTGAGCTGGACGGAGCTCGTGGAGCTGGAAACGAGCTGGGATCAGCTTGCCAACATGTCAATGCTCAGCTTGACAGACTTGTTCGATGAAGTTCATGGGGCGTGCTCGTATCACCTTCTATTTTTGATGAAGCTTTCTCGAAGACGATCGGTAATCTACATACGACTCAACTCAAGTCGAGGCGAGCTCGTATCATTTGGTATCAGAGCTACTAAAATGAGAAGCTTAGACGTTCGAAGCAGAGCATTCCCGAGGTAGGATTCAGAAAAAAAGAGTATAGAAAAAAATTTCGTATACCAAAGTTTTCCCATTTTGATTAGTTTGTTGATGTTACTACAAAAACAAAAATCTATGCAGTCGAAGAAAAAAAATTGCATACAGAAGTGTTTCTATTGTATTTAGTTTGTCGATATAGTGCAAAAAAAGTTATACAAGTTAAAAAAAATTCAAAAAAAATCGAAAAAAATTTGAACAAAAAAAAAGAGGAAAAAAAAGTGTGTTTTATGTAATTTGTTTGCTATTTAAATGTCAAGCCTTGATTTGATATAGTTTCCTGATCCAGCTTCTGTTCTAAACCCCCTAATCATATGCACACCACACTTTCTTACCCAATTTCCTGTTCTTTCAGCCAACCTTAAACCTATACGCATCCCCATTGTCCCCTTCTTAAACCGACTCACAAACTAGAAGATCAAGCCTAGTAAATCCTTTACGAGGTTATAAGAGAAGAAAGGAGTGGAAAAAGGCACGAGTGAGTGAGCGCATTCGAGAGGAGGTAAAAGCCAAATGAGCGTAAACACGAGTGTGAGTGCCAACATTCTTTCTTTCTGAGAGATCTTGTAAGGTTTGTAGTGAGGTTACAACATGTCACGAAGTCCGAAACGTAACATGAATGAAGGACTACCAAGACAACCTTTAAGGAACGTGGCTTCCGGAGGCGGAGGAGTCCCTGATCTAGGCCAGCAAGCATACCTAAGGGAAATCCAATGTATGTTTTGCAACGAACTTGAGCCCATAAATGAGAGACTAGACCGAGTCAAAGAGAGGGGGCGACGAGAAAGAACGCCTCAAGGCCCTAGACGTGATAGAGGAAGAGCAAGGCCAGTTGAAGATGAGATGTATGACCCAAGTGATTTAGAAAGTGACCAAGGTTCAAACCAAAGTGAGCGACGCCGAGGTCAGCGGAACCGGGGTCAAAGGGATCGAGGCCGAGTAGATGATGATTTGAAGAACATTAAGCTCTCCATACCGGCCTTCCAAGGCAAGTCTAATCCGAAGGTGTATTTGGAGTGGGAAAAGAAAATAGAATTGGTGTTCGACTGCCATAACTACTCGGAGGCCAAGAAAGTCAAGTTGGCGGCCATCGAATTCTCCGACTATGCCATGGTGTGGTGGGACTGATTAACAACAAGTCGAAGATGAAATGGAGAGAGACCAATCTCAACATGGCAAGAGATGAAGGCGGTGATGAGAAAGAGATTTATCCCGTCTTATTACCATCGGGAATTATACCAAAAGTTGCAAAACCTTACGCAAGGCCACCGGAGCGTGGAGGATTATTTTAAAGAGATGGAAATAGAAATGATCCGTGCGAATGTGGAAGAAGATCACGAGGCAACCATGGCTAGGTTCTTAGCTGGGCTAAATCAAGAGATTGCTAACGTGTTGGAGCTTCAACACTATGTCGAGGTGACCGACATGGTTCATGTTGCGATTAAAGTTAAAAAACAACTCAAGAAGAAAAGCTCTATTCGGGCCTATGCCAACCCTGCAAACAACTCAAAGTGGGGGCAAGGTACGAGCAAAAAGGACTTCCCTAATCGCCTGAAGGAACAAACCATCCTGCAAAGTTTAACAAGCCCGTTGGTGAATCAAGCAAAGGCAAAGAAGTTGCCAACCTGAATCACACGAGGGACATCAAGTGCTTTAAGTGCTTGGGGCGAGGGCACATTGCTAGTCAATGCCCTAACCGAAGAATGATGGTGATGAGCACTGGCAGAGAAATCGAGTCGAAAGATGAGAAAGAAGAAGAATCTGACACCCCTGTCAGTGATAAAGAAGGCGATCTTGAATATGCCGTCGAAGGTGAAATCCTTGTAATCAAACGTAGCCTAAGTGTACAAAGCGCGGAGAATGAACAACAACGTGAGAATATCTTCCATAAGCGCTGCCTTGTGCAAGGCAAGGTGTGTAGCCTTATTGTGGATGGCGGGAGTTGTACAAACGTTGCTAGTACATTAATGGTGGAGAAACTCGGCTTGGCCACAACGAAGCACCCTTGTCCGTATAAGCTTCAATGGCTTAATGATGGTGGGGAGTTGAAGGTAACAAAACAAGTATTGGTGCCATTTTCCATCGAAAAATACAACGATGAAGTTCTTTGCGACGTGGTTCCCATGCATGGCGGGCACCTTTTGTTAGGCCGTCCATGGCAATTTGATGGCTATACCAACCGATACACCTTCAAGCATTTAGGCAAGAACATCACTTTAGCGCCTTTGACACAGAGACAAGTATACGAAGATCAAGTGAAGCTGCGTGATTCAATTGAAAATTTTAAAGAGATTGAAAAAAAAGAAAAGAGTGAAAAGGTGTGTGAAAAAGTGAGTGAAAAGAAACGAGGGAAACAAGTTGTAAAAATGAGAGAAAAGAATAAGGAACAAGAAAAACAAAAGAGTGAGGAAAAAATGAGTGCAAAAATGAGTGTTTATGCGAAAGGGAGCGACATTCGAAAATCCTTTATATTGAGGCAGCCTATACTTGTACTCATGTACAAGGAATCATATTTGAATACTAATGAATTAGATGCTGCTTTTCCTTCTTCTGTTGTCTCTCTTTTGCAGGAATTCGAAGATGTATTTCCTGACGAAGTTTCGAGTGGCTTACCACCTATTCGGGGAATAGAACATCAAATCGACTTCATTCCTGGCGCGTCTATACCAAATCGACCGGCTTATCGTAGTAATCCCGAGGAGACCAAGGAGCTTCAAAAACAAGTGAATGAACTCCTTGAAAAGGGATTCATCCGCTAGAGCCTTAGTCCATGCGTTGTTCCTATTTTGTTGGTGCCGAAAAAGGATGGGACGTGGCGCATGTGAGTTGACTGTCGCGTTGTGAACAAAATCACAATTAAGTATCGTCATCCAATACCACGCCTAGATGATATGCTCGACGAACTCAGTGGTGCTCAGTTGTTCTCCAAAATTGACCTCAAAAGCGGCTACCATCAAATACGGATGCGCAAGGGAGATGAGTGGAAAATAGCATTTAAAACTAAACACAGTTTGTACGAGTGGTTGGTAATGCCATTCAGTCTTACTAACGCTCCTAGTACCTTTATGCGTTTAATGAACCATGTTCTACGAGCTTTCATTGGTAAATTTTGTGTGGTTTACTTTGACGATATTCTTGTATATAGTAGATCCTTAGATGATCACTTGAAGCATTTATAAGCTGTTCTTGATGTGTGGCGAAAGGAAACTTTATATGCCAATCTTAAGAAATGCACGTTTTGTTCTAACCAAGTTGTTTTCCTAGGATTTGTTGTCAGCTCACAAGGACTTCAAGTTGACCAAGAAAAAGTGAAAGCCATCCGAGAGTGGCCTAGACCGACCAGCATAAGCCAAGTGCGAAGTTTCCATGGCTTGGCGAGTTTCTACCGTCGGTTCGTCCTAAATTTTAGCACATTGGCCGCACCTCTCACAAGTGTAATTAAAAAGAATTCTGCTTTCTATTGGAGCGAGGAGCAAGAAAAATCTTTCATTTCACTTAAAGATCATTTAACTAATGCTCCATTACTCATATTACCTAATTTTGATAAAACATTTGAAATTGAGTGTGATGCCTCAGGTATCGGGATTGGTGCTGTGTTGACCCAAGAAGGGAAGCCCATGGCGTATTTTAGTGAAAAGCTAAGTGGCGCACCATTGAATTATCCCACATACGATAAGGAAATGTACACTTTGATCCGGGCATTGGAAACGTGGCAACATTATTTGTGGCCGAAGGAGTTTGTCATCCATTCAGACCATGAATCGCTCAAGCACATCAAAGGCCAACACAAGCTCAACAAAAGGCACGCAAAGTGGGTAGAATTTCTTGAATCCTTTCCTTATGTTATACGGTACAAAAAAGGTAAAGAAAATATTGTAGCCAATGCACTATCTCGTCGATATACCTTGTTAAATCATCTGGATTCAAAACTGCTTGGGTTTGCATTTTTGAAAGATTTGTATAACTCTGATGCTGATTTTGGGGATGTATATAAATTGTGTGAACATGCTACTGTTGATAAGTTTTTCAAGTTCGATGGCTTCCTTTTTCGAGAAGGTAAGCTATGTATTCCACAAAGCTCTGTGCGAGAGTTACTAGTACTCGAGGCACATGGTGGTGGTCTCATGGGCCATTTTGGCATTGCAAAGACCTTGGCCATGCTGCAAGAACACTTCTTTTGGCCACGGATGAAACGGGATGTCGAGAAAATATGTTCGCGATGCTTGGTTTGTAAGAAGGCAAAATCAAAGGTTAACCCACATGGGCTGTACATGCCTGTGCCTATTCCCGAAGGGCCTTGGGTTGATCTTTCAATGGATTTTATCTTAGGTCTACCGCGAACTCGAACCGGAAAAGATTCCATTTTTGTTGTAGTAGATCAATTTTCAAAAATGTCACATTTTATTGCTTGCTCGAAAACTGATGATGCTGTTAATATTGCTAACCTTTTCTTTAAAGAAGTTGTCAGGTTGCATGGAATTCCGAAGACAATAGTGTCCGACCGTTATTCAAAATTTCTTAGCCATTTTTGGAGGACACTTTGGAGCAAGCTAGGCACGAAGCTCTTATTCTCCATGACATGTCATCCTCAAACGGATGGACAAACCGAGGTGGTGAACCGTGTAATATCCACTCTACTACAGGCCATCGTCTGTAAAAATCTCAAATCGTGGGAGGAATGCCTACCTCATATAGAGTTTGCTTATAACCGAATCGTTCACTCTGCTACTAAATTCTCTCCATTTGAAATAGTTTACAGTTTTAATCCTTTATCTCCTCTTGATTTAATTCCATTACCTAACGATCAAATTGTTAATGTAGATGCCAAGACGAAAGTGGACTATGTGAAACAATTGCATCAAAAGGTCAAAGCTAATATCGAGGCTAGGACAGAGCAATATGTACGCAAGGCCAACAAAGGGCGAAAACAAGTCATATTTGAACCCGGAGATTGGGTATGGGTTCATATGCGAAAGGAAAGATTTTTGGCCCAGCGAAAGTCAAAGTTGTTGCTGAGAGGAGATGGGTCGTTTCAAGTTTTGGAACGAATAAATGATAATTCTTATAAACTTGATCTCCCAGGTGAGTACAATGTAAGTGCTACCTTTAATGTAGCTGACCTTTCTTTTTATGATATAGGTGACGATTTGGGGGCAAATCGCTTCGAAGAGAGGGGGAATGATACGACCACACCTCCCGAGTTGCCAGTTGCCAATGTAGATCCTCTCGAGTTGCCTGTAGGACCGATTACCTGAGCTCGAGCAAAGAGATTCAAAGACACAACAACAGCATTAGTTGATAGAGTTTGGGGTGAAACCGTTGCTGGACTTATCGAAAGCTTTTGGACCAGCAAGCCGAGCGAACCATACATTCTCCTTCAAGCTCAAATCAGCTCAAATCAGCTCAACTTCAACATAACTTAGCTAAACGAGCTCTTTTCAGCTCATTTCATTATTGAGTTTATTATGCTGGAATAAATCATTTAAGTTGCTGTTAGTTAAATTAGTTATTTAGTTTTAATAATTAATTTGTCATAATCTGGAGATGTTTTAGTTATGTTCTAAATTAAGTGCTTAATTAAATAGGACCAATTAAATCTGTCTTAACTATTACAAAGATTAATTATGTCCAGCCTAATTTATGGTGTAGGATTTATTTGTTTTATGTTGCCGAATTAATGTGTCTAAAAGGGATTTAATTTGATGCTTTAATTGTTGTAGGTACATTACCCCTTGGACGGCATAGGTGCATGGATGATTTAGAGATGGTGTGCTGATCTTTTGGTGTTCCCTAAGTGTCCATTCGGCCAACCCTTGCAACTCTTCAAGAAGATCGTTTGGCTACCCAAGACAAGTTAAGGCTGTTCACACCCACCCGATTATTCCTTTCACACCAAGGGCCGTTCGGTTTTGTTTGTTCACACATGTGTGGCTGTTCAAATCAGTTTGTTCACATTCTAAGACTATTGAAGTGCTCTAGACAGCTCCTTAATCACATATACATTCGGTGAACCAAGCAGCAGCATTAAATCAAATTCAAGCATTTGGCTGAACCTATTGATTGCATTTCAGCTCCCAAACAACCCATTCCGTTTTCCTATTAAATCAAGGCATCTAGAAGCTGCCCCTTTCCATTCTCCATGCACAAGAAACTTCAAGGAAGCTTCATCAAAAATTCTAGAATTTTCAGCTAACCATTTAGCTGCCTCAAGAGCCTATTCGGCTATCCCTTATATTCACTATAAATTTGGCTTGTGTTACTTTGTAAAGGACTTTTGGCAAATTTTATAAAAACCAAATTTTTGTTCTTGTAAGAACTTCTTCTCTAAGTCTCGTTTAAGATTTTCGTTGGCTTATCTACCTAGTAGTGGCGTCAACCTCTTTCTTTACGAAACTGAACTTATCACTAGTTTTAGTGTGGCGTTCAAAACCCTTTATACCGAGGTTCCTATCTTGTTAGATAGTGGGTCGAGGTTTCCCTTTACCATACCCAAACCAAACTAAAGAGAGCCTATAAACAACGGGTCGATACCAAATCGGTATTGGTTCTTGTTTGCACTTCTTTTTGTTCGACCCCATCTCTTCATTTTCCAAATTGTACCTAAACCGGCCATTCCGTTCGTACCATTTCATAATACCATTTCATTCTTACCTTTCATACCATTATGTCCATTTCCTCAACTTCCCTTAACTCAATCCGAATTAACCATCCCTTCTATTTCTGACGAAGCTTTCTCGAAGACGATCGGTAATCTACATACGACTCAACTCAAGTCGAGGCGAGCTCGTATCATATTAATTATAAGTCAACTATCATATTAAATTCGGCTAGCTCAAATAATTAAAACACTTAGTGAGCTAAGTTGAGCTAGGGGATTCGACATGAGCTGTAGCAAACTTAATTAAAAACAAAGTTAAAACTTAGTTTATTGAAATAGAAAAGAAATGAGCTAAAACGAGCTAAATTCAAGCTCAAACAAGCTAAAACGAGCTCAAGTGAGCTGATAGAAGCTGAATGACACATGGGGAACTGGAGAGGAGCTGAGATCGGATTGCAAAAGAATGCATTGAGTCTTCAAGGAGTTGTCCTTAGCTCCTCCAATGTCATGGACCTTGTTATCATCCCAAATGCACAACACCAAAGCTGATAAAGTGTCTTGAAATTGCTTGGTTCGAGCTCGAGTCATGGGGCCTTTTGGAAGCTCGATTAAATTATGATTTGCATTCGAGGATGCCCCGGGCGTGCTTACATCAGTTTTCTACTGTCCAAAGTTTTAATTTTCAAATACTTCATGATTTTGGTATCATCCCTTTTGATGCAGATTTCGACTTGAGGACAAGTCATTTTAAATAGGAGGAATGATGCAATCGCGCCCCATGGTTCAGCTAGTTCGAACAAGGATTCTATGGTGCTACCACAAGGTCCTGTCACTTGGGCTCGAGCCGAGAAGTTTAAGGAGTCTATCATAGCTTTTGTAGCTCAACTTTGGAATGAAACGCTATTAGGATACTCTGAGAAAGCTGATTCCAGCTCCCTGAACTCACCTTACAATTACCTGCAAGTCCAGCTCAGCTCATTGAGCTCACCACCAGCTCAAGCAAGTTTCCATTCAACTCAAAACCAGCTCACTAGCTTGGAATCAGCTCACTTCCAGTTCCCCAGCTCGGGTCCAGCTCACTACCAGCTCATGAGTCCAAGCCCAGCTCGGTTTTAGCTCATGAGTTGAATTCTAGCTCATGAAGACTACTCTGACTTCATTTGACTACTATTAAATTTTTATTTAATAAGTTCATTAATTAGTTAATTAATAAACCACATATGAAATTAGTTTTATTAAATATGTCTTAAAAGTGTTTATAGATGTTAATTAATTTTTCATAACCGAATTTAATGTTTACATTGTGTTCACATTAGCTTGAATTAATTCTATTCACATTTTCTTGTAGAAACTCAATGGACATATGGAGCATGAAGCAACATGTCTTTTTGGAGGTGCATGGACGGTTAAGAGCTTTGAATCTCCTAGGTGCATGTTCGGCTAAGTGCATGTATGGCCACATTCAATGTGTTCAAGGTTCATGAATGTTTCCATTCATGTATGGTGTGCTACTCCTTCATTTTCCAAGTGACTATTCAGCTAAAAGGAGGCTTTCCATTACTTCATACATATGGCTGAACATCTCCCTCCATGAACCTTAAAATTCCGTTCACATTATGTTCACATGGCATGGTCTTTCAATTCAAAGTGTTCACACCTATGGACTCTTCAAGAATTGGCATTCACACTTAATTTGGCTCATGAAGCCTCTTCAATTAATTCCCAACTCTTCACCAAGTAACATGAATTGATTGCCTCAATTACTCAAGTTGGCCGAACCTAGCTAATGTCCAAGGGAGTCTTTCACTCATGATTCATTTTCTTAAGCATGAAGAACCTTCAAGACATCTCCACCATAGCCGAATCTGGTCATGAACATCAAAGGACTTCTTTCTAGAACTTTCAAGATGCATTCATGAGGCTTTTACTTAATTATTAAGTATGTAAAGTGTCCATTCGGCTAGCTAGTCTTTAGGCTATAAATACTTGTTATTTTTCTTTGTGAAAGATCTTTTAGACTTTTTGTTAATGTTATGCTGCCAAAATTGTGAGGCAAAACTTTTCTCAAATTTTGTTCAAAGATTCGATTGGCTTCCTAGCGTTCTAGTTGTGTTAACCGTTGTTCTTTGTCGAAACTGAACTTATCACTACTCGTAGTGTGGCATTCAAACATACTGAGGTTCCTATCTTGTTAGATAGTGGGTCGAGGTTTTCCTTTATCAAACCCAAATCGAACTAAAAGATCCTATAAACAACGGGTCGATACCAAATCGGTATTGGTTCTTGTTTGCACTTTCTGTTCAACCCCATTTCTTCATTTACCAAATTGTACCTAAACCGGCCATTCTGTTCGTACCATTTCATAATAACATTTCGTTCTTACCCTTCATACCATTACGTCCATTTCTTCAATTCCCCTTACCTAATTGAACCAATTCATTCATCTATACCTATTCGGACCCTAAATCTAAACTTTCAATTCTTCTTACCTATTCCAATTTGAACCAAAACCAATATCCCTCTTTCCTTTTCGTACTAATTCAATAAACCAACTTCCAAACCCAATCTAATTCTTCCATCTTCTTTAAACTTCTTTTTCCCCCTTCTTTCTCTTATCCGACCTTTCAATTAAACCTAACTTAACTTCTTGTCGATGATCGGGCACACTATTACGACTCGACCTTTCCAAGGTGGATCGTATCATGGTTACCAGGGATAAGATGTATGGGTGTATAGGTAGGCTGAAAGAAAAATTTTTAATGTAGTGTAGCATTTTGGGGGGTGCAAAGTCGATGAAAAGAATATTTGACGATCGAAACTAATGCAGAAAGAGTAGAGAAGAATTTGAGCACCTTACTTTTTTTTGTTCCTTTTTTTTAGGCTTCAAATAGCACTATTACAATAGTAAAACAAAAATACAACTTGAATTTTTATTTTTTTTCTAATTCAATTTTTTTTACAACAGACCTATTTCGATCTTGATACAAATGTTGGCACTTCTTGATTTACAAGCTCTGATACCAAATGATGTGATCCAGCTCGAGTGATTGAGTCGACTTCATGTAGTTGCCCGATCGTAGACGAGAAGAATCATTCGTGTCTTGGTCTCGAAAGTAAAAGTTGATGGATAGGTCCAAATAAGCGGAAGGGTTTCAAAAGATAAGTAAAAGGAAAGTGATAGGTTCGGCTAAGGTGACGAGAAGAAGGGTGAATGGATGGTTCGATTTGGAAACAACAAGAAAGAGATAATATAAGATGGGGATGGAATAGGGAACTTAATGTCAGGAATGATTCAACACTAAAAAGTGTCACCCGATTTCTATATTGTTAAGGTGGAAAAGATGGATAGAAGGATAGGTGAACGCCATACCAGAAATGGTGATAAGTTCAAACAAGATCGGTAGAAGCCACTAGCACAAACTAAATAAGTCTTCGAAACTTGTACGAGATATGAGAGGAAGCAACCTCACAGAAACAGAGTTTCATTAACAAATTGGCCAAAAGTCCTTTTACAAAGAAATGAGTAAACTATTTATAGTTTAACATGTAGTAGCCGAATGGACAAATTGACTAACTTATAAGCTAAACAATTCGGCAAAGAAGAGACTAGAATGATCTAGAACAAAGTCATTAATTTGCTAAGTCTTGGTTCGTCTGATGGGAACTCCAATGGGCAGCTTCATGGTTAAGCAAAAATGACTTGGATGAATGTGAAGACTTGGGAGCTCATTGGACTTGTCTAGATTCGGCCATGGAATGAATGGAGCATTCATGAAGTGTCTCTTGGCCGAATAGGCACCTAGGGAAGTCATTTGATTAGCCAACAATTCATGTATCAAGTTATGGATGCATTCTCCCATTCGATGAAACTTGCTGTCCATGCATCTTCTCTTAATCTTCATTCATGAATTGAAGTTGGAAATTGATTATGCAGCTACTCCTTGGCTGAATAAGTACTTAGGAAACTCAACAGATTACCCACATTCATTCGGTCATGCATGGAACTAAAAGGGGTCTTGAATCTGGCCGTACATGAACATGCAATAAATGCCCTTCATACATGCATGTGTGCCATCCAAAGAAGAAGTATCTTCATTAATTCAAATGCATGTAATTTACCATCCATGCACATGAACTTAATTCCCTCCAAGCATTGAACTATGCTGTGCATGAACTTCTCATTCATTGAACAAACCCGTACATGCACCTAGCCATTAATGTACCTCCACATTCGGCTGAACCTACATAGGAATAAACACATAATTAAATAAAACATAAATATTCATATAATCATAATTTTAAATAGAAACTAGACAACTTAAATTACACTAACTAAATTCGGACACATTAATTAAAATTCAACTAGCATATTAAATTCAGCTAGCTCAAATAATCAAAAACACTTAATGAACTAATTTGAGCTAGGGAAATTGGCATGAGCTGTAGCAAATTAAGTTAAAACAAAGCTAAAAATTAGCTCATTGAAATGGAAAAATAAACAAGCTAGAAAGAAACTGAAACGAGCTCAAATGATCTGAAACAAGCTCAAGTGAGCTGGTTGGAGCTGAATTGAGCTGGCGGAGCTGGAGAGGAGCTGAAGTCAGTTTGCAAAAGAGTGCATTGAGTCCTCAAAGAGATATCCATAGCTTCTCCAACGTCTAGGGCCTTGTTCTCTTCCCAAATGCACATCACTAGAGCTGATAAAGCTCCTTGAAGGGCTTGGTACGAGCTCGAGTCATGGGGCCTTTTAGAAGCTCAATAGGATCTTGATATGCACTTGAGGATGCCCCGGGTGTGCATACATCAAGTGGTAAAAGAAAAAGAGAATGAGAGTGAGAGTGAGAATGAAAAAACGAGTGTCTTTGTGAAGAAGCGAGAAATCTAAAAGTTATTTTTGGCTAGACAGCCCATTCTTATACTTATGTACAAAGAATGTCTTTTGGATACTAACAAAATTGAAAACTCTTTGCCATCTCCCATTGTATCTTTGTTACAAGAATTTGAAGATATATTCTCAGAGGAAGTGTCGAGCGATTTGCCTCCCATACGAGGCATCGAGCACCAAATCGACTTTGTGCCTAGTGTAGCTATTCCGAATCGACCGACTTATCGGAGTAACCCTGAGGAAATGTGATGCGAATCCAGTCACATCATGTTTCGACACAACTTGCTGACCTCAGAATTGGGCTAAACTTGAAGGGCTAAACTTGAAGGGCCCAAGTGCAAGATGAAACATCTCATAGACCTGATTGATTATTAGGCCAATGTTTTAAGGATTTTTTTTTTAAATTTAATGTAGTTTTATTTAAATTAATAAGTTTGCATATTTTTAATTTTAGACTTGCACTTTGTGTACTCTGCATTTAATTATGCATCATAAATAATGACATGCATTATGTAACTACCATGTTAGTTTAAGTCTGCATCATTAAATTAAGTCTTGCATTAAGTACTCATTTGTGCATTTAGTTTGCATTTCAAACCATGCATTTAAGCATCTTAGTTTAATAAATGAGTCGCTGGACATTTATTCAACTCATTTTAGTTTAATTAATTGATTTTTTATGAACTTAATTTAATAGTTGTTTCTTTAAATAATCTAGCTACTAGGATAATTTATTATGCATGAGTTAAAGTTCATTTAATAATGCTTCTCTTAATTAAACTAGTTGCTGGAATAAATGTTGCATAAGTAATAGTTTATTTATTTAAGTTAGTTGTTAATTTTTTTAAGCTTAATAATTGAATAAATGTGACGGTTACATGTGTTAATTGCAGGTGACTTTTCAGCTCACATCCATTACATTTAAAGGCTATTATGCATTCAATAATGTGAATTTTCAAGAGATTTTAGTTACAAAAGAGGGGGATGTTACAAAGAGGCTTTATATATCATTAAGAAGTTGTTTTATCAATTAAAGGAGAGCACTATTCTTCTTTAAACTGGGTAGCAACTTTGTTTCATCTTCCATAATCGTTTGCTTCATGAGTAATCACTACATGCATTCAATTCTCCATCAAAGAAGCTGGTGTCTTTTCGGTTGGTCATGGAAACTTCAAAAGACTTTGAAAGCAACTTAATTGAAGAAGTAAATCACAATGAAGGTTGGAGTTACTTGGATTAGAATTTCAAAAGTTGTGACTTTTCATTGGAGCTCTTTATTAGCTTCATTAAAAGTGACCATTCAGCTAGTCTTTTCTAACACTATAAATATATGTAATTAGCTTATTGAATGGAAGAAATTTGGACATTTTTGTTAATGTTATGCTGTCAAATTTGTGATGTAAGCACGCCCGGGGCATCCTCGAATGCAATTCATAATTCAATCGAGCTTCCAAAAGGCCCCATAACTCGATCTTGTGTTAAGCATTTTCTAGAAGCTGTTTTAGCATCTAATGCAAAACCTTGGTTTGAAACAAGGGACAATGCTCACAAAATCAGCTCGAAGCAACTATCCAAAGAACCCGTGCATTGTTGGCAAGCTGATCCTAGCTCATTTCCAGCTTCTCAAGCTCCGTCTAGCTCAACTCAGCTCATTTGAGCTCATTTCAGCTCGTTTGAGCTCAACCGAGCTTACTTTTAGCTCATTCTTTATTTCAATAAATTAAAATAAGTTTTAGTTTTATACTAATTAGCTTGTTACAGCTCAATAATGAAAATCCTAGCTCAAATAAGTTCATTAAATGTTTTCACTTAGTTTGAGCTAGCCGAACTTAATGCTACTAGCTAGTCTTTAATTAATGTATTTAGTTTAGTTTAATATGATGTTTATGATGTCTAGTTCATACTCTTAACATGTTCAGCCAAATATACATTGGGATTTAATGAGTTCATGTTTCTTGTAGGTTCAGCCGAATGTATTGAGTACATTAAATGAGATTCATGCACGGCCAGGTACATGAATTATGAGAGTTCATGCATGAACGAATTTATGCATGGTGGGCGGGCTATTGGTGATCCCTAAGCAACCTTTTGGCCAAGATTTAAGTTCCAAAAAGTGACCGAATACATGAAGGAGCCACTAATGCAAGTACATGCATGGCTTAATACATCGTATGGAAGGATGCATGCACAACTAGTGTTCAATGGATGGCATTTGAAGGAATTCATGTATTGGGGACGTTCATGCAAGTGGGGGCTATTTTATGTACATATATTTGAAGATTCATGGACCGTAATTAAGGAAGAACATGCATTGGGACGTTTCATGCATGTGTCATGCATATCCAAGATGTCCATTCAAGTACTCAAGGTACACTCAAGCCTCATTCAGCCAAGGGAGATGTAGGAGTATTAAAGGGCTGCACATTCATGAACTATGGCTTTTCTTCAAGGCTAAGTATGCATGAATGCATCAGGTGAAGCAACATGATGGTTCAGCCAATTCATGCACCATCTCCAAGCATGAACCGAATTTTGATGCTTTTGTGTGAACATGTTAAATACAAATGTGAACAGAATTTAAGTTACTGTGAACATCATAGATTCCGAATATCAATAGGCATCTTAGGCTTATAAATAGTTTGCCCATTTCATGTAAAAAGGACTTTTGCCAAATTATTGAATGAACATTATTCTTGTGAGGTTGCTTCCTCTCATATCTCGTACAAGTTTTGAAAGACTTATCTAGTTTGTGCTAGTGGCATCAATCGACCTTGTTTGAACTTATCACCATTCTTGGTGTGGCGTTCACCTATCTTTGATTCCATCTTTCCACCTTAACAATATAGGAACCGGGGTGACACTTTTTAGTGTTGAATCATTCCTGACGTTAAGTTCGTTTTCCATCCCCATCTTTCGAATTTCTTTCTTGTTATCACCAAATCGAGCAATCTATCCAACATCCATCTTTGCTACCCTTAGTCGAACCTATTAATAACCCTACACTTCTTTGAAACCTTCTGCTTATCCAAACCTATCCATTCACTTCTATTTCTAAAATTCGAGGCACGAACGACTCTCTCGTGTATGATCAGGCAACTACGTGAATTTGACTCAACCAACCAAGCTGGACCATATCAATTTGTGAGGCAAAATTTTCCCTATTTTTTTTCAAGGATTCGTTGGCTACCTAGTGTTCTAGTTGTGTCATCCATTTTCTTTTTCAGAAATTGAACTTATCACTACTCGTAGTGTGGCGTTCAAACATACCGAGATTCCTATCTTGCTAGATAGTGGGTCGAGGTCACCTTAACCATTCTTAAACCAAACTAAAGGGCTTATAAGCAACGGGTCGATACCAAATTGGTATTGGTTCTTGTTTGCACTTTTGTTCAATCTATTTTTCTTTCTTAACCATTTGGTTCCAAAACTAATTCTTTCTTTTTCACACTTTACTAATTCGAACCAAAACAAATTCCTTCTTTTCCACCATACCTTTTTCATACCATATTCTTAAACCAGCTACTAATTTGTCAAAACAACTTCATTCCAAACCAATTTCATTAAACTAAATTATCTTTGCTTCTCATAGACGATCAGGCATTTTATATACAATTCGATTCATCACGAAGCGGATCGTATCATTTGGTATTAGAGCTACAAAATGAGGAGTACGAGCATTAGAAATTACTCTCGGGATAGTCAGTGACTCATCAAGTAAGTGAAAAAAAGTTTTGAAAAAAAGAAAATTTGAAAAAAAAGTTCAAAAAAAAGTTCAAAAAAATTCAAAAAGATTTAAAAAAATTCTGAAAAAAATTTGAAACTAGAACATTGTTTTTACTTTTTCTCCATTTTTCGATCCTGAAACTCTTACTTTCTCATCCACTTCCATCCTTGACCTTTTCGCCATACTATATCTGTAACGCCCCCACACCCGAGACCATCGCTGGAGTCGAGTATGAGGTGTTACTAAGCTTAATTTAACATTTTTAGGACTTTGGATTATTTGATTCTACATTCACAGCTTTCTAGCTACTTGCATCACAGTCACAAGAAAAATCATATCTCTAGTTACGAAACTCGAAATCAAGATTCGTAAATTTCCTTGAATCTAGACTCATATACCCATCTACAAATTTTTTTTTTTAGAATTTTTGGTTGGGCCAATTAGTACAGTTTATTAGTTAAAGTTACACCTATTACAAAACTTGACTGGACTGACCTCTGTTTACTACGAACCACATTTCTCTCTGTACAAAATTCATATGATTATGAGATTTGTTTCTCCTGAAACTAGACTCAATAAGGATTCTGAGAATATAAAATACACTACCTAATTATATCTGTACAATTTATGGTGAATTTTTAAAGTTGGAATAGGGGATCCAGAAATCACTCTGGCCCTGTTTCACTAAAATTCAAATATCTTCTAACATATAATTCCTTTACCTGTTTCATTTGTTTTATGTGAAACTAGACACAATAAGCTTCAATTTGATATTTAATCCATCACCAAAATCAATTTCTATGATTTTTAGTAAATTTTCAAACTCACATCAGTGTTGCTGCAATATTCTGATTATGCCAGATTTCATCCCTTTTTATGAGTTTTCATGCACTAAGTATCTTAATAACTTTCCATAACATCAAACTTAATCTAAACTAATAATTTCCATAACTTATCATTACCAAACATTTTCTCAACCATTCCATCACCATATCATAAGATCATTTACACAAAATAAGTATATTGCTATACTTAAATTTACAAGCCATTTACCAAAAAGTCTTCCGGATAGTGTGACTGAGCCTTCGACCTATCCCGACTCTTGAGCTGGCTTGTCTAAAACTACAATGAGTAAGAAGGAGGGAGTAAGCATAAATGCTTAATAAGTTCATATGCAAATAATAAGTAACATAACAAAGCAATCATACCAAACAACATTAGCATGGTATCGCCAAAACAAAAATCACATTTCCAATCATTTTTCATCATCTTATTACCTTATCGTTGTCGTATCAATACTCAACCCGAAGGTTAAGTACATACCTGTCCAAAATATCCATTTCACAACACTTACCAATATGCCCCTTTTCATCTCGATTATTCCTCCATTTGAGTAGAACTTTACCCGTTGAACACATCGGAATATAATTTGGATACATGGATAACTTGTACATAAGTGCCACATATGCAATCAAGCAATCATGTAACCCACCCATAAGCGAACTCAGACTCAACTCAACGAGCTCGGGCGTTCGCATCCATAAGTTAACTCGAACTCAACTCAACGAGTTCGGACATTCGCATCCATAAGTGAACTCGGACTCAACTCAACGAGTTCGGATGCTCAACCATCCTAGTGACATGTCACTTGTATCCTAATCTATTCCTAAGGTTCAAACGGGATTTTCCTCGAACACATATCCTTGCCGTCTTCCGTAGAATGCTGAAATCAATACTCGATAATAATTATATTTAACAAGTAGCACACATGATTTGCATTTTGTTCGAAAATAACAACAAAGTATATATTTCATGATAAAAATCAGCATATCACATAATTGACATCAATGACTTAAATATAACAATTATGCTACATTATTTACACATGAACTTACCTTGGTACCAAAATACAAAGATTTTGCAATTTAGTCCACAATCTTTTCTTTTCCTCGATTGGGGTCGATTCCACGTCTTTCTTGATCTAAAATAACACATTTAGCTTATTTAATACTCACATTATCAAATTAATCCCTAATTCCAATTTTGGCAAAATTACAATTTTACCCCTAAACTTTTGCATATTTACATTTTTGCCCCTAGGCTCGGGATTAAACTTTATTCCTTATTCTTATGTTTTACAACATGGTGATCACTTTTCCCTTCTATGGCAACATCAAATTCTCACTCTAACATGTACTTGTGACTATTAGGTATTTTTACCGATTAAGCCCTTTTACTCGTTTTTGCTTAAAATCGAGTAATACAAGTTGTCTAACATAATTTAAAACTTCATATTCTATCATAAAACATCAAAATACACAAATTTCACCTATGGGTATTTTTCCAAATATAAACCCTAGGTTAAATTATTGCTAACATAAGCTTTATCGAGTTACCGGGATCTCAAAAACGTAAAAATCATTAAAAACGGGGCTTAGAATCACTTACTATGAAGCTTGAAAGTTGAAGAAACCCTAGCTATGGTGAGAGTGAATTTTGGCAGCAACTAAATGAGGAAGATGACTATTTTGTGTTATTTTTCCCATTTTATTTCATTTAATATCCAAATGACCAAAATGCCCTTAATACCTTTCTTTGAAAATTTTCATGTATTGTCCAAAATTTTAGAAATTGGTCAAATTGCTATTTAAGACCTCCTAATTCGGCAGATTCATGCACTAGCTGAATGGACACTTTCTTCCCCCTTGGTTTGTGCATGAATGCTTAGTCATAAAGAAAGGCTTCAAGTGACTTGTATGTGCACCAAAAGGTTGCATTCATCTCCTTGGGACGTTCATGCACTTGTATGGAACATGTATCTTCATAATTAAACACTTTAATGGCATGTAGGTTCATAAATGGCAGCATGAACCTAGTAAATTCGTTCTCCCCTTTGTGCATGCACTTAATTCAATCAATGTGTTGAATTATTGAGTTAATTCCTTCTCTTGTACGTTCTTGAACCCATCCATGCATGTGTAGTAGCCTATAGGTCAATTCAAAGTGTGAACATGTTCAAGGAGCTCTATGGACAACATAGAATTAGTTGGCAGCTACTTCTTGGCCGAATAAGTGCCTTGGAAAGTTAGGAGACAGCCACCATACATGCACTTAAGCCATTCATGCATTGTATCATCCCATGCATTTGATGCATTCATGGACTAGCCTTTAATGTCCATACATGCATTCGACACATGCATGAATTTGTAGAAACATTGCATCTAGCCGTACATGCACCAGAATTTAATACTTCTTCATTCATGAGTGTGGAATGCCCAAAAGAGATGTTTCTTCATCCATACATTGTACCGTCCAAAGGGATGTACCTACATGAAATAAACAAGTCATTAAGACATCTCATGAACACTCATAAATTCGGCATGATGTGAACACATTAATGTCATGCATTAATTCGGCTATGTGAACATAATCAATTTATATAATGACAATGACATATTAATAACAAATATTAATATAAGACAAGTTTAATGCTTAAATGAATATGTGCAAATTTTTATTTAATGTATTAAAGACAAAACCGAGTTTAAACTAAAATGAGCTAAGCTTTAGCTCGTGAGCTAAAGTTGAGCTGAGGCTAAACTCCTAAGCTGAAGTTGAGCTAAGGTTTAGCTCGTGAGCTGAATATGAGCTAGGAGTGAGCTCGGTTTAGCTCAGGCAAGTTGGATTGAGCTCGAATAAGCTGGATTTGAGCTGGACAGAGCTCGTGGAGCTGGAAATGAGGTGGGATCAGCTTGCCAACATGTCAATGCTCAGCTTGACAGACTTGTTCGATGAAGTTCGCGGGGCTTGCTCGTATCATTCCCCCTCCCTTTTAGGCGACTTGTCCTCAAGTCGAGCCATTTGTCCATGGGAGAACTTTGACTCGTGCATGGTTTTCCTCGATCAAATGGGATGGAAGATGTCACACAAACCTGAAAAATTCTTACCAGTACCGGTAAAAGAAACTCAAAGGAGTCAAATTCAAATGTGTTCGATAGTTCATTAAAAATTCATTCAATCGAACATATGCCAAAAATCTCAATTGGACAAAGCGAGCATATGTAAATTTATCAAAGAGTTTCGTTAGACCATCGTTGCAAACATGAAAACTAAGTTGGATCAAGGGATAATTGGTTGTAAATGATGGCAGGCACTTAAACACATTATTCCTCATCCAAAACATTTTAATTTCTTTAATCGAATATAGCAACTCATTTGGTCCCTTGTCTTGTTCATGCAAGGTATGCCATGGCCAAAGGTATGCTAACTCTTTCTTTCGTTTTTGAACAACATGAGGGGTGTCTCCAAATTCCAACATAATAATCACATCATTACAATGTCAAAAGGAAAAATCCATCACATCAAAGTATAAATAATTTCCAAACAACAAATCAATGGAATTTTCAACTTCAATCGAATTGAGCAAAGATATTTGAAAATTTTTAGATGACTTACCTTCACGAATATGAAGAGAAGAAAATTGAGGATTGGGTTTACCTTTCTCGGTCAAAATGAATCTTCTCTCTTTGGATAGATAACGTAAGACAAACCTGTTACTCTGATAAATTTGAACAGGTGGTGACGCACCATGACATGTCTTGCTCCTCGAGGGGTGGAATTCACAAAAATGAGAATGGTTAGTATTAACAAAAACTATAGACTTAAATGGAAAAGGAAAGTTACCATGGAGATTTGATTCAATTCCAAAAACATAGGTTGGTCTTACCTTCTCAAAATGGAACAAAAATTTCAGATGTGGCCAAGCAAGGTGATTAGTAAACAAATCAAAATTGAAACCCAAATCATTGAATTTCACCTTCTTATCAAAAGTTCGAACATCAAGCAAACATAATTTGAATGCAAATGATGCAAAGTGCTTAATGTTTTCATAAAATGAATTCATGTAGCAAATACCAGGCTTGAACACACGAACTTGATTAGGAATTCTAACAAGATTAGAAAAAGATATAATCAACTCACCACAGGAATTATATTTTACTAGTTTAAACACACATGTTGAATTGACAAAACTGAACATACCAGTATGCAAAGGTTCATGCTTCAAGAGTATCAATCGGGAATGCAAATCACTACATGGAAATTTCGCACAAAAACTCAAAGATTGTTCATGAAGAACACAATTGCACATATCATGTGAAGACCTTTTAACATGGATGCCAAACAAAGAATTTTTAGAGAACATGCAACTTTTTAAACAGGCAGATTTATCACAAATCAATTGAGCAGGCATATTTAAACATAAAGATTTAACACATGAATTCAAAAAGTTTGCATGGTCAAACACATCAGAATTTTTAAGAGACAGACTTTGATCAAACACATTCAAAATTCGCTTAGAGAAAACTAATCCAATGTTGTCAACAAATTTGCCAATGTAGTAATCGTCATAAGAAAAGCTGTATATGTCACCTTTTAAAACAGAATCATTGACAGCAATAAGTGAACAAAAATTAGCCAAATTAAGTGACTTTGATTCGATAAACAAAGAATCCTTACCTTCCTTACCTTCGATCGCAAGTGGGTGGTTGTCATTCGCGAACTTACCTTTTTTGAACAACCTAAAACACCTCTCATTTGGAAGGTAATGTAGATGGAATTGGTCGCACAAACTTCTAGGAACCTGAAAAGTTAAATCACAAGAAGATCGAACATGTGGGTTAGTAGAAATAATCCTCACTTGCTCACTTGTTTTCCTACTCGATTCTTTTTCTTCTGAATCACTCGTTTCTTTTATTTCAATTTCTTTCTCTTTAATCTCTTTTTCAATTTCTTTTTCAACTTCTTTTTCACTCTCAAATTTCTTTTCATTCTCTTTTTCAATCTCATTTTCTTTTTCATTTTCTTTTTGCTTTTCAAAGGCTTTTTCAAGTTCTCTCAAGATTCACTCATTTTCTCTCTTACTTGCCTCTTGCCTCTCTTTTCTTTTTATTTTGTTTTCTTTTTCTTCCTTTGCTTTTTCTTTTCTTTTCTTTGTTTTCTCTTTACAAGAATGTACAGAAGAATGATGAGAATACAAATCTTGCTCGAAAGATGAAGAACTATTTGCATATGATTCACAATCAAAACTTTGTGAAGAATACTTCGAGTAAGATTTCGTTGACGATCTAGTAGGAGTATGTCTTTCTCTCCGAACGCCATCTTGGAACGAATCAAAATCATAGTCGGCTTCTCGTCTTCTCAAATTTCTTGATGAAAAGGACTTTCAATCGAAGTCACTTCTCGAATTTGCTGATGAATATGAGTCATAGTATGAATCTCTTTGTCTCGAAGTAGATGGCGAAAAGGAATCACGATAGGAACTTTTTCTCAAGTAGTAGTCGGGGGTATATCTCCGTGGGGTTCTTGTCTCCATTTTCGACTCGAAGAAACTCTATCACTTTGATCTTGTTTTTCCAAATGATTTAATCTCTCGTGTATGTTCTTAGTGTTGGACTCCATCATTTTTCGCATTTCTTGTACCAAGTATTGGTATTCCGATTCGGTGAACTCTTCGCGTGACATGATTTTTGTTGCTGAAAAGAAAATGTTAGATCACAAAACAAAATAAAAAATTAAGTACCTCACCACAAACCTCACAATTTCACTCGCAAAGAAATATTGATGAACACTCCACTCGTGTTTGCACTCATTTTTAGGCTTTTTCAAACTCTCAAATGTTCTCACACACTCTAGCCTTTTACCACTCAAGCTTACTCTCGTAACCTCGTATTTTGTTTCTTTTGACTCGTCTAGGTGCCTTGGGGTCGGCTTCAAAATCAGTTACAAGGGATAAGATGTATAGGTTATGGGTAGGCTAAAAGAAAATTTTTCTTTGGTGTAGTGTGGCGTTTTGGAAATGGGTACAAAGTTGATGGTAAGAATAACTGAAGAACGACACAAAATATAAAACAGTAGAATCAAACTTGATCACTTCACTTTTTTTTCTTCTTTTTTTTAAAATAATTTCGTACCTTTTTTTTTACAACTTCCACATATCACTTTTACAAAGATAAAACGAAAATACAACTTAATTTTTTTTCAATTTTTTTACTACGAACCTATTTTGATCTTGATACGAATGTCGGCGCCTCTTGATTTACAAGCTCTGATACCAAATGATTTGATTTGACCCGAGTAGATGAGTCAAATTCACGTAGTTTCCCGATCGTAGTTCGAGAGAGCCGTTCGTGCCTCGGATTTTAGTAATAGTAGTAAAAGAATTAAAATAGGATAAGCGGAAGGTTTCAAGAAGGGTAAGTTCAGTATAGGTTCGGTTAAGGGTAGCAAAGATGGATGAAGGATAGAAGGCTCGGTTTGGGTTAACAAGAAAAGATTTAAAAGATGAAAATGGAAAATGAACTCAACGTCAGAATGATTCAACACTAAAGTGTGTCACCCGATTCCTATATTGTTAAGGTGAAAAATATGGATAGATGGATAGGTGAACGGCACACCAAGATTGGCGATAAGTTCAAAACAAGACGATTGACGCCACTAGCACAAGCCAGATAAGTCGTTCGAAACTTGTACGAGATATGAGAGGAAGCAACCTCACAAGAACAATGTTCATTAACAAATTTGGCAAAAGTCCTTTACAAATGAAAGAAAACAAATATTTATAGGCACATAGATGACCATTCAAATTCGGCATCTAGGTGTTCACACAATAATAAAAATGTTCACACTAATGTATTAAAATAGTTCATAAATTCGGCAGATTCATGCACTAGCTGAATGGACACTTTCTTCCCCCTTGGTTTGTGCATGAATGCTTAGTCATAAAGAAAGGCTTCAAGTGACTTGTATGTGCACCAAAAGGTTGCATTCATCTCCTTGGGACGTTCATGCACTTGTATGGAACATGTATCTTCATAATTAAACACTTTAATGGCATGTAGGTTCATAAATGGTAGCATGAACCTAGTAAATTCGTTCTCCCCTTTGAGCATGCACTTAATTCAATCAATGTGTTGAATTATTGAGTTAATTCCTTCCCTTGTACATTCTTTAACCCATCCATGCATGTGTAGTAGCCTATAGGTCAATTCAAAGTGTGAACATGTTCAAGGAGCTCTATGGACAACATAGAATTAGTTGGCAGCTACTTCTTGGCCGAATAAGTGCCTTGGAAAGTTAGGAGACAGCCACCATACATGCACTTAAGCCATTCATGCATTGTATCATCCCATGCATTTGATCCATTCATGGACTAGCCTTTAATGTCCATACATGCATTCGACACATGCATGAATTTGTAGAAACATTGCATCTAGCCGTACATGCACCAGCATTTAATACTTCTTCATTCATGAGTGTGGAATGCCCAAAAGAGATGTTTCTTCATCCATACATTGTACCGTCCAAAGGGATGTACCTACATGAAATAAACAAGTCATTAAGACATCTCATGAACGCTCATAAATTCGGCTATGTGAACATAACCAATTTATATAATGACAATGACATATTAAAAACAAATATTAATATAAGACAAGTTTAATGCTTAAATGAATATGTGCAAATTTTTATTTAATGTATTAAAGACAAAACCGAGTTTAAACTAAAATGAGCTAAGCTTTAGCCCTTAAGCTAAAGTTGAGCTGAGATTAAACTCCTAAGCTGAAGTTGAGCTAAGGTTTAGCTCGTGAGCTGAAAATGAGCTAGGAGTGAGCTTGGTTTAGCTCAGGCAAGTTGGATTGAGCTCGAATAAGCTAGATTTGAGCTGGACAGAGCTCGTGGAGTTGGAAACAAGCTGGGATCAGCTTGCCAACATGTCAATGCTCGGCTTGACAGACTTGTTCGATAAAGTTCACGGGGTGTGCTCGTATCAAAAGCTTGCCAACCCATGGAAGCTTTGGACTTGGCTAATGGATGTGGGTCTCAGCCACTCTTGAATAGCCTTTATTTTCTCTTGGTCGAACACATGATCTTCCAACGTCTTACTATAAATGAGGATATCATCAAAATAAGCAACACAAAACTTGCCAATGAAAGGTCTCAAAACATGGTTCATTAGCCTCATGAAATTACTAGGAGCATTGTTAAGCCAAACGACATGACCAACCATTCATACAAATTGTGTTTTGTTTTGAAGGTAGTTTTCCACTCGTCGCCTTCTTGCATACGAATCTGGTGGTATCCACTTTTTAAGTCAATTTTCGAGAATAGTTTGGCTCCACTTAGTTCTTCTAACTTGTTGTCTAACTGAGGGATTGGATGTTGATATTTGATGGTGGTTTTATTTATGGCACGACAATCGACACACATTCGCCATGTACCATCTTTTTTGGGCACCAATAGAACCGAACGGCCACGGGGGCTAAGGCTTTCTCGAATATAGCCCTCTTCCATCAATTCATTGACTTGCCTTTGTAGCTCTTTGGTTTCTTCAGGATTCGTTCTACAAGTAGGACGATTTGGGATAATAGCTCTGGGCACAAAATTGATTTGGTGCTCGATTCCACGAAGGGGTGGTAATCCACTAGGAGTCTCTTTCGGGAAAATGTCTTGGAAATCTTGCAAAAGGTTCAAAATAGTATAAGGCAAATCCTTGGACAATTCATTAGTGTTAAGAAGGTTTTCCTTGTATAGGAGTACAAGAATGGTTTGTCGTGATAGAGACGCTTTCCACACTTCTCTTTTTTTGCAATCAAACTTTTTTTCCCATTTTCTTTTTCTTGTTCTTTTTTTTCTTTTCTCACTTTCTTTTCTCTCTCTGCTATTTTTGTGTATTTTTTTCATTTCTCTTTTCTTTTTCTTTTTCTTGTTTTTCTTTTTCAAATTCATTCTTTTCTTTTTCTTTCAATTGAGTTACAATAGACTTCATTCTCATTTGGTCCTTGGAAACTTGCTTTGGCGTCAATGGAGCCAAAGTGATATTCTTTCCTTGATACTTAAATGTATACTGGTTGGTATACCCATCATGGGTGACCCTTCGATCATATTGCCACGGCCTTCCA
Source organism: Gossypium longicalyx (assembly GCA_025698465.1). NCBI lineage: Eukaryota > Viridiplantae > Streptophyta > Magnoliopsida > Malvales > Malvaceae > Gossypium > Gossypium longicalyx. The sequence goes on from CM047005.1 coordinate 60,911,406, forward strand.
AGCAACAAATATCCCGCGTGCATGGGAACAACGTCACATAGTATTTTGTCCTTGTATTTACCAATTGAAAAAGTAACGAGCACTTGTTTGGTTACCTTGATTTCACCACCGTCGTTGTGTAACACCCCTTACCCATGTTCTAAGCCGGAACAAGGTACGGAATATTACAAATCACAAAAACATGAAATCACACATTTACCTGATCTTACATAATTAATTCCTCTAGCTTGAACAAAATAGATAACATTAACATATCTACATAAGTATAAGTAAATTATCAAATTTTGAAAAGTAATATTTTAAAACAAATTAATTATGACATATAACAAAATGATTCAGCCCTCTTTACATGCCATAATTCCAAAATAGTGTTTACAAAGTACCAAAAAGTATTGATAGTGTGGATGGGTCTCCGACGATCTCCAAATCTCGAGCTGGCTTAGTAATTCTATAAGACGAGAAAAAGAAAAGCAGGTAAGCATATAACTTAGTAAGTAAGTACGAAATTGATATTCAATTTATCAAAGTAAAACAATCATACTAGTATATAATCATATATTCAGGACAGGCTATTTTTTGGAGTCCCAGTTTAAAAAAAATCATATCTCGAGCTAAAAAACTCGAAATCCAATTCCGTAAATTTTCCCTGAAACTAGACTCATATTTCTACTTACTAATTTTTTTCTAGAATTTTTGGTCAGGAAAATTAGTACATTTTATTAGTTAAAGTCTCCCCTGTTTCAGAGTATGACTACTCTGACCCCTGTGCACTACGAACCAAATTTCTTCCTGTACAGAATTCCAACGACCATGCCATTTGTTTCCCCTAAAAATAGACTCAATAAGGAATCCATGCATGTAAGGTATGACTCTTAATAATTTTTGTACAATTTATGGTGAATTTCTAAAGTCAGAACAAGGGATCTCAAATTCATTCAGACCCTATTTCACAAGAATTCAAATATCACACAATATAGAATTCTTTTGCTTCCCCTATTTCTTTTATGTGAAAATAGTCTCATTAAGCTTTATTTCATATATCATTTACATTTTTATTCAACTTCCACGATTTTTGGTAATTTTTTAAAATCATATAACTGCTGCTGTCCAACACTGTTTTATTTCTAACATTCATTCTTGCATAATTTCACCTAGCCCTTTTTGTTATACCAGAATTCACTCAATTATCGAGCACATAGCTCCTAACTTTTCATAAACATAAATTTTCACATATCCACCTTATAATAACTTTCACATATTACCACTTTATCGATTTTCCCCGTTGAACTCAACGAAAAAATAACAAATATACCATTTTTTACGCATATTTCCCCCTTTCCACACTTATAGCCGAAGTTGTCTGATACGCATAGTAGCCTACACTTAGTACTACACATGCGACCAACAAACTGGTACACGTAGTAGCGTGCACTTAGTACTACACACGTGACCTCACCATCTGATACACGTAGTAGCCTGCACTTAGTACTACACACGTGATCGAGGTCATTGAGTACGCATAGTAGCTTGCACTTAGTACTACATATGCGACTTAATAGTATGGTACACGTAGTAGCTTGCATTAGTACTACACACGTGTATTCACAATGGGTCATTCGTATTGTTTCTGTTTCGAAGGTTTAACTGGAAAATTCTTTCCTTTTTCACTGTTAACACTTATTCATAATCTAATTAAATTTGCAAATTTCCATCATTTAATCATTCTATGGATAGTCACCAATTCATATGATAACAACATAAAATAACATAAAAAAATTGATAAATTATTCATGTATGAACTTACCTCGGTGCAAACTTTAGAAATATTATAATTTAGTCCGAAAGCTTTTCTTTTCCTTGATCACGATCGATTCCACGTCTTTCTTGATCTATAACAACACATCTAGCTCATTTAACACTCATACTATTTATTTCAATCCAAAAATCACATTATGGAAAAATTTATGTTTTTGCCCCCTAACTTTTACAAAATTATGATTTTGCCCCTAGGCTCAGAAATTTAATTTCAGTCCTTATTCTTATGTTTTATGACAGGCTAAACATTTTTCTCTTCTATGGAAACATCAAATTCTCACTCTGACATGTACTTATGAACATTAGGTATTTTTACCAATTAAGCCCTTTTACTCGTTTTCACTCAAAACCGAATAGCACAAGTTATCTAACATAATTTAAAACCTCATATTCTATCATAAAACACCAAAATACACAGATTTCACCTATGGGTATTTTTCTAAATATGAACCCTAGGTTGAATTATTGCTAACATAAGCTAAATCGAGCTTCCGGGATTTCAAAAACATAAAAATCATTAAAAAGGGGGCTTGAAATCACTTACTATGAAGAAAAGTTGAAGAAACCCTAGCTATGGAGGAGAGAAAAATTCGACAGCAACTAATTGAGAAGATGACCATTTTTGTGTTATTTTTCCCATTTTATTTCATTTAATATACAAATGACCAAAATGTCCTTACTACTAAACTTTCCAAAAATTCCATCCATGTCCAATTTTTGTCCATAAACTTAGAAATTGGTCAAATTGCTATTTAAGACCTCCTAATTAATATTCCAAAGCAATTTCATACTAAAAACTTCTAGAACACAAGTTTTGCAATTTATTCGATTTAGTCTCTAATCTCAACTTAAGCGCTTAATGCATAGAATTTCATCACGAAATTTTCACTCAATCATGAAATCATATCATAAACCTCAAAGTAATTATAAAATAATTATTTTTATCTCAAATTTGTGGTCACGAAACTACTATTCTGATTAGGCCCTAATTCGGGTTGTCACACATTGAGCCATTGAAGTTTTGTAAGGGCTCGGATGTTTGGTGGTGGTCAAGCCTAGTCTTTCCACCATAAAGGTACTTGCCATGTTGGTACAAGTACCACCATCGATTATCAAGCTACAAACTTTTCCTTGCACTTGACACCGAGAATGGAAGATGTTCTCTTGTTGTTGCTCATTTTCAGGACTTTGAATACTTAGGCTTCTTTTGACAATGAGAAGCTTTCTTGCACATATAGCCTTTGAATCCTCCTTTTCATGATATGTTGTTTTAGCATCATTCCCTTTCTTGCCTCGTTCTATGTTAAATGACAAGAGTAATTTAAAATCTTCACCACAAACCTCACTATTTCTCTTAGAAAGAAAAATGGATGTTCACTCCACTCGTGTTTCACTCATTTTAAGGCTTTTTCAACACTCAAATGCATTCACACTCTCTATGCCTTTTACCACTCATACATGCTCTCTTAACCTCGTATTTTGTTTCTTAAAACTCATCTTGGTGCTTTGGGGTCGACTTCAAAGTGGTTACAAGGGGTAAGATGTTTTGGTGTAAGGGTAAGCTTAAAAAAAATTTTGATGTAGTGGGGTAGTGTGGCGTTGGGGGGTACAAAGATGATAATATGAACACTTGATGATCAGAATGAATTGTATAAATAGCAAAGAAAAGAACTTAAGACTTCTCACCTTTTTTTTCTATATATTTGAATTTCTTTTAATTTCGTATTTTTTTCACTAATACTTGCTTATTACAATATGAAAAACTTGAATACAAACTCTTTTTTTCACAAACCTATTTCAAACTTGCTACGAATGTCAATGATTCTCGATTAATAAGCTCTGATACCAAATAATATGATTCACCCCAGGAAGATAGAGTCAAATTCATGTTGTTGCTCGATCATCTTCGAGAAGAGTCATTTGCAAGAATGGTTCAATTGTTGGAATTGGCTTAGTAGGCTTGATAGTAGCAAAATGGGGTTCAAGAGGGCTAATTTTATGATGATAGGTTTAGCTAGGGAGAAACAAGGATAGGTGATGTGCGGATGGTGATGTATGTACGCCCGGGGCATCCTCAAGTGCATATCAAGATCCTATCGAGCTTTCAAAAGGCCCCATGACTCGAGCTCGTACCAAGCAACTTCAAGGAGCTTTATCAGCTTTAGTGATGTGATCTGGCTCAGCTGATTGAGTCAAATTTACGTAGTTGCCCGATCGTAGTTGAGAAGAATCATTTTTGTCTTGGTCTCGAAAGTAAAAGTTGATGGATAGGTCCAAATAAGCGAAAGGGTTTCAAAAGATAAGTAAAAGGGAAGTGATAGGTTCGACTAAGGTAACGAGAAGAAGGGTGAATGGATGGTTCGGTTTGGAAACAATAAGAAAGAGATAATATAAGGTAGGGATGGAATAGGGAACTTAATGTCAGGAATGATTCAACACTAAAAAATGTCACCCCGATTCCTATATTGTTAAGGTGGAAAGGATGGATAGAAGGATAGGTGAACGCCATACCAGAAATGGTGATAAGTTCAAACAAGATAAGTAGATGCCACTAGCACAAACTAGATAAGTCTTTGAAACTTGTACAAGATATGAGAGGAAGCAACCTCACAGAAACAGAGTTTCATTAATAAATTGGCAAAAGTCCTTTTACAAAGAAATGAGTAAACTATTTATAGTTTAACATGTAGTAGTCGAATGAACAAATTGACTAACTTAGAAGCTAAACAATTTGGCAAGGAAGAGACTAGAATGATCTAGAACAAATTCATTAATTTGGATAAGTCTTAGTTCGGCTGATGGGAACTCCAATGCGCAGCTTCATGGTTAAGCAAAAATGACTTGGATGAATGTGAAGACTTGGGAGCTCATTGGACTTGTCTAGATTCGGCCATGGAATGAATGGAGCATTCATGAAGTGTCTCTTGGCCGAATAGGCACCTAGGGAAGTCATTTGATCAGCCAACAATTCATGTATCAAGTTATGGATGCATTCTCCCATTCATGAATTGAAGTTGGAAATTGATTATGCAGCTACTCCTTGGCTGAATAAGTACTTAGGAAACTCAATAGATCACCCACATTCATTTGGGCGTGCAAGGAACTAAAAGGGGTCTTGAATCTGGCCGTACATGAACATGCAATAAATGCCCTTCATACATGCATGTGTGCCGTCCAAAGGAGAAGTATCTTCATTAATTCAAATGCATGTAATTTACCATCCATGCACATGAACTTAATTCCCTCCAAGCATTAAACTATGCCGTGCATGAATCTTCTCATTCATTGAACAAACTCGTACATACACCTAGCCATTAATGTACCTCCACATTAATTTGAACCTACAAAGGAATAAACACATAATTAAATAAAATATAAATATTCATATAATCATAATTTTAAACAGCAACTAGACGACTTAAATGACACTAACTAAATTCGGACACATTAATTAAAATTCAACTAGCATATTAAATTCGGCTAGCTCAAATAATCAAAAACACTTAATGAACTAATTTGAGCTAGGGAAATCGGCATGAGCTATAGCAAATTAAGTTAAAAAAAAGCTAAAAATTAGTTTATTGAAATGGAAAAAGAAACGAGCTAGAAAGAAACTAAAACAAGCTCAAGTGAGCTGGTTGGAGCTGAATTGAGCTGGGGAAGCTGGAGAGGAGCTAAAGTAGGTTTGCAAAAGAGTGCATTGAATCCTCAAAGGAATATCCACAGCTTCTCCAATGTCTAGGGACTTGTTCTCTTCCCAAATGTGCATAACTAAAGTTGATAAAGCTCCTTGAAGTTGCTTGGTACGACCTCAAGTCATGGGACCTTTTGGAAGCTTGATAGGATCTTATATGCACTTGAGGATGCCTCGGGCATGCATACATCATTTAGTGATGCACATTTGGGAAGAGAACAGGGCCCTAGACGTTGGAGAAGCTGTGGATATCCCTTTGAGGACTTAATGCACTCTTTTGCAAACCGCCTTCAGCTCCTCTCCAGCTCCCCCAGCTCAATTCAGCTCCAACCAGCTCACTTGAGCTTGTTTCAGCTCGTTTGAGCTCGTTTTAGCTTCTTTCTAGCTCGTTTCTTTTTCCATTTCAATAAACTAATTTTTAGCTTTGTTTTAACTTAATTTGCTACAGCTCATGCCAATTTCCCTAGCTCAAATTAGTTCATTAAGTATTTTTTATTTTTGAGCTAGCCGAATTTAATATGCTAGTTGAATTTTAATTAATGTGTCCGAATTTAGTTAGTGTCATTTAAGTTGTCTAGCTGCTGTTTAAAATTATGATTATATGAATATTTATATTTTATTTAATTATGTGTTTATTCCTTTGTAGGTTCAACCGAATGTGGAGGTACATTAATGGCTAGGTGCATGTACGGGTTTGTTCAATGAATGAGAAGATTCATGCACGGCATAGTTCAATGCTTGGAGGGAATTAAGTTCATGTGCATGGATGCTAAATTACATGCATTTGAATTAATGAAGATACTTCTCTTTGGACGGCACACATGCATGTATGAAGGGCATTTATTGCATGTTCATGTATGGCCAGATTCAAGACCCCTTTTAGTTCCATGCATGATCGAATGAATGTGGGTGATCTATTGACTTTCCTAAGTACTTATTCAGCCAAGGTGATGTGATCCAGCTCGGGTAGATGAGTCAAATTCACGTAGTTGCCCGATCGTAGTTCGAGAGAGTCGTTCGTGCCTCGAATTTTAGTAATAGTAGTAAATAATTAGAATAGGATAAGCGAAAGGTTTCAAGAAGGGTAAGTTTAGTAATAGGTTCAGTTAAGGGTAGCAAAGATGGAGGAAGGATAGAAGGCTCGGTTTGGGTTAACAAGAAAGAAATTTAAAAGATGGGAATGGAAAAATGAACTCAACGTCAGGAATGATTCAACACTAAGAAGTGTCACCCCGATTCCTATATTGTTAAGATGAAAAAATATGGATAGATGGATAGGTGAACGCCACACCAAGATTGGTGATAAGTTCAAAACAAGATGATTGACGCCACTAGAATAAGCCAGATAAGTCGTTCGAAACTTGTACGAGATATGAGAGGAAGTAACCTCGCAAGAACAATGTTCATTAACAAATTTGGCAAAAGTCCTTTACAAATGAAAGAAAACAAATATTTATAGGCACATAGATGACCATTCAAATTTGGCATCTAGGTGTTCACACAATAATAAAAACGTTCACACTAATGTATTAAAATAGTTCATAAATTTGGCAGATTCATGCACTAGCTGAATGGACACTTTCTTCCCCCTTGGTTTGTGCATGAATGCTTAGTCATAAAGAAAGGCTTCAAGTGACTTGTATGTGCACCAAAGGTTGCATTCATCTCCTTGGGACGTTCATGCACTTGTATGGAACATGTATCTTCATAATTAAACACTTTAATGGCATGTAGGTTCATAAATGGCAGCATGAACCTAGTAAATTCGTTCTCCCCTTTGTGCATGCACTTAATTCAATCAATGTGTTGAATTATTGATTTAATTCCTTCCTTGGACGTTCTTGAACCCATCCATGCATTCTATCATCCCATGCATTTGATCCATTCATGGACTAGCCTTTAATGTCCATACATGCATTCGACACATGCATGAATTTGTAGAAACATTGCATCTAGCTGTACATGCACCAGCATTTAATACTTCTTCATTCATGAGTGTGTAATGCCCAAAAGAGATGTTTCTTCATCCATACATTGTGCCGTCCTTGATCATTGTATCTACAAAAAATAAAATAAAATTATGAGACATCATGTGAACACATTAATGTCATGCATTAAATCGGCTAAAATGTGAACATAATTAAAATATGTAATGACTGTGACATATTAAAACAAATATTAATCTAATTCAAATTTGATGCTTAAATAATTATGTTCAGATTTTATTTAATGCATTAAAGTCTAAAACCGGTTTTGAGCTAAAATGAGCTAAGCTTTAGCCCTTAAGCTAAAGTTGAGCTGAGATTAAACTCCTAAGCTGAAGTTGAGCTAAGGTTTAGCTCGTGAGCTGAATATAAGCTAAGAGTGAGCTCGGTTTGGCTCAGGCAAGTTGGATTGAGCTCGAGTAAGCTGGATTTGAGCTGGACGGAGCTCGTGGAGCTGGAAACAAGATGGGATCAGCTTGCCAACATGTCAATGCTCGGCTTGATAGACTTGTTCGATGAAGTTCACAGGGCGTGCTCGTATCATTCCCCCCTCTTTTAGGAGACTTGTCCTCAAGTCAAGCCATTTGTCCATGGGAGAACTTTGACTTGTGCATGGTTTTCCTCAATCAAATGGGATGGAAGATGTCACACAAACCTGAAAAATTCTTACCACAGCCAATAAAGAGAAACTCAAAGAAGTCAGATTCAAATGTGTTCGATAGTTCATAAAAAATTCATTCAATCGAACATATGCCAAAAATTTCAATTGGACAAAGCAAGCATACGTAAATTTATAGAAGAGTTTCGTTAGACCATCGTTGCAAACATGAAAACTAAGTTGGATCAAGGGATAATTAGTTGTAAACGATGGCAGGCACTTAAACACATTACTCCTCATCCAAAACATTTCAGTATGTTTATTCAAAAATAACAATTCATGGAATGTACACGCAAAGTGTACCATGGCCAATTGGAAACTAAATCACTCTTTCGCTTATTAACAACATGATTTGTGTAATCACTTTCCAACACAAACGGATCACTACTAGGCCAAAGACAACAATCAATCACAACAAGGTACAAACAATTTCCAAACATCAAACCATCAAAAAGATTTTCAACAACATTCGAATAGAGTAAAGGTATTTGAAAATTTTCATAAACTTTACCTTGTCGATCTTGAAGAGAAGAAAATTTAGGATCGGTTTTACCTTTTTCAAACAAGATTAATCTTCTCTCTTCGGACAGATAATGTAAAACAAGCCTTTTACCTCGATCAACTTGGGTGGGTGACGAAGCACCATGACAGCTCGTGCTTTTTAAAGGGTTACATTCACAAAAATGTAAAAGGTTAGTTTCAATAGGAGGTATGGACTGAAAAGAAAAAATAAATCATCGTTGAAATTTGATTCAAGTCCCAAAGCATAAGTCGATCTTACCTTCTCAAAATGGAACGAAAATTTCAGATGTGGCCAAACAAGGTGATTAGTAAACGAATCAAAATTGAAACCCAAATCATTGAATTTCACCTTCTTATCAAAAGTTCGAACATCAAGCAAACATAATTTGAGTGCAAATGATGCAAAGTGCTTAATGTTCCCATAAAATGAATTCATATAGCAAATACCAGGCTTGAACACACGAACTTGATTAGGAATTCCAACAAGCAACATATTAGAAGAAGATATAATCAACTCACCACACGAATTATATTTCACTAGTTTAAACATACATGTTGAATTGACAAAACCGAGCGTACCAATATGCAAAGGTTCATGCTTCAAGAGTATCAATCGAGAATGCAAATCACTACATGGAAATTTCGCACAAAAACTCAAAGATTGTTCATGAAGAACACAATTGCACATATCATGTGAAGATCTTTTAACATGGATGCTAAACAAAGAATTTTTAGAGAACATGCAACTTTTCAAACAGGCAGATTTATCACAAATCGATTGAGCAGGCATATTTAAACATAAAGATTTAACACATGAATTCAAAAAGTTTGCATGGTCAAACGCATCAGAATTTTTAAGTGATAGACTTTGATCAAACACATTCAAAATTCGCTTAGAGAAAACTAATCCAATGTTGTCAACAAATTTGCCAATGTAGTAATCGTCATAAGAAAAGCTATATATGGCACCTTTTAAAACAAAATCCTTAACAACAGTAAGTGAACAAAAATGAGCCAAATCAAGTGACTTTGATTCGATAAACAAAGAATCCTTACCTTCCTTACCTTCGATCGCAAGTGGGTGGTTGTCATTCGCGAACTTACCTTTTTCAAACAACCTAAAACACCTCTCGTTTGGAAGGTAATGTAGATGGTATTGGTCGCACAAACTTCTAGGAACCTGAAAAGTTAAATCACAAGAAGATCGAACATGTGGGTTAGTGGAGATATTCCTCACTTGCTTACTTGTTTTCTCACTTGATTCTTTTTCTTCTGAATCACTCGTTCCTTTTGTTTCAATTTCTTTTTCATCTTTTTTCTCACTCTCAAACTCTTTTTTATTCTCTTTTTCAATCTTATTTTCTTTTTTATTTTCTTTTTGCTTCTCAAAGGCTTTTTCAAAGGCTTTTTCAAGTTCTTTCAAGATTCGCTCATTTTCTCTCTTACTTGCCTCTTGCCTCTCTTTTCTTTTTATTTCATTTTCTTTTTCTTCCTTTGCTTTTTCTTTTCTTTTCTTTGTTTTCTCTTTACAAGAATGTACAAAAGAACGATGAAAATACAAATCTTGTTTGAAAGATGAAGAACTATTTGCATATGATTCACAATCAAAACTTCGTGAAGAATACTCCGAGTAAGATTTCGTTGACGATCTAGTAGGAGTATGTCTTTCTCTCCGAACGCCATCTTGGAACGAATCAGAATCGTAATCGGCTTCTCGTCTTCTTGAATTTCTTGATGAAAAGGACTTTCGATCGAAGTCACTTCTTGAATTCGCTGATGAATATGAGTCATAGTATGAATCTCTTTGTCTCAAAGTAGATGACAAAAAGGAATCACGATAGGAACTTTTTCTCAAGTAGTAGTCGGGGGTATATCTCCGTGGGATTCTTGTCTCCATTTTTCGACTCGAAGAAACTCTATCACTTTGATCTTGTTTTTCCAAATGATTTAATCTCTCGGGTATGTTCTTAGTGTTGGACTCCATCATTTTTCGTATTTCTAGTACCAAGTATTGGTATTTTGATTCGGTGAACTCTTCGCGTGACATGATTTTTGTTGTTGAAAAGAAAATGTTAGATCACAACACAAAATAAAAAAATTAAGTACCTCACCACAAATCTCACTATTTCACTCGCAAAGAAATATTGATGAACACTCCACTCGTGTTTGCACTCATTTTTTTTAGGCTTTTTTCAAACTCTCAAATGTTCTCACACACTCTAGCCTTTTACCACTCAAGCTTACTCTCGTAACCTCGTATTTTGTTTCTCTTGACTCGTCTTGGTGCTTTGGGGTTGGCTTCAAAATCGGTTACAAGGGATAAGATGTATAGGTTATGGGTAAGCTAAAAGAAAATTTTTCTTTGGTGTAGTGTGGCGTTTTGGAAATGGGGGGTACAAAGTTGATGAAAAGAACACTTGTTGATCGGAACAAAATATAAACAATAGAAAGAACTTGTTCACTTCTCTTTTTTTTTTGTTGTTGTTTTTTTTTTAATTTCGTTTTTCTTTCTTTCTTTTTTTACAACTTTCAATATAGCACTTTTACAATGATAAAAACAAAAATACAACTTAATTTTTTATTTTTTTTCAAATTCTTTTCACAACGAACCTAGTTCGATCTTGATAAGAACGTTGACGCCTCTCGATTTACAAGCTCTGATACCAAATGATGTGATCTGGCCCGGGTAGATGAGTTAAATTCACGTAGTTGCCCGATCGTAGTTTGAAAGAGTCGTTCGTGCCTCGAATTTTAGTAATAGTAGTAAAATAATTAGAATAGGATAAGCGAAAGGTTTCAAGAAGGGTAAGTTTAGTAATAGGTTCGGTTAAGGGTAGCAAAGATGGAGGAAGGATAGAAGGCTCGGTTTGGGTTAACAAGAAAGAAATTTAAAAGATGGGAATAGAAAAACGAACTCAACGTAAAGAAATTTAAAAGATGGGAATGGAAAAATGAACTCAACGTCAGGAATGATTCAACACTAAGAAGTGTCACCCCGATTCCTATATTGTTAAGGTGAAAAGATGGATAGAAGGATAGGTGAACGCCACACCAAGATTGGTGATAAGTTCAACAAGATCGGTAGACGCCACTAGCACAAACTAGATAAGTCTTCGAAACTTGTACGAGATATGAGAGGAAGCAACCTCCTCATAAGAACAAAAGTTCATTAACAAATTTGGCAAAAGTCCCTTACAAATGAAATTAACAAACTATTTATACTAGTTTCTTATGCTAGCCGAATAGACTATTCATGAACTTAACGATTAAGCAATGAACCTAATTTAAGACATGAACATTCTAGAAAAATGACCAATGGTGTCCTTGTCCATGTTCGGCCGAATGGGAGGTGAGTGGGCAGCTTCATGAATATGCATTGATGTAATTGGATGAATGATCTTCATACATGCATGGTTAGATTCAACTAACACCTTAAATGGAGCCTTGAATTCATGTTGTTTCACCATGAGTGGCTTAATTAATTAAGGCTTCATGAAGAGTCAAACTTGGTGTGAACAAGGAGCTTGAGTAGACACTTGGGTGTGAACGTCCAACCGAAGGGTCATCATGGTGTGAACACAATGTGTGAACACATGATCAATGCATGAACTGTCCAATGCATGTTCCATCATTAATTTGATCCATGAATCTTCAAATACATGAATGTCCATCATGAACATGCATGTGCCTCTTGATTGTCGTCCATTGAACCTTCCTATGCATGCACCTTGCATTAAAGTCCATACATGAATCTTCCAAATTCGGCTAACCTACAAAATTAAATAACAAAATTAAATAACACACAACTATTCATATAATTATAAATTAAAATAACTAAATAACTTAATAACAATAACTAAATTTGAACACAATAATTATAAGTCAACTTATAATAAATTCGACTAGCTCAAATAGTCAAAAACACTTAGTGAGCTAAATTGAGCTAGGGAATTCGGCATGAGCTGTAACAAACTTAGTTATAAGCTAGATTAAAACTTAATTTATTGAAATGAAAAAGGAATGAGCTGAAACGAGCTAAATTTGAGCTAGATTCGGCTAACACCTTAATGGAGCCTTGAATTCATATTGTTTCACCATGAGTGACTTAATTAATTAGGGCTTCATGAAGAGTCAAAATTGGTGTGAACAAGGAGCTTGAGTAGACACTTGAGTGTGAACAGCCAACCGAAGGGTCATCATGGTGTGAACACAATGTGTGAACACATGGCCAATGCATGAACCGTCCAATGCATGTTCCTTCATTAATTTGATCCATGTATCTTCAAATGCATGAATGTTCATCATGAACATTCATGTGCCTCTTGATTGCCGTCCATTGAATCCTCCCATTGCATTAAAGTCCATACATGAATCTTCCAAGTTCGGCTAACCTACAAAATTATTTAACAAAAATTAAATAACACACAACTATTCATATAATTATAATTTAAATTAGTAACTAAATAACTTAATAACACTAACAATAATTATTAGTCAACTTATAATAAATTCGGCTAGCTCAAATAGTCAAAAATACTTAGTGAGCTAAAATGAGCTAGGGAATTCGGCATGAGCTGTAGCAAACTTAGTTATAAGCTAGATTAAAACTTAATTTATTAAAATGAAAAAGGAATGAGCTGAATCGAGCTAAGTTTGAGCTCAAACGAGCTCAAGCGAGCTGATGTGAGCTGAATGGCACATAGGGAAGCTGAAGAGGAGCTGAGATCGGATTGCAATATGGTGCATGGAGTCTTCAAAAAGTTGTTCTTAGCTCCTTCAACTTCAGGGAGCTGGTTATCTTCCTAAATGCGCATCACATAGGCCGATATAGCATCTTGAAGTTGCTTAGTTCGGGCTCGGGTCATGGGACCTTTTGGCAGCTCAATAGAAACTTGATGTGCATTCGAGGATGCCCTGGGTGTGCTCACATCACCCCATGCGCCATTCAGCTCACATCAGCTCACTTGAGCTCATTTTAGCTCGTTTGAGCTCGAACTTAGCTCGATTCAGCTCATTCCTTTTTCATTTCAATAAATTAAGTTTCAATCTAGCTTATAACTAAGTTTGCTACAGCTCATGCCGAATTCCCTAGCTCATTTTAGCTCACTAAGTGTTTTTGACTATTTGAGCTAGCTGAATTTATTTAAGTTGACTTATAATTATTGTGTTCAAATTTAGTTAGTGTTATTAAGTTATTTAGTTATTATTTTAAATCATGCTTATATGAATAGTTGTGTGCTATTTAATCATGTTATTTAATTATGTAGGTTAGCCGAATTTGGACGATACATGCATGGCATTTAATGCAAGGTGCATGAATGGGAATGTTCATTGAACGGGAAGATTCATGCATGGTTCAGTTCAATGTTTGGAGGACATACATTCATGTACATGGAAGGTTAATGCATATTGAAGTTCAAGCCTCCTTCCAAGTTCCATGTACAACCAATGCATGTGGGAGGACCCTTGGAGTTTTCTAAGCACCTATTCGGCCAAGAGACACCCTTTGGGAGTTTCATGCATCCCATGGCCGAACCTAGACCATCCCCTTGGCTTCCAAAGCTTGCTCATACATGAAGCTGCCGACTCAACTCCCCATTCGGCCGAACATGGACAAAGGACATCAATGGTCATTTTTCTAGAATGTTCATGTCTTAAATTAGGTTCATTGCTTAATAGTTAAGTTCATGAATAGTCTATTTGGTTAGTCTAAGAAACTAGTATAAATAGTTTGTTGATTTCATTTGTAAGGGACTTTTGCCAAAATTTGTTAATGAACTTTGTTCTTGTGAGGTTGCTTCCTCTCATATCTCGTACAAGTTTCGAAGACTTATCTAGCTTGTGCTAGTGGCGTCAACCGACTTGTTTTGAACTTATCACCAATCTTGGTGTGGCGTTCACCTATCCTTCTATCCATCTTTTCACCTTAACAATATAGGAATCGGGGTGACACTTTTTAGTGTTGAATCATTCCTGACGTTGAGATCGTTTTTCCATCCCCCATCTATCCAACATCCTTTCTTGTTTCCTTAGCCGAACTTATCACTACCCCTTTTGCATAACTTTTGAAAACCTTCCGCTATCCAAACCTATCCATTCACTTTTATTATTAAAATTTGAGGTACGAACGACTCTCTCGAACTACGATCGGGCAAGTACGTGAATTCGACTCGACTACCCGGGCCAGATCACATCAGGGAGTAAGCCATTTCTAGTTGTTTCTAAGAAAAGGTAAGCATTATGATCTTGTTGTAAGTAACTTTGTTTTACCTACTCATCTTCTTCGAGTCTTATCTTTATTTTTGGAAATAAAGCATGTGGCTGGATTACAAAATCAAAAAACAAGTTTTTGGTTCTGAAAATTTTATTTTTAATCCCAGAATTGAACCAGACGTTCCATCTGTGCACAACATTTTATCCTGTCCTTTTAAGTACATTTTTCGTGGTGACCTTAACATTTTCCATTCATGTGAAACTTATATTTTGAAAAGCAAGAATTGTCTTTTTGATTTTTCACCTTTACAGGTTTGTTCGAGTTCAAATTATCGATTGCATTACCTTGCTAAGGAGCGAAGGTTTGTTTTGCGCAAACGAGGTAAAATCGAACTAACATTATGTAACTTCCAAGTTAATCAAGGTAAGTCAACAATATCTTTGTTTTGTTTGCAAGATAAAGAAATCGGTGTTGTTGATGATGGCTTTGTGGAATGTGGTCATATTGTTCATCCTACTACTGCAAGTCCATTTAATCGAATAAGGCAAGGTGAGCTTGTTCAAATAAAAAAGCCAAGCGCATATGTCCTTTGTTTTGAACCATTTGGAATGTTGAGGTTGAAACGAGGAATTCATTCTTGTTTGTTAAGATGCGCGATTGATCATTCCTTGTTTCCATTTTGTTCAATTGATCATATTGATGGCATATCGAAATTGTGCGACAATGTGAAGTATCCATGTTATGAACGAATAAAATTCTTGCCATATGACCTTTGGGCTAAATTTTACATGTACCATCTGAATTTAAATACTTTCCACTTGTCATTGCCAAAATTGGTAAGTCAATTCGGTAAGATAAGATTCGTTTTTTGCTCAACATTCGGGTTATCTATTGGTTTTTATTGTCTTAACCCTCTGCTACTTATTTATGATGGTGATGTGTTAACTTGTCCATTGGTGAATCAATTTTAGGTTTGCTTGATATCCTTTGTCCCATTTGACTGAGGAAAACCAAGCAGGAAAAAAAATTGTCCTTTAGACAAACAGTTCGACTTGAGGACAAGTCGCCTAAAAGAGGGGGGAATGATGCAGCGCGCCAATGAACCTCTTGAACAAGTCTCCTAGTCGAGTGTGATTTGTTGGCAAGCTGATCCTAGCTCGTTTCCAGCTCCCCGAGCTTCATCTAGCTCAATTCAGCTTGTTACCAATTTAATTTCATTTTGACGCAAGCTCATTGAGCTTGATTTGAAATTATTTAATTTCTTGCATTTTAATTTGCTGAAATAATTAAGTTAGTTTATTTAGTTAGCTTAAAATAATTAGCTCATTTTAATTTTTCAAATCAATACATAATTAAATAAAGTTTTTTAATGTGTCTTAGTTTAGGACATGAATTTAATATGTCAAGTTTAAGACAAATTAATTAGCTTCTGCTATTTATTTGTCTAAACCGAATTTAATGGTTGTCCTAGCATTAAAACGTGGGTCATAAATATGTCCTTGTTTAGACATGTTATTAATGTGTTTTGTGATTAAAACCATGAATTTAAATTGTCTCAACTTTGCTGCAGGTTTAATGTGCGAATTTAATGTGTTTAACATGAATTAATTTGCTTCATTAAATTGGTTTTAGGCACATGAATGAATCAGCATTAAAGAAGCCGAATTCAATGAGTGTTGGAGCTTGGGACGAATTTAATGAGCTCTTTGGTTTAATGTCTTGACCGAATTCAATGCATGTTGCTACTTTGTCAGCCGAATTTATGGTACATGATGGCTGACCGAATTAAAGAGGTGTTGGAGCAAGCATAGGGCGAATTTAAGGACTTGTCCAGCATGCAAGGCGTCCATTAAAGAGGCTGTTTGTGGCAAGCATGCATGGCTGAATTAATTGTTTTTTACTTGATGCATTAATTTGTTGTAGGTTCATGGCAAGAAACGAATTTAATGTGCAGCATTTAAGTGGGTGTTTTGTGCATGGCCAAGACATGTTCATGGACAGCATTTATTAAAGTGTTTACCATGCATGGACGACTTAAATGAGTTGCTGAATTTTCCTTCTTCCCATACGCCTTTTCTTGGAGACCAATGGACATATGTAGGTTGATATTTTCTAAGTGACCATTCAGCCAAAAAGCATGCATGAAGGCTTCCATTCATCCTCTCCTTAGCCGAATCTAGACATGGCTTTTAAGCTTTCATGCTTCACATTCATTCAGCCGAATTGCTTCTCCACAAAGCATGCCCATTGGCATTCCAAGTAGTTGAATTTAGAGTTAGTCACTTAATGATTGTCTTCTAGTTTATTCTAGCATTTTCTAGCCGAATTTTACTTAGTCTTTAAGCATTGTTTTATGTCCATTCGGCTACCCCAAGAACTAGGCTATAAATAGTTGTTTACTTTCATTTGTAAAGGTTGTTGAACTTTTATTATTGTTTCTTGTTAATGAAACTATTTGGTGAGATACTTTTCTCCCTAATTTCGTTGAAAACTTGTTGGCTTATCTAGGAAGCCTAGTGGTGTCAACCTGTTTTTCTTTTATCCCAAACTTTTCACTATTTATAGTGTGGCATTCAAAACTATACCAAGGTTCCTACTTTGCTAAGTAGTGGGTCGAGGTTTACCTTTTTTCATTCAATCACCTTAAAAGCCTATAAGCAATTGGGTCAATACTCTTTAGTATTGGTTCGTGCTTGCTTTTGAGTTCCTTCTTTCCATTCTTTTATTTACTTTAAACTGAACCTTTAATATTCATATTTTAAACCCTACCTTTAAACCCCTTGAATAGCTTTCGCATTATTTGCTAAAAAAAAAAGCATCCTTTTGAACAAACCGAACGATACTTCTTCGTGAGCGATCGGGCATTTCACATACGACTCGACTCATCCCGAGGCGGATTGTATCACTCATGGTGAAACAACATGAATTAAAGGCTCCATTAAAGGAGTTAGCTGAATCTAGCCATGCATGCATGAAGAACATTTATCCAAATACATCAATGCATATTCATGAAGCTACCCACTCACCTTCCAATCAATTTGAACATGGACAAGAACACCATTGGACATTTTTTTCTAGAAGTTTCATGTTTTAATTAGGTACATTACTTAATTGTTAAGTTCATGAATGGACTATTCAGCTAGCATAAGATACTAGTATAAATAGTTGGTTATTTTCAATTGTAAGGGACTTTTGTCAAATTTGTTAATGAACATTGTTCTTGTGAGGTTGCTTCCTCTCATATCTCGTACAAGTTTCGAACGACTTATCTGGCTTGTGCTAGTGGCGTCAATCGTTCTTGTTTGAACTTATCACCAATCTTGGTGTGGCATTCACCTATCCTTCTATCCATATTTTTCACCTTAACAATATAGGAATCGGGGTGACACTTCTTAGTGTTGAATCATTCCTGACGTTGAGTTCGTTTTCCATTTCCATCTTTTAAATTTTTTTTCTTGTTAACCCAAACCGAGCCTTCTATCCTTCATCCATCTTTGCTACCCTTAACCGAACCTATACTAAACTTACCCTTCTTGAAACCTTCCGCATATCCTATTCTAATTCTTTTACTACTATTACTAAAATCTGAGGCACAAACGACTCTCTCGAACTACGATCGGGCAACTACGTGAATTCGACTCATCTACCCAGGCCGGATCACATTAACTTGTAAAGCCTCTTTATTGAATTGGTACCGGTTGTGAGCTGAAAAGACACCTGCAATAAACACATTAAAATGAACTTATTAAACACAACTAAACACTAATTAAACTCAAACACATTAAATACTTAACTTCAATAAATGAACTAAAACTTATTCTTCAATTATTCCAGCAACTAGTTTAATTAAATGAAGCATAATTAATTAAACTTAAACTCATGCATCAATAAATTATCCTAGTAACTAGATTAATTAAAGAAACATCTATTAAATGAAGTTCAATAATAACTCAATTATTAAAACTAAGATGAGTTGAATTAATGACTAGCAACTCATTTATTAATCTAAGATGAGTTATTAACTAAGATGAACTCAATTAACTAAAATGAACTTAATTAACTAATATGAGTAATTTATTCAAGCAACTTAATTAAAAATAAAGTCCAACAACTCAATTTATTAACAAACTAAAATTAAACGTCTTATTTTGCACTTGGGCCCCTCGAGTTTAGGCCAATCTCGATGTCGTCGAGATGTATCGAAACATGATGCGACCGAGATCGCATCACAACATGAACCGTCTCTCCTTTGGGAGGTAATGAAGATGGTACTTATTAATTAATTCTTCTAAAACCTAAAAATGAGAAACAATACAAGGACAACTCGCAAGTTGGTTAGCAAAAAATTCCTTGCTTTTTTTTGTTCATCTTTTTCACTCATTTTCTTTTCTTTCTTCATACTCACTCTCTTTTTTCTCACTCTTAATCTCTTTTTTTTGTTTCTCACTCTCCTTTTCTTTTTCAGTTTCTTTTTCTTTCATTTTTTTTCTTCTCTCAATTTCATTAAGGATTCACTCATTCACTCGCATCAACTTTGCTTGCCTTTTTTATGCGAACCCGATCGTATCATGTTTTGACACAAACTGTCAACATCAAGAATGACCTAAGCTTGAAGGGCCCAAGTACAAAATAAAGCTCAAAGAGCTCAATTCAGCTCGTTTCCAGCTTAATTTTTGGTTTTACTCAGCTCAATGGAGCTCAATTTGGTTTGATGCAAGCTCATTGAGCTTGATTTGAATTTATTTTAATTTCATGCATTTTAATTTTCTGGAATAAATTAATTTAATTGTGTTAGTTAAATTAGTTGGTTCAGCTCAAATAATTATTAATTGTTAATTTGTCAAAATTTGGACATCTTAATTTGATGTTAAATATGTTTTATTTTTATGCATGCATTTAAGATGTCATAGTTAATACATATCATTAAGTTGTCTTAAGTTTGCTGCTGGTTTTAATGTGCCAAACTAATTATTGTCTTAGCCAATTTAGTTTGTCAATTTTAGGACACATTTAACTCTTGTCCAGCCGAATATGGTTTAATTAATTTGCTACCAATTTAATATGTTCTAAGCTGATTAATTGTGGTTTAAATGTGCAGCTATTTTCAGCATTAATTCATGTACAAGGCATAGACGGCACATTAATTGAGCTGTTGGTGCATGGAATAGCATTAAAGAGCTACTGGTGCATAGAACAGCATTAAAGGAGTAGTCTAGCATGAATGGCTGACTTTAATACAAGGTGCACTTCCCATGTGATACGATCCACCTCAGGGAGGGTCAAGTCGTATGTAGATTGCCCGATCATCTACGAGAAGTTACGTTAGATTTAGTTGAGTTGAAGGGATGGTTGAAGTAGAAAGAGGGGTAATGGTTTTGGTTCGGATTGGAATAGGTAAGAAGAATTGGAAAGTTCAGATTTAGATAAGGGAAGTTGAAGAAATGGACGTAATGGTATGAAGGGTAAGAATGAAATGGTATTATGAAATGGTACGAACGGAAATGGTCAGTTTTGGTACAATTTGGTAAATGAAGAAATGGGGTTGAACAAAAAGTGCAAACAAGAACCAATACCAATTTAGTATCGACCCGTTGTTTATAGGCTCTCTTTAGTTCGATTTGGGTTTGGTAAAGGGAAACCTCGACCCACTATCTAACAAGATAGGAACCTCAGTATGTTTGAACGCCACACTACGAGTAGTGATAAGTTCAGAATCGACAAAGAACACGATTGACACAACTAAAACGGTAGGAACGCCAAATGAATCTTTGAACGAAATATAAGAAAAGTTTGCCTCACAATTTCGGCAACATAACATTAACAAAAGTTTCAAAAGTCCCCTTTACATGGAAAGATAACAAGTATTTATAGGCCTAAAGCTTAGGTAGCCGAATGGCCAAAAGACTATCTTAAGAATTAAGCAAATTCGGCTATGAATAGACTAAAATGTTCTAGAGCAAAAACCATAAGTCTTCCATGTCTAAGTGCAGCCCTTGGAATGCCACAAGTCAGCTTCTTAATGAAGGAATTTCGGCTGGATGTATTTGGAATGCATGAAGAGTTGATTGGACATGTGTAGGTTCGGCCATGAGCTTAATGGAGTCATTCAATTTGCAATGCTTGGCTGAATAGGTGTGAGTATTAATGGAGCAGTTTGAAAGCCTTTAAAGGTGTGAACATCATGGTTGAATGGTCTTTTGAGTGTGAATGCACCAAACCAAATGGACAACAAGTGTGAAAGGAAGCTTGGCTAGTGTGAACGCCTTGATGGACACCTTGGGAAGATATTCGGCCAACTTGGGAAATTGTGGGTCAAGGTCCATTTTGTTTCAACCGTTCCATCTTAAGAACTATTCAGTCTCGGATCGATATTTGCTAATATCGGTTCAACTTGTTCTTAGTACCAATCTTATCATATTTTCGTCCAATACCCAAGTATCCCAATTAACCAAATTTCATTTTCTTTCCCGAACCAAAACAAATTACCTAATATCTTCACTTTTCTCTTTCTTGAACCTATACTTATTATCCATTCTCGAACCTAAACTTTAACATCCAAGCCTCTTTCAAAATTGAAATTACTTTCTCCATTCCATTCTCATTGACACTTTCTCGTATACGATCAGGCAATTTACATACGACTCAAATCAAGTCGAGGTGAGCTCGTATCATTTAATTATGTCTTAGTCAGCTCAAATTTATTAGCTAGTTAATTTGTCAAGTTTAGGACCGGTTCTTAATTTTGCTGCACATTTAATTGTCCAGCCGAATTTTGCTAATTAATTTGTCCCAAGCTTCAGCCAAATTAAGACATGTTCTAACCCTTGCACATTTAATTTGTCCTAGCTGAATAGAAGGTTTAAATGTGTCTTTGAGCCTAGAAAATTAATGTGTCTAAATTAATTAATGTGCTGAATTAATTTGTGTGTGCAGTACAATGCATGCGATGGCATTTAAGCAAATTAAAGCTGCTAGATTAGTTTCCCAAAAGCCATGAAGGTTCATTCAATGCAACAGCCACCAACAACTGATGGTTGCTCTCCCCAACGTGGCTACTTAGTTTTCCAAGCTATCATTAAAGGTTTTCACACCAGCAGCCCATGTGTTCACATTAAGGGGCTGTCCATTGCTTTGTTTTCACACTTTATGACTGGCCAGCTACTCAAGGAGGTCATTTAAATGTTAAAACCATTCAACTCTTCCAAGCATCAACCTAATTAAGTTCCCAAGCACCAAGGCCAAATTTAATGAATCAAATCAGCTCCCAAAGCACTTAATTAATTGCCAGTTGAACAAAACATTCTAGAAACTGTCCATTGATGTTCTCCATGGCCAAGAAGTTTCAAGAAAATTTCCTAAGCAAATCTGGAATTTTCTAGCTTAATTGGGAAGAAAAACAAAAGGTTGTTCAGCTAGCTAAAGTTGGCTATTTGGCTAGCCTTCTAAAAACTATAAATAGCTAGCTCATTTCTTTGTTTAAAAACTTTTGTCAATTTATATGAACTTATATCAATTTGTGAGATTTTCTCTTCTATCAAATTTCGTTTATAGACTTGTTGGCTTATCTGTTGTCAGTGGCGTCAACCTAGTCTCCATTTTTGAACTTATCACTCCCAACGAGTGTGGCGTTCAAATCCACCATACCTTCGATTCCTATCTTTGATAGGTAACGGGTCAAGGTCTTTTCTTTCTTTCACCAAATCACCTTAGGCCAAATAAGTTCTGGGTCAACACTCTCTTTTAGTGTTGGTTCGATCTTGAGCTTAAGATCGTTTTGCCATTTCCATCCTTCTATCACGAGTTCATTGTATTTTCCTTTGTGAACCAAACCTATAAATAACCAAACTTATTTATTTGAACCTTTCTTTGATAACCCTTCTCTACCTTAGTCCATTTACAACTAAACTCTACAAACCGAATGATATTTTCTTATTAGATGATCGGGCATCATATTGACTCAACTCACTAAGCTGAGGCGAGATCACATTATTTGGTATCAGAGCTACCCAAAATGAGAAGTTTGGACGTTCAAAGCAACCCCGGAGTAGGTCCGTGAAAAAAGTAAAAAAAAGTTATTTCGTGAAATTCAAGTATTACATTGAAATTATTATTTTGTAGTTAAAAAAATTTAAAATTAAAAAAAAAGGTTTATACAATTTCTTTCTTATTTGAACTTCGAAGCCCTTGAATCAATATAGTTCTTGATCAACCTTCTTTCTAATATTTTATCCAAATAAACGCCACATTTTCTACCCAATCCCAGTTCTTTTAGCCAACCCTAAGCCTGTACGTATTTCCATTGTTTATCCATTTTGAAACCAACCTTGAGACTTCGATAAAGCCTTAGCAAGTTTTTTTTTACGAAATCACGAGAGGAGAACGAGTGTGTGAGCACATTAGAGAGGAGGTAAAAGCCAAAAAGTGTGCAAACACGAGTGGAGTGTCATCTAATTCTTTCTTTTCGAGTGATCGTGAGGCTTTGACATGAGGAAGTAAACTTTCTATGTCTAGAAGTCCTAATTGAAATATGGAGAAAAGAGTTGAAAGGTAACCTGTCCAAAATATTTCAGATCTAAATCTTCAAGCCTTGTTGCATGAAGTGGAGTGATTATTTGACCGAAAGCTTGAGCCTATCCAAGAAAGGCTTGATCAAGTCAAGGAGAGAGCCCAACGGGGGAGATTGCCCCAAAGTCTTTAAAGAAACCAAGGCCGACAATGACTTAAGGAAGATGACCTATTTGACCCTAACAAAGTCGAGAGTGATCAAGAGTCCAACTTGAGTGTTTGGAAGAGTGGGCAACAGAATCGAGGCCAAAGAGACTAAGGCCGAGGAGATGATGACTTGAAAATATCAAACTATCAACCCCTCCCTTCCAAGGCAAGTCTGATCCCGAAGCCTATCTAGAGTGGGAGAAGAAAATTGAATTGGCATTCGATTGCAACAATTACTCCGAGAATAAGAAAGTTAAGTTGGCTGAAATCAAATTTTCAGACTACGTAATGATCTGGTGGGATCAATTAACCACTAGTGATGTGATTCGGCCCGGGTAGATGAGTTGAATTCACGTAGTTGCCCGATCGTAGTTCGAGAGAGTCGTTCGTACCTCAGATTTTTGTAATAGAAATAAAATAATGGAATAGATTAGGATAGCGGAAGGTTTTCAAAAGTTATGCAAAAGGGGTAGTGATAGGTTCGGCTAAGGAAACAAGAAAGGATGTTGGATAGATGGTTCGGTTTGGTTAACAAAAAGGAAAGTTAAAAGATGGGGAATGGGAAAATGAACTCAACGTCAGGAATGATTCAACACTAAAAAGTGTCACCCCGATTCCTATATTGTTAAGCTGAAAAGATGGATAGAAGGATAGGTGAACGCCACACCAAGATTGGTGATAAGTTCAAACAAGATCGGTAGACGCCACTAGCATAAACTAGATAAGTCTTCGAAACTTGTACGAGATATGAAAGGAAGCAACCTCACAAGAACAATGTTCATTAACAAGTTTGGCAAAAGTCCTTTACAAATGAAATCAATAAACTATTTATACTAGTTTCTTATGCTAGCCGAATAGACTATTCATGAACTTAATGATTAAGTAATGAACCTAATTAAGACATGAACCTTCTAGAAAAATGACCAATGGTGTCCTTGTCCATGTTCGGCCGAATGGGAGGTGAGTGGCCAGCTTCATGTATGAGCAAGCTTTAGAAGCCAAGGGGATTGTCTAGGTTCAGCCATGGGATGCATGAAACTCCCAAAGGGTGTCTCTTGGCCGAATAGGTGCTTAGGAAACTCCAAGGGTCCTCCCACATGCATCGATTGTACATGGAACTTGGAAGGGGGCTTGAACCTAGCCGTACATGCACTTGCATTAATTACCCTCTATTCATGCACCTTGCATTAAATGCCATGAATGTATCTTCCAAATTCGGCTAACCTACAAAATTAAATAACAAAATTAAATAACACATAACTATTCATATAATTATAAATTAAAATAATAACTAAATAACTTAATAACACTAACTAAATTTGGACACAATAATTATAAGTCAACCTATAATAAATTCGGCTAGCTCAAATAGTCAAAAACACCTAGTGAGCTAAATTGAGCTAGGGAATTCGGCATGAGCTATAGCAAACTTAGTTATAAGCTAGATTAAAACTTAGTTTATTTAAATGAAAAAGAAATGAGCTGAAACGAGCTAAATTCGAGCTCAAACAAGCTAAAACGAGCTCAAGTGAGCTGATGTGAGCTGAATGGTGCATGGGGGAGCTGGAGAGGAGCTGAGATTGGATTGCAAAATAGTGTATGGAGTCTTCAAGGAGTTGTTCTTAGCTCCTCCAACATTATGGAGCTAGTTATCATCCCAAATGCACATCACAAAGGCTGATATAGTATCTTGAAGTTGCTTGGTTCGAGCTCGGGTCATGGGACCTTTTGGCAGCTCAATGGATCCTTGGTGTGCATTTGAGGATGCCCCGGGTGTGCTCACATCATTCCCCCATCTTCAAAGCGACTTGTCCTCAAGTCGAGCCATTTTTCCATGGGAGACCTTTGACTCGTGCATGGTTTTCCTCGATCAAATGGGATGGAAGATGTCACACAAACCTGAAAAAGTCTTACCACAATCGGTAAAAAGAAACTCAAAGGAGTCAAATTCAAATGTGTTCGATAGTTCATTAAAAATTCATTCAATCGAACATATGCCAAAAATCTCAATTGGACAAGGCAAACATACGTAAATTTATCAAAGAGTTTCGTTAGACCATTGTTGCAAACATGAAGACTAAGTTGGATCAAGGGATAATTGGTTGTAAACGATGGCAGGCACCTAAACACATTATTCCTCATCCAAAACATTTCAATATGTTTATTCAAAAATAACAATTCATGGGAATGTACACGCAAAGTGTACCATGGCCAATTGGAAACTAAATCACTCTTTCGCTTATTAACAACATGATTTGTGTAATCACTTTCCAACACAAACGGATCACTACTAGGCCAAAGACAACAATCAATCACAACAAGGTACAAACAATTTCCAAACATCAAACCATCAAAAAGATTTTCAACAACATTCGAATAGAGTAAAGGTATTTGAAAATTTTCGTAAACTTTACCTTCTCGATCTTGAAGAGAAGAAAATTTATGATTGGTTTTACCTTTTTCAAACAAGATGAATCTTCTCTCTTCGGATAGATAATGTAAAACAAACCTTTTATCTCGATCAACTTGGATGGGTGACGAAGCACCATGACAGCTCGTGCCTTTTAAAGGGTTACATTCACAAAAATGTAAAAGGTTAGTTTCAATAGGAGGTATGGACTGAAAAGAAAAAAATAAATCATCGTTGAAATTTGATTCAAGTCCCAAAGCATAAGTCGATCTTACCTTCTCAAAATGGAACGAAAATTTCAGATGTGGCCAAGCAAGGTGATTAGTAAACAAATCAAAATTGAAACCCAAATCATTGAATTTCACCTTCTTATCAAAAGGTCGAACATCAAGCAAACATAATTTGAATGCAAATGATGCAAAGTGCTTAATGTTTCCATAAAATGAATTCATGTAGCAAATACCAGGCTTGAATACACGAACTTGATTAGGAATTCCAACAAGCAACATATTAGAAGAAGATATAATCAACTCACCACACGAATTATAATTCACTAGTTTAAACACACATGTTGAATTGACAAAACTGAGCATACCAATATGCAAAGATTCATGCTTCAAGAGTATCAATCGGGAACGTAAATCACTACATGGAAATTTCGCACAAAAACTCAAAGATTGTTCATGAGGAACACAATTGCACATATCATGTGAAGATCTTTTAACATGGATGCCAAACAAAGAATTTTTAGAGAACATGCAACTTTTCAAACAGGCAGATTTATCACAAATCAATTGAGCAGGCATATTTAAACATAAAGATTTAACACATGAATTCAAAAAGTTTGCATGGTCAAACACATTAGAATTTTTAAGTGACAGACTTTAATCAAACACATTCAAAATTCGCTTAGAGAAAACTAATCCAATGTTGTCAACAAATTTGCCAATGTAGTAATCGTCATAAGAAAAGCTGTATATGACACCTTTTAAAACAAAATCGTTAACAACAGTAAGTGAACAAAAATTAGCCAAATCAAGTGACTTTGATTCGATAAACAAAGAATCCTTACCTTCCTTACCTTCGATCGCAAGTGGGTGGTTGTCATTCACGAACTTACCT
This sequence comes from Gossypium longicalyx, assembly GCA_025698465.1. Lineage (NCBI taxonomy): Eukaryota > Viridiplantae > Streptophyta > Magnoliopsida > Malvales > Malvaceae > Gossypium > Gossypium longicalyx. The sequence continues at coordinate 60,938,538 of CM047005.1, forward strand.
TTTTCGAACAACCTAAAACACCTCTCGTTTGGAAGGTAATGTAGATGGAATTGGTGGCACAAACCTCTAGGAACCTGAAAAGTTAATTCACAAGAAGATTGAATATGTGGGTTAGTAGAGATAATCCTCACTTGCTCACTTGTTTTCTCACTCGATTCTTTTTTTTCTGAATCACTCGTTCCTTTTGTTTCAATTTCTTTTTCATCTTCTTTTTCACTCTCAAACTCTTTTTCATTCTCATTTTCTTTTTCATTTTCTTTTTGCGTTTTAAAGGCTTTTTCAAGTTCTCTCAAGATTCACTCATTTTCTCTCTTACTTGCCTTTTGCCTCTCTTTTCTTTTTATTTCATTTTCATTTTCTTCTTTTGCTTTTTCTTTTCTTTTCTTTGTTTTCTCTTTACAAGAATGTACAAAAGAATGATGAGAATACAAATCTTGTTCGAAAGATGAAGAACTATTTGCATATGATTCACAATCAAAACTTCATGAAGAATACTCGAGTAAGATTTTGTTGACGATCTAGTAGGAGTATGTCTTTTCTCTCGAACGCCATCTTGGAAGCGAATCAAAATTGTAATCGGCTTCTCGTCTTCTTAAATTTCTTGATGAAAAGGACTTTCGATCGAAGTCACTTCTCGAATTCGCTGATGAATATGAGTCATAGTATGAATCTCTTTGTCTCGAAGTAGATGGCAAAAAGGAATCACGATAGGAACTTTTTCTCAAGTAGTAGTCGGGGGTATATCTCCATGGGGTTCTTGTCTCTATTTTTTCGACTCGAAGAAACTCTATCACTTTGATCTTGTTTTTCCAAATGATTTAATCTCTCGCGTATGTTCTTAGTGTTGGATTCCATCATTTTTCGCATTTCTTGTACCAAGTACTGGTATTCCGATTCGGTGAACTCTTTGCGTGACATGATTTTTGTTGCTGAAAAGAAAATGTTAGATCACAAAACAAAATAAAAAAAATCAAGTACCTCACCACAAATCTCACTATTTCACTCGCAAAGAAATATTGATGAACACTCCACTCGTGTTTGCACTCGTTTTTAGGCTTTTTCAAACTCTCAAATGTTCTCACACACTCTAGCCTTTTACCACTCAAGCTTACTCTCGTAACCTCGTATTTTATTTCTTTTGACTCGTCTAGGTGCTTTGGGGTCGGCTTCAAAATTAGTTACAAGGGATAAGATGTTACGGTGTACGGGTAGGCTAAAAGAAAAAAATTTTCTTGGTGTAGTGTGGCGTTTTGGAAATGGGGGGTACAAAATTGATGAAAAGATCACTTGCTGATCGGAATAAAAAAAATAGAAAGAACTTGTTCACTTCACTTTTTTTTCTTTTGATAATTTCAGATTCTCTATCTTTTTTTTTACAACTTTCAATATAGCACTTTACAATGATAAAAAATGAAAATACAATTTTTTTGTTCGAATATTTTTTTAAATTTTTTCACCACGAACCTATTTCGATCTTGATACGAACGTCGACGCCTCTTGATTTACAAGCTCTGATACCAAATGATGTGATTCGGCCTGGGTAGACAAGTCAAATTCACATAGTTGCCCGATCGTAGTTCGAGAGAGTCGTTTGTACCTCGGATTTTTGTAATAGAAATAAAATAATGGAATAGATTAGGATAGCAAAAGGTTTTCAAAAGTTATGCAAAAGGGGTAGTGATAGGTCCGGCTAAGGAAACAAGAAAGGATGTTGGATAGATGGTTCGGTTTGGTTAACAAAAAGGAAAGTTGAAAGATGGGGAATGGGAAAATGAACTCAACGTCAGGAATGATTCAACACTAAAAAGTGTCACCCCAATTCCTATATTGTGGAATGATTCAACACTAAAAAGTGTCACCCCGATTCCTATATTGTTAAGGTGAAAAGATGGATAGAAGGATAGGTGAACGCCACACCAAGATTGGTGATAAGTTCAAACAAGATCGGTAGACGCCACTAGCACAAACTAGATAAGTCTTCGAAACTTGTACGAGATATGAGAGGAAGCAACCTCACAAGAACAATGTTCATTAACAAGTTTGGCAAAAGTCCTTTACAAATGAAATCAACAAACTATTTATACTAGTTTCTTATGCTAGCCGAATAGACTATTCATGAACTTAATGATTAAGTAATGAACCTAATTAAGACATGAACCTTCTAGAAAAATGACCAATGGTGTCCTTGTCCATGTTCGGCCTAATGGGAGGTGAGTGGGCAGCTTCATGTATGAGCAAGCTTTGGAAGCCAAGGGGATTGTCTAGGTTCGGCCATGGGATGCATGAAACTCCCAAAGGGTGTCTCTTGGCCGAATAGGTGCTTAGGAAACTCAAGGGTCCTCCCACATGCATCGGTTGTACATGGAACTTGGAAGGGGCTTGAACCTAGCCGTACATGCACTTGCATTAATTACCCTCCATTCATGCATGTGTGCCGTCCAAGGGAGATGCACCTTTCAATATGCATTAACCTTCCATGTACATGAATGTATGTCCTCCAAACATTGAACCGAACCATGCATGAATCTTCCCGTTCAATGAACATTCCCGTTCATTTGCATTAAATGCCATGAATGTATCTTCCAAATTCGGCTAACCTACAAAATTAAATAAAAAAATTAAATAACACACAACTATTCATATAATTATAAATTAAAATAATAACTAAATAACTTAATAACACTAACTAAATTTGGACACAATAATTATAAGTCAACCTATAATAAATTCGGCTAGCTCAAATAGTCAAAAACACCTAGTGAGCTAAATTGAGCTAGGGAATTCGGCATGAGCTATAGCAAACTTAGTTATAAGCTAGATTAAAACTTAGTTTATTTAAATGAAAAAGGAATGAGCTGAAACGAGCTAAATTCGAGCTCAAATGAGCTAAAACGAGCTCAAGTGAGCTGATGTGAGCTAAATGGCGCATGGGGGAGCTGGAGAGGAGCTGAGATCGGATTGCAAAATGGTGCATGGAGTCTTCAAGGAGTTGTTCTTAGCTCCTCCAACGTTATGGAGCTGGTATCATCCCAAATGCGCATCACAAAGGCTGATATAGCATCTTGAAGTTGCTTGGTTTGAGCTCGGGTCATGGGACCTTTTGGCAGCTCAATGGATCCTTGGTGTGCATTCGAGGATGCCCCGGGTGTGCTCACATCATCTAGCCCTATAGGCGCAACGGAGAGCAACCCATCACTACATGAGGCAAGATGAAAGTGGCCATGCGATGACAATTTATTCCTTCTTATTACCATCAGGAGCATCATTAGAAACACCAAAATCTTACTCAAGAGATTAAGAGAGTTGAAGATTATTACAAGGAAATGGAAATCGCAATGATTCGTGCGGATGTAGAGGAAGACCACGAAGTGACAATGGCCCAATTCCTAGCTAGTCTCAACCGAGACATAGCTAATGATGTGGAACTATGATACGATCTACCTCGGGGTGAGTCGAGTCATATGCGAGTTTGCTCGATCGTCTATGAAGAAGTATCATTCAGTTTATTTAAAGGATGTTTTAAGTGAATAATGGCGAAAGCTATGTAAAAAGGGTTCAAAGATGGGTTTATGGTTATGAAGTTTATGTAGGTTCGGTTATAGAAAAATAATAAAATATGGAAATAAATATAAAATAATAAAAGATGGAAATAAATATAGTAATTGGATAACCAACAACGGATGTGAAGTGAATTGATGGTGTGATTATGATAATACGAAAAGATGGAATAGAATGGAATGAAATTGATCTAAAAAATAAACACGAACCAATATTAGAAAATATTGAACCAAATGCTTATAAGTTTTCAAGGTGGTTGGATGGAGAATAGGAGAACCTCGACCCGCTACTTAGCAAAGTAGGAACCTTGGTATAAGGGTGAATGCCACATGATGTGACCACACCCAGGGCGTCCTTGAATGCACACCAAGAATCAATTGAGCTTCCAAAAGGTCCCATGACCCGAGCTCGAACCAAGCAAAATCAAGATGCTATATCAGCCTTTGTGTTGCGCATTTGGGAAGAAAACCAGCTCCATGACGTTGGAGGAGCTAAGGACAACTCCTTGAAGACTCCATGCACTATTTTGCAATCCGATCTCAGCTCCTCTCCAGCTCCCCCATGCGCCATTCAGCTCACATCAGCTCACTTGAGCTCATTTTAGCTCGTTTGAGCTCGAACTTAGCTCGATTCAGCTCATTCCTTTTTCATTTCAATAAATTAAGTTTTAATCTAGCTTATAACTAAGTTTGTTACAGCTCATGCCAAATTCCCTAGCTCAATTTAGCTCACTAGGTGTTTTTGACTATTTGAGCTAGCCGAATTTATTATAGGTTGAACTTATTTAGTTATTATTTTAATTTATAATTATATGAATAGTTGTGTGTTATTTAATTTTGTTATTTAATTTTGTAGGTTAGCCGAATTTGGAAGATACATTCATGGCATTTAATGCAAGGTGCATGAACGGGAATGTTCATTGAACGGGAAGATTCATGCATGGTCCGGTTCAATGTTTGGAGGACATACATTCATGTACATGGAAGGTTAATGCATATTGAAAGGTGCATCTCCCTTGGATGGCACACATGCATGAATGGAGGGTAATTAATGCAAGTGCATGTACGGCTAGGTTCAAGCCCCCTTCCAAGTTCCATGTACAATCGATGCATGTGGGAGGACCCTTGGAGTTTCCTAAGCACCTATTCGGCCAAGAGACACCCTTTGGGAGTTTCATGCATCCCATGGCCGAACCTAGACAATCCCCCTGGCTTCGAAAGCTTGCTCATACATGAAGCTGCCCACTCACCTCTCATTCGGCTGAACATGGACAAGGACACCGTTAGTCATTTTTCTAGAAGGTTCATGTCTTAATTAGGTTCGTTACTTAATCATTAAGTTCATGAATAGTCTATTCGGCTAGCATAAGAAACTAGTATAAATAGTTTATTGATTTCATTTGTAAAGGACTTTTGCCAAATTTGTTAATGAACATTGTTCTTGTGAGGTTGCTTCCTCTCATATCTCGTACAAGTTTTGAACGACTTATCTGGCTTGTGCTAGTGGCGTCTACCGATCTTGTTGAACTTATCACCAAACTTGGTGTGGCGTTCACCTATCCTTCTATCCATCTTTTCACCTTAACAATATAGGAATTGGGGTGACACTATTTAGTGTTGAATCATTCCTGACATTGAGTTCGTTTTCCATCCCCCATCTTTCAACTTTTCTTCTTGTTAACCAAATAGAACCATTATCCATCACTCATCTTTGTTACACATAACCGAACCTATTACTAAACTTATCCTTCTAGAAACCTTCCGCTTAATCTATTCCATTATTTTATTTTTATTATTAAAATTTGAGGCACGAACGTCTCTCTCGAACTACGATCGGGCAACTACGTGAATTTGACTCATCTACCCGGGCCGAATCACATCATTTGGTATCAGAGCTTGTAAATCGAGAGGCTCCGACATCCGTATCAAGATCAAAATAGGTTCGTGGTGAAAAAATTTGAAAAAAATATTCAAACAAAAAAAATTGTATTTTCGTTTTTATCATTGTAAAGTGCTATATTGAAAGTTGTAAAAAAAAAGGAGATACGAAATTATTAAAAAAAAAGTGAAGTGATTAAAGTTCGAATCTATTGTTTGATATTTCTTCTGATCGTCTTATATTCTTTTCATCAATTTTAACCCCATTTCCAAACACCACACTATACCAAAAAACTTTTTCTTTTAGCCTACCCATAACCTATACATTTTATCCCTTGTAACCAATTTGAAGCCGACCCCAAAGCACCCTAGACGAGTCAAAAGAAACAAAATACGAGGTTACGAGAGTAAGCTTGAGTGGTAAAAGGCTAGAGTGTGTGAGATCATTTGAGAGTTTGAAAAGCCTAAAAATGAGTGCAAACACGAGTGGAGTGTTCATCAATTTTTCTTTGCGAGTGAATAGTGAGATTTGTGGTGAGGATTTGAAAATCTATTAAAAAAATCAACATGGAACGAAATGTGGAGGAAAGGCAACCCATTCGTAATGTGCCGGATTTGAACATGCAAGCCTTACTTCGAGAAGTTAAACGGTTGTTTGATCGAAAGTTGGAACCGATACAAGACCGACTCGATCAAGTGGAGGGAAGAGGCCGACGAGCAAGGACCCCAATAAGTCCACCTCGAGACAGTGACCGAAGGCATGTTCGAGATGACGAAGTTTCCGATCCAAGTGAAGCCAAAAGCGAGGCTGGTTCGAATGTTAGTGCCCAGCAGAGAGGCCAACGTCATCGTGGCCAACGAGAGCGAGAAAGGTTTGATGATGACTTGAAAAGTATTAGGCTATCAATTCCCCCGTTCCAAGGCCGTTCGGATCCCGAAGCATATTTAGAGTGGGAGAAAAAGATCAAACTTATTTTCGAGTGCCATAACTACTCAGAAGTAAAGAAAGTTAAGTTGGCTGCCATAGAATTCACCGACTATGCCATGATTTGGTGGGACCAACTCACGACAACTCGAAGGCAAAATGGCGAGTGACCCATTAACACTTGGGCTGAAATGAAGGTTGTCATGCGTCGGAGGTTCATTCCAACGCACTACCACCGAGAGCTTTACCAAAAGCTCCAAAATCTTTCTTAAGGAACGAGGAGTGTCGAGGACTATTACAAAGAAATGGAAGTTACTATGATCCATGCGAATGTGGACGAGGATCGAGAAGCAACTATGGCTAAATTTCTATCCGGACTTAACCGTGAGATCGCCAATGTTGTGGAGCTACAACATTATGTGGAGATAGTTGATATGGTCCACATGGCCATCAAAATCGAGAAGCAACTCAAGAAGAAAGGTGTTTCCCGAGGCTATTCAACCACCAATGTGTCTCGATGGAACCAAGGCACTAGCAAGAGTGCTACGGTGAGCCAAACGAAAGATCCTATGGCACCTATCAAAGCTACCAAACCTACGGGTGAAAATAGCAAAGGCAAGGCTGTTGAAGGTACCCAAAACCGGACGAGAGACATAAAATGTTTCAAGTGCCTTGGAAGAGGGCATATTGTGAGTCAATGTCAGAATCGGAGCGTCATGGTGATTCAACCAAATGGCGATATTGAATCGGAGGAGGAGGAGGATGAAAAAGTTGAAAACAATAACAAAATCCTTTCCGATGCCGAGGAAGAAATGAAGTACGCGGTCGAAGGTGAGATGCTTGTTGTTAAGAGGAGCTTAGGTTTGCAAGGTACCGAACTCGATCCGCAACAAGAGAACCTTTTTCATACCCGTTGTTTTGTCCGTGGAAAGGTTTGTAGCATAGTGATTGATGGAGGAAGTTGTACAAATGTTGCGAGTACCCTCCTAGTTGAAAGACTTGATTTGCTGACAAGTGTTCATCCGAATCCATACAAGCTACAATGGCTTAATGATGGAGTTGAGTTAAAGGTAACCAAGCAAGTTCTTGTCCCATTTTCAATTGGAAAGTATGAAGATGAAGTTCTTTGTGATGTGGTGCCCATGCATGCGGGCCATATACTGCTTGGGAGGCCCTGGCAATTCGACCGAAGAGTGAAGCATGATGGATTTGCAAATCAATATACTTTCAAGTATCAAGGCCAAAATTTTACTTTGGCACCTTTGACACCGAAACAAGTTGTGGAGGATCAACAATGGTTAAAGCAATCTTTGGAACGAATGCGAGTGGAAAAAGAAAATAAAAAAGAAAGAAAAGAAATTGAAAGAGAAAAGAAAACGAGTTGTGATAAAAAAATGAGAGAAAAAGAAATTTAAAGAAACACGAATGAAGAAAAGAAAAGAGTTTTGATTAACCAAAGTTTTCTTCATTCTAACTCTTTTTAGGTTGACTCAAGCCCTATGATGCGGTTACGATACATTCCCGAAGAGAGAAGGTTTGTAATGATCAGGAAAGGTAAAGTTAATTCTTGTTTTTGTGAACAAGGTAAGGTTTCTGGAATTTCTATTACATTTTTGTCCAACTTGATTGATGAAGAAAACATTAACGATGAAGATATAACTGTTTTGGTTGATGGACACAAGATTTTTGATAAGCATGAAGTTGATAAGTTTGATGAATACTTGCTGTCCAAATTGCGTAGTTTAAGAGTACAAAACCATGAGATAAATTTTTCTTTTCCATTGTTTGCTTATGACAGATGTATGCGGGTTTTGAATTATCAAATGAATTCCTGTCGAAGTTCCAATACTTCGCAAGTACAATTTGAAATGCTCAAGTGAAGTACGGACATTATATTCTCAAAATCCTTATTCATTAAGTTTTTAAGTTATAACGAGATATGTTTATTTGATAGTGAACATGGGATATTGATATTGTTCTGTTGTGATGGTCTTAAGTGTGAGAAAACTTGCTTCCATGACCGTTTGAATAAGTTTCTGCTTTGTAATAATTCTCAATTGGTTGCAAGTTATGAAACGTTTTTGCAGCAAGGCACGATGCGTCAACTAAACACATCCATCCAAGAACAATCAAGTAGACATCCCTGTTTCAAAATTAACTGTCGACTCGACTTGAGGACAAGTCGCTTTGAAGATGGGGGGAATGATGTGAGCACACCCGGGGCATCCTTGAATGCACACCAAGAATCAATTGAGCTTCCAAAAGGTCCCATGACCCGAGCTCGAACCAAGCAAAATCAAGATGCTATATCAGCCTTTGTGTTGCGCATTTGGGAAGAAAACCAGCTCCATGACGTTGGAGGAGCTAAGGACAACTCCTTGAAGACTCCATGCACTATTTTGCAATCCGATCTCAGCTCCTCTCCAGCTCCCCCATGCGCCATTCAGCTCACATCAGCTCACTTGAGCTCGTTTTAGCTCGTTTGAGCTCGAACTTAGCTCGATTCAGCTCATTCCTTTTTCATTTCAATAAATTAAGTTTTAATCTAGCTTATAACTAAGTTTGTTACAGCTCATGCCGAATTCCCTAGCTCAATTTAGCTCACTAGGTGTTTTTGACTATTTGAGCTAGCCGAATTTATTATAGGTTGACTTATAATTATTGTGTCCAAATTTAGTTAGTGTTATTTAGTTATTATTTTAATTTATAATTATATGAATAGTTGTGTGTTATTTAATTTTGTAGGTTAGCCGAATTTGGAAGATACATTCATGGCATTTAATGCAAGGTGCATGAACGGGAATGTTCATTGAACGAGAAGATTCATGCATGGTCCGGTTCAATGTTTGGAGGACATACATTCATGTACATGGAAGGTTAATGCATATTGAAAGGTGCATCTCCCTTGGACGGCACACATGCATGAATGGAGGGTAATTAATGCAAGTGCATGTACAGCTAGGTTCAAGGCCCCTTCCAAGTTCCATGTACAACCGATGCATGTGGGAGGACCCTTGGAGTTTCCTAAGCACCTATTCGGCCAAGAGACACCCTTTGGGAGTTTCATGCATCCCATGGCCGAACCTAGACAATCCCCTTGGCTTCCAAAGCTTGCTCATATATGAAGCTGCCCACTCACCTCCCATTCGGCCGAACATGGACAAGGACACCATTGGTCATTTTTCTAGAAGGTTCATGTCTTAATTAGGTTCATTACTTAATCATTAAGTTCATGAATAGTCTATTCGGCTAACATAAGAAACTAGTATAAATAGTTTGTTGATTTCATTTGTAAAGGACTTTTGCCAAATTTTTTAATGAACATTGTTCTTGTGAGGTTGCTTCCTCTCATATCTTGTACAAGTTTCAAACGACTTATCTGGCTTGTGGTAGTGGCGTCTACCGATCTTGTTGAACTTATCACCAAACTTGGTGTGGCGTTCACCTATCCTTCTATCCATCTTTTCACCTTAACAATATAGGAATCGGGGTGACACTATTTAGTGTTGAATCATTCCTGACGTTGAGTTCATTTTCCATCCCCCATCTTTCAACTTTCCTTCTTGTTAACCAAATCGAACCATTATCCATCACTCATCTTTGTTACACATAACCGAACCTATTACTAAACTTATCCTTCTAGAAACCTTCCGCTTAATCTATTCCATTTTTTTATTTTTATTATTAAAATCTGAGGCACGAACGTCTCTCTCGAACTACGATCAGGCAACTACGTAAATTTGACTCATCTACCCGGGCCGAATCACATCACCACACTATTTGATAGTTATAAGTTCGGGATAAAGAAGAAGGTAGGTTGACGCCACTAGTAACCTAGATAAATTTCATAACCATAAACCCATCTTTGAACCCTTTTTACATAGCTTCCGCCATTATTCACTTAAAATATCCTTTGAACAAATTGAACGATACTTCTTCGTAGACGATTAGGCAAACTCGCATACAACTTGACTCACCTCGAGGCAGATCGTATCATTTGGTATCAAAGCTATTAAAACGAGGAGTACCAATGTTCGTAGCATCACCGAAGTTAGTTTGTAAGTAAGAAAAAGAACAAAAAAATTGCAAGTTGTATTTCATTTTGTTCATTGTATTTCATTTAGTGAAAAAAAAAGAGTTCAAAAAAAACAAGTTAAAAAAATCGAAAAAAATTTGAAATTATAAAAAAAAATGTGTTAAATTTTATTCTCTTTGTATTGATCATCCCAATCAGGTACGTTCGTTTTCTACCATTCACCCCTACCCCAACACCGCATTACAAAACCATTTCCATCTTCCAGCCAACCCTTAATCCCTCATCATAATCCTTTGTTAAACCATTTAAAACCGACCCCTAAGCCTACGATGAGGCCTTGGCGATTCCAAATACGAAATTACGAAAGAAAGTTTGAGAGGAAAAATGCACGAGCATGTGAGACTATTCGAGTAGAGGTAAAAGCCAATCGAGTGTAAACAAGAGCGTGAGTGCAAACCATTAATTTTTCTTTCCGAGTCAAATTTTGAGGAATTTAATTTTTGTTTTGCTTAACAAATTTCCTTTCAGCAATCAAAGATGTCTTGCGAAGAATTTACTGAATCAGAGTTCCAATATTTGGTGCAAGAAATGTGAAGAATGGTGAATTCTAAATTTGATACATTGCACGAGAGATTAGACCTGATGTGATCTGGCTCGGGTGATTGAGTCGAATTCACGTAGTTGCCCGATCATAGACGAGAAGGGTTGTTCGCATTTTGGTCTTAGTAGAAGAAGTTGGATAGATAATGATGTGAGCACACCCGGGGCATCCTCGAATGCACACCAGGCATCAATCGAGCTTCCAAAAGGTCCCATGACTCGAGCTCAAACCAAGCAACTTCAAGATGCTATATCGGCCTTTGTGATGCGCATTTGGGTTGATAACCAGCTCCATAACGTTGGAGGAGCTAAGAACAACTTCTTGATGACTCCATGCACCATTTTGCAATCCAATCTCAGCTCCTCTCCAGCTCCCCCATGCGCCATTCAGCTCACATCAGCTCACTTGAGCTCGTTTTAGCTCGTTTGAGCTCGAACTTAGCTCGATTCAGCTCATTCCTTTTTCATTTCAATAAATTAAGTTTTAATCTAGCTTATAACTAAGTTTGTTACAGCTCATGCCGAATTCCCTAGCTCAATTTAGCTCACTAGGTGTTTTTGACTATTTGAGCTAATTTGAATTTATTATAGGTTGACTTATAATTATTGTGTCCAAATTTAGTTAGTGTTATTAAGTTATTTAGTTATTATTTTAATTTATAATTATATGAATAGTTGTGTGTTATTTAATTTTGTTATTTAATTTTGTAGGTTAGCCAAATTTGGAAGATACATTCATGGCATTTAATGCAAGGTGCATGAGCAGGAATGTTCATTGAGCAGGGAAGATTCATGCATGGTTCGGTTCAATGTTTGGAGGACATACATTCATGTACATGGAAGGTTAATGCATATTGAAAGGTGCATCTCCCTTGGACGGCACACATGCATGAATGAAGGGTAATTAATGCAAGTGCATGTACAGCTAGGTTCAAGCCCCCTTCCAAGTTCCATGTACAACCGATGCATGTAGGAGGACCCTTGGAGTTTTCTAAGCACCTATTCGGCCAAGAGACACCCCTTTAGGAGTTTCAGGCATCCCATTGCCGAACCTAGACAATCCTATTGGCTTCCAAAGCTTGCTCATACATGAAGCTGGCCACTCACCTTCCATTCAGCCGAACATGGACAAGGACACCATTGGTCATTTTTCTAGAAGGTTCATGTCTTAATTAGGTTCATTACTTAATCGTTAAGTTCATGAATAGTCTATTCGGCTAGCATAAGAAACTAGTATAAATAGTTTGTTGATTTCATTTGTAAGGGAATTTTGCCAAATTTGTTAATGAACTTTTGTTCTTGTGAGGTTGCTTCCTCTCATATCTCGTACAAGTTTCGAAGGCTTATCTAGTTTGTGCTAGTGGCGTCTACCGATCTTGTTTGAACTTATCAGCAATCTTGGTGTGGCATTCACCTATCCTTCTATCCATCTTTTCACCTTAACAATATAGGAATCGGGGTGACACTTCTTAGTGTTGAATCATTCTTGACGTTGAGTTCGTTTTTCCATCCCCCTATCTTTCAACTTTCCTTCTTGTTAACCAAACTGAACCATTTATCCATCACCCATCTTTGCTACACATAACTGAACCTATTACTAAACTTACCCTTCTTGAAACCGGAAGCTTATTCTATTCCATTATTTTACTTTTATTATTAAAATCCGAGGCACGAACGACTCTCTCGAACTACGATCGGGCAACTACGTGAATTCGACTCATCTACCCGGGTTGGATCATATCATTTGGTATCAGAGCTTGTAAATCGAGAGGCACCGACGTCCGTATCAAGATAAAAATAGGTTCGTGGTGAAAAAATTCAAAAAAAATTCGAACAAAAAAAATTGTATTTTCATTTTTATTATTGTAAAGTGCTATATTGAAAGTTGTAAAAAAAATATATACGAAAATTATTAAAAAAAAAGAAAAAAAAGGTGAAGTGATCAAGTTCTTTTTTTGTTTATATTTTGACCCGATCGACAAAGTGTTCTTTTCATCAACTTTGCACCCCATTTCCCAAAACGCCACACTATACCAAAAAAATTTTCTTTTAGCCTACCCATAACCTATACATTTTATCCTTTGTAACCATTTTGAAGGCGAGACCCAAAGCACCCATAGACGAGTCAAAAGAAACAAAATATGAGGTTACAAGAGTAAGCTTGAGTGGTAAAAGGCTAGAGTGTGTGAGAACATTTGAGAGTTTGAAAAAAGCCTAAAAATGAGTGCAAACACGAGTGGAGTGTTCATCAATATTTCTTTGCGAGTGAACTAGTGAGGTTTGTGGTGAGGATTTAATCATTTGGTTCTATTTTAATCATTTTTTTTCTAAATCATGTTGCAAGAAGAATTTTCAGAATTTGAATTTCAGTATTTGTTGAAAGAGATGGAGTGCATGCTCGACCGAAGAATTGAGCCAATCCAAGAAAAATTAGATCATCGAGCCAGAACCCAACGAGAGCAAATTAGTCCAAGTGAAAGGGTAGAAATGAGAGTGCCAAGCAGACGAACATCCAATGAATGTTCGAGAAGAGATTCTTATCGTGAATCCTATTCCTCGAGGAATCCAAGACAAAAAGTAGCAAACTTTGGGTCTGAGATCTTTCAAGATGACGAACAAGAAAGTATAAGTTATTCGATATACGCCTCAAAGAAATCATCTGCAAAGGAGTCCTTACGAAGGAGTGAATGGGAATCCTATGTAAATCATTCCATTCATACCCAATAAAACTCATCTCATTTTGATTCTTTTGTTTTATCTTCATTTTGTAGAGAAAGGAAGCGAGAAAAAGAAATAAAAAGAAGAGAAAGACAAGAAAATATTATGAGAGAAAATGAGAGAATTTTGAATGAAGCAGAGAAAAGAAAAAAGAAACAAAAGAAAATGAGTGTGAAAGAAAAGAAAATGAGAGGAAAAGAAAAATGAAATTGAAAAGAAAGTGAAAAGAAAAAGAGATCGAGAGTGAGAAAAAGATGAAAAGAAATTGAAACAAAAGAAAGCGAGTGATTCGGAAGAAAAGAATCGAGTGGGAAAACAAGTGAGCAAGTGAGGATTATTTCTACTAACCCACATGTTCGATCTTTTTGTGATTTAACTTTTCAGGTTCATAGAAGTTTGTGTGACCCATTCCATCTACATTACCTTCCAAACGAGAGGTGTTTTAGGTTGGTCGAAAAAGGTGAGTTCGCGAATGACAACCACCCACTTGTGATCGAAGGTAAGGAAGGTAAGGATTCTTTGTTTATCGAATCAAAGTCACTTGTTTTGGTTAATTACTGTTCACATATTAATGTTAACGATGTTGTTTCAAAAGATGCCATGAAGATTCCGTCTTATGACATGTTTTATAACGACAACTTTGTTGATTCTGTTGGATGGGTTCATCCTGTGCAAATTATGAATGTTTGTGATAACAGTTTTTCACGTTTTAATTAGTTTGATTATAAAAATTCTTTGTTTGGCATCCATGTTAAAAGATCTTCACATGATATGTGCAATTGTGTTCTTCATGAACAATTTTTGAGTTTTTGTGCGAAATTTCCATGTAGTGATTTGCATTTCTAATTGATACTCTTGAAGCATGAACCTTTGCATATTGGTATGCTCGGTTATGTCAATTCAACATGTGTGTTTAAACTAGTCAAATATAATTCGTGTGGTGAGTTGATTATATCTTCTTCTAATATGTTGCTCGTTGGAATTCCTAATCAAGTTCGTGTGTTCAAGCCTGGTATTTTCTACATGAAATCATTTTATGGAAACATTAAGCACTTGGCATCATTTGCATTCAAATTATGTTTGCTTGATGTTCGAACTTTTGATAAGAAGGTGAAATTCAATCATTTGGGTTTCAATTTTGATTAGTTTACTAATCACCTTGCTTGGCCACATCTGGAATTTTCGTTTCATTTCGAGAAGGTAAGACCAACCTATGTTTTTGGAATTGAATCAAATTTCCATGGTAACTTCCCTTTTCCATTTAAGTCCATAGTTTTCGTTAATACTAACCATTCTCATTTTTGTGAATTCCACCCCTCGAGGAGCAAGACATGTCATGGTGCGTCACCACCTATTCAAATTTATTGGAGTAATAGGTTTGTCTTACGTTATCTATCGAAAGAGAGAAGATTTATTTTGACCGAGAAAGGTAAACCCAATCCTCAATTGTCTTCTCTTCATATTCGTCAAGGTAAGTCATCTGAAAATTTTCAAACATCTTTGCTCAATTCGATTGAAGTTGAAAATTCCATTAATTTGTTGTTTGGAAATTATTTATACTTTGATGTGATGGATTTTTCGTTTTGGCATTGTAATAATGTGATTATTATGCTGGAGTTTGGAGACACCCCTCATGTTGTTCAAAAACGAAAGAAAGAGTTAGCATACCTTTGGCCATGGCATACCTTGCATGAACAAGACAAGGGGCCAAATGAGTTGCTATATTCGATTAAAGAAATTAAAATGTTTTGGATGAGGAATAATGTGTTTAAGTGCCTGCCATCATTTACAACCAATTATCCCTTGATCCAACTTAGTTTTCATGTTTGCAACGATGGCCTAACGAAACTCTTTGATAAATTTACGTATGCTTACTTTGTCCAATTGAGATTTTTGGCATATGTTCAATTGAATGAATTTTTAATGAACTGCCAAACACATTTGAATTTGAATCCTTTAAGTTTCTTTTTACCGGCTGTGGTAATAATTTTTCAGGTTTGTGTGACATCTTCCATCCCATTTGATCGAAGGAAAACCATGCACGAGTCAAAGTTCTCCCATGGACAAATGGCTCGACTTGAGGACAAGTCGCTTTGAAGACGGGGGGAATGATGTGAGCACACCCGGGGCATCCTCGAATGCACACCAGGAATTAATCGAGCTTTCAAAAGGTCCCATGACTCGAGCTCGAACCAAGCAACTTCAAGATGCTATATCGGCCTTTGTGATGCGCATTTGGGTTGATAACCAGCTCCATAACGTTGGAGGAGCTAAGAACAACTCCTTGATGACTCCATGCACCATTTTGCAATCTGATCTCAGCTTCTCTTCAGCTCCCCCATGCACCATTCAGCTCACATCAGCTCACTTGAGCTCATTTTAGCTCGTTTGAGCTCGAACTTAGCTCGATTCAGCTCATTCCTTTTTCATTTCAATAAATTAAGTTTTAATCTAGCTTATAACTAAGTTTGTTACAGCTCATGCCGAATTCCCTAGCTCAATTTAGCTCACTAGGTGTTTTTGACTATTTGAGCTAGCTGAATTTATTATAGGTTGACTTATAATTATTGTGTCCAAATTTAGTTAGTGTTATTAAGTTATTTAGTTATTATTTTAATTTATAATTATATGAATAGTTGTGTGTTATTTAATTTTTTTATTTAATTTTGTAGGTTAGCCAAATTTGGAAGATACATTCATGGCATTTAATGCAAGGTGCATGAACGGGAATGTTCATTGAACGGGAAGATTCATGCATGGTTCGGTTCAATGTTTGGAGGACATACATTCATGTACATGGAAGATTAATGCATATTGAAAGGTGCATCTCCCTTGGACGGCACACATGCATGAACAAGTGCATGTACGGCTAGGTTCAAGCCCCCTTCCAAGTTCCATGTACAACCGATGCATGTAGGAGGACCCTTGGAGTTTTCTAAGCACCTATTCGGCCAAGAGCCACCCCTTTGGGAGTTTCATGCATCCCATGGCCGAACCTAGACAATCCTATTGGCTTCCAAAGCTTGCTCATACATGAAGCTGGCCACTCACCTTCCATTCGGCCGAACATGGACAAGGACACCATTGGTCATTTTTCTAGAAGGTTCATGTCTTAATTAGGTTCATTACTTAATCATTAAGTTCATGAATAGTCTATTCGGCTAGCATAAGAAACTAGTATAAATAGTTTGTTGATTTCATTTGTAAGGGACTTTTGCCAAATTTGTTAATGAACTTTTGTTCTTGTGAGGTTGCTTCCTCTCATATCTCGTACAAGTTTCGAAGGCTTATCTAGTTTGTGCTAGTGGCGTCTACCGATCTTGTTTGAACTTATCAACAATCTTGGTATGGCATTCACCTATCCTTCTATCCATCTTTTCACCTTAACAATATAGGAATTGGGGTGACACTTCTTAGTGTTGAATCATTCCTGACGTTGAGTTCGTTTTTCCATCCCCCATCTGTCAACTTTCCTTCTTGTTAACCAAACCGAACCATTTATCCATCACCCATCTTTGCTACACATAACCGAACCTATTACTAAACTTACCCTTCTTGAAACCTTCCGCTTATTCTATTCTATTATTTTACTTTTATTATTAAAATCTGAGGCACGAACGACTCTCTCAAACTACGATCGGGCAACTACGTGAATTCAACTCATCTACCCGGGCCGGATCACATCAGATAAGCTTGATGGAAGCAAATGGGGTTCAAGGGAAGTAAGATGATGAAGATAGGTTCGGCTAAGGATAACAAAGATGGATGTTAAAGAGGTGGTTTGATTTTGGAAATAACAAAGAAGTAATAACAAAAAGGTGGAAATGGTTTAATAAACTTAACGTCAGGAGCGATTCAACACTAAAAAGTGTCACCCTAGTTCCTATATTATTAAGGTGGATAAATGGGATAGTAGGATAGGTGAACGCCACACCAAGAATGGTGATAAGTTCAAAAAAGATCGGTAGACGTCACTAGCACAACTAGATAAGTCTTCAAAACTTGTACAAGATGTAAGAGGAAGCAACCTCACAAAAATAGAGTTTCATTATTGGCAAAAGTCCTTTTACAAAGAAATATACAAACTATTTATAGCCTAACTTGTACTAGCCGAATGGACAAAGACTGGCTTAAGAATTAAGCAAATTCGGCTATGAAGAGACTAGAATGATCTCGAACAAAAACCATAAGTCTTCCATGTCCATGTGTAGCCTTTGGAATGCCACAAGTCAGCTTCTTAATGAAGGAATTTGGCTGAATGTATTTGGGACACAAGAGGAGTTGATTGAACATGTCTAGGTTTGGCCAAGAGCTTAATGGAGTCATTCAGTTTGTAATGTTTGGCCGAATAGGTGTGAATATAAATGGGGCAGTTTGAAAGCCTTTAAAGGTGTGAACATCATGGTTGAAAGGTCTCTTGAATGTGAATGCATAAACCGAATGGACAACAAGTGTGAAAGGAAGCTTGGCATCGAGAGTAATTCCAATTGCACAAGGTGATGTGAGCAAACCCGGGCCATCCTCGAATACAAACCAAGAATCAATCGAGCTTCCAAAAGGCCCCATGACTCTAGCTTGAACCAAGCAAATTCAAGACACTTTATCAGCTTTGGTGTTGCGCATTTGAGATGATAACAATGATGTAAGCATGCCCGGGGCAACCTTGAATGCAATTCATAATTCAATCGAGCTTCCAAAAGGCCCCATAACTCGAGCTTGTGTTAAGCATTTTCTAGAAGCTGTTTTAGCTTCTAATGCAAAACCTTGGTTTGAAACAAGGGACAATGCTCACAAAATCAGCTGAAGCAACTATCCAAAGAACCCCGTGCATTATTGGCAAGCTAATCCTAGCTCATTTCCAGTTCCTCGAGCTCTGTCCAGCTCAACTCAACTCATTTGAGCTTGTTTCAGCTCGTTTGAGCTCAACCGAGCTTACTTTTAGCTCATTCTTTATTTCAATAAATTAAACTAAGTTTTAGTTTTATACTAATTAGCTTGTTACAGCTCAATAACGAAAATTCTAGCTCAAATAAGTTCATTAAATGTTTTCACTTAGTTTGAGCTAGCCAAACTTAATGCTACTAGCTAGTCTTTAATTAATGTGTTTAGTTTAGTTTAATATGATATTTATGATGTCTAGTTCATGCTCTTAACATGTTCAACCGAATATACATTGGGATTTAATGAGTTCATGTTTCTTGTAGGTTCAGCCAAATGTGTGAGTACATTAAATGAGATTCATGCACGGCCGGTACATGAATTATGAGAGTTCATGCATGAACGAATTTATGCATGGTGGGCTGGCTATTGGTAATCCCTAAGCAACCTTTTGGCCAAGAGTCCCTTACTCGGTTTATTTATTACATTTGTTTAAGTGTTGAGGGTGAGTCAAAGAAAGCGAGGCACTGACAAAGTTGGAACATTTCAAGTAGGCCAATCCGCTTGAGGGCAGCGGAGCTGCTATTCTTTTTCATTTCGAATGCAACGAGCAGTCGGGAGGTACACTAGCTGGCAGGATTGCTTTTGAATCGAAAGGCGTTAAACAACAAGCACTCAAGCTACAAGAGAAGAGGAAGAGCTACAACTGCTACAACCAAAATGCCGATACACTAAAAGGATTAAGGCATCAAAGAAAAGAATGATTTAACTCCTAAATTACCAAGTGTGGGTAAGGTCGCCAAGAAAGACCCTCTTTTTGGGAGATTGAGGAGATAGTGTAAGCATATGATCTTCAATCCTTACTTGGAAGGAAGACTTATATAGTTTAGAACCCTAGAATTAAGCTAGCTATCACTCTTTCTGCTGCCAATAGATCGATATGATGCAGACACAGCATTTAGTTTAGATGAATACTTGAAAAGATGCCACTGAAATCACGGTTAGGGCGACAAACCCGGCCGCTCGGACTCCTTTGATTACTCGGACTTCTCACTAAATCTTATGCAAGAAACCTAGTGTTTTAGAAAACTCTTTCCGCTAGTGGTCTCTCACTCTCATTCGGATTGAACCACTCGTTGCTCACTCTTCTTTTCAATCCTTTAGGACTTTAAGATATGTCTGAAAAAGCATATTTTTTCCTTTTCTAAGAATCGTCATGATCTAAGACCCCCTTGGTGACTTAACTAACATGCATTCTAGCGACACGAAATGAAAACTCAATCGATCACGATGCGCCTCGGGGTGAGTCGAGTCGTAGTATCTGAGTTTTCTCGATCGTCTCTGAAAGTACCGTTCGGCTCTTTTAAAGAAGATGTTTTTAGGTTAAATAATGCGGAAGCTAATTAAGGGATTCAAAGGTAGGGTTTAAAATATGAATACTAAAGGTTCGGTTTTTATGAAACAAAAGAATAAAAATAGATTGAAGGTAGTTTAATAAATGATGGTTATGGAAGATGGTGAACTTAAAAGCAAGTAAGAACCAATATTAGGAAATATTGACCCAAGAACTTATACGCTTTCAAGGTAAAAATGAAAAATGATAGAACCTCGACCCACTACTTAACAAAGTAAGAACCTCGGTATATGGGTGAGCGCCACACTATTTGATAGTGATAAGTTCGGGATAGTGAAGAAACAGTGGTCGGCGCCACTAGGCTTCCTAGATAAAGCCAACGAAGTCCTCATCGAAATATGAGAGAAAGAAATCTCACAAATTCCATGAAAGTTTAACAAAGTTTCATTAAGTGAAAAGTCTTAAAATTCAGTCCACTTTCCAAAGTGAATAACATCACATATTTATAGCCTAAACAAGTAGTTAGCTGAATGGTCACTCTTGGCAGCTCATTAGACTTTTAGAATCGGCTAGAACATGCTAGAATAGGCCATGGAGATTTCCTTGAAGCTTCCTCAATTGCTAATGAATAAATGAGTTCAAAATATCCTATTGAAAGGTTCGGCAGAATGCAAGCAACCAGCTGGTGGTGCTTCGTTGAACTGAACGGTCATGGGAGGTATTAAAATAGCTTAGAAGACTTTAAATGTCAGCATTATTCAGCTGATTTTCTTGAGGACGAAACATGGCTGTTGGAGTGCCCCATGCGTCACCTTGAAGAGAGGAAAAAGGCTGCTACTGAATTTACTTCTCATGGCCATTGGTATGCACGAAAAGGCATTTACTTTGCTTTGTCTTTTGAAGTCCACGAAGTGTTGCCTTGAAAAACTGAACCATTAGCTCATTTATGTCGTCCCCAACAATGCACCAACAACTCCTTAAATGCTGTTCAATGCGTCAAGTAAACAGCAATTAATTCAGCCATGCATGCTTGCCACAAACAGCCTCTTTAATGGACGCCCCTTGCATGCTGGACAAGTCCTTAAATTCGTCCTATGCTTGCTCCAACACCTCTTTAATTCGGTCAGCCATCATGTACCATGAATTCGGCTGGACAAAGTAGCAACATGCATTAAATTCGGTCAAGACATTAAACCAGCAGCTCATTAAACTCGTCCCAAGCTCCAACACTCAATGAATTCGGCTTCTTTAATGCTGATCCATTCATGTGCCTAAAACCAATTTAATGAAGCAAATTAATTCATGTTAAACACATTAAATTCGGCAAATTAAACCTGCAGCAAAGTTGAGACAATTTAAATTCATGGTTTTAATCACAAAACACATTAATAACATGTCTAAACAAGGACATATTTATGACCCACGTTTTAATGCCAGGACAACCATTAAATTCGGTTTAGACAAATAAATAGCAGCAGCTAATTAATTTGTCTTAAACTTGACATATTAAATTCATGTCCTAAACTAAGACACATTAAAAAAAACTTTATTTAATTATGTATTGATTTGACAAATTAAAATGAGCTAATTATTTTAAGCTAACTAAATAAACTAACTTAATTATTTCAGCAAATTAAAATGCAAGAAATTAAATAATTTTGAATCGAGCTCAATGAGCTTGCGTCAAAATGAAATTAAATTGGTAACAAGCTGAATTGAGCTAGATGAAGCTTGGGGAGGCTGAAGCGAGCTAGGATCGACTTGCCAATGATCTGGCTTGACTAGGAGACTTGTTCGATGAAGTTCGCGGGGCATGCTCATATCACAATCCATGGAACCATCTTTTCTTTGAAAAGAAAGAGCTTGTTGAACCCGTCCTCAGATAGACCACTAGCACCCAATCTCTTTTCTAGATTGGATCATGGGTCGTCACTCCTACATCAAGATGTAACACATCCCCACGAGAAGGGAAGGAGGTGGTTATTAGGATAACCCAATTATGGTTACGGATCAAGGTTTTCCAATGGGTGCTGCCCTTGTCATACTAATCTGGAAAGAGTACTTTTAGGTGGGATGACTAAATGAAATATCTTATGGGCATGATGAATTCCAACAGGCCTCTCATCTCTAAGAGGTTTGTAAAGGTTTATTCTTAGGATGCCTTGTAGAAAATATGTAGGAGGAACCAAGACCAATACCTTACCCTCTTCACGAACCGGGACAAGTAAGGCCTCTATTAAAGTGTCCGTGCGGCTTTACTTTGGGTGTGAAGTATCGGAATAAAGCTCTTTCTCATTAGGAAGGACTGGCCATCTCTTTACGATCCGATGAGTTCGGTCCTTAAGTATGATATTAGAGTGTGCTTTAAACCCTTAATAATCATCTATTCGCTCCTCATGAATGGAAGCCTTGCTTCCTTTTTAAGATGAATCGATTTTAGTATTTTACTCCCCCTTTCTCTGGTGAAATGTCGACCCCCAAGCTGAACCTAGCCCAAAAAGTGTAAGCGAGGATTAAAAACCTAGTTGATTACTTAGAAAGTCAAGTAGAAAATCTTATTCTATTTTGATCCCCAACATGCGAAGTAAAAAACCAATTAACATAGAAACTAGAGTGAGTTGGATGGAATCTAATGATCTTTTTGAGTAGAAGGAGCAAAAGTGGAAGCTAAGCCTTGGGAATAGTAGGAGCTCCAGCTCATTGAATAAGCCACCATAATATAGGAATAAGAATAAGCAATAGGAGAAGGATGTGTCTCGGTGTGGGGACTGTTTAGAAGGTGAACCAGCAGAGAGTAAGATGCAAGCGGGCATGAAGCGACAAGTCTTGTAGATCAGGTAGAACTTCTTCTCGGATATGTTTGGTTAATTGAAACCTTCCACTTATCCAAACCTATCCATTCACTTCTATTTCTAAAATTTGAGGCACGAATGACTCTCTCGTCTACGATCGGGCAACTACGTGAATTCGACTCAACCACACAGCGGATCACATCACGCCGTCTCTTGGGGTTACTTCTATATCTTTGGTCTATTGAAATCGTGGCTTTGGAATAAAGTCAATCTGGTGCTCAATGCCACAAAGAGGGGGTAACCCTTTAGGTGTTTCATCCAGAAACACATCTTCAAATTCCTGCAAAAGAGATGAAATAGAAGTAGGAAAATCAATAGGAATCTGAGACAATAAACAATGATCTTTAAACAAAAAAATAAGCATAGATTGTTGAGAGGAAAGACATTTCTGATTTCCTTCTTTGCTTGCATACACATTCATCTTCTTTTACCCACGAACTTCCTCAATATTCTTTTGCAACCTTACTTGGTCTTCTTGCACTTGACTTCGGGTCAAAGGTGCTAAGGTGATCTGCTTTCCTGCATGCATAAAAAATATCTATTTGTAAAGCCATCATGTGTCGTCTTCTTGTCAAATTGCCATGGACTACCCAATAACAAATGGCTTGCAACCATCGAGATGACATCGCAGAGTACTTCATCCTTGTATTTTCCAATGGCAAACAACACTAAAACTTGCTTAGTCACTTTAATTTCTCCACCGTCATTCAGCCAATATAATTTGTAAGGATTGAGATGTTTTGTCGTCTTCAAAACTAACTTTTCAACTATCATAGAACTAGCAACATTAGTGCAACTACCACTATCATTACAACACATACCTTATCATTGACAATGCATCTCATGTTAAAGATGTTTTCTTGTTGCTGTTCTTCCTGAATCGATTGAGTATTCAGACTCCTTTTAACAACAAGTGCTTCACCGGTGGCAAATGTCTGCACATTGTCATTATCTTCTTCAACGTTCATTGGAGGGGTGTCATGCTCGTCTTCCTCTGATTCAGACTTAATTTCACCACTCTCTAACATTATCATGGTCCTTCGATTAGGACATTGGCTAGCAACATGTCCTCGACCAAGGCACTTAAAGCATAGAATTTCTCTTGATTGTTCTTGTGCCACCACTGGTAGTTTGCCACGCCCATTATCAGCAACGGGAGGCTTTGGGTTGCTGGATTCACTTGGATCTCAAATCCGTAGTGGCGGTTGTGGTGCTTGTTTCCTGGCATTGTTAGGAGTATACATGATCTGAGCACGCCCGCGAACTTCATCGAACAAGTCTGTCAAGCGAGCATTGACATGTTGGCAAGCTGATCGGCTCATTTCGGCTCTACGAGCTCCGTCCAGCCCAAATCCAGCTTATTGAGCTCAATCCAACTTGCCTAAGCTAAAGCGAGAGCTCACTCCTAGCTCATATTCAGCTCACGAGCTAAACCTTAGCTCAACTTGACTTAGGAGTTTAGCCTCGGCTCAACTTTAGCTCACGAGCTAAAACTTAGCTCATTTTAGTTTAAACTCGGCTTTGTCTTTAATACATTAAATAAAAATTTGCACATATTCATTTAAACATTAAACTTGTCTTATATTAATATTTGTTATTAATATGTCATTGTCATTATATAAATTGATTATGTTCACATAAGCAGAATTAATGCATGACATTAATGTGTTCACATCATGCCGAATTTATGAGTGTTCATGAGATGTCTTAATGACTTGTTTCTTTCATGTAGGTACATCCCTTTGGACGGTACAATGTATGGATGAAGAAACATCTCTTTTGGGCATTCCACACTCATGCATGAAGAAGTATTAAATGTTGGTGCATGTACGGCTAGATGCAATGTTTCTACAAATTCATGCATGTGTCGAATGCATGTATGGACATTAAAGGCTAGTCCATGAATGGATCAAATGCAAGGGATGATAGAATGCATGAATGGCTTAAGTGCATGTATGGTGGCTGTCTCCTAACTTTCCAAGGCACTTATTCGGCCAAGAAGTAGCTGCTAACTAATTCTATGTTGACCATAGAGCTCCTTGAACATGTTCACACTTTGAATTGACCTATAGGCTACTACACATGCATGGATGGGTTCAAAAACATCCAAGGGAAGGAATTAACTCAATAATTCAACACATTGATTGAATTAAGTGCATGCACAAAGGGAGAACAATTTACTAGGTTCATGCTACCATTTATGAACCTACATGCCACTAAAGTGTTTAATTATGAAGATATATGTTCCATATAAGTGCATGAACGTCCCAAGGAGATGAATGCAACCTTTTGGTGCACATACAAGTCACTTGAAGCCTTTCTTTATGACTAAGCATTCATGCACAAACCAAGGAAGAAAGTGTCCGTTCAGCTAGTGCATGAATCTGCCGAATTTATGAACTATTTTAATACATTAGTGTGAACGTTTTTATTATTGTGTGAACACCTAGATGCCGAATTTGAATGGTCATCTATGTGCCTATAAATATTTGTTTTCTTTCATTTGTAAAAGGAATTTTGCCAAATTTGTTAATGAACATTTGTTCTTGTGAGGTTGCTTCCTCTCATATCTCGTACAAGTTTCGAACGACTTATCTAGCTTGTGCTAGTGGGGTCAATCGTCTTGTTTGAACTTATCACCAATCTTGGTGTGGCGTTCACCTATCCATCTATCCATATTTTTCACCTTAACAATATAGGAATCGGGTGACACTTCTTAGTGTTGAATCATTCACAGCGTTGAGTTCGTTTTTCGTTTCCATCTTTTAAATCTTTTTCTTGTTAACCCAAATCAGGCCTTCTATCCTTCATCCATCTTTGATACCCTTAGCAGAACCTATACTAAACTTACCCTTCTTGAAACCATACGCTATCCTATTCTAATTCTTTTACTACTATTACTAAAATCGAGGCACGAGCGACTCTCTCGAACTATGATCGGGCAACTACGTGGTCGACTCATCTACTGGGTCGGATCACATCATTTGGTATCGAGAGCTTGTTAAATCGAGAGCGCGACGACGTAAGTATCAAGATCGAACTAGGTTCGTTATAAAAAATGAAAAAAATTCAAATTGTAATTTTACGTACTCTCTATTGTAATAGTGGCATTGTGAAGTATTCGGAAAAAAGAAATCTGAAATTATTAAAAAGAAAAAAAGAAGAAGTGAAGTGAGCAAGTTCTTTCTACTATTTACATTTTCTTAGATCGTCTTATATTCTTTTCATCAATTTTAAGCCCCCAAAGCATACACTACACCAAAGAAAAATTTTCTTTTAGCCTACCCATAACCTATACATCTTATCCCTTGTAACCAATTTTGTGCAACCCCAAATCACCAAGGCGAGTCAAGAGAAACAAAATATGAGGTTACGAGTAAGCTTGAGTGGTAAAAGGCTAGAGAGTGTGAGAGCATTTGAGAGTTTGAAAAAGCCTAAAAGCGAGTGCAAACACTAGTGGAGTGTTCATCAATATTTCTTTCTTTGCGAGTGAAATAGTGAGATTTGTGGTGAGAATCTAATTATTCTTATTGTTCAACATGGCGCAAGCCAAAAAGCTTCGTTGTTAAAAAGAAGCCTCGGTATTCAAAGTCCTAAAAATGAACAACGGAGAATATCTTCCATTCTCGATGCCAAGTTCAAAGGAAAGTTTGTAGCTTGATCATCGATGGTGGAAGCTGTAACAACATGGCAAGCACTTTAATGGTGGAGAAACTAGGCTTGACCACCACCAAACATCAGAGCCCTTACAAACTCAATGGCTCAATGATGGTGGCGAAATCAAAGGTAACCAAACAAGTACTTGTTTCTTTTTCAATTAGTAAGTAAATCACAGTCACGAGGTACTTTGTGATGTTGTTCCCATGCACGCGAGGACATACATTTGCTTGGGAGGCCGTGTATCTGATCGAAGAGTCACCCATGCGGGTATACCAATCGGTATACATTCAAATATCAAGGAAGGAGTATTACTTTGGTACCATTGGCCTTAAAAGCAAGTTTCGAGGATCAAATGAGAATGAAGTGCATTTATAAATCGGTTGAGAGAAAAGAAAATAATGAATGTGAAAAAGAAAAGAAAATGAAAAAGAAAATGAGAGAAAAAGAAGTTGAAAAAGAAATTGAAAAAGAGATTAAAGAGAAAGAAATTGAAATAAAAGAAAAGAGTGATTGGAAGAAAAAGAATCGAGTGAGAAAACAAGTGAGCAAGTGAGGATTATTTCTACTAACCCACATGTTCAATCTTCTTGTGATTTAACTTTTTAGGTTCCTAGAAGTTTGTGCGACCAATTCCATCTACATTACCTTCCAAGCGAGAGGTGTTTTAGGTTGTTGAAAAGGTGAGTTCACGAATGACAACCACCCACTTGCGATCAAAGGTAAGGAAGGTAAGGATTCTTTGTTTATCGAATCAAAGTCACTTGATTTGGTTAATTCTTTGTTCACATATTAATGTTGCGATGTTGTTTCAAAAGATGCCATGAAGATTTAGTCTTATGACATGTTTTATAACGACAATTACTGTTGATTACATTGGATTGGTTCATCTGTGCAAATTATGAATGTGTGTGATATGATTTTTCACGTTTTGATTTGTTTGATTATAAAAATTCTTTGTTTGGCATCCATGTTAAAAGATTTTCACATGATATGTGCAATTGTGTTCTTCATGAACAATCTTTGAGTTTTTGTGCGAAATTTCCATGTAATGATTTGCATTCCCGATTGATACTCTTGAAGCATGAACCTTTGCATATTGGTATGCTCGGTTTTATCAATTCAACATGTGTGATTAAACTAGTGAAATATAATTCGTGTGGTGAGTTGATTATATCTTCTTCTAATATGTTGCTTGTTGGAATTCCTAACCAAGTTCGTGTATGTTGAAGCACAGTATTTGCTACATGAAGTCATTTTATGGAAACATTAAGCACTTGGCATCATTTGCATTCAAATTATGTTTGCTTGATGTTCAAACTTTTGATAAGAAGGTGAAATTCAATGATTTGGGTTTCAATTTTGATTAGTTTACTAATCACCTTGTTTGGCCACATCTAAAATTTTCATTCCATTTTGAGAAAGGTAAGATCAACTTATGCTTTGGGACTTGAATCAAATTTCAACGATGATTTATTTTTTCTTTTCAGTCCATACCTCCTGTGAAACTAACCTTTTGCATTTTTGTGAATGTAACACTTTGAAAAGCCACGAGCTATCATGGTGCATCGTCACCAACCCAAGTTGATCGAGGTAAAGGTTTGTTTTACATTATCTGTCCGAAGAAGAGAAGATTTATCTTGTTTGAAAAGGTAAAATTGATCCTAAATTTTCTTCTCTTCAAGATCGACAAGAGTAAAGTTTATGAAAATTTTCAAATACCTTTACTCTATTTGAATGTTGTTGAAAATCTTTTGATTGTTTGATGTTTGGAAATTATTTTGTACCTTGTTGTAATTGATTGTTGTCTTTGGCCTAGTAGTGATCCTTTTGTGTTGGAAAGTGATTACACAAATCATGTTGTTAATAAGCGAAAGAGTGATTTAGTTTCCAATTGGCCATAGTACACTTTGCGTATGCGTTCCATGAATTATTATTTTGAATAAACATATTGAAATGTTTTGGATGAGGAATAATGTGTTTAAGTGCACTGCCATCGTTTACAACCAATTATCCCTTGATCAACTTAGTCTTCATGTTTGCAACGACGGTCTAATGAAACTCTTTGATAAATTTCACGTATGCTTGCTTTGTCAATTGAGATTTTTAGCATATGTTTGATTGAATGAATTTTTTATGAACTATCAAACACATTTGAATCGACTCCTTTGAGATTCTTTTTATTGGCTGTGGTAAGAATTTTTCGGGTTTGTGTGACATCTTCCATCCCATTTGACCGAGGAAAACCATGCATGAGTCAAAGTTCTCCCAT